>OZ010577.1:32034080-32166580 GCA_963932145.1 Acanthosepion lycidas | reverse complement strand
TGATGGATTATTCCAATGCCATAATGTATCTAGTCAATGGGTTCCCTAAAATTGATTTGAAGGGGCCTCCTAGAGATTCCAGACTAATGATGTCGCAGCCATGTTTGTTCTATATTATTCCAGTTGAGCATTTATCGGCAAGATCGATTCATCATGTAATTGTGAACTATTGTGGGTACGACATCGCTCAAGACGTCTTCTCACAAATTATAGAACTAATTGCTACGTTGACTTGTTGCATTCCACTTGGCTAAATATTGTTTAATATTTACTGATTCGTTTTCTACGTCTTATTAACCTTTGCACCTTATTTAAAGCCGGAAACAATTTTTGGATTGTAAGAATATTTTGGAGATAATCATCTTTTACTGATACAAACCCTACTAATTAACCCATAGCAGGGAGAAGGGGTGGATTCATCCATTGCAAAGGTTATTTACGCGTAAGTGAATACAATGAACTTGGCTGGAATTGGAACTCGGTTTTCCGAATAACAATTTCCACGACCCGCATATCCAATCTTACAACACCTGGTATTTCCAAGCAGTTACCCATCTAGTTACTGACCAGGCTCGACGTAGCTTAACTTCGTCGATCGTACGGGAACCGGTGTTCCAATCTAATATGGCTGTATCCTATAACTTTCGGAATGACAACGTGGTTACTAATTGAATAGACTGGTGCGTACTAGTTGAATAGACTGGTGCGTACTAGTTGAATATACTGGTCCACTCATAAAAAAATAGGAAAATCTCAGTTCTCCGATTCCTCAATCCGAGCCGCTATCCATTACTCCAACGGGCCTTCTCCCTGAGGTTACCGAAAGATTTCTCTTGAATAGTTATTTATTCGTACTTATGTACAAAATGTGGCACCAGGCCAAAAAGGGGATTGGGGAAGGACGGTCTTCTTCTATCTTAATTTTAAACTTAGCTAGTCACAAACACGGATCCAAACATACCAGCAATAGTCCTATCACCAAAACAAAACATTCACTCCTACCTTTCTTACTACGTCCACCATAATACCTCAAATTCTCTATAACAAATAACAAACAAACTGATATATATATATATATATATATATATATATATATATATATATATATATATATATATATATATATATATATATATATATATATATATACTTTTAAGTACAGAACCAAAATTTATATAAATTACAAGCATTATGTATCCGTTTATTCTTAACTGAAGATAAATGATGAACTTCAAACTTTGTGCAATTGTTTCCGGAAAATTCGCATACGAAAAGCTTTTTTTAAAACTGCTTAAAACGTTTAAAGAAGAAAGGTTACAAAATTCAGAAAATGTAAAACATATGCATGTATCAATAATGTTAGCACATATTCAAATTTTACATTTTTTTAAATAACAGCTAAGTGACTTAACCTAAGGCCAGTAACTATTCAAAGTCAGCGATCGATTTGACACTGTATCGATTTTATAAACAGAATAGCTTTCCTAAAATAATAATTAAATCAATATTTTTCGATTTTGAAAATTTCCCATCCTAAAAAAGGTTCAAAGAATCAAAAGCAACACAAATTTTTTCCCCAAAATATGTTCACCATTATCATGATTGAACCAGTCTAATTTGTGTATACATACACATACACATACACATACACATACACACAACACATATATAGCAATATATATATATATATATATATATGTGTGTGTGTGTGTGTTTATTTTCGCTACATAATCTCTGTCTTCACCAATGCGCTTATTCTGTTCTATTAATCATATAGATGGGATATGATATAGCACTATTGTAAGATCTAACTTCTTCTAATAACTAAAATAATCTACGAATTTATTATGGATCCCATTATATATATATATATATATATATAATTGGTAAAATTGGAACCTCAATCTCCGTGCTTCATTTTTGTCACCAAGTTAATATTAATCGGTACCTTTCCGTTTGACTTCGTTTTATTGACCAACTTATCAACTCTCTCTCTCTCTCTCTCTCTCTCTCTCTCTCGCTCTCTCTCAATATACACATATATATATGTGTGTGTGTACATTTGCATTTAGCATGAAACAGACTGTGGCCTCTGGCCGTTGACTTCAATGTCCACATTTACATACGCTCTATACCTTATATTGAGCACTTTAACCCATAAATATACCATCCATTAAAACAATATTTTATGGTATATATATATATATATATATATATATATATATATATATATATGGTCAGAACGCAAGTTCGTAGTATTTTTAAGAAAAATTCAAAGGATAAATTTAAATACAGGATGTAACAGAAATACCTCTCATATGTACCTCTCGGATATACCTGCCATATAATGGTATGACATTAGTGTCAACCGTGTCTTCATCTAGCCATTATGTGGGTGTATTTCTTTGAGGTATGTGCGGGAGACATTTTTGCCGCACCCGGTATTTGTACATGGATTTATTCAACCGCATATGTGCTATTTTGTTCCACTTCATTTCACCGTCTTTGACACAGCTTCATGATTTCATCCTTCCAGATAGAATGGAATCTTTCTGGGCAATGAACTGGTCTAAATGTTTTTTACAGGATTTTTTTTTTTTTCAGTGATAATCTGAAGTTGCAAGATTATGTGAGTATGGCAGGTGTTTTAGAACCTCCAAGCCAAGCTCTTCTAAATTCTGCTGGGTCTACACAGAGACGTGAGTTGTCTTGTTGTCCTGATGGAAAACAATTGGCCAATTCCAGAGACCTTTCTATGACTGTTGTATTTAGTCTAATTACAAACTGTGCTTGTCTGAAGTCAACATTTGATATTGCAGAAGGAGCTCATAATACACAATGCTCTTTCAGTCTAACCAGATAGACAGCATAACCTTCTTTGCATGCAGATCGGATTTTGGAGTCCCTCCCGGGCATTTTTCACTCCATATTTTTTTAAATAATTATTTATCAACGCTTTTGATCATCTTACCAAAAAGGAATCGTTTTTCTTTGCGTTTGTGCAGAGAATATCAAATGGATAATATGTGTTTCATCTCGTCGTCGGCAGAAAACGAATGTAGATTTTGTTATTTTTTTTCTTCTTTTTTATCATGCCGGTTCATCACCAAAACGTGTAAAATTTCTCTGAATTGTGTTATATATTTACTATTAAGACGGATTCTCTTCCAAACTTTATACAGGGTTTATCAAAAATACTTTTACAAACATTGGCGGCTGGTTCCTTACACCAAAACAAGAACAAAAGTCTATATAAATATGCCTGCAAATCCTTTGTTTTTGAGTTAAGTTTAAGTTTATGGTAGACGCTGCTAAATATACAATCCAAGATACAACCATATAATGATATGTCCAAAAAGCCATCGTTGTACCTCAACAGAACAAGTCATAATAAATGTTCAAAATATCCTCCGCTTGTTTCTACACACGCATACACCCGTCGGAGCATTGACTGGCGGACCCTTTCAAATACGCACACACAATGTGGAATGTTTTCGCAGGGCCCCATGACACGTTCATGAAATGACTTTAAATTATTAATGTCTGCTGCATAAACCAATTGTTTTAGGTGGCCCCACAGACAAAAATCCAAAGAATTGAGGTCGGAGGAACGTACATGCCATGGAACCGTTCTTTCCCTAAATATCCATCTTTCATGGTAGATGCCAGCCAGTGTATCGCAATCAATGTGAATAAAATGTGCTGGAGCTCAATCATGCATGAATCACATGCGTCTTCGTATTAGCAGGGGTACGTCCTCTAGCAGGCCTGGAAGTGTGTTCTAAATAGTCCCTGTAGACAGTGCCTGTAAGACGTGCTGGGAGAACATATGGACCTACCAAACAGTCACCTACAATTTCTACCTACACATTATTCGTAAACTGCTGCTGGTGTCTAGCCTTTATTGTACTATGGAGATTCCGATCGGTCCACAAATATTGGTTGTGTAAATTTGTTATTCCATCTCTTCGAATTGTTGCCTCATCCGTAAACATGACTGAAGAGACAAGCAACGGATCGGAGGTTTGTACGATAAACCGTCGGCAAGGGTTATCCCATGGTGAGTTATGGTTAATAACACGTCAGATCAAATGACGGTTCACCATTAGGGTTACAGGATCGATTCCTGTCGGGGAGCACATATTTTCTACGAACTTTCTCGAATATTCAGGCTGGTAAATGTAATTAATATTGTTTAATTAAAAAAAGAGCATTTACTTCAATAAATTATATCTATAAAAAAAAACGTACAAACAGAAAATATATTATTATTATTATTATTATTATTATTATTATTATTATTATTAACACACAAAAAGCAAGTGGCTACCGAAAGAACAAACATAAAACAACACCCAAGAAACAAAAGAAAGCATAATGACTCAAGCAAAGAATCGGTCAGACCTACACCAGAGGAGTATGATCAATATATGTACGTTTAGCGGGCCTTAAATGGAAGACGAGCAATATAAGGGAAGGAAAACCCGAGGATGGTCTGCTTAGAGACTCCGTGGTACATTGTGCACCATTCCCTTGTTAACAGTTATTTCGGGAAAATATAGTTAGTTCTGTACAAGCTTTTAACGCTAAAATGAAATCCTTTGTGGGCAGACCGGAATTCAGTTCTGAAACTAAACAGTTGGGCCCTCACACGTCGAAATCGACGAATGAGCCCAATATATATATATATATATATATATATATATATATATATATATATGTCTTCAAAAGCGGAAATTTATACCGTGTTATTCATTGTTACGCTTTCAATTTGTAATCTTCATAGCTTTCTTTGTATGCGAAACTCAAAAAGCGTTACAAGAAGTCTTTAATAAAGAGACCAAATTATACAAGAGATAAGGCCCTTTACGACGGTGAGCCAATTTACATCTATCACAGAGATTCGGTATCATTTAGAGACATAAAACTTAATGAAAAATGTCTTACCGTGGACCACCAAGGGCTAGATAATGTCGGCAGAAGTACACAGATGCATTTGCTACACTGAATATGTACTGATCTACAATTTAAAACAATATGTTTAACTTTTAGGCCCACGCTAAAGAAGAAAAAAATGAAGTCCAACTGTTTCCAACAATCAGTCAGTTTTACAAAGGAAATATATATATATATATATATATATATATATATATATATATAAGCATTTCACCGCAAGTAAGACTGGAAGCCACTAGCACGCAAGCGGTTACATATGATTTGGAGCGAGAGCAGATAGGAATGAGAAAGGAAAGGATGAAGAGAAGGATAGTGGATAGATCAAGGCAACTGAAAATGTCTATTGACATTACATTTGAATAGTTGGAGATTTTAGCTATCAGGGAAACAGAAAAAGGGAAGGGAGTTCCACAGGCGAGAGGTGCGAGATGCCAGTCTCGTAAGACGCTTGAATTCATGAAGCCTGGGAACCAGCGAAAACAGCTCATCGGAGCAATTACCATGAAAGTATATATATATATATATTCAGAGCAGCATGAATTTATCCAGCCTCTATCTTCAATAACAACTTAAAAGAGACTGTTTGACCAACACAAGGATTGACCAAATTTTATGATAAAAAATTAAAAAAATAAATGAAAACTACAGATAAAGTTCATTTTCTTTATCAAGTCATTCATTCCTGCAGTTCACCACTACTAACAAGCAAATTTTTTTTCTCCTGGTGATGGCCATGCTAGCCGAAACTAGTCGAGGAATCTAATTGAAATAATAAAGCGAAAAATATTAATATATATCCCAGTGTATCTGAAAATTTTTTTAATATATCTTATTGTTCAAAACACACACACACACATACACACACACACACACATATATATATATATATATATATATATATATATATATATATATATATATATATATATATATTGAACAATAAAAAATTAAAATTTTCAATTATATATATATATATATATATATATGAATAGTTAAATTTGAATATATATTTGTATCTATGCAGATGCATCATTTACTTACGGACTAATATCCTCATCTTTATTGTTATTATCACAACGTTTCGGCCGTTGTGTCTTTCAATCCGAGTAACCTTTAAGGAATTTCTGAATAAATTCTTTATTTAGTCTACGGGGTAGACTCTCCTCGTTTCACTGTACATGTCAAGTGATATAGTGTCATGGAAAAATCCTCAAAGTTTAAGCCTTTGGTTCGTTAATTAGTTGGCATAATAGTTAGGAGTTCAATCCCTGGCCTAGGTAGTAGTGAGTTAGACTCAATGGAAATCTGACGAGCAATAACTGAGCGGGATTAAAAAGAACAAAACGAGATATTCCTAGACAAGGACAGCAGAACAAGAATAAATAATGGGTTCAGGATAAACTTTTCTGACGATTTCCCGGATTAACAGACACCTGAAGAAGACCAGAAGGAACAACGGCCGAAACGTCGTGATAACAACATCAAGACTGAGGACATTAGTCCGAATGTGAATTATGATAACTCTTCACCCAAGATATTTAGACAGAATCTATACAAATGTCAGCGTAGTTGACTTAACTTGGTCCCAATTTTAAATCTGTCTGAAAGTGCTCCATGCATTTAATATTAGCGGAGGCACAAGCTACCACAGGTAACTCACTTTAGGAACCATATACGCTTATCCCAGTGTCTCTTTTACAGTTTTCAAACTCATATTTCGAGATCACAATTAGATGCATTGTTTTGTCGTCCTTGATCTTGCCGTCCTGGGTATGACGATAAACTACATCCGCGCTCAGGGAAGACGATAAACTACGCCCAACAGCAAGGCCTCTGATCAGGGGGCTTTGAAGAGCGTGGAACCACCTCTTAATTGCTGGTGTTTCCAGGTCCACCCTGACCCGGGGTGGTAGAGTCCCAGCTATGGGAAAATAGTTAACCCCGAAACTGAGGTAAAAAGCATTATGAAAGTGTTAAAATAGGTTTTAATACCAGAAAAACTTTGTAAAAAATTTATTACCAGAAATAAATTTTTGAAAAAAAAAAACAATTACCAGCAAGACGTTTTTGAAAATAATATTACCAGTTATACAATTTTGAGGAAAAAAATATTACCAGAAATAGATTTTTGACTAAACAAAAATATTACCAGGAAGAAAAAAATGACCCATTGAGGTTGATATGCCGTAAAACAAACCAAACCTAACCTTAATTTTGAATAGTAATGGTGAGTTTAACCGTTTCCATGCAAGAAATAATTGGCATTCATTGACCGAAACGTTAGCGCTACTGTCAGTACAAATGATTTATAGCGATCAAATGAAGACATAGGAGAGAGAGAGAGAGAGAGAGAGAGTGAGAGAGAGAAAATATACTCCAAGTTATCCAGTTGGAAAGCATTAGAACCAGTTTGTTTATGTTAGTCACTTTGAGGAGTGGCTTCCGCGTGGTAAGGGCAATGAATATTGTACAATCTCCTCACTGACGAAGAAACAGAAATGTGGTTCTACAAAAGATGCTAAGAATATGAGCAACGGCAAAGTCTTAGAAAAGATGGCAGCCAAAAGTATACTTATATTTAACAACAGGCACGTAATGAGGAAAGAGGGCTCAGGAAGCATGACTCAAGAACATTTTGAAGACAAGAGGGGGATAGAGGAAAACGAATCACGACCTACCTAACAAATTTGTGTAGATGGATGGCAGAGCAAGGTTTAGGAGAGATAGTAAAAAGAAAAAATGCTAAGAGCTACAAAGAGCAGAAAGTCGAGGAGAGCCATGATTGCTAACGTCCTGAAGGGAAATGACACAAAGAAGAAGCAGTCAGTTGAAATTCATAAAATCTTTCTCACGAAACAGTTTTTCAGGAAAATATACTTCTCATGTCTCCTAAGTTTTTATCGCTCTTTCATGAAAGTTTCCCTCCTTACCTTGCGTTTAAGGTCCTGTGGAAAGTCAATATCTTGATTTTATCTTTATTTCTCCTTCTAGTAATGTAGGCTATCCTTTGTAGTTGTTGCTGCAGTTGGAAGTCTTGAAATGATGTGGGGCTTGTTATTTATTACGGGCTACAATCTTTTCAACCACGATTTGAGTTTTAGAAAAAGTTAAATGACCCATGGCACTAAATCTAGGGAATATACTTTGCTGACGGAATTAGATTCTTACAAAGATTTGTCACTGTATCGAAGGATAAGCAGTCGACATATTCAAAACTAATGGATATTTTCAAAATATAACCTTTATATACGAGGGGGTGCTAAAAACCTCTCCAGATCCATTTCCCAAAATTTGAGTAAATGGGCAAGCCTCAATAGGATTTTACAAAATACCACCTTGATCAGACCGAGTAATTTTCAGTACCTCCTCGTATAAGCTTAAGGCTCATATAAAAATTTGTTGAAATTCATACTGGGACATTCATCGAGTATATAATAAGAAAGTTTCTCGTTAGAAATGAAATTCCAGACGAGTTTACCGTACCATTTTTTCACATATAGATTGAGTTGTGTTTTTCGGCTTATCAACTTTTTGCAAGTCACTTAAAGCCAGAAACTATTTTTATACTGTAAGAATTTTTTCGAGATAGTAATGATTTACTGATACAAGTCTTACTAATTAACCCATAGCTGGGAGGAAGAGACGGATTCATATCTTTCCCAAGAATATTTACGTGTCAGTAAATATAACGTACCCGACTGAAATTGGAACTAATTTGCAATTCCAAGCGGTTATACATTACACCACCCGCACATCCAATCTTACACTATCTGGTATTTCCAAGAAGTCAACGACCTTGCTCGACGTTACTTAACGGTGTTTCAATGTCATATGGCCGCAAGCTATATATATATATATATATATATAGCTAAATGCTACTTAGACGTAAATAAATATATATGTTTATACTTAAAAGTTACTTAAATGATATATATATATATATATAATTATTTATTTTAAAATATGATTCCAACTCGCTACATAAGAGGTCTCATGTTTCAAAACAAGAGCCGAAAACTTCAAAATAATATTTGAATTAACTTGAGTTAAAGTAGGTTCTGTTCCATCTTCAAGCGAAATTTTTTTCGTATCCAGCACTATTTTTTTAAAATAATAACAAAAATACTAAGGAACTTCGGATTATTTACCAAACCAGTTTCTTTCCTATTTTCTACAATATTTTCACATATATATATATATATACTGTTTAAAAAATAAATAAACGGAGTGATTGCCCAAACAAGAGTAACCACAAGTAAAATAACGTTTAAATAACAAAATCTGTCGGATTAATAAATACACGTCCATCCCGTTCTTTAGAAATTGCTTTGTTTACGTTAGGATATGACACTAGGCAGATATGTATATTTCGAGAGTCTGAGAAAGGCACGATTCTGTGCTTGATTGGCGACGCACTCGTTAGCCGAGTCACTGTAAGCACGTCCGATCAAACGGTGGTTTATCCAGCCGAAGTGGGCAGTTTCGAATCCCTTCCGCAGAGCGTATATTTTTCTTTAATAAGACTCTTCGCTTCGCATATTCAGGACGGTAGACGAAAATAAATAAATATACTGTTTGATAAATAAACGCAGCGTCTACTCAAATATGGGTATCCACTAAAAATACCATTTAAGAAACATTATTAATAATATATATTCATTGTATTTACTCTTTTCAACGATGCATGTTTTACAAGATCATATTTCAAATACTGACTATACCTCCTGATCCATTCTAATCAATTTGACGAAACAGATCGAATATTTCATGTACAACGCGATGCTGGTTATTTACATCATTCACAATATATTGGACTTCTGTCCTCATCTCAATTACCATATTCACAACGCTGTACGCTCAGGCTTTCATCACGTAATTGTAACTCACAACTTTTTGGGTCTAACCAACGTCTTCATGCAAAAAGTGCTATGAGTTCAATACGAGTGGTGAACCAAAACTTGAAGAGATGAGTTAAAAGGGAAATAACTGAGACATCCGGAAGAGGCATGGCACGTGAAAGTAGAACAATCTTCCATCGCCCGGTGGACGAAATAGAGGGTTCGGTTCGAAATTTCAATCACCTGTAGAAGGCCGGAGCATACAACGGCCGAAACGTTGTGAATGTGGGAATGAAGATAAGGATAACAGTTCGAATAATGCAAATTATGTTAATAATCATAATACCTCATCTCAGAGATATAGACAGGCGATGCTGGTTAAGTGGAGATTGTTATTCACTTGGTAAACGACTTGGATCTAGTCATAGTGGTAAGTGATTAATCCTTAACCGGCCAGGAAGGGCTGCATTAACTATCCCTTCTAAACGGGTAAAAATCGACAATTTTTTTTTTTTAGGAGGTTTTATGCATATTTGCGGTTTAAACTAGGCAAAAACAATAATAAATTTTATTAGGTTGGTGCAAAAATAATGACGTAATAATGTCGTTTTTTGACGTAGCGTCAAAAAACGACATTATTACGTCATTATTTTTGCACCAACCTAATATTTTAACACTTTTCAAATTGTAAAGAGAAAGTAAATGGGAAAATAAAATAAATGTTAGTTTCCTAAATTTAAATATCACTTACTTTTGTATCATCTGCAATATTATTATCATCTGTTTCAACTGAAGATGAAAAAAGCCAGAAAAAATCTTCTTCTTCGCTGCTCTTTAAATATTCCACTAGGGCAATATATCTGCCATTGACAAGTGACGCTTCTTCTTCTATACGCCGTGTACCTTCAAGACGTTGGCGATCCTGTCTCTCCACAATTTTCTTTCCTTTCTAGCTCTTAATAAATTTTGTCTTTTATTATCTCTCCTAAAGCTTGCTCTGCCATTCATTTACTCATGCTCGCTAGGTAAGTTATGCATCTTTTTCTTCTCTCTCCTGTCCTTCACCTGTCCTGTGAGTATCAAATTTTCCAAGTTTTCTTTCCTCATTACGTACCCTAGAACTTATAACTGGCACTTTCTGATTCTAAGTATAAGTTTCCTTTTTATTTCAATTTTCTCTAAAACTTCGTCGCTGCTAGCATGTTCGGTCCGTGGTATTCTTAGCATCCTTCTGTAGAACCGCATTTCTGTTGCTTCAAGTCCCTTCCGCATTATTGAGGAGATTTTCCAGCATTCACTGCCATATAGGATGAATGATATTATGTAACAGTTCATTATTCTTTTCTTTGTATATAATGATACTTTTATGTTTCTTAATATTTTGCGAGATAGAATTTAGTTTGTCCGTCCGAAAGCAGATTGTATTTATTTGCCGCTTCACGCTGACAGGATGTGGGGGACCCGAGCGCGTACACCCGGGCCAGGGCCAAGAATAACCTAGCCTCCAGAACCGTCGGTTGAGTTGGCATCGGTATTACTATCGATCACCTTCTTTCGGAACCGGGCACCCCTCATTATGTTTAGTTGCGCTCTGCTCGAAGATAGAATCACAAGTGAGAGATAAAATGTAGTTTGTTCGCCCGAAGACGGATAATACACTTTGACTCCAGTTAAAAGGCTGCGGAAAGCGAACATTGGCATAAGGACAACTCCACGTTCTCGTCTCTGTATGCGAATTTACACAATATGTAAATCAGTACGGTTGAACTGATATGCTGAGCATGTCATATTCACCAACTGTTTTTTTACACATCTATCTGTATATTTAAATACATGAAGATATATGTGTATGCATCAATGTACTCTCTCTACTTCTCTTTCTTTCTATCTGTGTAAGTGAAAGCTTAAACATGAATAGGAAAAAAAAATTGCATGTGTGTGTTCGACTGCGTTATCTGAAGATGTACGAATCTTGAGTCGTAAGTGCAAAAAAGGTCAGCGAGTATGTAAGCAATCCTATCTCTGTGCGTATCTGCCCTAGCAGGAGTTATTCGTTAATTGATAATTGAGATAAATGCCCCCTGGGGTGCTTTCCCGTCGACTTATCACATTTTTTTTTACCCTTAATACGTTTGTTTCGACTTCTCTTATATTCCACTCAACGACTGTTGGTCAACACATTCTTACTGACGCCTCGCAATTCTTTCTTGTCTGTTTGGGTGTGTTCTTTCAAATAAATGCACTTCAGTTCCCACATCTTTTTCTTTAACGTCCTCTTACCCCGGCAATTTTATATATGTCGATCTTGTACAAACAGACATGCATGTAACGCGCGCACACACACACACGCAAACACACATACATACATGCATATATATATATATATATATATATATATATATGGGGTAATCCTTAGGTTAAGTGGCGTAAAATAAATTGCGCTTCCCTGAACGGCGTAAAATCAATAAGGCCAAAGTATATACGTTTATTACAATTAAACATTATTTCAACGGGTAATGGTGGATTACGCAGCAAATAAATGCGGAAAACAAGTCGGACTGTTCTTGTGCCGTTGGATCCAGAAAATGCTGCTGATGAATAACGACGCCATGAGAGTAGATCCCGTGGTTGAGTTCCTTGATTCCTGCATAAGCAGTCCAGCCAGCTTATGCAATATGGCTTCTAGTCTGAATATATACCACACAGTCGCTTCTTTCAGAGTCTCTGCTAGCCGATCCGGAGCATCAACTAAGAAACACTTACCCGGACCCCGCTTGATATCGCCGAATACCCAATGGCCAGTGCGAATTTGGCCACGGTAATATTATGATGAAAAAAAAATACATTTAAAGATATAAAATGACATTTTATTTTACGCCGTTTAAGTGAAGCCGAATTTTGACACATTAACTTACGTCGCTTAAGTGAAGGATTACGATATATATATATATATATATATATATATATATATATATATATATATATATATATATATATATATATGGTTGCTCTCCTGGAGGTCAGCATCAGCCATTCTGATGGAAGACAGAAAAGGTTCTCTGTGGTGATTAATTGAAAGTAGTTTTGTATTTTGGGGTTATTTATAATATTTTGAATTTCTACAGCGTGATTCTTAATCATTTTGATCATATTGAACAGCTGCTGGTTAGGGAATTTGCTATCCCCCTTAATTTGAAACCAGCTAATTGCGTACACTTCAATAATGAATTTAATAACTTTATGAAGCCTATCATGGACTTTCTGAACTGTACGTACCCCTGATCCGCATACACATTAACTTGGCTGCTAAAGTTAACCATCTTCTATTAATTAATGGTCCCATTCTCCAGGTAGCAAATGTAGAGTTAACTTCAGCTTTGGAAATCTCTGGGGTATATTCCAAAAGAAGCTTTTGGTCTTTATTAGAAAACCCCATTTTCACTATAGGTGCTATATTATCAAAAGTGCTATCGATTTTCAGAATTCTACTTGGGGCACATCATGGTAGCGTCTTTCACGCAATTTCACACAATGGTACCTGTAGTTAGAACTAATCTGTGAGTCAGGTATTTTCCAGTCTCAGTTCTTCTCTCTGGAGTAAATGTTAAATGATACACTATTTAAATTATTCGGACTATTGTCCTCATCTTTGTTGCCATATTTATCACAACATTTCGGCTGTTGTACGCTCCGGTCTTCTTCAGGTGGTTGGAATGTCGATCTGAACCCTTTATTTCGCTCGCTGGGGTAGACTGTTTTACTTCCACGTGCACTGTCATATTGATGTCAGTTATCGGTTATCTACTGTTAATTTACCTCTCCAAGTTCTCCACTGCCTTAACCAGGTATTGAACACACACACTTTGGGTCCTGTCACTGGATCTAACCAACGCCTTTATCCACTTTGCCATATGTCCTTATGTGATCCAGTGACAGGACACAAAGTGTGTGTGTTCAATACCTGGTTAAGGTAGTGAAAAATTTGGAGAGGGGAATAAACAGGAGATAACTGATAACTGACATCCATTAGACATGGCACGTGGAACTAGAACAGGCTACACCAGCGAGCGAAATAAAGGGTTCAGTTCGTCATTCTACCCACCTGAAGAAGGTCGGATCGTACAACGGCTAAAACGTTGTGATAAATATAACAACAAAGATGAGGACAATAGTCCGAATAATGTAAATTGTGTACATTATACATCATCTCAGAAATATAGAAAAAAGTTTAAAAAGGCTCTGGGCACCATTATTTTTTTTAGTTTAATGTTCATTTTTCCCTTACAATAAATTTTCTTTAATAATCTTGCCATCAACTCGTAAACAGAGAAGATTTTTAATACATTCAATGTGTCTTTTATATGTTATTGCTTTCATTTTAACCTTTTCTCTATCTATTTTTGATTTATCAATTATAATGTTTATAAAATCAAAACCTTGGTTTAAAAGACCAATAGCCTGTAAATCCAAGAGAAAGGCAATAGATGCTCCAAGATTAGAGGAAGCATCTCCACTATCTTGTGTTTTTCTTCAGTCATTTTAATAAAACTGTTGGAACTGTTGTAACTGAGTTGTCGAAAACCGCGGTAGAAACTGGAATTGGTTTAACAAGTTTATTACCTTTTGGTACATAATGAAGAACAGAAACTAGGGAAGAGGATGTTTAGCCATGAATGACTAACACTTTTCAGCAAAAGCTACTACTGCTACTGGTCCTTCTGCTACTGGTCCTCCTGCTACTCCTCTTGATGTAGGAGTATATTTATGTCTTTTGTCCGACGACCGACTCCAAACTTGTAAGGAAGTATTCTCCCACACGACAAAAAGCATTTTTAAAATTTTTACTCTAGAATAGGTACCTCCACTTTTTCGAGGAAAATAGTCTAGCGTAATGAAAAAGGCCACAAACTTAAAATAATTATGTTATTATTAAGATGAAAGACTAATGTACTTTTTGATCATTATTTTTTTTTAAATTTTAATCCTTTCTAACACGTTCGAAATTTTGGTTAAAATCTTTTTTTAGTTTACGTCAACGCGATGGCATAATAATTACATGGACTTTTTGCGCTTCTTTCCTTTGAAAACACATTGATTTGGAAATTCTTGTAAAAATCAAATAATTGTCCGATTTTAATGAAATTTTCAGGTCTTATTCATAAATGAATGAAATTATATTTGAAATTATTTTTTTAGAAACTTTTGACAAAATATTTTTTACATATGCTACCCTCCCTCACTTACTTAATTTCATGAAAGTTCGCAAAAAAACTTTCTATTTTCTGAATTTCTTTTATTCGTAAAAAGTAGAATTCTCTGGAGAATGTAAATCATCTAAATTATTTTTCAAACTTGCACTATTCTAACTGGAAATCTGCTTTGAATTGTAAAATAATAAATGCAATAAAACTTTGACATTATTTAATTAGAAAAGGTTTTAATTGCTTTTTTAAATAAGTTATATTAAGGACGCTATTGTCTGAAGAAATTTTTTCCGATGAGTGAATTTTTACAAGAATTTTTTTCATTTTTTTTAAGATTTTAATTACAATAATTGATAATAGCTTAAAATCGTGTAAAATTATGTACTGGGCTATTTCTTGGATGTGATATAATAATTAAGTGGAAACGAAATTTAGAAATCCAAAATTGAAAAGATTAATAAACGTAGTTAATTTTTAAAATGCTTTTTTTCATTTTTTATTTTTTTTACCTAATTTGTTACCTTTTTTCATCTATGAAAGGCTAAATATGACATTATTATGAAAAGATCCCGTGATCTAAGAGTTTTGTCTCTTGACATTAATTTAAGAAAATGTTATAGTATTTTAATTTTTTTTTATTTTTGCATAAAGCATCTTCGAAAGGTAAATAAAAGTAAATAAATTATTACATAATTTCTGAAAATATGTTCATTTATAAAAGTTACTAGGTAGTTAAATGTACGAAATCTAAGTAATTTTAGAATCGATAAATTTGTTTTGCTTACAAATTTCTTAAAATTAAGAAAATGGCCGCTTTTAAGAAAATTCTTAGAAATGTAAATTAAGTTTGACATTCCAATCTATATAATTTCTATCCGAAACACATCAGAATATTTTACTTACTGGAAATTATAAATTTAATCCTTTAGATTTCAATTAAAGCTAAAAAGAAATCTTCAAGAATGCTTTTTCATTTAAAAAAAATTATATTAAACCTTAGGTATCGAAAATTTATGCCGAAAATGTGAAATACTCTAGGAAATAATAAATTAAACTATACTGTCAATTTATATTTTACTTAAAAAAATTGCTATTAATATAATTTATTTACTTTATATTGCTTTCTATGTAAATAAAAACAAAACACACGCTGATATAACGGTATAAATATAAATAATCTCCCAGGAAATTTAAATCCGTTTCATTAAAAATAAAAAGGAAAACTGATGTTTTTTTACTTTTATCCTTTAAACTATCGCTAATCCTGGCAGATCTTCTATCACAGTGTGGAATATCTACTTACAAAAGTGATAGAAAGTATAAGAAAACTACTCTAAAAAAATTGGGCTAGCTAAATTAAAATCTAAATTCACAGCAGCACATTGTCATGCGCATGTTTAGTTCTACCAACAAAACAAATCAAATCATGAAGGATGAAACGCTTCATAAGTAAACTTTTTCGATTTTGTCATAAAATTTCCCCAATACTGTTCTTGATATACAAAAATATATATCGTTATTTCCTACACACACACATACATATAAATAGATAAATAGATTGATAGATAGATATTGAATAAATTACAGACTTTTTTAAAAGTAACTATATATATATATATATATATATATATATATATATAGAGAGAGAGAGAGAGAGAGAGAGAGAGACAGACAGAGAGAGAGAGAGATAGATATAGATATAGATATAGATATATATATATTCAATTGGACATTAAAAAAAATCCATTCACCTCTAAGACGATAGATGAGGCTGAATGCAAAACTGATAAGAATTTATATTTATATTGAAAAGGCTATCTTAATTCTACGATGTGTTATGGCAAATTGAATTGCTTGCATTTCTAGTTGATTGTAAGGTACAATTGTAATCGATTAGAAATCAATCCCATTATCCTTGGTAGTGATCTCGTTCTTATATTCTCTGAAGTATTTTCTAACTACATGAAAAGAGACCTTGTGTGTCATAGTCTTTTGAGTTTTGTGACAATGAGGACATTCTTGAAATTCTTGATAATGTTTTGAACTACTGGAACTGTCACTTAAAATTATTTGGAAATAAATTTGTAGCCATTATCTTCATTCGCAATAATATACCTGATGTACTCACCAAACTCTTTAATTTTAACCATAGCGACTGATTTCTTTTTCATGAAAAAATGAAGATGGCTGATCCTTTCCTGAAGAATACTATATTGTTGTTCGTTAAAAACAAAGAAAAGCGTTCTGAACTGTTACGTAATGTCAGTCCTGCTATATGGCAGTGAATGTTGAACAATCTACTCACAGATGAAGAAGTGACTTGTAGCTACCAAAATGTGGTTTGACAGAAGGTTGCGAATCATTTGAAGCGAACATGCTAACAAACGACGAAGTTTTAGAGAAAATGGAAACAAAAAGACCTCTTATACTTAAAAACAAAGAAAGGCAGTTGAAATTTCTAGGCCACATAAAGGGCTTGAAAAATTTGATACTCACATGAAGGCAAGTGGGACAGAGGAAAATAAAGCATAACTTTCCTAGCGAAATTGGGTAAATGGATGGCGGAGCAAGGCTTAGAAAAGACCAAATTTATTAAGAGCTACAAAGGACAGGAAATTGTGGAGAGCCATGATCGCCTAAGTCCTGAAGCTACATGGTACTTAGAAGAAGAAGTATCGCACTAAACGTGTTTATATTCATTTTAATGCTGTTGAGGAATGTAAGAGAAAAAAAAAACTCAAGTGTCTTCCTGTATTGTTCATTTCCGGTTCGTAAAGTGGTGGTGGGTATAATTTTGAACATGCTTTTGGGATCAAATTTCAAATAATACGTCGATGAAATTTAGTTTTTATCCATATTCTTCATTCTTCTCCAAAAAGATTTTCTTCTTTCTTCTTTTTTTTTTTTTTTCACTTGGAAATACCAAGTCATGTAAAGTTCGGATGTGCGGCTGGTGTAATAGATAATGGCTCGGAATTGTTAATCGGGGAGCCGAGTTCCATTTCCAAAAAGATTTTCTTATTTTTTTACGAGTGGACCAGTCAATTCAAATAGTACAAACGTTGTCATTCCGAAAGTTATGGGTTAGATGTCAAGATTCATGTAGAAGTGTCTTTAACCAAGCGGCTTACGGCTACATCATTTGGGAAGACCGGTTCCGTACAAAAGACAAAGTTAATCAACGTTAAGTCTAGATGTGTCACTGCTTAGAAATACCATGTACTGTAAGATTTGATGTGTGGATGGTGTCATAAATAACAGCTCGGAATTGTTAATCAGAAAGCCGAGTTCCAATTCCAGTTGGGTTCGTTATATTCACTTACGCGCAAACACCCTTGGCAAAGCTACGAATCCATCACTTGGGTGATTAGTAAATCATTATTATCTTTAAAAAAAAATTAAAAATTCAATTTAAAACCATTTCCTGGCTTTAAATAAACTGCAATGGGTTGATAAGCCGTAGAAAATGAATCAATCAATCTTCTGAAAGGTGAATCTAATTTCCACAAAACTCACAATAGAGCCAAGATAAGTGAATATTTTATTTATTATTAATATTATCATTTCTCCTATGCATATATTTACGAAACGTAGTTTAGTTCAACGTAAAGCCACCTCTTGGGGGGATTAGTAAGACTTATCTCATTAAACCATTATTACCTTCAAAAAATAAAATATTACAATCTAAAAATATTTTCTTACTTTAAATAAACTGCAATGGGTTGATAAGCCGTAGAAAACGAACCGATGAATCTTTCTTTATATTTCAATTTGAGTCAGAAAAACCTCTTTAATGAAAGAGGTTTTTTTAAAAAATCACAATCGGTGTTAATAATTTTCAGCTTAACCGCACGAAATTAATTGTTGTAAACTGAAACTTAAATATACACCAGTATTTCCTCACAAGAAAAAAAAGTACGACGATGCCAATTTCCGAATTAAATAGTAGATGATTTTGTATTAGTAAGTTTTGGTAAAAACTAATTGGACAAATCTCATAAAGTTCATTTTTAGCAACGAACCTTTTTTCATGATCAAACAGATTCTTGCAAAGTTAATCGCAACATGGCTGTACGAACATAGAAGATATCCTAACACTGATTCAGACTAATTATTAAGTTTTATTTAATTCAAAAGTCTCCATAGCGTTTCTATCTTTTAATTAAAAAAAAACGGTTTCAAACTATGTATCCAGTTTCGAAAAAAAAGAAGGACGATAGAAATGTTTCCACCCACATAATATGAAACAATTATGTTGTTATGTTTTCATAAGTAATTTTATTTGTGTTCATTATTGTTTGTCCTTCTTTCCATTTATTGTTTAATAAAATACAAATTTGCCTTTTCAAAAGAATCGTGGGAATCACCTTAAATAATTTAACTGGTCTTTCAGGAAATTAATTAATAGCTTTTTCTTGTTTCCTTTTTTTTAATTAAAAACATATTATAACCATTAACCTATCTCATAAAATACGAACAATACTTATGCAATTAACAAATGAAATAAAAACTATTAATAAAAGGAACATGATTTGTTAAATGCGAAAAACGAAAAGAATTTAGGAAGGTACAATTCGATATATCGTCACAGTATACATTATTTACATTGTTGGGACTGTTGTCCTCATCTTTATTGTCAAATTCACGATGTCTCGGTTGTTGTACGCTCATGCCTTCTTCAGGTGATGAAAACTTAGAACAAAACCCTTTATTTCATCCACCAGGGTAGATTATTCTAGTTCCACGTGCCATGCCTTTCCCGAATGTTTCAGTTATCTCCCTTTAACTCAAGCCTTTGTTCACCACTGCAGTAGTCATGTACTGAACTCACAACTCTTTGGGTCAAGTCACTGGATCCAACAAAAGCTTTTTTGTGTCCTAGAGAATATTAGTGTCTGAATTTTGGGGACTTATAAACCTCAGTAACCCTTTTTTACCAAAGCTCAATTGCACTCTTTATTACTGGTTCCTATATTGTATTTATTTCTATGCTTGGCCGGCTTAGGAGATTTTTGTGGCCTAACATATGTGCTGATTCCTTAAGTTTTCGTATTTTCCAGTGATATTCTAATATCTATTATTTCAACCTCATCCCACAAGGTGCAGTGATCTCCCTTTTTCCCTCCATATATGGCCAGCTACGCCTGATATTTGATGTTCTTACAGCCTTACCTTAAGAGGGCGGCTTGTTTCTCCTTTTTCTTACCACAGCTGCATAGGATGACGTACACAGTCTTTAGTCATGTTCTCCTCTATTCTCTCTCCATTGTAAATTGTATCGATGATCTTATTGAGTTCATATGGTCCAGTAGTAGCTGGACTTCTTCCTAGTGTGGCCAGAGTATGGTGTCATCTATGTATCTCAGCCATAGGGTTGGTTTTAGTGATGTGGATTCTAATACCATTTTTCAATGTATTTCATATATATGTTTGCCATTGCTGGTGTTAATGATGGGCCCATTGCTAAGTTTTCATCCTGTCGATAGATATCTGATCCCATTCCGAAGTGTGTTGTTTGTATACAGAATGTCAGCATCCCCATCAGGTTATCTATTGGTATGATTATCTGTTCTCCTAGGGATGAGTCCGAGGCCAATCTGTCCCTGGTTACCGATAGTGTAAACAAACTCACCACGTCCAGCCTCACTATCTAGTTGGATTGCTTGGGAGAGTCTTTGATTATTTCCACGAAGTGAGCGGAGTTTGGTACATATGAAGGTGACTTTCCTCGTAATGGGTAAATTATATCTAAACGGAAGCGATTCCGAGTGTGGCACACAGAGCCTTGGCAGCTAATAACCGTACCGGAGTGGAATGTTGTCTTTGAGAATTGTACAACGACGAAAACGTCATGAATAAGACAATAAAGATGAGGACAACAGTCTGAATAATGTAAATAATTACAATAGCACATCTTAGAAATATAGAAAGATATCGTCACAGTCGTTCATTTTGTGATAAAATAACCACATTTCGTAGATACAGTGCCAGATATATTGCAAACAAAACTGAATACCAAGCCATCAAAAACTTTACTTATGCTGACCGTGCCAGGCATTTTTTAAAATGGCAACTACGGTTGGTCAGACGTTTCTATCAAATTGGGATCAGATATAATAACGGACATAATCTAGAACAGTAACCACTTAAAGCCAAATAAAATAGTAGAAATTCTATTCGACTTGATTTGTCATTTAATAATAGATATTAATGACATATATATATATATATATATATATATATATATATATATATATATATATATATATATATATATATATATATAATACTGAAAAGATTAATGGTCAGAGTTGGAGTAGACTAGGAAACAGCAGTATTAAAAGTGCTCATTACAAATGTGAAAATAAAAAGAAAAGGTTGAAACCAAGGTAACGAAATCGACAAATGTATCTATCTATCTATCTATCTATCTCTCTCTCTCTCTCTCTCTTTATATATATATATATATATATATATATATATATATATATATATATATATATATACATTATTCGAACTATTGACCTCATCTTTGTCGCCATATTTATTAGAACGTCTCGGCCGTTGTTTCGCTCCGGACTTCTTCAGGCGGTTGGAATGTCGAACAGGACTCTATTTCGCCCACTGGGACTAAGATTAGGACAATAGTCCGAATAATGTAAACAGTGTACATAATACCTCATCTCAGAAATATATATATAGAGAGAGATAGATAGATAGATAGATAGATAGATAGATAGATATATGAAAATTAATATTACCCTCAAATTCTATTAAATAATGAAACCTAATCTTTAATTTAGTTTACCAATATAATAAATAAATTACATTCATAAATTAATTTTAAATATTAAAATAGATGTTATTGTTATTTTATTTTTTTTATATTGTGGAAATACAATTAGTCGGGTGAATAAACTATTAAGATTTTAAATATTTCTTTATGTCCTAGATAAATATGTTTATTACAATAATAGTTATATTTAGTCCTGAAACTATTTACTTAAAAAATTAAACATTTAAGTTAATAACAAAATTTTTTTCAGACATCGAATTTTCTATCAAACATTGTAAACTATCTTTTACATAATTTTGTTAAAACAAAATTATAACAACTCCATCTCTCTTTCCCCCTCGCCCTATCTCTCTCTTTACCATAAGACTCACTTGTATACATTTTCTACAATTCATTTCCGTTTTATTAACCATCTAAAGAGGTCAAGTTTCTGTCACTCCTCCTACTCCAATATAAAACATACTTAAGAGAGATATAAAATTAACCCCTCCCTATACTTTATATTGTCTGTTTAACTACCACTCTCAACCCCCTCTATTAAATTACAAAAATTACACTACCCACCAATTTCTAATCCCTTTTTTTTCTCAATTCGTTGTTGGAAGATTTACCTGATGATCCTGAATCCTTAAAAAAGGATTTAGGTGAAATAAATTATCTTAATGGTACATTAAAGTGGTTTGTTTTTCATTACATATTTATATATATATATATATATATAGAGAGAGAGAGAGAGAGACAGACAGACAGACAGAATGGACATCAAGACAGTGGAAAAGAATTGGAAGAAGGACAAAGGAAAAGTGGTATGACAATCTGAACCGATATCGCAGCCCCACATTGGCCAAAGATAGGAAGTAGTGAAAGTCAACTCGATAGGAGTTCATCCAACAGGAGTAAGAAGGGGCTGTATTTGGATTTGGGCGTGGGACTAACAACTCTATATTCGTACCATTCTTCAAGGAAAGTGAATTTCTATTTTATTAAACAATAAACTGTGGAAAAATTGAGCAGTAATTAATATAACATACCTTACGAAACAACAATAATATCATTGTCTGATATTAAGTTTATGCAAATGTTCCCAAAAGAGACAGGTAATCACAGACTTTTTTGCGTCCAACACACCTGATTTTTATCGCGAGGGCATTGCGCAGCTGGAGGCAAATTGTCAAAAGTTCTGAATGCAGATGGGGATTAAGCGTATGCCAGATTTACTGCATACCTTTTTTGTAATAAATCAAAAACGATAAGAACTTTTTTTGGTTACCTTGTATTAATTACTGAATATTCGTTTCTGACACACAACGCTAATAAATTATGTTTGATTTATTGTTATAACCGCTCTAAAATTCCATAAATTTTTATGCTCCAGTCCACACTGAATCAACATTCCGAAAGCTATGGCTTTTCACAACATAGCAGTAAATAGAAATAATATTATTAATTCTGGCTTTGTAACAAAATCACTTGAGGAAACGTTTGTTAGTTTTTGAAGGACATTGGTATATCAACATCTGTCAGTTTTTGAAGGACATTGGTATATCAACAGTTTTTTTTTTCTGACCTCAGATGGAACAAATACATTGAGTCAATATCTTCGTCCACTGCAAGGAAAGGTGGTTCCCTGTGCCGCTCCAGGAATTTTTTCTCGCCAGAATCGATCCTTTAAATCTACAAATCAACCATTCGCCCTTGCATGGAGTATTGCTGCCATATGTGATCTGGAGCCTCTTCTGTTTGTCTCAAGGTCTTTGATAAAATCCAAAGACGGATATGCAATGTAACTGGCTCTGATCTGGCATCTCGTCTGCAGATGCTCTCTCAACGACGTGCCGTCGCTTCCCTTTGTTTTGTTTTTTACAAATACTTACTTTCACGGTAACTGCTCCGATGATCTGCTTTCGCTGGTTCCCAAACTTTATGAATTTAAGCGTTCAACTAGGCTGGTATCTCGCTCACACCCTTTTACTGTCAAAACTGTTAAATGTAGCAGTCTCTTTTACTCAAATAGCTTCATATTTCGCACTTTACGCCTGTGGAATCCCCTCCCCTTTTCCTGTTTCCCTGATAGCTATAATCTCAAACTATTCAAATGTAATATCAATCGACGTGTCTACATGTCTTGATCTATCCCCCATCCTTCTCTTCATCCTTTCCTCTATCACTCCTATTTGCTCTCGCTCCAACTCTCTATAACCCATTGCGTGCTAGTGGCGTCCCGCCTTGCTTGGGGTGAAATGCTTAAAAAATCAATTTACCCTAATCAGGTGATAAAGCCACTAAGACACAATGGGTTACTGAATGTTAAAGAGTTGGAGAAAAAAATTATTAAAGAGAGAGGACAATAAATGAAGATTTTGGAAGATCAAAGTTGATTGGAAAGCAAGAAGCCAGAAGTTGCTACCGTAGAACTTATGGTCACATGTTGCAATTTTGCCTGTAAAATGATGAGGCCTAACTTACAATCTAGTACTGCGATTGATGACGAGGCACCAAAGAGGAAAGATTACAGAACCATTGCCATGAAAATATTTATGGAAAAGGACTATTTTCTTTTTGATTTTCCCGGAGATAATACTGATTTACTGATACAGGTCCTACTAATTATCCCATAGCTGGAGAGAAGAGGTGCATTCATGCCTTTCCTAAGAGTATTTGCGCGTAAGTGAATATAACGAACTCGACTGGAATTGGAACTCGGCTCTCAGATTTTCGATTCCGTGTCTTTATCCATTACACCAACCGCACATTCAACCTTACAGCACTTCCTAGAGGGCACCTATCTAGGGAATGACCAACCTTCTCGGCATTGCTTTCCTTCGGTGAGACGTAGAAAAACCGTGAGATGGTCGAAAGATTGATATTAACATTCGGCCACATATATGTATAAATTGCATTTAGCATGAAGCAGAGAGTCACTCTGTTTGTTGAGTTCAATATCCTTTTAAGACATTTGGGTTACTAACACAGAAAAAGAGAGTGTCTAATATAGAAAATATTTAACATCAAAAAATCTAAGAAAAATGAATTCCTTTTAATGTGGAAATATCCACTCTTTCCCTGATGAAGGTCGTGAGACCGGAAACACGTGTAGAAAAATAAAGCATAACATATTTTTTTTTAAATCCACATTACAACCAAAAAAGGGTTCCGGTTTCTCTCTTCTTTTTAATATACAAACTTTTCTCGCGTTGGAACTAATATAACCACTTCCCTTTATACATACACCGAAACTCGACCTCCATAGGTAATACATGACATATCTAGCTCTTTCCCACGCAAAAGGAAGGAAGAGATTGACCATCCAAGGAATCCACTAAAGCCGACCTCCATAGGTAATATATGACATATCTATCTCTTTCCCACGCAAAAGAAAGGAAGAGATTGACCGTCCAAGGAATCCACGAAACACGCCCTCACTAGGTAATACATGACATATCTATCCCTTTCCCACGCAAAAAGAAGGAAGAGATTGACCGTCCAAGGAATCCACGAAACCAGACCTGCATAGGTAATACAAGACAAGTCTATCCCTTTCCCACGGAAAAGAAACGAAGAGATTGACCGTCCAAGGAATCCACGAAACCCGACCTCCATAAGTAATACATGACATATCTATCCCTTTCCCATGCAAAAGGAAGGAAGAGATTGATCGTACAAGGAATCCTCGAAACACGGCCTCCATAGGTAATACATGACATATCTACCCCTTTCCGACGCAAAAGGAAGGATGAGATTAACCGTCCAAGGAATCCACTAAACCCGACATCTATAGGTAATACATGACATATGTATCCCTTTCCCACGCAAAAGGAAGGACGAGATTGACCGTCCAAGTAATCCACGAAACCCGACCTTCATATGTAATACATGACATATCTATCCCTTTCCCACGCAAAAGGAAGGAAGAGATTGACCGTCCAAGGAATCCACTAAACACGGCCACCATAGGTAATACATGACATATATATCCCTTTCCCACGCAAAATGAAGGAATAGATTGACCGTCCAAGGAATCCACGAAACCCGACCTCCATAGGTAATACATGACATATCTATCCCTTTCCCACGCAAAAGGAACGAAGAGATTGAGCGTCCAAGGAATCCACGAAACCCGACCTCCATAGGTAATACATGACATATCTATCCCTTTCCCAAGCAAAAAGAAGGAAGAGATTGACCGTCCAAGGAATCCACGAAACCAGACCTCCATAGGTAATAAATGACATATCTATCCCTTTCCCACGCAAAAGAAAGGAAGAGATTAACCGTCCAAGGAATCCAGTAAACCCGACCTCCATAGGTAATACATGACATATCTACCCCTTTCCCACGCAAAAAGAAGGAAGAGATTGACGGTCCAAGGAATCCACGAAACACGGCCTCCATAGGTAATACATGACATATCTACCCCTTTCCCACGCGAAAGGAACGAAGAGATTGACCGTCCAAGGAATCCGCGAAACCTGACCTCTATAATTTATACATGACATATCTATCCCTTTCCCACGCAAAAGGAAGGAAGAGATTGACCGTCCAAGAATCCACGAAACACGGCTTCCATTGGTAATACATGACATAACTATCCCTTTCCTACGCAAAAGGAAGGAAGAGATTGACCGTCCAAGGAATCCACGAAACCGGAACTCCATAAGTAATAGATGACATATCTATCCCTTTCCCATGCAAAAGGAAGGAAGCGATTGACTGTCCACGCAAAAGGAAGGAAGAGATTGAACGTCCAAGGAATCCACGAAACACGGCCTCCATAAGTATTACATGACATATCTATCCCTTTCCCACGCAAAAGGAACGAAGAGATTGACCGTCCAAGGAATCCACGAAGCATGGCCTCCATAGGTAATACATGACATATCTATCCTTTTCCCACGCAAAAGGAAGGAAGAGAATGACCGTCCAAGGTATCCGCGAAACCTGACCTCTATAAGTTATACATGACATATCTATCCCTTTCCCACGCAAAAGGAACAAAGAGATTGACCGTCCAAGGAATCCACGAAACACGGCCTCCATAGGTAATACATGACATATCTATCCCTTTCCCACGCAAAAGGAAGGAAGAGATTGACCGTCCAAGGAATTCGCCAAACCTGAACTCCATAGGTAATACATGACATATCTATCCCTTTCCCAGGCAAAAGGAAGGAAGCGATTGACTGTCCAAGGAATCCACGAAACACAGCCTCCATAGGTAATACATGACTTATCAATCCATTTCCCACGCAAAAGAAAGGAAGAGTTTGAACGTCCAAGGAATCCACGAAACCCGAACTCCATAAGTAATACATGACATATCTATCCCTTTTCCCACGCAAAAGGAAGGAAGAGATTGACCGTCCAAGGAATCCACGAAACACGGCCTCCATAGTTAATACATGACATATCTATCACTTTCCCACGGAAGAGAAACGATGATATTGACCGTCCAAGGAATCCACGAAATCCGACCTCCATAAATAATACATGACATATCTATCCCTTTCCCACGCAAAAGGAACGAAGAGATTAACCGTCCAAGGAATCCAAGAAACATGGCCTCCATAGGTAATACATGACATATCTATCCCTTTCCCACGCAAAAGGAAGGAAGAGAATGACCGTCCAAGGTATCCGCGAAACGTGACCTCTATAAGTTATACATGACATATCTATCCCTTCCCCACGGAAAAGGAAGGAACAGATTGACCGTCCAAGGAATCCGCGAAACCCGATCTTCGTAGGTAATACATGACATATAAATCCCTTTCCCACACAAATGGAAGGAAGAGATTGACCGTCCAAGGAATCCACGAAACAGGGCCTCCATAGGTAATACATGACATATCTATCACTTTCCCACGCAAAAGGAAGGAAGAGATTGAACGTCCAAGGAATCCACTAAACCCGACCTCTATAGGTAATACATGACATATCTATCCCTTTCCCACGCAAAAGGAAGGAAGAGATTGACCGTCCAAGGAATCCGCGAAACCCAACCTCCATAAGTAATACATGACATATCTATGCCTTTCTCACGCAAAAGGAACGAAGAGATTGACCGTCCAAGGAATACACGAAACCCGACCTCCATAAGTAATATATGACATATCTATACCTTTCCTACGCAAAAGGAAGGAAGAGATTAACCGTCCAAGGAATCTGCGAAACCCGACCTCCATAGGTAATACATGGCATATCTATCCCTTTCCCACGCAAAAACAAGGAAGAGATTGACCGTCCAAGGAATCCACGAAACACGGCCACCATAGGTAATACATGACATATCTATCCCTTTCCCACGCAAAAGGAACGAAGAGATTGACCGTCCAAGGAATCCACGAAACACGGCCTCCATAGATAATACATGACATATCTATCCCTTTCCCACGCAGAATGAAGGAAGAGATTGACCGTCCAAGGAATCCACGAAACCCGACCTCCATAGGTAATACATGATATATCTATCCCTTTCCCACGCAAAAGGAACGAAAAGATTGACCGTCCAAGGAATCCACGAAACACGGACTCCATAGGTAATACATGACATATCTATCCCTTTCCCAGGCAAAAGGAAGGAGGAGATTGACCGTCCAAGGAATCCACGAATCTCGGCCTCCATAGGTAATACATGGCATATCTATCCCTTTCCTACGCAAAAGGAAGGAAGAGATTGACTGTCCAAGGAATCCACGAAACCCGACCTCCATAAGTAATATATGACATATCTATCCCTTTCCTACGCAAAAGGAAGGAAGAGCTTGACCGTCCAAGGAATCCGCGAAACCCGACCTCCATAAGTAATATATGACATATCTATCCCTTTCCTACGCAAAAAGAAGGAAGAGATTAACCGTCCAAGTAATCCACGAAATCCGGGCTCCATAGGTGATACAAGACATATCTATCACTTTCCCACGCAAAAGGAAGGAAGAGATTGAACGTCCAATTAATCCACTAAACCCGACCTCTATAGGTAATACATGACATATCTATCCCTTTCCCACGCCAAAGGAACGAAGAGATTGACCGGCCAAGGAATCCACGAAACCTGGCCTGCATTGGTAATACGTGACATATCTATCCCTTTCCCACGCAAAAAGAAGGAGGAGATTGACCGTCCAAGGAATCCACTAAACCGGACCTCCATAGGTAATACATGACATATCTATCTCTTTCCCATGCAAAAGGAAGGAAGAGGTTGACCGTCCAAGGAATCCACGAAACCCGACATCCATAGGTAATACATCACATAGGTATCCCTTTCCCACGCAAAAGAAAGGAAGGGATTAACCCTCCAAGGAATCCACTAAACCCGAATTCTATAGCTAATACATGACATATCTATCCCTTTCCCACGCAAAAGGAAGGAAGAGATTGACCGTCCAAGGAATCCACGAAACCCGACCTCCATAGGTAATACATGACATATCTATCCCTTTCCCAGGCAAAAGGAACGAAGAGATTGACCGTCCAAGGAATCCACGAAACACGGCCTCCATAGAAAATACATGACATACCTATCCCTTTCCAACGCAAAAGGAAGGAAGCGATTGACTGTCCAAGGAATCCACGAAACAAAGCCTCCATAGGTAATACATGACTTATCAATCCATTTCCCACGCAAAAGAAAGGAAGAGTTTGAACGTCCAAGGAATACACGAAACCCGAATTCCATAAGTAATACATGACATATCTATCTCTTTTCCCACGCAAAAGGAAGGAAGAGATTGACCGTCTAAGGAATCCACGAAACACGGCCTCCATAGTTAATACATGACATATCTATCCCTTTCCCACGCAAAAAGAAGGAAACATATTGACCGTCTAAGGAATCCGCGAAACACGGCCTCCATAGGTAATACATCACATATCTATCCCTTTCCCACGCAAAAAGAACGAAGAGATTGACCGTCCAAGGAATCCAAGAAACATGGCCTTCATAGGTAATACATGACATATCTATCCCTTTCCCACGCAAAAGGAAGGAAGAGATAGACCGTCCAAGTAATCGACGAAACCCGACCTCCATAAGTAATATATGACATATCTATCCCTTTCCTACGCAAAAGGACGGAAGAGATTAACCGTCCAAGTAATCCACGAAATCCGGGCTCCATAGGTAATACATGACATATCTATCACTTTCCCACGCAAAAGGAACGAAGAGATTGACCGTCCAAGGAATCCACGAAACACGGCCTCCATAGGTAATACATGACATATCTATCCCTTTCCCACGCAAAAGGAAGGAAGAGATTGACCGTCCAAGGAATACACGAAACCCGACCTCCATAAGTAATATATGACATATCTATACCTTTCCTACGCAAAAGGAAGGAAGAGATTGACCGTCCAAGGAATCTGCGAAACCCGACCTCCATAGTTAATACATGACATATCTATCACTTTCCCACGCAAAAGGAAGGAAGAGATTGACCGTCCAAGGAATCCACGAAACACGGCCTCCATAGGTAATACATGAGATATCTATCTCTTTCCCACGCAAAAGGAACGAAGATATTGAACGTCCAAGGAATACACGAAACCCGACCTCCATAAGTAATACATGACATATCTATCCCTTTCCCACGCAAAAGGAACGAAGAGATTGATCGTCCAAGGAATCCACGAAACACGGACTCCATAGGTAATACATGACATATCTATCCCTTTCCCACGCAAAAGGAAGGAAGAGATTGACCGTCCAAGGAATCCACGAAACCCGACCTCCATAAGTATTATATGACATATCTATCCCTTTCCTACGCAAAAGGAAGGAAGAGCTTGACCGACCAAGGAATCCGCGAAACCCGACCTCCATAGGTAATACATTACATATCTATCCGTTTCCCACGCAAAAGGAATGAAGAGCTTGACCGTCCAAGGAATCCGCGAAACCCGACCTCCATAGTTAATACATGACATATCTATCCCTTTCCCAAACAAAAGGAACGAAGAGATTGACCCTCCAAGAATCCACGAAACCTGGCCTCCATAGGTAAGACATGACATATATATCCCTTTCCCACGCAAAAGAAAGGAAGAGATTGACCGTCCAAGGAATCCACGAAACACGGACTCCATAGGTAATACATGACATATCTATCCCTTTCCCACGCAAAAGGAAGGAAGAGATTGACCGTCCCAGATATCCACGAAACACGGCCTCCATAGTTAATACATGACATATCTATCCCTTTCCTACGCAAAAGGAAGAAAGAGATTGACCGTCCAAGGAATCCACGAAACCCGACCTCCATAGTTAACACATGATATATCTATCCCTTTCCCATGCAAAAACGAGGAGGAGATTAACCGTCCAAGAAATCCACGAAACCCGACCTCCATATGTAATACATGACATATCTATCCCTTTCCCACGCTAAAAGAACGAAGAGATTGACCGTCCAAGGAATCCAATAAACATGGCCTCCATATGTAATACATGACATATCTATCCCTTTCCCACGCAAAAGGAAGGAACAGATTGACCGTCCAAGGAATCTGCGAAACCCGACCTTCATAGGTAATACATGACATATCAATCCCTTTCCCACGCAAAAGGAAGGAAGAGATTGACCGTCCAAGGAATCCACGAAACACGGCTTCCATAGGTAATACATGACATATCTATCCCTTTCCTACGCAAAAAAAAGTAAGAGATTGTCCGTCCAAGGAATCCACGAAACCCTACCTCCATAAGTAATATATGACATATCTGTCCCTTTCCTACACAAAATGAAGGAAGAGATTGACCGTCCAAGGAATTCGCGAAACCCAACCTCCATAGGTAATACATGAGATATCTATCCCTTTCCCACGCAAAAGGAAGTAAGTGATTGACCGTCCAAGGAATCCATGAAACCCGCATTCCATAAGTAATATATGACATATCTATCCCTTTCCTACGCAAAAGGAAGGAAGAGATTAACCGTCCAAGTAATCCACGAAATCCGGGCTCCATAGGTAATACATGACATATCTATCACTTTCCCACGCAAAAGGAAGGAAGAGATTGAACGTCCAAGTAATCCACTAAACCCGACCTCTATAGGTAATACATGACATATCTATCCCTTTCCCACGCAAAAGGAACGAAGAGATTGACCGGCCAAGGAATCCACGAAACCCGACATCCCTAGGTAATACATCACATATGTATCCCTTTCCCACGCAAAAGGAAGGAAGAGATTAACCGTCCAAGGAATACACTAAACCCGACCTCTATAGGTAATACATGACATATCTATCCCTTTCCCACGCAAAAGGAACGAAGAGATTGACCGTCCAATGAATCCACGAAACCCGGCCTCCATAGTTAATACATGACATATCTATTCCTTTCCCACGCAAAAGGAAGGTAGAGATTGACCGTCCAAGGAATCCACGAAACACGGCTTCCATTGGTAATACATGACATATCTATCCCTTTCCTACGCAAAAGGAAGGAAGAGATTGACCGTCCAAGGAATCCACAAAACCCGACCTCCATAAGTAATATATGACATATCTATCCAATTCCTACGCAAAAAGAAGGAAGAGATTGACCGTCCAAGGAATCCGCCAAACCTGACCTCCATAGGTAATACATGACATATCTATCCTTTTTCCACGCAAAAGGAAGGAAGAGATTAACCGTCCAAGGAATCCACAAAACCCGACCTCCATAGGTAATACATGACATATCTATCACTTTCCCACGCAAAAGGAAGGAAGAGATTGAACGTCCAAGTAATCCACTAAACCCGACCTCTATAGGTAATACATGACATATCTATCCCTTTCCCACGCAAAAGGAACGAAGAGATTGACCGGCCAAGGAATCCACGAAACCTGGCCTCCATTGGTAATACGTGACATATCTATCCCTTTCCCACGCAAAAGGAACGAAGAGATTGACCAGCCAAGGAATCCATGAAACCTGGCCTCCATTGGTAATACGTGACATATCTATCCCTTTCCACGCAAAAGGAAGGTGGAGATTGTCCGTCCAAGGAATCCACTAAACCCGACCTCCATAGGTAATACATGACATATCTATCTATTTCCCATGCAAAAGGAAGGAAGAGATTGACCGTCCAAGGAATCCACGAAACCCGACATCACTAGCTAATACATCACATATGTATCCCTTTCCCACGCAAAAGGAAGGAAGAGATTAACCGTCCAAGGAATACACTAAACCCGACCTCTATAGGTAATACATGACATATCTATCCCTTTCCCACGCAAAAGGAAGGAAGAGATTGACCGTCCAATTAATCCACGAAACCCGGCCTCCATAGGTAATACATGACATATCTATTCCTTTCCCACGCAAAAGGAAGGTAGAGATTGACCGTCCAAGGAATCCACGAAACACGGCTTCCATTGGTAATACATGACATATCTATCACTTTCCCGCGCAAAAGGAACGAAGAGATTGATCGTCCAAGGAACCCACGAATCCCGATCTCCATAGTTAACACATGATATATCTATCCCTTTCCCATGCAAAAAGGAGGAGGAGATTAACCGTCCAATGAATCCACGAAACCCGACCTCCATATGTAATACATGACATATCTATCCCTTTCCCACGCTAAAAGAACGAAGAGATTGACCGTCCAAGGAGTCCACGAAACACGGCTTCCATTGGTAATACATGACATATCTATCCCCTTCCTACGCAAAAGGAAGGAAGAGATTGACCGTCCAAGGAATTCGCAAAACCCAAACTGCATAGGTAATACATGAGATATCTATCCCTTTCTCACGCAAAAGGAAGTAAGTGATTGACCGTCCAAGGAATCCATGAAACCCGCATTCCATAAGTAATATATGACATATCTATCCCTTTCCTACGCAATAGGAAGGAAGAGATTAACCGTCCAAGTAATCCACTAAACCCGACCTCCATAGGTAATACATGACATATCTATCTCTTTCCCATGCAAAAGGAAGGAAGAGATTGACCGTCCAAGGAATCCACGAAACCCGACATCCCTAGGTAATACATCATATATGTATCCCTTTCCCACGCAAAAGGAAGGAAGAGATTAACCGTCCAAGGAATCCACTAAACACGAACTCTATAGGTAATACATGACATATCTATCCCTTTCCCACGCAAAAGGAACGAAGAGATTGACCGTCCAAGGAATCCACGAAACCCGGCCTCCATAGGTAATACATGACATATCTTTTCCTTTCCCACGCAAAAGGAAGGAAGAGATTGACCGTCCAAGGAATCCACGAAACACGGCTTCCATTGGTAATACATGACATATCTATCCCTTTCCTACGCAAAAGGAAGGAAGAGATTGACCGTCCAAAGAAGCCACGAAACCCGACCTCCATAAGTAATATATGACATATCTATCCCATTCCTACGCAAAAAGAAGGAAGAGATTGACCGTCCAATGAATCGACAAACCTGACCTCCATAGGTAATACATGACATATCTATCCCTTTCCCAGTCAAAAGGAAGGAAGTGATTGACTGTCCAAGGAATCCACGAAACACAGCCTCCTTAGGTACTACATGACTTATCAATCCATTTCCCAGGTAAAAGAAAGGAAGAGCTTGACCGTCCATGGAATCCACGAAACACGGCCTCCATAGTTAATTCATGACATATCTATCCCTTTTCCCACGCAAAAGGAAGGAAGAGATTGACCGTCCAAGGAATCTGCGAAACCCGACCTCCATAGGTAATACATGACATATCTATCATTTTCCCACGGAAAAGAAACGATGAGATTGACCGGCCAAGGAATCCACGAAACCTGGCCTCTATTGGTAATACATGACATATCTATCTCTTTCCCACGCAAAAGGAAGGAAGAGATTGGCCGTCCAAGGAATCAGCGAAACACAACCTCCATAAGTAATACATGACATATCTATCCCTTTCCCACGCAAAAGGAAGGAACAGATTGACGGTCCAAGGAATCTGCGAAACCCGAACTTCATAGGTAATACATGACATATCAATCCCTTTCCCACGCAAAAGCAAGGAAGTGATTGACCGTCCAAGGAATCCACGAATCACGGCTTCCATAGGTAATACATGACCTATCTATCCCTTTCCTACGCAAAAAAAAGTAAGAGATTGTCCGTCCAAGGAATCCACGAAACCCTACCTCCATAAGTAATATATGACATATCTATCCCTTTCCTACACAAAATGAAGGAAGAGATTGACCGTCCAAGGTATTCGCAAAACCCAACCTCCATAGGTAATACATGACATATCTATCCCTTTCCCACGCAAAAGGAAGTAAGTGATTGACCGTCCAAGGAATCCATGAAACCCGCATTCCATAAGTAATATATGACATATCTATCCCTTTCCTACGCAAAAGGAAGGAAGAGATTAACCGTGCAAGTAATCCACGAAATCCGGGCTCCATAGGTAATACATGATATATCTATCCATTTCCCACGCAAAAGGAACAAAGAGATTGACCGGCCAAGGAATCCACGAAACATGGCCTCCATTTGTAATACGTGACATATCTATCACTTTCCCACGCAAAAGGAAGGAATAGATTGACCGTCGAAGGAATCCGCGAAACCCAACCTCCATAAGTAATACATGACATATCTATCCCTTTCCCACGCAAAAGGAAGGAAGAGAATGACCGTCCAAGGTATCCGCGAAACCTGACCTCTATAAGTTATACATGACATATCTATCCCTTTCCCACGCAAAAGGAAGGAAGAGATTGACCGTCCAAGGAATGCACGAAACAAGTCCTCCATCGGTAATACATGACATATCTATCCCTTTCCCACGCAAAAGGAACGAAGATATTGACCGTCCAAGAAATCCACGAAACCCGACCTCCATAAGTAATACATGACATATCTATCCCTTTCCCACGCAAAAGGAAGGAAGAGATTGACCGTCCAAGGAATCCACGAAACACGGACTCCATAGGTAATACATGACATATCTATCCCTTTCGCACGCAAAAGGAAGGAGGAGATTGACCGTCCATGGAATCCGCGAAACCCGAGCTCCATAGGTAATACATGACATATCTATCCCTTTCCCACGCAAAAGGAACGAAGAGATTGACCCTCCAAGAATCCACGAAACCCGGCCTCCATAGGTAATACATGACATATCTATCCCTTTCCCACGCAAAAGGAAGGAAGAGAATGACCGTCCAAGGTATCCGCGAAACCTGACCTCTATAAGTTATACATGACATATCTATCCCTTCCCCACGCATACGGAAGGAACAGATTGACCGTCCAAGGAATCCGCGAAACCCGACCTTCAGGGGTAATAGATGACATATCAATCCCTTTTCCCACGCAAAAGGAAGGAAGAGATTGAGAGTCCAAGGAATCCACGAAACACGGCCTCCATAGGTAATACATGACATATCTATCCCTTTCCCACGCAAAAAAAAGTAAGAGATTGTCCGTCCAAGGAATCCACGAAACCCTACCTCCATAAGTAATATATGACATATCTATCCCTTTCCTACACAAAATGAAGGAAGAGATTGACCGTCCAAGGTATTCGCAAAACCCAACCTCCATAGGTAATACATGACATATCTATCCCTTTCCAACGCAAAAGCAAGGAAGAGATTGACCGTCCAAGGAATCCACGAAACCTGGCCTCCATTGGTAATACGTGACATATCTATCCCTTTCCCACGCAAAAGGAAGGAGGAGATTGACCGTCCAAGGAATCCACTAAAACCGACCGCCATAGGTAATACATGACATATCTATCTCTTTCCCACGCAAAAGGAAGGAAAAGATTCACCGTCCAAGGAATCCACGAAACCCGACATCCATAGGTAATACATCACATATGTATCCCTTTCCCACGCAAAAGGAAGGAAGAGATTAACCGTCCAAGGAATCCACTAAACCCGAACTCTATAGGTAATACATGACATATCTCACCTTTTCCGAGGCAAAAAGGAAGGAAGCGTTTGACTGTCCAAGGAATCCACGAAACACAGCCTCCATAGGTAATACATGACTTATCAATCCATTTCCCACGCAAAAGAAAGGAAGAGTTTGAACGTCCAAAGAAACCACGAAACCCGAACTCCATCAGTAATACATGACATATCTATCCCTTTTCCCACGCAAAAGGAAGGAAGAGATTGACCGTCCAAGGAATCCACGAAACACGGCCTCCACAGTTAATACATGACATATCTATCACTTTCCCACGGAAATGAAACGATGAGCTTGACCGTCCAAGGAATCCGCGAAACCCGACCTTCATAGGTAATACATGACATATCAATCCCTTTCCCACGCAAAAGGATGTAAGAGATTGACCGTCCAAGGAATCCACGAAACCCGACCTCCATAAGAAATATATGACATATCTATCCCTTTCCTACGAAAAGTAAGGAAGAGATTAACCGTCCAAGTAATCCACGAAATCCGGGCTCCTTTGGTAATACATGACATATCTATCCCTTTCCAACGCAAAAGGAAGGAAGAGATTCACCGTCCGAGGAATCCACTAAACCCGACCTTTATAGGTATTACATGACATATCTCTCCCTTTCTTACGCAAAAGGAACGAAGAGATTGACCGGCCAAGGAATCCACGAAACCTGGCCTCCATAGGTAATACATGACATATCTATCCCTTTCCCACGCAAAAGGAAGGACGAGATTGACCGTCCAAGGAATCCACGAAACCCGAACTCCATAGGTAATACATGACATATCTATCCCTTTCCTACGCAAAAGGAACGAAGAGATTGACCGTCCAAGGAATCCACGAAACCCGACCTCCATAGGTAATACATGACATATCTATCCCTTTCCCACGCAAAAGGAACGAAAAGATTGACCCTCCAAGGAATCCACGAAACCCGACCTCCATAGGTAATACATGACATATCTATCCCTTTCCCACGCAAAAGGATCGATAAGATTGACTGTCCAAGGAATCCACGCAACCCGACCTCCATAAGTAATATATGACATATCTATCCCTTTCACACTCAAAAGGAACAAAGAGATTGACCGTCCAAGGAATCCACGAAACCCGACCTCCATAGGTAATACATGACATTTCTATCCCTTTCCCACGCAAAAGGAAGGAAGAGATTGACCGTCCAAGGTATCCACGTAACAGGGCCTCCATTGGTAATACATGACATATCTATCCCTTTCCCACGCAAAAGGAAGGAAGAGATTGACCGTCCAAGGTATCCGCGAAACCCAACCTCCATAAGTAATACATGACATATCTATCCCTTTCCCACGCAAAAGAAAGGAAGAGATTGACCGTCCCAGGGATCCACGAAACCCGACCTCCATGAGTAATATATGACATATCTATCCCTTTCCTACGCAAAAGGAAGGAAGACATTGACCGTCCAAGGAATCCACGAATCCCGACCTCCATAGTAAATACATGACATATCTATCCCTTTCCCACGCAAAAGGAAGGAACAGATTGACCGTCCAAGGAATCCACGAAACCCGACCTCCATAGGTAATACATGACATATCTATCCCTTTCCCACGCAAAAGGAAGGAGGACATTGACCGTCCAAGGAATCCGCGAAACCCGACCTCCATAGGTAATACATGACATATCTATCCCTTTCCCACGCAAAAGGAACGAAGAGATTGACCGTCCAAGGAATCCACGAAACTCGACCTCCATAGGTAATACATGACATATCTATCCCTTTCCCACGCAAAAGGAACGAAGAGATTGACCGTCCAAGGAATCCACGAATCCCGACCACCATAGGTAATACATGACATATCTATCCCTTTCCCACGCAAAAGGAAGGATGAGATTGACCGTCCAAGGAATCCACGAAACCCGACCTCCATAGGTAATACATGACATATCTATCCCTTTCCTACGCAAAAGGAACGAAGAGATTGACCGTCCAAGGAATCCACGAAACCCCGACCTCCATAGGTAATACATGACATATCTATCCCTTTCCCACGCAAAAGGAACGAAAAGATTGACCCTCCAAGGAATCCACGATCCCGACCTCCATATGTAATACATGACACATCTATCCCTTTCCCACGCAAAAGGAACGAAGAGATTGACCGTCCAAGGAATCCACGAATCCCGACCTCCGTAGGTAATACATGACATATCTATCCCTTTCCCACGCAAAAGGAACGAAGAGATTGGCCGTCCAAGGTATCCACGAAACCCGACCTCCATAGGTAATACATGACATATCTATCCCTTTCCCACGCAAAAGGAACGAAAAGATTGACCCTCCATGGAATCCACGATATCGACCTCCATATGTAATACATGACATATCTATCCCTTTTCCACGCAAAAGGAACGAAAAGATTGACCGTCCAAGGAATCCACGAATCCCGACCTCCATAGGTAATACATGATATATCTATCCCTTTCCCACACAAAAGGAACGAAGAGATTGACCGTCCAAGGAATCCACGAATCCCGACCTCCATAGGTAATACATGACATATCTATCCCTTTCCCACGCAAAAGGAACGAAAAGATTGACCCTCCAAGGAATCCACGATCCCGACCTCCATAGGTAAGACATGACATATCTATCCCTTTCCCACGCAAAAGCAACGAAAAGATTGACCCTCCAAGGAATCCACGATCCCGACCTCCATATGTAATACATGACATATCTGTCCCTTTCCCACGCAAAAGGAACGAAGAGATTGACCGTCCAAGGAATCCACGAATCCCGACCTCCATAGGTAATACATGACATATTTATCCCTTTCCCACGCAAAAGGATCGATAAGATTGACCGTCCAAGGAATCCACGCAACCCGACCTCCATAAGTAATACATGACATATCTATCCCTTTCCCACTCAAAAGGAACAAAGAGATTGACCGTCCAAGGAATCCACGAAACCCGACCTCCATAGGTAATACATGACATATCTATCCCTTTCCCACGAAAAAAGGAAGGAAGAGATTGACTGTCCAAGGTATCCACGTAACAGGGCCTCCATTGGTAATACATGACATATCTATCCCTTTCCCACGCAAAAGGAAGGAAGAGATTGACCGTCCAAGTAATCCGCGAAACCCAACCTCCATAAGTAATACATGACATATCTATCCCTTTCCCACGCAAAAGAAAGGAAGAGATTGGCCGTCCCAGGGATCCACGAAACCCGACCTCCATGAGTAATATATGACATATCTATCCCTTTCCTACGCAAAAGGAAGGAAGACATTGACCGTCCAAGGAATCCACGAATCCCGACCTCCATAGTAAATACATGACATATCTATCACTTTCCCACGCAAAAGGAAGGAAGAGATTGACCGTCCAAGGAATCCACGAAACCCGAACTCCATAGGTAATACATGACATATCTATCCCTTTCCCACGCAAAAGGAACGAAGAGATTGACCGTCCAAGGAATCCACGAAACTCGACCTCCATAGGTAATACATGACATATCTATCCCTTTCCCACGCAAAAGGAAAGAAGAGATTGACCGTCCAAGGAATCCACGAAACCCGACCTCCATAGGTAATACATGACATATGTATCCCTTTCCCACGCAAAAGGAAGGACGAGATTGACCGTCCAAGGAATCCACGAAACCCGACCTCCATAGGTAATACATGACATATCTATCCCTTTCCTACTCAAAAGGAACGAAGAGATTGACCGTCCAAGGAATCCACGAAACCCCGACATCCATAGGTAATACATGACATATCTATCCCTTTCCCACGCAAAAGGAACGAAAAGATTGACCCTCCAAGGAATCCACGATCCCGACCTCCATATGTAATACATGACATATCTATCCCTTTCCCACGCAAAAGGAACGAAGAGATTGACCGTCCAAGGAATCCACGAATCCCGACCACCATAGGTAATACATGACATATCTATCCCTTTCCCACGCAAAAGGAAGGATTAGATTGACCGTCCAAGGAATCCACGAAACCCCGACCTCCATAGGTAATACATGACATATCTATCCCTTTCCCACGCAAAAGGAACGAAAAGATTGACCCTCCAAGGAATCCACGATCCCGACCTCCATATGTAATACATGACACATCTATCCCTTTCCCACGCAAAAGGAACGAAGAGAATGACCGTCCAAGGAATCCACGAATCCCGACCTCCATAGGTAATACATGACATATCTATCCCTTTCCCACGCAAAAGGAACGAAGAGATTGGCCGTCCAAGGTATCCACGAAACCCGACCTCCATAGGTAATACATGACATATCTATCCCTTTCCCATTCAAAAGGAACGAAAAGATTGACCCTCCATGGAATCCACGATCCCGACCTCCATATGTAATACATGACATATCTATCCCTTTCCCACGCAAAAGGAACGAAGAGATTGACCGTCCAAGGAATCAACGAATCCCGACCTCCATAGGTAATACATGACATATCTATCCCTTTCCCACGCAAAAGGAACGAAGAGATTGACCGTCCAAGGAATCCACGAATCCCGACCTCCATAGGTAATACATGACATATCTATCCCTTTCCCACGCAAAAGGAACGAAAAGATTGACCCTCCAAGGAATCCACGAATCCCGACCTCCATAGGTAATACATGACATATCTATCCCTTTCCCACGCAAAAGGAACGAAAAGATTGACCCTCCAAGGAATCCACGATCCCGACCTCCATATGTAATACATGACATATCTATCCCTTTCCCACGCAAAAGGAACGAAGAGATTGACCGTCCAAGGAATCCACGAATCCCGACCTCCATAGTTAATACATGACATATCTATCCCTTTCCCACGCAAAAGGAACGAAGAGATTGGCCGTCCAAGGTATCCACGAAACCCGACCTCCATAGGTAATACATGACATATCTATCCCTTTCCCACGCAAAAGGAACGAAAAGATTGACCCTCCAAGGAATCCACGATCCCGACCTCCATATATAATACATGACATATCTATCCCTTTCCCACGCAAAAGGAACGAAGAGATTGACCGTCCAAGGAATCCACGAATCCCGACCTCCATAGGTAATACATGACATATCTATCCCTTTCCCACGCAAAAGGAACGAAGAGATTGACCGTCCAAGGAATCCACGAATCCCGACCTCCATAGGTAATACATGACATATCTATCCCTTTCCCACGCAAAAGGAACGAAGAGATTGACCGTCCAAGGAATCCACGAATCCCGACCTCCATAGGTAATACATGACATATCTATCCCTTTCCCACGCAAAAGGAACGAAAAGATTGACCGTCCAAGGAATCCACGATCCCGACCTCCATAGGTAATACATGACATATCTATCCCTTTCCCACGCAAAAGGAACGAAGAGATTGACCGTCCAAGGAATCCACGAATCCCGACCTCCATAGGTAATACATGACATATCTATCCCTTTCCCACGCAAAAGGAACGAAGAGATTGACCGTCCAAGGAATCCACGAATCCCGACCTCCATAGGTAATACATGACATATCTATCCCTTTCCCACGCAAAAGGAACGAAGAGATTGACCGTCCAAGGAATCCACGAATCCCGACTTCCATAGGTAATACATGACATATCTATCCCTTTCCCACGCAAAACGAACGAAAAGATTGACCGTCCAAGGAATCCACGAATCCCGACCTCCATAAGTAATACATGACATATCTATCCCTTTCCCACGCAAAAGGAACGAAGAGATTGACCGTCCAAGGAATCCACGAATCCCGACCTCCATAGGTAATACATGACATATCTATCCCTTTCCCACGCAAAAGGAACGAAAAGATTGACCCTCCAAGGAATCCACGATCCCGACCTCCATAGGTAATACATGACATATCTATCCCTTTCCCACGCAAAAGGAACGAAGAGATTGACCGTCCAAGGAATCCACGAATCCCGACCTCCATAGGTAATACATGACATATCTATCCCTTTCCCACGCAAAAGGAACGAAGAGATTGACCGTCCAAGGAATCCACGAATCCCGACCTCCATAGGTAATACATGACATATCTATCCCTTTCCCACGCAAAAGGAACGAAAAGATTGACCCTCCAAGGAATCCACGATCCCGACCTCCATAGGTAATACATGACATATCTATCCCTTTCCCACGCAAAAGGAACGAAGAGATTGACCGTCCAAGGAATCCACGAATCCCGACCTCCATAGGTAATACATGACATATCTATCCCTTTCCCACGCAAAAGGAACGAAGAGATTGACCGTCCAAGGAATCCACGAATCCCGACCTCCATAGGTAATACATGACATATCTATCCCTTTCCCACGCAAAAGGAACGAAAAGATTGACCCTCCAAGGAATCCACGATCCCGACCTCCATAGGTAATACATGACATATCTATCCCTTTCCCACGCAAAAGGAACGAAAAGATTGACCCTCCAAGGAATCCACGATCCCGACCTCCATATGTAATACATGACATATCTATTCCTTTCCCACGCAAAAGGAACGAAGAGATTGACCGTCCAAGGAATCCACGAATCCCGACCTCCATAGGTAATACATGACATATCTTTTCCTTTCCCACGCAAAAGGAAGGTAGAGATTGACCGTCCAAGGAATCCACGAAACACGGCTTCCATTGGTAATACATGACATATCTTTCCCTTTCCTACGCAAAAGGAAGGAAGAGATTGACCGTCCAAAGAAGCCACGAAACCCGACCTCCATAGGTAATACATGACATATCTATCCCTTTCCCACGCAAAAGGAACGAAGAGATTGACCGTACACGGAATCCACGATTCCCGACCTCCATAGGTAATACATGACATATCTATCCATTTCCCACGCAAAAAGAAGGTGGAGATTGACCGTCCAAGGAATCCACGAAACCCGACCTCCATATGTAATACATGACATATCTATCCCTTTCCCACGCAAAAGGATCGATAAGATTGACCGTCCAAGGAATCCACCAAACCCGACCTCCATAAGTAATATATGACATATCTATCTTTTTCCCACTCAAAAGGAACGATGAGATTGACCGTCCAAGGAATCCACGAAACCCGACCTCCATAGGTAATACATGACATATCTATCCCTTTCCCACGCAAAAGGAAGGAAGAGATTGACCGTCCAAGGTATCCACGAAACAAGGCCTCCATTGGTAATACATGACATATCTATCCCTTTCCCACGCAAAAGGAAGGAAGAGATTGACCGTCCAAGGAATCCACGAAACCCGACCTCCATAAGTAATATATGACATATCTATCCCTTTCACACTCAAAAGGAACAAAGAGATTGACCGTCCAAGGAATCCACGAAACCCGACCTCCATAGGTAATACATGACATATCTATCCCTTTCCCACGCAAAAGGAAGGAAGAGATTGACCGTCCAAGGTATCCACGAAACAGGGCCTCCATTGGTAATACATGACATATCTATCCCTTTCCCACGCAAAAGGAAGGAAGAGATTGACCGTCCAAGGAATCCGCGAAACCCATACTCCATAAGTAATACATGACATATCTATCCCTTTCCCACGCAAAAGAAAGGAAGAGATTGACCGTCCAAGGGATCCACGAAACCCGACCTCCATAAGTAATATATGACATATCTATCCCTTTCCTACGCAAAAGGAAGGAAGGGATTGACCGTCCAAGGAATCCACGAATCCCGACCTCCATAGCAAATACATGACATATCTATCCCTTTCCCACGCAAAAGGAAGGAAGAGATTGACCGTCCAAGGAATCCACGAAACCCGACCTCCATAGGTAATACATGACATATCTATCCCTTTCCCACGCAAAAGGAAGGAGGACATTGACCGTCCAAGGAATCCGCAAAACCCGACCTCCATAGGTAATACATGACTTATCTATCCCTTTCCCACGCAAAAGGAACGAAGAGATTGACCGTCCAATGAATCCACGAAACCCGTCCTCCATAGGTAATACATGACATATCTATCCCTTTCCCACGCAAATGGAAAGAAGAGATTGACCGTCCAAGGAATCCACGAAACCCGACCTCCATAGGTAATACATGACATATCTATCCCTTTCCCACGCAAAAGGAAGGACGAGATTGACCGTCCAAGGAATCCACGAAACCCGACCTCCATAGGTAATACATGACATATCTATCCCTTTCCTACGCAAAAGGAACGAAGAGATTGACCGTCCAAGAAATCCACGAAACCCCGACCTCCATAGGTAATACATGACATATCTATCCCTTTCCCAAGCAAAAGGAACGAAGAGATTGACCGTCCAAGGAATCCACGAATCCCGACCTCCATAGGTAATACATGACATATCTATCCCTTTCCCACGCAAAAGGAACGAAGAGATTGACCGTCCAAGGAATCCACGAATCCCGACCTCCATAGGTAATACATGACATATCTATCCCTTTCCCACGCAAAAGGAACGAAGAGATTGACCGTACACGGAATCCACGATTCCCGACCTCCATAGGTAATACATGACATATCTATCCATTTCCCACGCAAAAAGAAGGTGGAGATTGACCGTCCAAGGAATCCACGAAACCCGACCTCCATATGTAATACATGACATATCTATCCCTTTCCCACGCAAAAGGATCGATAAGATTGACCGTCCAAGGAATCCACGAAACCCGACCTCCATAAGTAATATATGACATATCTATCTTTTTCCCACTCAAAAGGAACGATGAGATTGACCGTCCAAGGAATCCACGAAACCCGACCTCCATAGGTAATACATGACATATCTATCCCTTTCCCACGCAAAAGGAAGGAAGAGATTGACCGTCCAAGGTATCCACGAAACAAGGCCTCCATTGGTAATACATGACATATCTATCCCTTTCCCACGCAAAAGGAAGGAAGAGATTGACCGTCCAAGGAATCCACGAAACCCGACCTCCATAAGTAATATATGACATATCTATCCCTTTCCCACTCAAAAGGAACAAAGAGATTGACCGTCCAAGGAATCCACGAAACCCGACCTCCATAGGTAATACATGACATATCTATCCCTTTCCCACGCAAAAGGAAGGAAGAGATTGACCGTCCAAGGTATCCACGAAACAGGGCCTCCATTGGTAATACATGACATATCTATCCCTTTCCCACGCAAAAGGAAGGAAGAGATTGACCGTCCAAGGAATCCGCGAAACCCAACCTCCATAAGTAATACATGACATATCTATCCCTTTCCCACGCAAAAGAAAGGAAGAGATTGACCGTCCAAGGGATCCACGAAACCCGACCTCCATAAGTAATATATGACATATCTATCCCTTTCCTACGCAAAAGGAAGGAAGGGATTGACCGTCCAAGGAATCCACGAATCCCGACCTCCATAGCAAATACATGACATATCTATCCCTTTCCCACGCAAAAGGAAGGAAGAGATTGACCGTCCAAGGAATCCACGAAACCCGACCTCCATAGGTAATATATGACATATCTATCCCTTTCCCACGCAAAAGGAAGGAGGACATTGACCGTCCAAGGAATCCGCGAAACCCGACCTCCATAGGTAATACATGACTTATCTATCCCTTTCCCACGCAAAAGGAACGAAGAGATTGACCGTCCAAGGAATCCACGAAACCCGTCCTCCATAGGTAATACATGACATATCTATCCCTTTCCCACGCAAATGGAAAGAAGAGATTGACCGTCCAAGGAATCCACGAAACCCGACCTCCATAGGTAATACATGACATATCTATCCCTTTCCCACTCAAAAGGAAGGACGAGATTGACCGTCCAAGGAATCCACGAAACCCGACCTCCATAGGTAATACATGACATATCTATCCCTTTCCTACGCAAAAGGAACGAAGAGATTGACCGTCCAAGAAATCCACGAAACCCCGACCTCCATAGGTAATACATGACATATCTATCCCTTTCCCACGCAAAAGGAACGAAGAGATTGACCGTCCAAGGAATCCACGAATCCCGACCTCCATAGGTAATACATGACATATCTATCCCTTTCCCACGCAAAAGGAACGAAGATATTGACCGTCCAAGGAATCCACGAATCCCGACCTCCATAGGTAATACATGACATATCTATCCCTTTCCCACGCAAAAGGAACGAAGAGATTGACCGTCCAAGGAATCCACGAATCCCGACCTCCATAGGTAATACATGACATATCTATCCCTTTCCCACGCAAAAGGAACGAAAAGATTGACCCTCCAAGGAATCCACGATCCCGACCTCCATAGGTAATACATGACATATCTATCCCTTTCCCCCGCAAAAGGAACGAAGAGATTGACCGTCCAAGGAATCCACGAATCCCGACCTCCATAGGTAATACATGACATATCTATCCCTTTCCCACGCAAAAGGAACGAAGAGATTGACCGTCCAAGGAATCCACGAATCCCGACCTCCATAGGTAATACATGACATATCTATCCCTTTCCCACGCAAAAGGAACGAAGAGATTGACCGTCCAAGGAATCCACGAATCCCGACCTCCATAGGTAATACATGACATATCTATCCCTTTCCCACGCAAAAGGAACGAAAAGATTGACCCTCCAAGGAATCCGCGAAACCCGACCTCCATATGTAATACATGACATATCTATCCCTTTCCCACGCAAAAGGAACGAAGAGATTGACCGTCCAAGGAATCCACGAATCCCGACCTCCATATGTAATACATGACATATCTATCCCTTTCCCACGCAAAAGGAACGAAGAGATTGACCGTACACGGAATCCACGATTCCCGACCTCCATAGGTAATACATGACATATCTATCCCTTTCCCACGCAAAAAGGTGGAGATTGACCGTCCAAGGAATCCACGAAACCCGACCTCCATATGTAATACATGACATATCTATCCCTTTCCCACGCAAAAGTATCGATAAGATTGACCGTCCAAGGAATCCACGAAACCCGACCTCCATAAGTAATATATGACATATCTATCTTTTTCCCACTCAAAAGGAACGAAGAGATTGACCGTCCAAGGAATCCACGAAACCCGACCTCCATAGGTAATACATGACATATCTATCCCTTTCCCACGCAAAAGGAAGGAAGAGATTGACCGTCCAAGGTATCCACGAAACAGGGCCTCCATTGGTAATACATGACATATCTATCCCTTTCCCACGCAAAAGGAAGGAAGAGATTGACCGTCCAAGGAATCCACAAAACCCGACCTCCATAAGTAATATATGACATATCTATCCCTTTCCCACTCAAAAGGAACAAAGAGATTGACCGTCCAAGGAATCCACGAAACCCGACCTCCATAGGTAATACATGACATATCTATCCCTTTCCCACGCAAAAGGAAGGAAGAGATTGACCGTCCAAGGTATCCACGAAACAGGGCCTCCATTGGTAATACATGACATATCTATCCCTTTCCCACGCAAAAGGAAGGAAGAGATTGACCGTCCAAGGAATCCGCGAAACCCAACCTCCATAAGTAATACATGACATATCTATCCCTTTCCCACGCAAAAGAAAGGAAGAGATTGACCGTCCAAGGGATCCACGAAACCCGACCTCCATAAGTAATATATGACATATCTATCCCTTTCCTACGCAAAAGGAAGGAAGGGATTGACCGTCCAAGGAATCCACGAATCCCGACCTCCATAGCAAATACATGACATATCTATCCCTTTCCCACGCAAAAGGAAGGAAGAGATTGACCGTCCAAGGAATCCACGAAACCCGACCTCCATAGGTAATACATGACATATCTATCCCTTTCCCACGCAAAAGGAAGGAGGACATTGACCGTCCAAGGAATCCGCGAAACCCGACCTCCATAGGTAATACATGACTTATCTATCCCTTTCCCACGCAAAAGGAACGAAGAGATTGACCGTCCAAGGAATCCACGAAACCCGTCCTCCATAGGTAATACATGACATATCTATCCCTTTCCCACGCAAATGGAAAGAAGAGATTGACCGTCCAAGGAATCCACGAAACCCGACCTCCATAGGTAATACATGACATATCTATCCCTTTCCCACGCAAAAGGAAGGAGGACATTGACCGTCCAAGGAATCCGCGAAACCCGACCTCCATAGGTAATACATGACTTATCTATCCCTTTCCCACGCAAAAGGAACGAAGAGATTGACCGTCCAAGGAATCCACGAAACCCGTCCTCCATAGGTAATACATGACATATCTATCCCTTTCCCACGCAAATGGAAAGAAGAGATTGACCGTCCAAGGAATCCACGAAACCCGACCTCCATAGGTAATACATGACATATCTATCCCTTTCCCACGCAAAAGGAAGGACGAGATTGACCGTCCAAGGAATCCACGAAACCCGACCTCCATAGGTAATACATGACATATCTATCCCTTTCCTACGCAAAAGGAACGAAGAGATTGACCGTCCAAGAAATCCACGAAACCCCGACCTCCATAGGTAATACATGACATATCTATCCCTTTCCCACGCAAAAGGAACGAAGAGATTGACCGTCCAAGGAATCCACGAATCCCGACCTCCATAGGTAATACATGACATATCTATCCCTTTCCCACGCAAAAGGAACGAAGAGATTGACCGTCCAAGGAATCCACGAATCCCGACCTCCATAGGTAATACATGACATATCTATCCCTTTCCCACGCAAAAGGAACGAAGAGATTGACCGTCCAAGGAATCCACGAATCCCGACCTCCATAGGTAATACATGACATATCTATCCCTTTCCCACGCAAAAGGAACGAAAAGATTGACCCTCCAAGGAATCCACGATCCCGACCTCCATAGGTAATACATGACATATCTATCCCTTTCCCCCGCAAAAGGAACGAAGAGATTGACCGTCCAAGGAATCCACGAATCCCGACCTCCATAGGTAATACATGACATATCTATCCCTTTCCCACGCAAAAGGAACGAAGAGATTGACCGTCCAAGGAATCCACGAATCCCGACCTCCATAGGTAATACATGACATATCTATCCCTTTCCCACGCAAAAGGAACGAAGAGATTGACCGTCCAAGGAATCCACGAATCCCGACCTCCATAGGTAATACATGACATATCTATCCCTTTCCCACGCAAAAGGAACGAAAAGATTGACCCTCCAAGGAATCCGCGAAACCCGACCTCCATATGTAATACATGACATATCTATCCCTTTCCCACGCAAAAGGAACGAAGAGATTGACCGTCCAAGGAATCCACGAATCCCGACCTCCATATGTAATACATGACATATCTATCCCTTTCCCACGCAAAAGGAACGAAGAGATTGACCGTACACGGAATCCACGATTCCCGACCTCCATAGGTAATACATGACATATCTATCCCTTTCCCACGCAAAAAGGTGGAGATTGACCGTCCAAGGAATCCACGAAACCCGACCTCCATATGTAATACATGACATATCTATCCATTTCCCACGCAAAAGTATCGATAAGATTGACCGTCCAAGGAATCCACGAAACCCGACCTCCATAAGTAATATATGACATATCTATCTTTTTCCCACTCAAAAGGAACGAAGAGATTGACCGTCCAAGGAATCCACGAAACCCGACCTCCATAGGTAATACATGACATATCTATCCCTTTCCCACGCAAAAGGAAGGAAGAGATTGACCGTCCAAGGTATCCACGAAACAGGGCCTCCATTGGTAATACATGACATATCTATCCCTTTCCCACGCAAAAGGAAGGAAGAGATTGACCGTCCAAGGAATCCACGAAACCCGACCTCCATAAGTAATATATGACATATCTATCCCTTTCCCACTCAAAAGGAACAAAGAGATTGACCGTCCAAGGAATCCACGAAACCCGACCTCCATAGGTAATACATGACATATCTATCCCTTTCCCACGCAAAAGGAAGGAAGAGATTGACCGTCCAAGGTATCCACGAAACAGGGCCTCCATTGGTAATACATGACATATCTATCCCTTTCCCACGCAAAAGGAAGGAAGAGATTGACCGTCCAAGGAATCCGCGAAACCCAACCTCCATAAGTAATACATGACATATCTATCCCTTTCCCACGCAAAAGAAAGGAAGAGATTGACCGTCCAAGGGATCCACGAAACCCGACCTCCATAAGTAATATATGACATATCTATCCCTTTCCTACGCAAAAGGAAGGAAGGGATTGACCGTCCAAGGAATCCACGAATCCAGACCTCCATAGTAAATACATGACATATCTATCCCTTTCCCACGCAAAAGGAAGGAAGAGATTGACCGTCCAAGGAATCCACGAAACCCGACCTCCATAGGTAATACATGACATATCTATCCCTTTCCCACGCAAAAGGAAGGAGGACATTGACCGTCCAAGGAATCCGCGAAACCCGACCTCCATAGGTAATACATGATTTATCTATCCCTTTCCCACGCAGAAGGAACGAAGAGATTGACCGTCCAAGGAATCCACGAAACCCGTCCTCCATAGTTAATACATGACATATCTATCCCTTTCCCACGCAAAAGGAAAGAAGAGATTGACCGTCCAAGGAATCCACGAAACCCGACCTCCATAGGTAATACATGACATATCTATCCCTTTCCCACGCAAAAGGAAGGACGAGATTGACCGTCCAAGGAATCCACGAAACCCGACCTCCATAGGTAATACATGACATATCTATCCCTTTCCTACGCAAAAGGAACGAAGAGTTTGACCGTCCAAGAAATCCACGAAACCCCGACCTCCATAGGCAATACATGACATATCTATCCCTTTCCCACGCAAAAGGAACGAAAAGATTGAGCCTCCAAGGAATCCACGATCCCGACCTCCATATGTAATACATGACATATCTATCCCTTTCCCACGCAAAAGAAACGAAGAGATTGACCGTCCAAGGAATCCACGAATCCCGACCTCCATAGGTAATACATGACATATCTATCCCTTTCCCACGCAAAAGGATCGAAGAGATTGGCCGTCCAAGGTATCCACGAAACCCGACCTCCATAGGTAATACATGACATATCTATCCCTTTCCCACGCAAAAGGAACGAAGAGATTGACCGTACACGAAATCCACGATTCCCGACCTCCATAGTTAATACATGACATATCTATCCCTTTCCCACGCAAAAAGAAGGTGGAGATTGACCGTCCAAGGAATCGACGAAACCCGACCTCCATATGTAATACATGACATATCTATCCCTTTCCCACGCAAAAGGATCGATAAGATTGACCGTCCAAGGAATCCACGAAACCCGACCTCCATAAGTAATATATGACATATCTATCTTTTTCCCACTCAAAAGGAACGAAGAGATTGACCGTCCAAGTAATCCACGAAACCCGACCTCCATAGGTAATACATGACATATCTATCCCTTTCCCACGCAAAAGGAAGGAAGAGATTGACCGTCCAAGGTATCCACGAAACAGGGCCTCCATTGGTAATACATGACATATCTATCCCTTTCCCACGCAAAAGGAAGGAAGAGATTGACCGTCCAAGGAATCCACGAAACCCGACCTCCATAGGTAATACATGACATATCTATCCCTTTCCCACGCAAAAGGAAGGAAGAGATTGACCGTCCAAGGTATCCACGAAACAGGGCCTCCATTGGTAATACATGACATATCTATCCCTTTCCCACGCAAAAGAAAGGAAGAGATTGACCGTCCAAGGGTTCCACGAAACCCGACCTCCTTAAGTAATATATGACATATCTATCCCTTTCCTACGCAAAAGGAAGGAAGAGATTGACCGTCCAAGGAATCCACGAATCCCGACCTCCATAGGTAATACATGACATATCTATCCCTTTCCCACGCAAAAGGAATGAAGAGATTGACCGTCCAAGGAATCCACGAAACCCGACCTTCATAAGTAATACATGACATATCTATCCTTTTCCCACGCAAAAGTAAGGCGGAGATTGACCGTCCAAGGAATCCGCGAAACCCGACCTCCATAGGTAATACATGACATATCTATCCCTTTCCCACGCAAAAGGAACGAAGAGATTGACCGTCCAAGGAATCCACGAAACCCGACCTCCATAGGTAATACATGACATATCTATCCCTTTCCCATGCAAAAGGAACGAAGAGATTCACCCTCCAAGGAATCCACGAATCCCGACCTCCATATGTAATACATGACATATCTATCCCTTTCCCACGCAAAAGGAACGAAGAGATTGACCGTCCAAGGAATCCACGTATCCCGACCTCCATAGGTAATACATGACGTATCTATCCCTTTCCCACGCAAAAGGAACGAAGAGATTGGCCGTCCAAGGTATCAACGAAACCCGACCTCCATAGGTAATACATGACATATCTGTCCCTTTCCCACGCAAAAGGAACGAAGAGATTGACCGTCCAAGGAATCCACGATTCCCGACCTCCATAGGTAATACATGACATATCTATCCCTTTCCCACGCAAAAAGGAGGAGATTGACCGTCCAAGGAATCCACGAAACCCGACCTCCATAGTTAATACATGACATATCTATCCCTTTCCCACGCAAAAGGATCGATAAGATTGACCGTCCAAGGAATCCACGAAACCCGACCTCCATAAGTAATATATGACATATCTATCCCATTCCCACTCAAAAGGAACGAAGAGATTGACCGTCCAAGGAATCCACGAAACCCGACCTCCATAGATAATACATGACATATCTATCCCTTTCCCACGCAAAAGGAAGGAAGAGATTGACCGTCCAAGGTATCCACGAAACAGGGCCTCCATTGGTAATACATGACATATCTATCCCTTTCCCACGCAAAAGGAAGGAAGAGATTGACCGTCCAAGGAATCCGCGAAACCCAACCTCCATAAGTAATACATGACATATCTATCCCTTTCCCACGCAAAAGAAAGGAAGCGATTGACCGTCCAAGGGATCCACGAAACCCGACCTCCATAAGTAATATATGACATATCTATCCCTTTCCTACGCAAAAGGAAGGAAGAGATTGACCGTCCAAGGAATCCGCGAAACCCGACCTCCCTAGGTAATACATGACATATCTATCCCTTTCCCACGCGAAAGGAACGAAGAGATTGACCGTCCAAGGAATCCGCGATACCCGACCTCCCTAGTTAATACATGACATATCTATCCCTTTCCCACGCAAAAGGAGCGAAGAGATTGACCGTCCAAGGAATCCACGAAACCCGACCTCCATAGGTAATACATGACATATCTATCCATTTCCCACGCAAAAGGAATGAAAATATTGACCGTCTAAGTTATCCACGAATCCCGACCTCCATATGTAATACATGACATATCTATCCCTTTCCCACGCAAAAGGAAGGAAGAGATTGTCCGTCCAAGGAATCCGCGAAACCCGACCTCAATACGTAATACATGACATATCTATCCCTTTCCAACGCATAAGAATGGAAGAGATTGACCGTCCAAGGAATCCACGAAACCCGACCTCCATAGGTAATACATGACATATCTACCCCTTTCCCACGCAAAAGGAAGGAAGAGATTGACCGTCCAAGGAATCCACGAAACCCGACCTCCATAGGTAATACATGACATATCTATCTCTTTCCCACGCAAAAGGAAGGAAGATTTTGACCGTCCAAGGAATCCGCGAAACCCGACCTCAATAGGTAATACATGACATATCTATCCCTTTCCAACGCATAAGGAAGGAAGAGATTGTCCGTCCAAGGAATCCGCGAAACCCGACCTCCATAGGTAATACATGACATATCTATCCCTTTCCCACGCAAAAGGAAGGAAGAGATTGACCGTCCAAGAAATCTACGAAAACCGACCTCCATATGCAATACATGACATATGTATCCTCTTACTGTGCAAAAGGAAGGAAGAGACTGGCCGTCCAAAGAATCCACGAAACCCGACCTCCATAGGTAATACATAACATATCTATCCCTTTCCCACGCAATCGTATCGCAACGATTCGTAATAGTTTTTCTTTGCTTCATACGCCTTTTCCCTGTTCTCATCCCACTGAACTGTTAATTCTATTAGGAAGACACACTTTTTTTTAATCAGACCACGTTACAAGGCCAGAGCATGCATCTATCAGAATGATGTCTACCGGAAATTGTAGATGTGATATAAGATCTACACCCTCCAATCACGGGCTCCACTCAATAGTGTCATGTTGGGTGTTATTTTTTGTTCTTTCACACAGGGCGTTCACCTTGTTTGTTCTTAGGTTCTCTGGCCGTTACAGGCTTTTTTTTGGCTGTTTCACATTGTGTATTAAGTCCTTGACCACTTCCATTACTTTGTTATGACAGCATCTGTACTCATGCAGTGATTGTGGGCATGCAGAGAGCACCTGATGTAAAGTGCTCCGATCACTCTGACATAATGCGCATGCATCAGAGTTAGTTTACCCCCACAGGTTGCATTTGGGAGGAGATCATGAGTGGATCATAGGAGGCATGATATTGACAATGATCTATTGCAATCAGGGTATTCCATGATAGCTTTACTGGATTAATATCACTCCATGTAGTCCAAGCACATTGTTTGGATTGAGAAACAACAGTATCTGTTCGCTGATCTTCCTCGAAATTCCTGATTTCTTTAATCACCATGTCTAATTTACCCTTTGGATCCTGTTTGGAGAAATATAGTTGCTCGTAATGCCCAGGCCAGCTCCATTGTTTTGGGTCAGCCCCATAATCTCCTTGGTTCCCAGGCTAGATTCTGATTCTTGAGTGGCTTCTATTGCCGACCATTTGAGGCTAGTTTTGATATCTGGTCGTAACCTGCGGACTAACTCACAGCCAAGTCCCTCATCATCATGTGAAAGCGTACCTTCCCGACCTTGAACTCCTCTACCAATGAGGAAATGGGAAGTTGCAGGTTTCCAGCATTGGTATAGAGTCCCACCATGGAGAAGCAGGGGGGAACTCCAAACCACATACACAGGTACTTGAGTAATATCGGAGTAATATCACACACATGCAACAGCCACAGATGTCGGGGCAGCAAACCAGGTTGGTAGCACCAAGCTTTCAGTTTGCCTGGCAGATGGGTCCTCTTGATAGATTCAAGTCCATCTAGTGCCACTTTCTGCACCACTTTACCTCGGTGCTGATCATTCAGTGGAATTTTATACAGTCATCTGAGGCTCTTCACTGTCTTCTCTTTGACTGTCACCCCCAATGCAGAAGTGAATCTCTTGTGCTTAACGTTCATTCTCGCCAACGGCAGGAGTTTATGGTAGCGATGCAGCAGTTCATCGGCACCGACCTTAGACGGAACAGGAATGGTAATGTCATCCATGAACGCTCTGGAAGCAAGAAGGACCGTTTTTTTCCTTAGTTAACACTACCTTTGCTATGTCCGCTGCACCCCGTAATATGAGATCCATGGACATAATGAAAAGAAGTGTTGAAATCCCTCCGCCCCCCCCCCCGAAAACTCTATCGTGATGCCGACTTCCGGGACTTGCTAGTGATCGATCTGACATGATTTGATTTAAGACCTAATAACGTCTGATTTTAGAATAAGTCTTTTTAATTGTGTTCTAATATATTATTATAATAGTTTCACACAAAATATATTATTCATTCCTAAGCGTCCTCTTTGTTAATTTTATACAAAACCCATTCATAATTTAAGTTAAATCATTAAATAACCTTCAACTTGAACATGAAAATAGAGGGGGGATGCATTTACCTTCTTCTTTTTTTTTTTTTTTTGCATTTGTTCAAGCTTGATCATAATGCATCTCAAACTGCTGTCAACATTAACGGAGCATAGAGTGAGGGATCCACTTGTGATCGAACAGTACCATGCTGGTTTCTGAAAGTTCCGCAGTGGGGATATGAGTCTTGAAGATCAAAGTGGTAGAGGGGATATTATTAATATCTGTAAACAGTAGTTGAATAAAAGGCACGAAAAATTTTCAGAGAAATATCTCAGATAATGGGTTTCAAAAATATGGGACAATCTCAAGAAAATTAATAAAGACGCTCCATAAATGATTTCTCTGTGAACTCAGCAGAAGTCAATGAGTTCAAAGTTTTGACGTGTGTTCAATTCTGCAAAATTCGAATGATCAATTTCTTGATCGAATGATGACTTGTGATGAGAAATGACAATCGTAAATGATCGAGGAAGAACACAAACTTTCCAAAACCAAAATTGAACCAAGAGAAGATTATAGTGAATGTCTACTGATCCGTCATTAGCGTGATCCATTACAGCTGTCTGGAAGCTAACGAGGACATCACTACCAGTAATTGGATGAAATGCACATTCAGATATGCTAAATACGACCGGCGTTAGTTAATCGACGAGGTCCAATTCTCGGCTCGGCTATGATAACACTGCACAATCTCACCCACATGTGACACGAGATTTTGCCACATCCACCATATTCCACTGATCTCTCGCCAAATGACGACCATCTTTTCAAGCATCTTGACAATCCTTAAGCCAAAAATATTTACAAAGATGCAGAAATTGCATTCAGAGACTTCTTAGCGTCCACAACTTTAGAGTTTTATCGTAAAGGCATGAATAACCTTGTAAGTCGATGGCAGAAATATATAGATATTCAGGGTCCCTATTTAAACATTGTTTAAATGCATTAATTCAGAAAAAAATGCTGATTCTAAAATCGGACATTATTTTCCGAAAAGTCTAATACTTCATTTACATTATTCGGACTATTGTACTCCTATTTGTTGTCATATTTATCACATCGTTTCGGCCGCTGTACGCCCCGGCCTTCTTCAGGTGGTTGGAATGTCGAACTGAACCCTTTGTTTCGATCGCTGGGGTAGACTGTTCTAGTTCCACGTGCCATGTCTAATGGGTGTCACTGATGAGTTATCTCCTGTTAATTCACCTCTCCGAGTTCTCCACTGCCTTAAACAGGTATTGAACTCACAACTCTTTGGGTCCTGTCACTGGATCTAACCAACGCCTTTATCCACTGTGCCATGTGTCCTTAAATATAGCAACAAAGATGAGACCAATAGTCTGAATAATGTAAATAGTGTACATGATACCTCATCTCAGAAATATAGACAGATACAGTCTTTTGAACATTTTACTGCCAAAATCTTAAAATTTCTATAGCTTCATAAGGATTGATTTTCTTATATCTTCTCTCTTGACACGGGATATAGTGGTGCGATAAATGTCATCAACATTCACTTATAAGACAATTCAAAATTATTTGAATTGTAGGTGCAGATATTACTATCAAACAGTGTCTATATCGAAATAATTTATTTGGTTTAATTTCAAATAAAGAAACCTAAATTAACATCAAAACCCGTGAAATGCATAAAAATGTGCTGTCATTCCAAAAGTGAATGGGTTAATTCCGACTGGAAAAAATCATTTCCAAGTTCCAAAAATCTTTTTCCACGTACGAGAAGGAAGTAGAAAACAGCTTAATTCATGATTTAGCGAAAAATATAATATAATAAATAGTAAATCATTTAGTGACAATTACATTAAGAGAATCAATTTGAAGAGATGGAAATGAAAATTCGAACAATATAAAAATATACTCTATCAACGCACACTCCAAATATATTAGGTTGGTGCAAAAATAATGACGTAATAATGTCGTTTTTTTACTTATTTTTAACGTCAAAAAACGACATTATTACGTCATTATTTTTGCACCAACCTAATAGAAAAATCTGTTCATTTTTCAGCAGAATAGTGTAGACTCTCATACTTCGAAGTCCATCATAAATTCTTTAAAAGAAAAAGGCATCATAGATTTTGAAAATTGGCCAAGCCAGTTTACTGACTTGAATATTAGACAAAAATGTTAGAATATACTGTAGAGGAAAGTGAATGGTAAATCTCTAGAGACTTCAAAAGTTTTTGTGAGATCAAGAAGACGGAATGAGCAAATAGTGATCTTGCCATTATATTTTTTATATAGTTTTCCTCGTTACTGAAAAGGACTTTGGCTGTTTTAATAAATAAATGAGTTAGTATGAAGCTCTAGGTAATTTTTATCATTATAATGTGCACAAGTAGTACCCTAGATAATTTCACGATTTTGCTATTTGAATTTTCTGACGAATCATGATTCTTAAGTTAAAAAGCTCCTTGGAAGTTCTACGACAATAAAATACAAGAAAAAAATGGCCCCATTGCATCATTAAATATTTTAGTTTAACAATTCTGAAAAAATATTGCAATAACGATCATAATTATAGACGTGGAGGGCACTTTGACATGATGTAATGGTTAGCAAGCTTGTCTCACTAGTCTGTTCTGACTGAGTAGTGAGTTCGATCCTTCCTGAGTGCCCCACATATTCGAACTTATGCCACATCTAAGCTACGCCTAGAAAATTATTCTGGGGCACTTCGACGTGGGGAAATGGTTAGCACGCTTTTCTCAATTAATCAATTACGACAGAATAATGAGTTTGATACTCAATGGGTGTCCTTTACGCTCAGCCTTGTGCCACGTCAAAGCTAAGCATAGAAAATCAACGTTGTGTAATGGTTAGCAAGCTTGTCTCGCTAGAGCAATTATGGCTGAGTAATAAGCCACGCTTAGAAAATCCCCATAATTATGAATGTAGGTCATTTATTTAAAGAAGAAAGAGGGTACAAATGAAAATATTTAAAGTTGATAAGGTTTTCTATTCCACTGAAGCAGATAACGGATGATAACATTAATGTTTTTTCTTTCTTTCTTTCTCACTCTTACTGAAACCAAATAACGTCTCTGATATTTCTTTTCCGTCTTTCCTTGCTATCAAAACCGAAATGTCCATTATTTATTAAATCTTGGAAGGGCGTAAGTATTAGAATTATAACATGAATACTTTTTGAAAACTTTTTTAATTCATTTAATAATTAACTTTATTTTTATTTATTTAATTTATGAACTGTCTAAAGACTATCCCCCCGTTTAATTTTTTTTTTTAATCAATCTTACATAATAAAATAATAAAAAAAATGGTGCAGATTAATATGTCCTTAGATAAGTCACTTAAATTCTGGATTAAATCTAGAAACAATTTTAAATCATACAATTTATAATGCACTTAACACTGTTAGGCTGTGTATACTTGTATAAGCTATTGACTATGAATTGCTGTAGTCATACGTTTTCATGTTTTACAAAACCCAACACCTAGGAATTTCAGCTGAAAATTTCGGGGGGACCTCCTCCTCCTCCTCTTCCTCTTCATTTTTCTTCCTCCTCCACCTCTTCTCCATTATAACAGCGCATTGTACACTGAAAAATACTTATAAATACAATTGTTAAGTGAGTGTTATTGCCACCAACTAATATGCAAATCTGAAATAGAGAGACGTCACAATAGATTGGTAAACAGATGTTTTCTATGTGCCACGTTCCTTCACGACATAGGCGATCATGGCTCTCCACAACATATCAGATGGCTCTTAACAGCTTATTTCCATTTTCTAAGGCCCCTACCCCCAGTTCCGCCATCCATTCACACAAACTCGTCAAAAAAGTGGCTTACTGCTTTACACTATCTTTCTTGCCCTCAATATGCCCTGTGAGGATTTTTTTCCAAGTCCTCCTTCCTCATTATGCGTCCAAGGAATTTCAACTGTTTTCCTAATTTTGAGTAGACATTTTCTTCCTTTTGTCATTTTTTTAATACTTCCTTGTTACTTACTCATTCATTTTAAAATTCTCAGTATCCTTCAGTAGAACAATATTTCTGCTGCTTCTCGTTTTTTCCTCATCTTTGGGGTTGTCCAACATTCACATATATATATGAAAATGGATAACACTTAGTAATCCAGCACTCTTTTCTTTGTTTTTTACACTCCCAAATATACACTCGTAGATAGAGAGACATTGGAAAATGAAAAACGGGAGAGGAGTAGATTAAATTTCGACATTTTAGGTGTATGTGAAACTAGGTGGCCAAACAACGGATATTTTGTCAGGGACAACTACAGGATTATATATGCAGGCGGAGAGAAAAATGAAAAAAGAGTTGGATTGATACTAGATCAAGATATCAAGAAATGCGTTCTGGAATACTGCCAGTTATCTGAAAGAATTATTGTAGTTAAACTGAAAAGAATGCTTTTGAAAATATCTATTATGATAGTGTATGCACCGACAGCATAAAGTACGGAAGAAGAAATCAAATCTTTCTATTCCATGCTAGACAACGCCAAGACAAAAAAAATTATAATTATCATGGAAGACCTGAATACCAAAGTAAACAAGAAGAGGGAAGGGGACAAACTTGGCAAAATCGGACTCGGAACCCGCAACGAACGCGGAAAAAAAAATGGATCTAATGGTCCACGGTTAATGACCAGGTAATAGCCAACACCTATTTCGAAGAACATCCAAGATGATTGTGGACATTGAGAAGCCCAGGAGGAGAAACTAAAAACCAAATTGGCTACATAACCATCAAGGTTCAGGAATGCAGTTGTTCACTGCAAAACCTATCCAAGTGCCGACTGCGGAAGCGACCACCTCCCTGAATAAACTAAGAATAAAACTACGGAAACTGAAGAAGCCTAACGCAGTACCCAAATTGCAATACAACAAAAGAGATAAAATAAAAATGTGAACTCGAAATGGGACACACTAAGAGAAGATTTAATGACATCAGCAAACGACATCATCCCAAAGGAAAATGAAGAAAAAACGAAAGGATCACAAATGAGATGTTCAACGTGATGTAAAGAAGACAGAAATCAATGCCAAAACATGGAACGGAATACAGAAAACTACACAATGAAATTAGGAACAAATGCAAGCAGGCTAAAGAAGAATGCCTCAACGAAAAATGTGAAGAAATAAAGAGAATGAGATAAAGGAGATATGGATAAAATAAGGGAACTAACCGAACAAAAGACATGCTCATCAAAAGGCTGCATAAAATCCAACGACAGAACGCTGATATTAGAGAAAGAAAAAAATTCAGCGCTAGAACGAATATATTGGAGATCTTTTCTACGACGAATGAGAACAGTCGGCAATAAACAAATACTGACGGAACGGAAATATTAAAAACTGAAGTGGAAGCTGCACTGGCCAAATTGAACAGAAACAAAGTGGTAGGGCCAGACGGAATTGTAATAGAGATGTTGACAGCCTTAGAAGATTCCGGTATAGACAAGATTACAGGAATAATAAATGAAATCTACAACAGTGGTGATATATCGGAAGACCTAAGCTGATCTATTTTCATAGCACTGCCTAAGAAACCAGGCGCAAACAAATGTGGACTCCACCGAACAATCAGCCTAATGAGCCACATAACAAAACTCATGATCCGAATTCTGATGAATAGGCTGATGAATAGGACAAGAATAGTGCGGGTTCGTCAAAGACACCGGAACAAGGAACGCGATATTTATGTTCAGAATGTTATCCGAAAGAGTGGTACAAATGCAGATGGAGGTGTACATGTGTTTTATACACTATGGAAGGTGTTCGAGAAATACGCCACAAAGATCTGTTGCAGTGGCTTAGTAACCTTGACATATTCGGGAAAGTTATTAGAATAAGCAAAAACAACAACAACAAACCGCCTGCATGCGGATGCAAAATGAGTTCAGCGGATGTACAAAAAAGAAAGGGTGTAAGACAAAGATGTGTCTTCTCGCCGGACTTATTCGACCTATTAAACGAGGCAGTTCTGAGAAAACTGGAAATCCTACCAGGATTCATCATTGGTGACCTAACAATTTTAACAATATAAGATATGCAAATGGCACAGTGCTGATAGCAGATACAAAAAAGTAGCTACAAAGCCTCCTACAGAAGATAGCGAAGGAGAGCGTGAAGAAGGGACTAAGCATAAACTACGAGATGACAGAATGTATGGTCATCAACAAAACGATAAACCCAAAATGAAAATTACAGGTCGGGAATAATAAAATCAATTCTAACAATAACGGAAAATGCGACACTGAAATCCTAAGGCGTATTGGGATGGCCAAAGGTGCATTCCAAAAGCTAAACAGAGGATTAAGATACAGGAAAATTTCGTTGGAAACAAAGAAAAGAGTACTGAACTGTTACGTGTTGTATGTCCTCCTGTATGGCAGCGAATGCTGGACAATCTCTTCAAAGATGAAGAAGGGACTCGAAGCAACATAAATGTGGTTCTACAGAAGGATGCTAAGGATACCATAGGCCGAATATGTGAGCAGCGAAAAGGTTATGGAGAGAAAGGAAAGAAAGAAGAAACATATTTAACATCAGGAAAAGGCAATTGAAATTTCTTAGACACGTAATGAGGAAGGAGGGCTTGGAAAATCTGATATTCACAGGACGGATAGAGGGAAAGGGAAGGCAACGAGTGACATACTTAATGGGCTTGAGCAAATCGATCGCAGGACAGAGTCTGGGAGAAATAACAAAAAGACAAAACTTATTAATGGCTACAAGGGACAAGAGGATGTGGAGGGCCTGAAGGGACACGACACACAAAAGAAGACAGAGAAAGACCGAAATAGCGAGTGTCCGTGTGTGTGTGTGAGAGAGAGAGAGAGAGAGAGAGAGAGTTTGTGTCTGTGTGTATCTGTGTGTTCGTGATCCTGTGGGTGTGCGTACATGTGCGTGTGCGTAATGTGTATCCGTGCGTGCGTGCGTGTGTGGGGGAGTTGCGCGTGGGTATGTGTGTGCTGTTGCATTTGTGTGTATAATGTGTATGCGTGCGTTCAAGTTTGTGTGCGTGTGTGTGTGATATGAATGTCGAGATATTTGAAAACTATTAGTCACACCCACATTCCATCTACTTGTACGTTTTTTTCCCCCTTTTGCCGACAATTTTAGAATAGTGATTACAGAGTACAGTTATTAGGGCGTGCTTTTTTGGGGGGATCTTTTTTTACTTCGTGGGTAAAAAAAAAAAGAAAGAAAAAAAACACGACAAATTAGAATGAAAATAAAGCCAGACCATTTTAATTAAAAACTAATTTCGGAAAAAGAAAATCCGAAATAAATTACATGTGTGCTCTTTTAATTAATTGTATTCAGCTTGACTCAAAAACTCTAATATAGAAACGCATTTCTCTTTCATAGGATCCAACCTTTTCATTGCCATTTTCTCTCGATCTACAGACAAATCGTTTTTATTGCACGTTTATGAGAAACGGTAGAAGAGTCTTAGTTCAAGGGAATTCATGAGTTCTTTGATGTTTTGTGACAGACCCTATAAGCTACATAATGGCAAAAATAACACATTTAGAACCTATTACACTTTTTACAAGTGTAATTATTTTCATTTTATAACCTGTTTGTTCTCCCTCTATCTCTCTTTCCGTATATATATATGAAAAAACGACGAAGTTTCCCCCACCACTTCCACAATAACACCAATACACGCAATCTACATAAAACCAAAAATTTTTAAAAATTAATCAGTTTGTCTGACGATCGCTAAAGCGTGAAACCCAGGGTCACAAGCTCACATCTATCCAACCATATATGTTAGCTCTATCTCTGATATTGAGCGCTTTCTAATAAGTACCGCGCATATAATATATAAATAATTATACATATATATATATTTATTTATATCTATATACACACACTTTTCACACATATATATATATATATATATATATATATATATATATATATGTAGTCCACGTGTGCTTCTTCTTCTTCTTCTTCTATGTACCGTGTCCATTCAGGTCGTTATCGTTTGTGGCTCTCCACAGGCCTCTCTCAAAATATTTTTTCATCTCTCCTAAACTCTGTTTTACCATTCATTTACTCAACCTGGCTAGGTAGGTTATGCGTTGTTTTCTTCAGCCCCACTTGACTTCAATGTCCTGTGAGCATCAACTTTACCAAGCCTTCTTTCCTCATTATGTGCCCTAGAAATTTCAACCGTGTCTTTGTGATGTTAAGTACGTCTCCTTTTTGCTTACATTTTCTCCAAAGTTTTATTGATATTCTCAGCCTCCTTATGTAGAACCACATCTCTGTTTCTTCAAGAACCTGCTTTATCTGTGAGAATATTGTTCAGCATTTATTGCCATATAGGAGTACTGATATATTTCAGTACACTTTTCTTTGTTTCTAACGAAATTTTCCTATTTCTTAATACTTTGCTTAGCTTTTGGAAGGCATCTTCCGTTATCCTATTGCGCTTTCGAATCTTAATGAAGCACTTTCCTTCCTCTGTTTAGTCCTTTCTTCTCATTTTCCTTCTCTACCTTCTGTAGGTCTTCTTGCAGTTTTATTTCTGTATCTGCTACCAACACTGAGTCATCTGCTCTGCATATCTTATGTTGGTAAGATTGTGGGCGCCAGTATTAAATCCTCGTAGGACATTTAATTCTCTGTGAATCCCTTCACTGTATAGCAGGGCCGGTGCAAGTGCCTCGAGCTTCCGGAAATTATGATACGCACCCAATCTATGATATGCCCCCCCCCATTCTACTAAATCTCAATTTTCATAAGGTAGTATTAATAATAAAGTACAAATTTTATTGTAACTTAATGATGTACAATAATGGATCATATGCAATGTAGGGGAACAATTCTATTAAAAAATGAAAAAAAAAAATGCAATATATCTAAATACAAATTAGAGACCTGTCATAATAGACAATTTCATCTTAAATAAATCAACAATGTTTTTGCGGCAATTTCAACATCAACTTGAGATTTTTTCTTGTTAAAACGTTGAATAACTTTAACTTATTCAACATTATCGATAAAAAATACTGAATTTTATATAGTGTTTTTCGAAAGTTAGCATAAGGAAAACAAATTCATGGATTTGGACAAAAAGGACCCAGAATCTGCGAAAATATTTCATCCTTTACTGGTCAGTTTTCTTTAGTTTAACTTGTAATGTAGTGAAACCTCGGTTCACGAATTAAATTCGTTCCTGAAGGCGCTTCGTAACCCGAAATGTTCGTAAACCGAAACTATTTTTCCAATAGGAATCAACGTAGAGAAAAAAAAATGACAGTAAAATAAAATTCGAAAAAGAAAAGCACGGCACAATATACGAATGTATACAACACGGCGGTCGACTCAAAAAATATTTCGTTCGGGTTAACTCGGTTCGGATTGGATCAGCTCGGTTCGAATCGGTCCAGCTCGGTTCGGATCGGACGGCGATGTTGTTCGAGAACCGAAATTTTGTTCGATAACCGCGGCATTTTCATCTCGAATTTTCTGTTCAAAAACTGATTTGTTCGACATATGAAACTTTCGAGGTTGCACTGTATATATAAATGTTGATAAAACAAAGCAAATGTTGATAAAATAGATAGGGTCACAAAGCACTACCCAGGACTCCCAATTGTTCCACACGCGCACACACACACACACACACACACACAAATAAGAGGGTTGCGGTTATACGCACCGGCCCCATTGTATAGATTAAATAAGTTCGATGAAAAGACACATCCTTGTCTTGCGCCCCTTTCTATTTTTGTCTATTTACTGAATTCATTTTCTTTACAAGATGTCAATATATTAGGTCCATCAAAAAATCCAAATAGAAAGATGAATATTATTAGGCCAGAAGGGAAAATAGAAACATTATTTACATTATTGTCATCACAACGTTTCATCCATTATGCTCTCCGGTCTTCATCAGGAATTTATCAATCCAGTTAGTTCACTATATTTAATCTACTGGGGGTATATTGTTATTATTCTATTAACCATATCTAGAGATACCTCATATATGTCTTATTTATTCCTGCTTAGGACAATAGTCCACTTGTAAATAATGTAAATAATGAAAACATTTTATCCCAGAAGTTCATACAGAAAATAGAAGCACATTAAGAGAAGTTTCTAAAATCCAAATTTTTGGACACGTCTGTGTTCTCTTATTAACAAAATAAATATGAAAAACAGATGTTGGCCTTTAAAAAATGATGTTTAAATAAAAGGTGATATTGCGCATGTGTAGATCTGTTGTTGTACTTGTAACAATTATATGGGAGATGTCAGTAGACACTTGATTAGAAGACACGATATTATTATATATGCATGTTGAATATTGTAGCTAAAATTATTATTATCATTATTTTTATGTTGGTGTTACCCCCCTGTCGATAGTAAGTCGGGTAATTTCAATAGGGTTAATTTGGCAGCTGACGTCCAAAATGACCTCCAGTCTGTTGTTAACTAGGGCAAAAGATGGTTTGTTAATTTTAACGCCACCGAAACTGTACTTTTCTGGTAATCATCTGAGAGACCTCTTTCTGTCTGCCATCAGCATGGCTGATGCTAACCTCCAAGAGAGGGAGTCGTTGCGCTTTCTCGGGCTAACATTTTCGGCTGACATTAAGTGTAATGACTATACCGAATTCATTGCTAGATCAACTGCTAAGGATGTCGGTTCGCTGTGTCCTGGGAGACAATTTTACGAGAAACCTGCTACGGCGTGTTTGGCAGGTGCTGAGCTACCGTTTTGATCTGTGTCGTGTCGCAGGTGGGGGTGCATATTGAACATTTGTGAAGCTTTGTTAAACCGGTTATAAAATCTACATCCCTTTGAATACCTTGTTTAAATTTTGATAAATATATCTTTTATTATTCGACATGGAATTTATTTAATTCCGTTTGTTTGGGACCTGAAGTTACTCAGATATTCTCATTTTAAATTATGTCAATTTTAGGGGGAGTTCCTTGTATTTCGTTCATTTAACGATAAATTTAAAAGATATTGCTAGAAAAAGAACAACTGTAGCGTTAATTTTCGACATAAGTTAGGTCTTTTCGCGGTCAGTAAAGAGGCGGCTGAAATCTCTGGGAAACGTTATGAGAAAGGAGGATTTGGGAAATCTGACACTCACAGGCCGGATAGAGGCGGGGAAAAGAACAAAGGAAAACAGCGTGTGACATGCTTAACAGGCTGAAGCAAGTGGATGGCAGAACAGGGCCTGGGAGAAATAACAAAGTGACAAAACTTATTGAGAGCTACAAGGGACAGGAGAAGGTGGAGAGCCATGATCGTTTACCTACTGAAAGGGCACGGCACATAAAAGATATGGCTATATTCAAAAACGTGCAGAGGTCTGTGAAGAAAAGAATAACAAAGGAAACTCATAAGACACATACTTTGTAAGGTTTCTATTTATTTACGATGTTTTAACTGTCTTTAAATAATTTGCTGTATATTTACATACCATTCCCTCATTCAAATAAACTAAATTCTTGACTACTCCCACCCTCCCCTAAAATATTTCCACCCAACCCCGCTTATTCTGGTCCCCAACTTAGTAAATTTTTTAATCCGACACCTCCGTTTATACCAAAACGAATGAATGAGGGAATGGTATGTAAACTCCATCTTATTCAAGATCCAAGACTACATCACTACGGCCGTAGAAGCATAATGATGAAAAGCATTGATTTTACACAACAAATAGTTATTTTTCAAGATATATATTTCTTTGTCAGTGCACTTGATACAGTGATATAAAATACGATTATATAAATGACCGAGATTGAACAGTAAAAATATAGATCAACATCAGCTAACTACATGTTTATTGATGTAGGGCATTCACTTGTAAAGGGACATCATTGCAAAATTGTACAATCAGGGCCCCTGGCGCGTGAATGCAATCTCCGCGGAACTCTCTGTTGGGACAAGATAAGTCAACATTTCCATATATATATATATATATATATATATATATATATATATGTGTGTGTGTGTGTGTGTGTGTGTGTGTGTGTGTGCGCGCGTGTGTGAGAGAGAAAGAGAGAGTGTGCTCATTCACTTGTGATTGCTAACTTGAACAGAGAGACAGACAGACAGAAAGAGAAATAGAGAATAGGATGCCATTCGCCTCTACACAATAATGTCATCGCATAAAAAGAGAGAAAATATATTCCCTTCATTAAGACACACAAACGTACACAAAAAAAGAATCAGAGAGAGAACAGGACAGGGAGAGAGAGAGAGAGAGAGAGGAGGAGGAGGAGGAGGAGCCATATTCACTTACTAACACGAATACGTATATGTACACACATGTATGAACAAAACAAACACACACCTATTTTGGCGGGGTTTGTGAATCTTTTACCAGACTGATCCATTTATACAAGAGTCAAACCAACAAAAAATAATTTCAGTTTTTAAGTGGTTAAATCCAGGAAGACACTGATCTTTAACAGGAGAATCCTTTCAAGATGTCAAAAAGTAATTAAGTTTAAATCTAACTAAATTGCAACAAAATATTTTTTTTTTAAATCTTCTTATTAATTCTCTGTCAGTTTTTCTTCCCAGTTTCAACATTTGGTCCGGACAAATTATATCTATATTTTAGTGGATTCTCCTCTCTCTCTCTCTCTCTCACTCTCTCTCTCTCTCTCTCTCACACACACACACACACACACACACATATATATATATATATATATATATATATATATATATATATATATATATATGTCTGTGTGCGTATGTCTGCATGTGTGTGTGTGCAACAGTCCCTAAGGTTATTTATTACAAATTTAAAAACTGATTACTAAATACAAATTTAACCCGAAATGTCTGTAAACCGAAAATAATTTTTCCAATAGGAATCAAAAAGATGTCACAGAACAATAAAATTGAAAAAGAAAAGTATCTGTCTATATTTCTGAGATGAGGTATTATGTACACTATTTACATTATTCGGACTATTGTCCTCATCTTTTTCGCCATGTTTATTACAACATTTCAGCCGTTGTACGCTCCGGCCTTCTTCATGTGGTTGGAATGTAGAATTGAACCGATTATTTCGCTAGGGTAGACTGTTCTAATTCATGGTTAAGTGTTATCGCTCATTCTAACACTTGAAATCTGAAAAACAATTATAAGACTAAGTTTTTATGAAATTTCAACAGATATTTAATCTAGTTGTTCTCTCAATGAATGCCGAATATTAGCAGAGTGGACGCAGTTAATCTCACCATTTCTGTTACCAAAGAATTAGTCAATATGTTTTCGGTTTGGTTTGATTTGCTTGGTTTTACGGAATATCAATCTCAATACTGACAAGATTTTTATTGCTGGTATTTTTTTTTTCTTCAAAAATTAATTCCTGGTAATAATTTTTTTACAAAAATATATTGCTGGTATTAAAACCTACTTTTACACTTTTTGTCGCCATTTTGGAGGCTAACTATTTTCCCATAGCTGGGACCCTAACAGCTGCTTCCACCCCGGGTCAGGTTTGGTTTGGTTTATTTTGTTTATCAGCCTCAGCCTCAATGGGTTATTTAATGCCGACAATATTTTTAGGATAGATTTGTATGAATGGAATATGTATTCTTTGCTTTAGATTGGTTTGGTTTATTTTGTTTTACGGCATATCAACCTCAATGGGTTATTTAATGCTGACAATTTTTTTTTTATTGCTGGCATTATTTTGTTTTGTCCAAAATCTGTTTCTGGTAATACTTTTCCTCCAAAATTGTATTGCTGGTAATAATTTTTTTCAGAAAGTATTGCTGGTAATAGTTAACTATTTGACCCTAACAGGTGCTACCACCCCGGGTCAGGGTGGACCTGGGAACACCAGCAATTAAGAGGTGGTTCCACGCTCCTCAAAACCTCCTGATCAGAGGCCTTGCTGTTGGATGTAGTTTATCGTCTTACCCAGAACACTATGTTTTTGGTATCTCAAATTTGTTGAAGCCTCTGACACTAATATGATGGGTGCATGAAGATATGACCAAGAGAATAGTCCACATGCAAAATAACTTCCCATGCCCAAAACATTATGTTTTTCCGTATCTTATTTTTTCCTCCTCAAACATCATTATTTAATCAGCAAGTCACTCAAGTCGATATCCTGCAAAAAAGTTGACAGATATTATCCTACGCAGATAACTTCGCTATCACTAAAGTGATCATTAGCAATGCCACAGTTATCCTACATCATCTAGAAATGCTGCTAACGATGTTGATCTGGTATATTGATAGGGAAATGCCTCTAAAACAGAATTCATATGCTTCAACCAGAAAACTGCTTCAGATGAATCAATAAAATCTGTTAAATCTTTTACATAGCGAAATAAATTCTACTGAAAAAGGATGTGAAATTTTGCATAGACAAAGCCTAGGCCAGCTTCAGTAAATTGGATGTAATCTGGAAACCTTATCAACCAGACAACTGCAAACGGAGATTCTTTCGAGCCACTGTAGAAACGGTGTTAATGAATATTTCCAATGCTTGGGCATTAACTAAAACCCTAGAATCTAAACTTGATGGAACCTACATTGCAGATAAAAAGCTTACAAAATAAAGATATTTTTTAACTTGCAAGTCAACATTCGACATTGTAACGTTTATCATATCTTTAATATTGCGCACTAACATCTTTGTTATTATTGAATTTGTGATTATTGAAATTAACCACATGGACTAATTAAAATTATTTCTATATTATATATTATCAAAATAGATAGATAGATAGATAGATAGATAGATAGATAGATAGATAGATAGATAGATAGATAGATATGGGCAGTTTGAGATAGATATGAGCAGACTGGGATAGATAGATAGATAGATAGATAGATAGATAGATAGATAGATAGATAGATAGATAGATATGAAAAGATTCAGATAGATAGATAGATAGATAGATAGATAGATAGATAGATAGATAGATAGATAGATAGATAGATACTGGACGATCAATAAATATTATGTGGAATAGTTAAGTGATCGAAAAAAGCAATTATATGATACCTAATAACTCGAAAGCTTCTAGCCTATGACAAATTGATCAAGAAAAATCGGTGTTTGTGTAAGTATGATAAATGACTTCACCTCTGTCAATGCAGATCTGAATCCCGGGAGAAGGCCGTTCAACGCAAGCTTAATTTCAGACTCCATCCGTAATTAGCGATTCGGGTTAATTGTAATTCATGCAGAATCAAATTGGTAAAAATAAAAATAGAATACAATGAAAGTCAAACAATTTATTTAAAATTCATTCATTTTCAGACTCCTTTTCAATTACCTATAGAGACACATTCGTAATTACATGATGAAAAATTAGTGTAAGTAAAGCGCTTATGATATCGTGCTGGGTTGTTTTTCAAACACTGCAAAATTCGATACAGTGTAAAGGACTTGTAAGATTCAAATAATGGATGATTGATGTTGCTTAACAGATCAGCACTCTTTTCTTTGTTTCAAATGAAATAACTCTGTTTCTTAGAACTTAAATTTTGAAAGGCGACTTTTGCTATTCCACTACACCAGTGGTCCCCAAACAGTGCGGCAAGCCTCATAGATGTGGCCGAAGAGGATAGCAGGTGAGGCGGAAAGACAATTATAGATTTAGAAACAGTTTCAAAAAATGCCAAAACAAATATGATTTCAAAATTTAAAATATTATTATGAATTACTTGTCATTGCATGCATGAGTCCTAGTATCAGTCTGTTATATGCCATGCGTGATACACACTTAGGCAGATTTTTTCTGCGATAGACCAGTTGCCATCCTAGGCTATAGAACCCGGTCTGTCGTGCTATTTACCCATAGCTGGGAGAAGAAGAAGAGGATTCAAGAGTGCAATTGGAAAACTTGTTCGTAAATTCAAACAAACTGGGTCAGCGGTAGATGTGAAAACACCAAAACATGGTGGTCTACGCCGTTCAGCTGAAAACATTACTGCAGTGCACGAGAATGTGGCCGAAAATCCAGACCCCTCTATTCATCATCGCGTGCAGGAACTGAACCTCTCCACAACAACGTTACATCGTTTCGAATTGCACTCGTTGGGGGATTATGTTGACCAAAAAATCGTGAAGCGCGCGAAATGCATTTCTGTTTGAACGTCCATTTTCGTAATAGGCTTCGATAACTTTAACACGTTGTTTCATTGTTAATCTTTCCATGGTTGAAATTACCAGACTTAAGTTGCTAAATCTGAAAGAAAAAGAAAAAAATAATTAGACGCTTAAACTTAATTCACATTTAAAATCGGTCCAAGTTGTTGACACACCCTTTAGTAAATAGGCTCCGCAATTTGGAGGAGAGATGTTAATGATAATGTTCTGATTTTAAGTCAGCGGTTATCTTCCTTTAATTTTGTCTCCGTTTATTATTATTATTATTATTATTATTATTATTATTATTATTAACTGCTCTTTTCATCACACAAAATTTGGTTAGGCTCGAGCAAATTTTAATACCGAGAAATGCGGGCCAGAGAAAAAAAGATTTAGGAAGCACTGCACTACGCCTTTGGATTTCGGTGTCATATTTTCCATCTTCTGGTGTTCAAACTTCTATATTTGTTTGATTTCCCCCACTCGTTGTTCGCAACGTAGGCTTTTTTCTCTCTTGCTGGCAACCACATAATCTCTCTTCTTACAAATGATTGTCCTTTCTTCTCGCTTTCTTTTACTACTTTGTCTAGGAGGTCCTATAGTTTTCTGTCTGTGTCTACTATCAACAAAGTGTCATTGTGCCCACCGATAATGAAACCTGGTCTCCAGCTCGCTGTAGAGGTTTAATAAATCCGGTGAGAGTACACATCCATGTCTTACGCCCCTTTCTATTTTGTGTACCCAATTCATTTTCCATCCATATGCAGGCGATTTGCTCCCTGGGTTATTTTAACATATCCCAAATAAATCAAGTTTTCCTAGTAATTCAAATAGATCTCTGTAGCGTACCTTTTAAAACGTGTTTACGTAATCTCTGGACCTAAGTGTATATGCATTTGGATTGCTCCCTTTGATAAGATTTTGATCATGAATATATATCCAGTGTCTTTGACAATCACTCTGTTCTTTTTCCAATCTACTTCTGCTTTATGCTCTGTTCATCAGAATTCGAATTATAATCTTAGTTATGTGGTTTATTAAGTTGATTGTACGATGGAGCTTGCATTCATTTGCACCCAGCTCGTTAAGCAGCGCTAAGAAGATGTATCTACTAAAATCTTCCGGTATTTCGCCACTGTCGTATTTCTGTGATCCTGTCGACGTCGACATCCTCCTGCTTTGTTCATCTTTTCCGGTACCGATGCTACGCAAGTAATAAAAAGTGGAGTAAATTTTCTTAATATTATACATTAGATGGCATAATATTAAGAAAATTATATATATATATATATATATATATATATATATATATATATATATATATATACTAAGATACTACACCGAAAAAATCGCTACATAATTGCAGTCGTGTTTCGATGCGTAACAATGTATCTCATCAGGCGATCATAAATTACTTGCATGTGACCGATTTATTTAGATTTAAAAGCAAAATACAACTTCTTATATATATATATATATATATGTATATATATATATATATATATATATATATATATATATATACTGGAAGAGAGAGAGAGAAAGGGATGCACATATTTGCATAAATATATTGAAATATATTTATCTTCCTTTGCATAAATTCACACATAATTTAATTTGATATAAACGCAGAAGAGAAGACCGTGATCAGAATTCAGAAAATTACTTATATATAGCCACTTTAAAGCTAATAATCTACTTGGGTAGATCTAAAGGAAAAAAATCCATGCAGCTTTAACTTGATGCTTTTTTTAAGTACATTCATTGGACGATATTCAATTAAATTTCAGAAAGCTTTTAATTTCGTCAACCATTTTGAAATGAGAATATCTTTTCGAAATAACGCCGATTAACTCTGTGGCTTCTCGGATTGATGCGCAAATACGAGTTGCACTTGCTAAACTTTATGAGAATTAATATGCCGTTAAGATACAAGCGCTTCTGTAATTAACTTCAATGAAAACGCCGCTTTTTCTGAGATTCTGTTTAAGTGATGATTCAATTTTCTTGTTTCTTTTTTGCATTTCATTTTTAATGAATACATTTTTTTAATTTATGACTTTGAGAGTATTTTGAATTGTATGTTTTTTTATTATCATTATGGTCATCCTTTTTTCTCTCTCTTAAAATCACATTCAAAATCTTTACTTTCAAATCTGATCTGCTTCTCCCCCCCCTCTCTCTCTCTCTCTCTCTCTCTCTCTCTCTCTCTCTCTCTCTTTCACTCATTTACATATAAATGAATATTGCATATTGGACAGCAGCCCTTTTTTATACATGTTTCATCGAATATGACGGACAAAAACAATTTTATAAATATTTTATTCAGTTTTACTCGTGTCCATATAGTTTTACATTTTTGGGTGGGTGTGGGGGCGAACACTGTGTAGAAACTGTACGTAGTGATTACAGTCCTGTGCGCTTTCGACTATTTCCATTTGGGCTTTATATATATATATATATATATGTATGTATGTATATATATATATATATATATATATATATATATATATATATATATATATATATATATATATATATATATATATATATAAGAAAGATTTATCAAGATAAAAGATAGAACGTTTGCATAAAAACAGTGTAGTCTATAGAAATGTATTAAAAAAAATTATTTTTATTAATAAAAATGAACACGCTATCACCCCTGTCTAAATGACTGGATTTCTCTGTATCCTTGGAAACAAAAAATTATGAATCGTATGTGCTTTTAAAATTCAGTAAATTTAAAAATGAAGATGAAACAGAACTAATGTTTTTAATTTAATTATATAATTAAATTTGAAGTTTTTAGCTTCGTTTTTGAAACATGGTAATTCCTGTGTAGCGAGGAAATCATATTTTAAATGACTTAATTTATAATATTTATGCTCTGTAAATTTACATTGAGCATTGTTTTGTAAAAATAAAAATATTTTTATTATTATAATATATATATATATATATATATATAACAAAAAAAATCTGTGTGTCTGCTATTTATGCACGTCCACATTTCTCGACTGATTTCGATGAAGTTGTACACACATGTTGCAACTTTACCAACTTCGGTCACGACGAACTTTTCAATTTCTAGGCCTCCCTGGTTTTGGCAGAAAAATTGATAAGACTGTAGGTGGGTACGACTTTTCGAAAAACCCAAGGCAAAGTTACACGCGAAAAATATTTTTACTGGATGATCTGACGTTTTTTTTTTTTCTACTTAATGCAAAACGTAGCTCATGTTACGAGGTTTATGTTAAAGATTTCTTACAACATTTCCTTCACACAAAAAATTCCTAAAAACTGTGAAAGAAATCGTTTTATTCGTACTACTTAAAATAAAAACTTACTTTTTTAACCGATTTTCTTCAAAGATGTCACAAAATATCTGCCATTATGCAAAAAATAAGATGTTATCGTTTTACTTCTTGGTTCCCCGCGTATAACAAAAAAAAACACGAAAAACTGTTCAGATAACCCGTTTTTCAGCCAGAACTCCCTGGTTTTTCATTGGATTCTTTCCAAAATGGCCACGTAAATTACATATGACACACAAATTGTCATGCGTGGATGCTTGGCTTAGCTTATTTCAGTTAAGTGGACGAAATTTGCGACAAACTAGGTCCAAAAACAGGCGTTTGCCATTTAGCAAATTGTTTCTTCATATGATTCCGTCCTAAATTAGCTTTGGCGCAAAGATTGTTTGCGAAGAATTATTGAGGTTTTAAAATGAGAAAACTCCAGAAGAACTTCTTATTAACCCCATCTTTGCAGTAAACGTCCGAAGAAGGGGGCATTCATGCGTTTGCACTTGCAGTTTAATCAAGCTCTGACGCTTCATCCCTGTTTTCATTATTAGATTTGTGAACAATGCCATACTATTTGAAAGTTATTACAACCATGGGAAATTTACTGAATATCTAAAACATTGAAACAATTTAACCCCGAGCAAAGACCACACACGAAGGTTTTATCGATGGAATTCCTTTATTAAAACAATCAAACACTTGCGAAGGACATACCGTAAGAAAGATGAATGGTGGGGGCAGCTTAGTATACCAACGGATGGTACATGCAAGCGGCGATGCAGGCAAACATTTCTATACAGGGGGTGCGGGTATACAGGTGGTGCGGTTATACAATTGCAGCAATATACACCCGGGCAACGCCGGATACCTCGCCTAGTATATATATATATATATATATATATATATATATATATATATGTGTGTGTGTGTGTGTGTGTGTGTGTGTGTGTGTGTCCGTGTGCGCGCGCACGCGTGTGTGTGTGTGTGACAAGAGCGATTCTACACTCAAATTTACAAGACTTAATTTCACGTACAAAGCAATCCATCGACGGTTCAAAGAAACTAATAGCTATGGAAAAGTCCTTGTGTCCCTTCGATTGTGAAGAGTGATTAAAATCTTTTCTTGATTGGACCTTTCAGTTTTAGATTTATTGGTCTCTGTCATTAAGCTCGGCTTGTTTCCAATGAGTTTTCTTTGTGGTTTCTCTTTCTTTTGGGCTCTTCTCGACAGGTTTTTTATTTGTTTTTTTAAACTTTTTGCTTGATTTGTTTTCTTTATTATTATTATTATTATTATTATTATTATTATTATTATTATTATCAGTGGTTGTAGTAGTAGTAGTATTAGTAGTAGTAATACTTATATATATATATATATATATATATATATATATATATATATATATATATATATATATATATATATATATATATTAACCTACAAACAACTTTTGCAATGTGGAACAGACTCCCGAAAGGATGCTTTCCAGATGACTACTATGTTAACCTCTTCAAGTCGAGAATCTTTCTTATATACACGCATAATATGCAACACCCGCTCCCTCCATATACCTGCTTACAACATTCCCATTTAGTAATCCTCTATCTTGCGTGACCCTTAGGCCATATATTGGTTGACGAATACATACATATATATATATATATATATATATATATATATATATATATATATATATATATTGTCACTGTTTCACTATATCACAGCTCATCAGTGTGGCTAGACGCCCGGCTACCTCTAGCTAGGACCGAAACTCCACTGAATTGGCGTCAGTCGGGGATTCTACCACTAAGCCGTTGGCGCATGGCAGGGATGAAGGTGGATTTAAGCGTATTTATTTTTAGATAAACACACAGTGACTGAGAAAACTCGATTCGATTTACTGAAGAGTCTTGCATTATTAGCCGTAATAATCACTGTTTACAAACCCACACTTCCTCCCCCAGAGAGCTCAACTGAAATAAATTTTTCAGGAGTATATATATTGTCATCCACAGACTTTTTCGCTGTATCACTGCTCATCAGTCCGGTTGCCACTAGCTGGGACCGAAAACCCAATGAACTGGCAGAGATGAAGGTGAATTTAAGCGTATTTATTTTTAGATAAACACACAGTGACTGTGAGAACTCGATTCGATTTAATGAAGAGTTCTTTGGTAGCTTGACTATTTATATATGCTGTTCAAGGTCTGTTATTTCCTTTTTATTATATTATCCAAAAAGTTCTTGGTTAGGCGGCAACGGTTATATTTCAAATTATTCTGAAAACTCTTGCGTAGAAATAATTGTGTGACGGAATGCAGTTATTTAGAGCTATTGTATAGTGTTGCTTGTTAACTTTTAAATCATTATTGCTTATTTATTATTTAAATGAGTATTTATTATTGATTACTCAGGGTACGATGTACTTATTCATTAATTATTCACTGTTGATTATTATTATAAAATTTAACCAAGTTGAGGTTAGGTGTGTATTTATAGTTAGTTAATTTTTGTTAATTTCTTTATTTACATAATCTGTTAACTTATTCATTTGTTTACTTTAGTTGACTTTTTCTTTTGCAGGTTGATTATTAACTTAAAATTAAATTTTGCTTAGTTTAATTAAGAAACAGTTGAAATGTATATATATATATATATATATATATATATATATATATCAGGTTTGTTTACTGTTTTTTCTCTCATGCCATCAATCTATTTAAGTAAACTAGTCTCACAGTTTATCTTTGCTTAGCTATTATGTGAGTTCTCGGGAAACATGCCGCCTTTCAATTTGCTGTGAGGCCAATTAGTCAATGACAGAATTCGTCTCCAGTATCTGCTATAATTGGTTTACGCTTGTTGATTTGAAAAAAAGTATTCGTTGAATCAGCAAGGCCTCCTGCCAGTTCATCATTTCAATAAAAGAAAAAACAAAATGTAGATAAAGGAAGCTATATATATATATATAGAAATAAAATAAATTACGGACGCCTACACACACATTGTATATATATATCCATATATATATATATATATATATATATATATATATATATATATATATATCTTGCTTATACCTACAAGTAAAAACACTTGCCAGCTTAATTGTAGTTGTCATTGTCGACTTAGATATAAAATAAACGTTATAAAAAATTTCCTCATGAAAATGCACGATAATTAATCCTTTCGTGCTCTTTTTAGGGAACTTAATAAGAAACAAACGCTAGTTAAAAACGGTTTTTCAGATTACCTTATAAATCCCCATATTAGACTTTTTCTTTCTAAAGAAACGAATAGCAACACTGGACATACAGAAAACAACAATAACACTAATATTTTATACGAAGATCAAATACCTGGTAACTATAAGCAACATGAATCTTTTCTTAGAAACATTATAAAGAAATTATCTACTGTAATGGACGGTTAACTATTCATAGTTATTCTTAGATAGATAGATAGATAGATAGATAGATAGATAGATAGATAGATAGATAGATAGATAGATAGATAGATTATGTACTTAGGCATCAGACCCCCTTTCATACATGTTTCATTAAAGACGACAGAGAAGGTACTACAATTAACCTTTTTATTTAACTTTTTTGTGTTCGAACAAGTGTTTTCTTTTCTAGACTCAGATTGTGCAGAAACTGTTCAAATGTTCTGTAATTCCGTGCCCTTTCGGCTATACTTCTAGCCATTATCAAGGATGATTTTATTATTACTTTTTAACTGGATGTCGTGGTTGTGTGTATGTATGTAGAGTTATAGGGATGTTTTATTTTCCGAACACAGTCAGCACATTATGGCTGAGTTCGTAGTTAATATTATTGAGTGCTGGCTTTTTCTTTTTTTATTATTAAGGCTTCCATTATTCTTAATATTTTTAATATATCCATGAGGTTATTATGATTGTATTTTCTACTAGTATGTTTCGGATGAATTCTGGTAGGTTTGTGTGTGTGTTTAAAAGAGCTCTAATGGAACTGTGGTCGGATAGGTGTAACGTAAGTCGTCTGGATAGGCATGTAATAGTGTGTAGTAGTAATTATAAGTTTGGTTTGATCAGGAATACAGTTCCTTAAGGGTCATTTGAACTCGTAAATAATGTTCGTTCTTTGTAGTTTTGATTTTCGCAGGTGTGTTGTTATTTTTTAGAATAAGTTTCTACACACTCTATGTCCAGAAAAGAAAACACTTGTTCGAACACAAGAAAAATTTAATAAAAAGGTTAATTACAGTACCTTGTCTGTCGTATTTAATTGAAACACACACACGTATATATATATATATATATATATATATATATATATATATATATATATATATATATAGATAGATAGATAGATAGATAGATTGTTGCGACATATGTATATATATATATATTGTTGTAACATATATATATATATATATTGTTGTAACATATATATATATATATATATATATATATATATATATATATATATATATATATATATATACTTTAAAAATCTGGAGGCCAGTTAAATCCAATAGCTTTGTTTCAACCTTACGGTATCCTCAGGCGATTTTTATCAAATGACCTCTTAACGCTTTATTTTTTTTTAAAACTTATGAACTTTATATTATTATTTTCAAAAGTAAATTAACAAACGCAGGACGTTGGGTGTAAAACAAAGGGAGAATGAGGACAGAAAAGGAAGAAGGAGGAGACGAAGTGGGAAGAGAAGAAAGTCAAGTATATTGTAAATATATCGGCAGGAGGTTAATTGAAATGTACATTACTTTTTTATCCAGCCTCATATGTGCTAAAGAGGAATTTTCTAATATGTAAGCAGGGATTTAAGAGTTAGTATTTCTGGCTTAAAAGGTTGTTTGGATCCGGTAATGTCATAATTGCTAATTTTTCCTGTTGGCAGAGATTGCAAATATTGTTGTGAGACTCTGCCTTTTTTAAAATTTTCCACCTTACAATCAGATCCCTCTTGTTTTTTTCTTTTAAATTCCACACATGGTTAGCTAGTTTGGTAGAGTACCTAAGATTTGCTAGCTTAAATAACGATCTATGATTGTACCAACTATTTTTGAAAGTACTTTCCGTACATCCTATGTAAGTTTTATTTTGACCATTAATATCTGTTACTTCTAGTTTATAAATTATAGCTTCTCTTTTTACAAGCTAATTATTATTGTTTCTAAAATGCTCGTGCAGCTGTAGCTTAATTTAACTGTGTTTTTATTGAATATCTTATGTAATTCTGATTTTGGGGGTGGAATTGTTTAGTAAGTAACTTTAAAAATAATTTCCCTAACTTACATTTTACCTCTAAGTTGAAAGGGGGTGTTAAACCAAATGATATTTTTATCTTTTCTTCGAATTGTTTTCCATATGTTGTTTAATTTGTTACGGTTTCAATTCTAGTTTTGTTTTGAGAACCTCTACCTTTAAGTTTTTTATGATATTCTTTCTTTTTAGCCTACCAAATTAGCCTAGTAATTATTATACTGGAAGAGTTTCTGCATATCCGAGACTTTGTTCCTTCAGAGATGTGCTTTATTATATTTGCAAGGTGATTGGATTTAATATTCACGTATTTTAATTTTGTGTTGAGTTTCATGTATGGGTAGACACTGCCAGCTTGTAGATTTAATTCTATGTTCATAAAGTTGACATTCTTTTTATTCATTTCGACATCTATTTCAAAACCACGACTTTTTAAGAGCTTGAAAAGTGTTTTTCTTATATTTTCATTTGTTCTTCTATTGCCTAACGCTATCAGCAGATCGTCATCCCTATCCCGTGGTTATTTAGATGTACAATTGTGTTAATTTCATATAATTAAACCTATTAACTCTTAAGTCTCAGTTGCATCAAACCAACCTTGTAGTACATCAAAGCCTTTTTTTTAACCCAGGTTACTCCATTATGGAATACAATAGATTTGCGGCAATTTAAAATTATTTCCGTTTGAACAGGTGTTATGTGTACAAAGCACACCTTTTTTCAAATATAGACTGTTAAAAATTTTTAATATAGTATTTTATAAATATTAGGTTGTTGCAAAATTAATGTCGTTCTCTCACATATGTTACTATGTGAGAAAACGACTTTATTTCTGCACCAACTTAATACATATCTGTTTGTATTGTTGAATTTGTAGAACCAAGAAATGAACTCATTTGTGTCCTTCCATTGATTGGTTTGTGTGGCAATTCTTAATGAGTAGCATATTTTTTTAAATATTTCTTGGCTTATTTTACCCAGTTCAGTTTTAGTGGAGTTTATTAGACAAAAAATCTACATGTTATTTTTACTTTTACTTGATTTTTTCACATGTGTATTGAGCATTTTTCTAATACGGCTGTTTCAATGTCTGATTCAACTCTGACTATTAATCTTTTATGCATTTTATATATATATATAATATATATATATATATATATGAAGAAATATAGTCTTAAGGTGTGCTATATTTATGGGATAAAGTGCTCAATATCAGATATATATATATATATATATATATATATATATATATATATATATATTATGTTGGTGTAAAAATAATGTCGTTTTCTCACATATGTTACTATGTGAGAAAACGACATTATTTTTGCACCAACCTAATATATATATATATATGTATATGTATGTATGTATTCTAATAATATTTGTTCTTCAGCGTTTGGTACCACAATGTTGAAATAGATGTAACCGTAAGTTCTAGTCTAATGGTTTCTTCCCCCCCCCCCCATTTCTAAATTGGGGTACTCCATTCTGATTTCTTGCTTCCCTGCTGTTTGGAGTTCTTCGAAAATTTAATCACAATCTTCTGTCTTCCTGAATCATGTTCTTTTATATTTCCTTTCTCAGCAACGAAAGTCTTCACTTTCTCTTCCACAGTAACCCCTTGCGTTTTAGTGGCATTACCGCCTTCCTTAGACTGAAATGATTATATATATATATATATATATATATATATATATATATATATATATATATATATATATTCATCCAGTCTAGAAAAATCCTCAGCAGAATGAGAAAGGAATGGACGGACCTTTCGTCCAATTTTGGGGTCCATCTGCAGTGCGTATCCGCTACCGAGATTCGAACCCGGACTGTCTCGATACAACACGACATAGCACCTGTGCCAACGGGTCTTGGTGACGAAGAAGAAACTGAATAGACTCGATATAGCGCCCCCACTCACATATTCTGCGGTGATACTCATTCAAGTATTCATAACCCAATAAATTGTGCCATAAGAGCCACGAATTTCCTTTCCCCCGAACCGCTCCATCGCAGAGCATTATCTGGGTCAAACAATGATATACCAGTAATAGAATTACTATAATGATTTGCCTAAATCCAAAAAATTCTATTGCTTATATATATATATATATATATATATATATATATATATATATATATATATATATATATATATAAATTTCAAGCGTCTCAGTCATTGTCAAAAAATAAACGTTGTCTTTATTGCCGACAAAAAATTCTAACATTTTATTTATTTCATTTTATTTATTAATTTTATTTTTATGTCGATTTACTTATGCTTAGTATAAAAAACATGTGCTTCGAGTACTTTTAGTTTTTCTTTATAGTTAGTGTTGTCTAGTATTTTTGTATTGCGTCTCTGTTGTGTGATATGCATATAACCTCATATGTGGGAAAATGTTGGAAATCCTCATCTGTTGTTCCAGTCTTTAAGAAACCAGGTGAACCGTCTGACACTTCCACCTATGGTGCTTTTAACCTCCTACATCTTTTAGTAAACTACTTGTGACCCAACGCTGAATTGGTTAGGCATCGTACATCACAAGGCCCTTTTTTAGACAAGAAATATAGCTTTCGTTTCTCGAGGTCAACTGCTGATGTATTAACGATTATTGCGGAAAGAGACGATCAAGCTTTAGATAAGTGTTATACTGGAACATACCTATTCTATTGTTAATAGACTCTCCCGCATATAATAAGTAGTAGTAGTAGTAGCAGTCGCCAGGGATCTCAGTGAGTTAGTCAGTCAGTCGATGTCGGACATTAAAGTATCAACCACCACAACTAGATTGCTGCGTCATTAACTATTATATCAAGTTCCTAACGGTTTGTACGTCGAACCTTTTTAGGACCGACTTAGTGAAATACAAGCCTCCGCTGTGAAATTACTCTATAACAATAAGAATAGGGAACCTCGGGCTGTTGCTTTGGATATCTCGAAAGTATTCTACAGGGTTTGGCATATCGATCTTCTTCACAATTTGAAAAGTTGTGGCGTCTCTGGACGAATTTTTGAAGTGATTCAGTTTTTCCAATCAAATCGCGAAATGAAAGTTATCCTGAACCGCAACTCTTCTAGATCTTTTCTTAATAATGCAGTTGTCTCCCAGGATTTATCCTTGGTTCTACTTGTTCTTGATTTTTATTAATGACTTCCTGGTGGCATCAGCTTTCAACTTGTTATCTATGCTGATCACAGAGCCATTTACTCCTGTTTCGATAGTAAGTCTGATCAGATGGATATAATCAAATTGGCGACTGACTTTTAAAAATGACCTACAGTCTTTTGTTAACCAGGACAAGAAATGGCTTGTTAATTTAACGCATCCAAAACAAAACTACTCCCTATTAATCATCTGAGTGACTCCTTTCTGCCTTCCATCACCATAACTAGTGCTGATCTCCATGAGAGTGACTCATTGCGCCTTCTCGAGTTAATATTCTCGGCTGACATGAAGTTGGAAGATTATATTGAATCCATTGATAGATCAGCTGCTAGGAAAGTTGGTTCTCTGTGTTGTGCTAGACAATTTTCTCTCCTAAATCTATCTTACATATCTATAAGTCTGCCATCCGTCCATGCCTCGAATGCATCTAACACATGTGGTTCGATGCTTCTACTATATAATTAGAGATTCCTGATAAAATCCAATGACAAATCAGAAATAGTCGTACATTTGCTTCTAGTTTACCATTTCTATAAATATTTTCATGTTAATTGTCCTTTGTGTTCTTTACTATAGTACTTGAATTTAAACATATGAGAGAATTGCGAGACCTAACTGCCAATCTAGTACTACACTTAAATTCATGAAACAGAGGTCAGTCAGTTCAGTTATGTGCTATGCGTGATACACGATTAGGTGATCATGTATCTTTCGATACATAACTGACGAGGCAGATTTTTCCCGCAGTAGGCTACCATTTCTTTCTGCGGTAGACCAGTTGCCATCCAAGGCTATGGAACCTGGTCTGTCCTGCTACTTACCCATAACTGGGAAAAGAAGAAGAGAATTCATATCTTTCCTAAGGGTTTTTGCACGTAAGTAAATGTAATGGATTCGACTAGATTTCGAACTCGGCTCTCCGATTTCTCAGTCCGAGCCGCTATCCACCGAGGTACCAAAGGTGAAAGCCCATCAGAACAATTGCCATGTATCGAACTGTAATAAAATATAATGTAAACTTGGTAAGAAGTATTAGTATTATTAGTATTATCTAGTTTCATAAAGTTGATTTATTGTATTTATATTTCTACAGTCCGTTTGAAGTTATGTAAATCATATAAACCTCAATAACTAGAATTTGCTTTGAACACATTTTTTGACAAATTTTAAATGATTAATTTACACGTTAGAACAAAGCTTGGGTTATTTTTTTAGATAGTTTCAACAGGTTTAATTAGAGTTATTGGATAGCGCAGTCTGAAGTTATTATGCAAAACCAGAAATTCACTTATCAATTCAATAACAAGATTATAAAATAAAACTTGTAATAGAACAAATAATAAACATATATGATAAGTCTTTGAAGCATTTACATCTTAATATAGTGACCTTCCTCAATTTTTTAATTCAGCAGGTTAAATTTCCGATATGGTGGTTTTAATTGCTACCATAGGCTTGCTTTGATGTCGTACTTTTTTCTTTTTTTTTTTTTTTTTTTTTTTTCTTGCCGCTTTCATATCATAGTTTCATCATCGCAATTCGATCGGATTCAGATCGTGACGTGATAGTGACCATTACATTATCGTCTCTCTTGTAAACATTTCAGGCTAAAAAAAATCACCGGTATCCTTAGATACGCAAGAAGGAGCATTATTGTGCATAAATAGACACTTCACTTTGAAACTGCATTGCTAGGACTCTTCTATTCAAAGAAAGTTTTGTTCAGGAAATCACAATAGTTAGCATCGACTTTGAATAGTCCATAACGGTTTGGTCGACTATTCCAGTTCATATCATCACACTGCTGCCTCCTTGTGGCCCTCTTTTAGCTCCAGGCACATTCGCATCAGATAAAAATCAACCTTTCATCTATCCATCAGGTTCATCAACTGACAAGATTCGTCCGTAAAAATTGCTTTAGAAAAAATACTTTCCATGTATTACTTAGTCCAATGTTGACGTTTTAAAATATTTGCACTATTTACATTGCTCGGACTATCATCCTCATCTCTGTTGTCATATTTATCACAACGTTTCTTCAGGTGGTTGGAATGTCGAACTGAACCCTTTATTTCGCTCGCTGTGGTAGACTGTTCTAGTTCCACATGCCATGTCTAATGGATGTCAGCTATCAGTTATTTCCTGTTAATTCCCCTCTCCAAGTTCTCCAACTAACGCCTTTATCCACTATGCTATGTGTCCTTGAGGATACATGGCACATTAGATAAAGGAATTAGAGTTAGGAGGTAGTTAGATCCAGTGAGAGGACCCAAAGAATATGAGCTCAATACCTGATTAACCCGGTGGAGAGCAATGTAAATAGTGTACATAATACCTCATCTTAGAAATATAGAAAGTTAAAATATTAGCTTTATTGAGAGGAGTTTGTCTCGGAGATTTCTTGACAGATCCCAATTTGCGAAGCATTCTTCACCTTTTGTCCTTTTCGATTCCTTCAATTCCACTTGTCAAATGTGGTTACTTACGCTTTAGTTTACGCTCCCATCGGTGAGGTAAGTTCTTAAAACCTTTGTTTCTAGTTCTCTACTTAATAATATTTTCAAAATTTCACTTTTTCCGTCGATAATCTATGAAGCTCCTTTGATATCTCCAATGTGGACAATAACTTTGTTATTTTCTGTTTTTCAGCATTTGTTAGATCATTTTCATTGTCTATGTTTCAATATATATTAATTTTTAATTAATTCAATTTTTAGTTTGTTTTTTGTTTTTTTGTTTTTTTTGTTTTGTTTTTTTGTTTTGGTCAGTGTTATTTCCTTATTTTTTTCTGTCTATAACGAAAAGCAAATGACTATTATTCCATCCAGACTTTGCCTTTGTGCCCCGAACGTCGATGTTTTAAAACTAACCTATTTTCCATTACATTCCAGATTCAGCGCTGAGTTGTTGAAGGAGAATTTTCTAGAACTTTCTAGAAGTTTCAAGAACCTTTGAAAAGTTTGAAAAAGTTTCAAGAATTCTAGTACGTTCTAGCAACATCTTTGACAGTATAAATACAGGGAACATAAGTTCAACAGTTCAGTTTACTTCTAGCTGTGCAAGTGCAGACAAGTCGTTATTGACAGATGCATTCGTCACAGATGGCATCAAGAGGTTTTAAGCATCCGACAAACTCATTTTGCTGTCTGTAGTGAATTTATCACGACAAGAGAGAAAAAGTACTCTGTGCTAACTTGCTAAAATGTGTGAGGGTTACAAGGCATGCTTCTCGGAGATCGAGACAAACCCTAGGCAGCTCATTTCACCTGTGAACTCCACAAAAGAATTCTAGAAGGTAAGATTGAAAGTTTTGTATGTTTGGATAGTGGAATATTTAAGTGTAAAATTTTAGGATTTTTTTTAATATAAATATTTTTTACATTATTCGAACTATTGTCCTCAGCTTTGTGGCCATATTTATCCCAACATTTCGGCCGTGGTACACTCCGAACTTATTCAAGTGGTTGGAATATTGGAAAAATGAGGACAATAGTCCGAATAATGTAAATAGTGTATATAATACCTCATCTCAGAAATATAAACAAAAATTTTTTGACTTTTATTTTTTTTAAACCAGTATTATTGAAAGATATGCATTAAATATGTTTTTACAATTGGGCATTAGTTTCCACAATATCATGGATGTTTTCTATACTGGATCATTGGCAAGAGCCATAAAAATACGGAATATTAAGAATGTTCAAGATTCGAGATTCCGTATTTTTGTGGCATTTGCTACATTTATTGGGGTGCAAAATCAGAATTTTACATATCCAGCACTCGATTTTTATAAATTTCAAAATCAAAAATGTAATTCTTTAGAATTTTTCTATAATACTAGGTGAAATATATTTTTATTTTTATACTTATTTTTTTTTATTTTGCAGTATCATACAGAAGGGAAAATAAAACCACGAAATTCACAATCACGAATTTGAAGGGAACCAACTGACCACTCAATTAATTGCATCTTCTACATAGTGGACTCTTCCAAAGGTCGAGCTGAGAAGAATGCGCCTGCTATCATATATCCAGAGCTTTTATCATCCATCGCCCAAGTGCCACAATGCCTTCAGCTACCCGTACCTACTCCTCCAAAGAGAGACTAGCCGTCTTCAGAAGAGAACACTAATTCAGAAGAGGATGAAGTTGTCGTAGTTGAAAAGAGATACCCATTCTAACCTAACTAAAAAAGACCTCAACGACCTGATCAGTGATGTTGGTCTCACAAAGTTCAGCGCCGAGCTTTTGACGTCGTGACTCAAACAGAGAAATTTTTTAGATGAACGTGTGCAAGTCGAAGGTCATAGAAAGCGTCACCAGTATCTTTTCAAGTTGATTCGTGAAAGCAATTTACAATATAAGCGTAAATTGCGAAAAACTACTCACTTCTAAATTGGTCTTTCTTGTGTAAACCTAGAATAAATAATGCTACTTTTAAATCATGTTTCGTTTTCTTCCTATTTTGCGTGAACGAGACTATTCCCATTCGCCAGTTTTCCCAATGTGAATAGGCTAATTTCAGGAAATATCATTATTCTAGTCACAAAAGCAAAGATGGAAGGAAATATTTACCATTTCTCATACTTTCGAGGCGTAAGCAACTAGGAAATAATAGTTGCTAAGCAAGGACAAAAATCTCGTTCCACAATGTTATTTTTAACTAATGTTTGTCTTATGTGTGAGTCCGCTGAATCAACTGACCATTCAAGCAATTGTTTTTTTATCTGCATGGTAGACACTTCCAAACGTCAAGCTTTCAAGAATGCGCTTGTTATCATATATTCAGACCTTCTGTCATCCATCGCCTCAGAGCCACACTACCTTGAACTCTCCGTACCCATTCCGCCAAAGAGAGAGCAACCGTCTTCAGAAGAGAACATTCAGATGGTGATGAAGTCATTGATCTAGATTTCAGAGGCGCAGCTGAGGAGAGAGATACCTATGCTAACCTAACCAAAAAAAAGACATCAACGACCTGATCAGAGATGTTGGTCTCACAGTTCATTGCTGAGCTTTTGACGTCAAGATTCAACGTATGTAATTTGTTAGATGAAAGTTTGCAAGTCGCAAGTCAGAGAAAGCGTCACCAGTGTTTAACCAAGTTTTTCACTCGTCAAAATGGGCTTTGATTATGTCACAATGTGACCGATCTCTTCGAAGCAAATGGAATCGCCTGTAACCCCACTGAGTGGCGCCTCTTCATCGACAGTTCATGCAGGAACCTCAAAGTCGTGCTGCTTCATAACAGGAACATTTGCCTATTTCTCCTGACCCGTTTGGTGCATCTCAAAGAGGAATACAGCAGATTTTAAATCCTGTTAGATGCATTGAAATATGACGTGTATGGTTGGGAGATTATCGGAGACTTCAAAATAGTGGCCTTTTTATGGGTCTCCAGGGCGACTTTACCAAGTTCCCGTGTTATCTTTGTCTTTAGGACAGCAGGGACACTGGGGCAAACTACGTTAGGTGGGACTAGCATCAACGGAACGAGTTCAGTGTGGGGAGGAACAGCGTCAAGTGGGAACCAATGTTGGAACCCCGGAAAGTAGCGCTTCCCCCACTGCACTTAAAATTGGGTCTTATGAAACAATTTTTCACAGCACTAGATAAGGAGCTTTCAGCCTTCAACTACCTTCAAGACTTCTTCCCTAATCTGTCTGCGGTAAAAGTCAAAGCCCGTGTCTTCGTCGGACTACAAATAAAGAAGATCATAGAGTGCAAGAAATTTCCCAAGAAGATCACTAGAATGGAGAAAACCGCGTGAAACAGCTTTGCGGCAGTGGTTCAGATCTTCCTGGGGCATCACCCGGCCGAAAACTATGTGGAGTTTGATGACAATCTGGTGGAGAACTATGGCAAAATGAGATGCAAGATGTCCCTCAAAGTCCATAATTTCACGAAGAAAATAGGGTACTCAGAGGAGCAAGGCGCATCCACCAAGATATACTGGACTTTGAATGCTGCTACCAATGATCATATAACAAAAACTCGATGAGAAACTATATTGGGGACTGATTTGTGAGAGTAATAAAATACAGGATGTGTGTGTGTGTGTGTAACGAATGCACGGCCGCAATTTTCGACGGATTTGCACCAATATTTACATGCACATGCTCCAAGTTATACGGGAAGGCCAAGACCGACTTTGCATTTCCCAACTCCCATCGATAGTGGAAATAATCGATTCTTTCATGCTTCTACGGCAGTTTTCATGTAGTTTGCATCCATTTTCTACTGGCCAGAGCGAGAGCCAATAACTGGCTGCCACAAATAGGGAGGAAGATTCTATTGGCGAGCATGAGAGCCAACAGCTGACTGACACGAATGTTAATTAGCATGCAAAAAAATCGAGAGCGGCATTCGTCACAAGTGGGAAAAATTTAAATCTGCATGGCACTTTACTCCAATTGGCTCATTCACTTGCTTAAACTCAACGTTGATTCTGATTCCGCAGAACTGGATTGGGTGTGAAAAAGTATTTGTTGTTAACATTCTTTTTTCATCCAGTTTTTCCAGTTATGAGTCCTTTTTTAAAGCTGATCGTTTTGTGTTCATTTTGTTTAGTTCTTTTTTCGTATCAGATTTAATGTTTAGTATAGAGCAGTGTGAGATAGGCAAGAAGTAAGGCATGTAGCAGCATCAGCACGGCAAAGGACACTCCTTTAAAGGCAAGGAAGGGCAAAAGTATTTTAAGTCAAGTGATAGCGATTGCTGTATGAGTCTTACGATTTTTGAATCAAGCACGGGCAACGCCGGGCCATGCTGCTAATTTACAATATAAGCGTTATTCACGAAAAAATATACACATCTAAATTTTTGTGATCTCTCTTGCGTAATCCCAGAATAAATAAATGCTACTTTTGAATCGTATGTCATTTCGTTCCAACTTTGCGTGAACGAGACTGTTCACATTCGCCAGTTTTCCAATGGGAAAATGTAAATTTCAGAAATATCTTGGTCATAAAAGCAATGTTTGAAAGAAATATTGACCATTGTTATAATTTCTAGGCGTAAGGAAATAGGAAATACTAGTTACTACCAAAGGATAAAATCGTGTTACACATTGATTTAAAAAAGTAAAATAGTTTATTAGATTTCAGTGACTGTACACTAATATTAGTTTAATCTGCATCATACCTTTAGAGTTCAGTTTTTATAATAAATCCAATTACTTTAATAAAACATATTTAAACTATCTTAAGACTTAACTCAAGCTTTGTTTTAACGTCTAAATTAATCGTTTAAAATTTGACATATTTTTTTCAAAACGACTGAGTTATTGAGGTTTATGTGATTTGTATAAATTTCTTTGAATGGTACAAAATGAAGCATGTACTTGTGTGCGGCAATGCTACTTCTCATGTATCTATGATTACTCGCGAATTTTTGAGCGTAAAATGTTTACAGGAGAGAAGATAAGTCCCGATCTGAATCTCGATATCATCTCTATGGTCAATTGTGAATATGAAATTATATGAAAATGACAAACAATATGATAGCAAAGCAGGCCCATGGGGAGCAATTAAAACAACCGTGTCGGATACTAAACCTGCTGAAGTAATCAAAAATTAATAAAATCGATGGATAATAGATTTCTGGATGTTATTAAGAAGAGTCACAAAATGAAGATTTCAAAGTCGTATCATATGTTTATTATTTGTTCTATTATTGGTGTTGATCGATTGGTGATGATTTTATTACCTTGTTATTGAATTAAAAAGTGATTTTCTGGTTTTGCATAATAACTCAAGGGAGAGACTTGCAAATGCTGTCGCTCACTGTGACTCCTACAACGCTGTTGCCTCACCCTCACTCTTCCGGTTACCTACAACCTTTTACTCTGTCACTCTGGACTCGACTCGACGCTGTTCTTGGGTATTCACTGGCAGTAGTATAAGTATACACTGGGTGAGTCCATTTGTATAAAAAGGGGTGGACCCCTCAACAGTAACATGATATCAAGTGCAGTTTTGTTTTGTTTTTTTCTGTTTCATAAGTATGTTATCTCAATAACGACGATAATTGAAAATAAATTATCTAAACTTAAAATATATTTTGTTCCAGCTACAGAACGAGCAAAAAGAAGGACGCACCCATAGAAAGTCGATGTTTGTATTTTTACGAAGACAAGTGAGTACTAGAATTCGTTTGGCTTTCTGCGAAAAAAACTCTTCGCCCAAGGTCAACGCTTCACGTTCTAACACGATAACGATCCTAAGAATATTGCCTTAAAGAATAAACGTTGTCTAGAGAGGAAGCTCGACAAGGGTAAATTACAACTCTTCCAGTGGCCTAGTCAGAGTCCTGACCATAACCCAATTGAAAACCTTTCGGCAATAATGGACAAGCGTGGCCGTAATAGGAAAATTAGCACAGAAGATGAACATTTTCGTGAATTAAAGGACTGCTGGAAAAATCTGGCGAAGGATGCTGACTTACTAAAGAATTTAGTCTATAGCATGCCACGAAGAATTAAGGCGTTATTAAAGCAAAAGATTACATAACAAAATACTAAGTTTGTGTTTTGGCATGAATTTTGATTAAAAGTATTCAGCATGTGTTTTTTTTTAATTTCTAATTAATAAATCAACTAGAATATGTTTGTACATATTTTTTTCGATAAAATCTGTAAGTACATCATTCTAAACACTATTTAAATGTAGTACCTGATCTTCTTTTTAGACATCTTCTACTGCTAAGCTAGGACCTAGTAGAAAACAGATAAGATGACGCAACATCTAATTTATTGACTAATGGACATACTCTATACACCATAATTCCCGGAGCCCCTTGCAAATCAGCAAAACAAAAAAAAATGAACAATTCCGAATAGCCAGAGACAAGGCAGAAAATCCACTTTCTTTTTTGACTGCAATCACGACCCGACTAAAACGTAGATGTTAGTGTGTCCAACACAAATCAACTTCAGCAACCAGTAAGTCATTCCTACTACTACTTCTTATACATAAACAAATGACAGTTTCACTCGAACCTACAGTACGAACACCAAAAAAAAAATGTAACCTTTTTTCTACGAGACTGAACAATTCTACTTAAACTATGTATCTACGGACACCTACTATGAATGCATATATCGAATGCATTTAACGCAAAAATACATCATTCCAGTTCTGTAGCCGTGTAGTAAATTGCATGTTTCCAAAAGGCATTACCCTCACATTATTTTTAATAACGCCGAAATTATGAAATAACATTGCCTTTGAAATATTCATCAGAGTATAAAGCTAAGTATTTTATATATAAGATTTCTTTTCCAAGCCAAAAGAATGAATATTACAGCCCATATTAAACGTGTTCCTACTGTGACCATTGTGCTTGAAACAATCCCATGTATTATAGGCATTCCGACTTTAGCATTTAAGCTAGCAGCTGCATATTTTAAATGTATTCCTAATGACCTTTGTGCCCCATATTTTAAGTGTAAACCACTTTGACCTTTATGCTTAAAGCCCCATATTTTAAGCCAATTCTTGCTTTGACCTTTGTGCTTGAAGTACCCTATTTTAAGCGTATTCCTACTCAGACTCAAAAAACTTTGAAGCCCCATATTTCATACGTATTGCTATTTAACCTTTGTGATCAACGCCCCATATTTTATGCGTATTACTATAACCATTGGGCTCGAAGTCCCCTATTTTAAGCGTATTCCTACTCAGACCTTTCTTTCACTAAAATTTTATATATATTCCTAATAAGTCCTTTATGCATGAAGTCCCATATTTTAAGCATATTGCTACTCTGACCTTTATGCTTGAAGGGTCATATTTTATGCGTACTGCTTCTCTGACCTCTATGCTTGAATCACCATATTTTAAGCGTATTTCTACTCTGACCTTTATGCTAACTGACTCTAATATGATAATCTGTTCTTATTGATTCGATCATGCTTACCTCTAAGTACTGTAGTTTGGGAGTTTATTAGGAAGTGGTAGAAAAAATTCAATGCAATCCTTTTTAGAGATATTTGCGTGATATTTGTTACGAATCAATAGTTTCAAAAAATCGTACGTTCAAGCCAAAAACGATAAAGAGAAAAAAAACTGAATCATAAATCTAAAATATTAATCAAAGAAAAAAAATCGATAAAAAATTGCCAAAATTAAACTTAAAGTTAACGACAAGCGGACAACTATCGCCTTTTGATTACAAGGTTAATTTACCGAACTGAAGAAGAAGTAATACCGGCAACGGGCGTATAAAAAGACATTACTTCTTTGGTAAGGTGGAACCGATAGATGCCGCCCCAGTTTTATGAGTTTCACAGACACAAATCAATCCATGAGCAATATCATAGACACGATTCAGTGATTTTTCTTATTAAGAGCTTTTCCTTATATTAGAACCATTCCGCCACAAAACCACACATCACGATTCGGAGGTATAAAACGGATACGCCTCATAGCACCGATATAGACTGAGGAAGTTAGGTTCCAACCCCTTCTCCTTTTCTTTCTGTTTCTCTTTTCCGGTGCGCATGCGTACATATGAAGAGGTAGGGGGGAAGTATTTTGTTTTCCTTTTCTTTCCTTCATCCATTGCATGCTTTTCTTTTATATATCTTTCTTTTACACACACGCGCGCACACGCACAGACACACACACATACATATATATATATATATATATATATATATATATGTGTGTGTGTGTGTGTGTGTGTGTGTATAGATAGATAGATAGATAGATAGATAGATAATCTGTCTTCGCAATGTCTTTTCCAGCTTGAAGACATACTTCCTCTTGTTATTTTCATTTATTTCTTCATTACGTTTCTCTGCCTCAAGACAGATTTCAATTTTTTTCGGCTCTCCTTCTCCTCCTCCTCCTCCTCCTTTTACATCAGTTTATTCCGTAATTCTCCTCCTGTCTCCTTCTGCTCCTCTTCATCCTCTTCTTCCTCTTCTTTTCATTTTTCTGCTTATATAGGAAATATCCCCTACTTTGCTCTAATCTCTCTTTTTAACTAATTCCTCTTTCCCTACCTTCTTTCTTTTGTTCATTTTCCCTCCTCACCTTTCTCCTTTCTCCTCTTTTTCTTTTTCCTCTTCAATATCGTTGCTATCGTTATTCTTTTCATCGTTTCCTTTATCCTCTTTCGTTAATTATTTTTTCATTTATTTTCTGCTCCTTTTTCTCAATTCAGTTCAAACATTCTTTCATTTTTTCACTCACTGTAGTTGTCATCATTGCCTTTCTGCTATTTTTTTATCATAATCTTCTTTTAGTAAATCATTAATTCACTCTTCTTTCCTCTTTATCTATTAGTGCTCTACCTTAAATTCATGCAATTCTCGTGTCTGTTGTTGTTATTATTATTATTATTATTATTGTTGTTGTTGTTGTTGTAACCTAGGGGAGGTTACTGAATAAAATAATCAAACGAAGGTTGGTAATGAACGATAATATTTAGGACACGAAAAAAGCATATAAGATTCATCAGCGGCGCGTAGAAGTAGTAGTCAACTGCTAGAAGTGAGTCAAGTGAATTCCATAACGAATCTCCAACTGTAAGATATCTACCAACCGCTCCACACAGTCAGATGTGGCACAAGGCCGAATTTAATATTGGGTATCCGAACCCGTAGGCTCGGCCCAAAATTCCCGTATACCTCGTATAAAACGGGATCGGGTAACTGTTTCTCGAGACGAGACTCTGCCCTTCGACATAGACTCGTCTGGGGATTCTCTGCTCAGAGGCAGAGGATTTGCCCAGAACAACTGGAGACGAATTTCCGATTGCAGACCAACATACAGTATTTACTACTGTTTTTATATGAATGGGGACATACCCATCATCGTCCGTAGGTATGCTACAACAATTATTATTATTATTATTATTATTATTATTATTATTATTATTATTATTATTGTTGTTGTTCTTGTTGTTGTTCTTGTTGTTCTTGTTGTTCTTCTTGTTCTTGTTGTTCTTGTTCTTGTTCTTGTTGTTTGATATACAAACACAGAAAATCAAAGTACCAGCTGTGTACAACCAGGGGACTGAGGTGGTACATTTTATCATAAAGATTCGTGAACTTGAGCAATGCAAAAAAAACTGATGACTTCTGTAAGAGTTCAATCTTAACATTGGCTCCAATCATCTCCAGTCACTTCAGACATTCAACGATAAAAAATGGAAGTGATCTGCAGTCTCTTCATTGAGACTTTCTATTTTATACTATTATATTTTCCTATGTTTCTTTTTTCTTTGTCTACTACTTTGTCCTCTCTGGTATATGCAATATCTATGATAATACATGTTCTCTCTTTTTTATCTACTATTACAATGTCTGGATTCCTGTGCAGTAATCCATGATCACTTTGGATCCTGATGCGTCACAAAAGTTTGTACGCGTCATTTTCAATGAAACTTCACCTTGTTTTTGCCCTCCCCTAATTCATCTTGCCGCATAATCTCCAATGTATAATTCTTGTAACATTACCATGTTTCCTTTTGTATTCCATATGCATTACTTTCTGCATTTACTGAAAGCTTGACACAATGTTTCTCCTTTATTACTGCACATCCTGCACTTGCTATTGTCAGTTGTATGGTCCATTTTACACTTAACATAATTTGTTCTCAGTGCTTGTTTTCAACCGCAAACAGCGCTTCTGTCTCTGGTTTCTAATCACTCTTCAGGAGTTTTATTTGTTGTTGTTTTTGTTATTATTATTATCATTATTATTATTATTATTTCCTTTGTTTTCTTTTGTATACTCATTTCATTCCGGGCCCCAACCAGAGACCTAAATTCAGAAATGCACATCATGACATTTTCACTTAGTATTTTTTGTAAAAAAAAATACAATACATATTTTACATAGATAAAGCACTTCATAAGGTTTGAGCTATACTTGTGAGTAGAATTTTTTGTGTTTCTTTAAGGCATGGGCTACCAGGAATCCCTTCAATTAGTCTATCGAAACCTTTTTCAAACAAACCGAGAACTCCAACTAAAGCTGGAATTATTGATGTCCTTATGTCCCATATTTTTGAGATTTCCACTTCAAGATCCTTGTATTTTGACAGTTTTTTTTTTATGATCATCAAAGGTATATTACAGTCTGCAGGCACTGACATATCATTAAGAAAGCACATTTCTGTGGTCTTTGATCACGATGCCTGGGACTTTAGCTTTCATTGTTCTGTTTGTGTGTATTGTAAGTTCCATAAAATTGTTACAGGTCCTATGTCTGTAACCGGGTTCACACCAGTTTCTTGCAGCTTCCTTTCCTTAAAAGTTGCAGATTTTCCAGTGCAGATATTAGCCCAACTTTCTATCATGCCGGGGTTTTATGTTCAGTTGGTGCTAATAGGGTTCAACCTGATACAAAATGGTCAATTGTTTCTGGATATTTATCCTAGAATCTGCATTCTGAATTTTACAAAATTTTTCAGTATGTGTACTTCGTAACCTCTAGTCAGCAGACATTGGTCCTGTGCAGCAAGAATAAATCCTTCGGTTTTAGCCTTTAACACTAAAATTATTATTATTATAATTATTATTATAATTATTAATAATAATAATAATAATAATAATAAGAAGAAGAAGAAGAAGAAGAATGTTGTTGTTGTTATTATTATTATTATTATAATTATTATTATTATTATTATTATTATTATTATTATTATTTTATTATTATTTTCTTTGATTTCTGGCGTTTACACATTTTTTATCTATCCCCTTAAAAAATTAATATAAATAAAATGCAAAATGATCTATTAAGTGTCCTTTAAAAAATTATAATTTTTCACCTATCCTCTTAAAAATTATTTAAATATAAAATTTTTTTGAAAATGTTTTTTGGTGTCCTTTAAAAGATTACAAAATGCAATAATTTTTTACCTGTCCTCTTGAAAATAATATAAAAATGAATAAAATAAAAAATAATCTCTTGAAATTGTCCTTTTAAAAATTATTATAAAATGGAATGATCGTTTACCTCTCATCTTAAAAATAAATGTAATAATGTATAAATAAAATTAAAAAAATAATCTTTTCACTGTCATTTAAAAATATAAAATGAATTGATTTTTTAAACTATGCTCTTAAAAATATAAATAAAATTTAAAAATTAATCTTTTAGCTATCCTTTAAAAATTATAAAATGTATATAGATACAATTTAACAGAGAATCTTTTAAGTCTACTTTTAAAAGATTATAAAACGGAATGAACAATTACCGATTTTCTTAAAATATAATTAAAATATTTAAAAAATATATTTTAAGTACTCTTTAAAAATATAAAATGTCGTGAACTTTTACCTTTCCACTTACAAAAATTATAAAATAGAATAATCACTTAACTATCCGCTAAAATTTATTTAAAAAGAAATTAGATTTTTCTTATTCTCTTAGAAAATTATAAAATGGAATGATCTTTTATCGATCCACTTAAAAATAAATATAAATAAAATATAAAAATTAATCTTTAAATTGTCCTTTATTAAAATAATTAAAATATATAATGAACTTTTACCTATCCTCTTAAAAGATTATTTAAATATAATGAAAAAAAAAATAACTGTCCTTAAAAAAAATGAAATGGAATGAACTTTTACCTAACATCTAAAAAATTTAAATATAAATAAAATATAAAAAATGATCTTTTAACCGTACTTCAAAAATTATAAAATAGAAGAATTTTTACTATACTCTTAGAAAATAGAAATAAATATAAATAAAATATATAAATATATTTTAACTGTCCTTTAAAAAGTATAAATTGGAAGGATCTTTTCTATCATGTTAAAAATATAAATATAAATAAAATATCTTTTAACTGTCCTTTAAAAAAGTATACATTAGAATGACTCTCTTAAAGAATAAATATATGTATAAATAAAATATAAGAAATAATCATTTCACTGTTCTTTAAAATATAAAAAATAAAATGAACGTTTTACCTGTCACCTTAAAAATATAAATAAAATTTAAAAATGAATCTTTTAGCTATCCTTTAAAAATTATAAAATGTAATGAATTTTTACCTTGCTACTTACAAAAATTATAAAATAGAATAATCTTTTAACTATCCTCTAAAACTTATTTAAAATGAAATTAAATTTTCCCTATTCTCTTATAAAATTATAAAATGGTATGATATTTGCATATCTTCTTAAAATTATTAAATGATATAAATTTTTACCTATTCTATTTAGAAAAAAATATAAAATAGTACTTTCTCATAACTGTTTTCTTAAAAACACATTGTAAAGGTCGCTTTGCCATTTTCTTGCCTTTGTGACTATTTTATGACCGTAAAAAAATGACTAAATGAAGCTTTAAATCCAAGTGCAATTTCTCTCAGATTTCAAATGTAAACATTTGCATAAAACGGTAATGTTTTTGTATAAGTGAATTGTTACACCAAGCAAGCGAACGGATACGAATATTAAGAGAAGTAGTATTTTCCAAGCAAACATTCGCTCTTAGATATCAGCTGAATATCACGTTGGTTTTTATTTGTTTATTTCTTACAAATTCAAGAATGTTATTTATATCCAAAATTGTAAATGAAGAAGGGGTGACGCTCAATACACTTTGTTCTCAGTACCTGATTAATATTTGAGGAAACGTTATTTTGTGTAAAAAAAAAAAAAGTACATTCCATCAAATGATGTGCTAACTGAATAGTTGCATGACAGGTGAGATGTGATTGAAAGAACCATGTGTTATTCATAAATTTAGCAGGTGGCGTGATCACAAGGGTTAGGGTTAGGGTTAGAGTTAGGGTTAGAATATCCCACGTTTATGGAAGATCTCCTATTATCACAATGTGAGATATTTAATAACAAAAGTGATAAAAACAAACAAAAAGGCTTTTTGCTGTTTATTGTTTGATTTTGTTTAGCGTCATATCAAATGATATCGATTATTTAATGCCAAAATCTAAATATTTTCTAAGCAATTTTTAACTACAGATAAAATGTATTATTGGTAATTTTACTATAAATAGGTATGTTTGGTAATTTTACTGTAAATAGGTATTGTAGATAATTTACTATAAATATGTATTGATAGTATTTTTACATAAAAATGTGTTGGTGGTATTTTTACTATAAAAATGTATCTTTATACTATCATAATGTTTTGTTTTGGTTTGGAGATTCACTATTTGCCCATAGCTGGAACCCCGGGTCAGGGTGGACCTAGGAACAACAGTAATTAAGGAGTGGTTACCCTGCTCTTCAAAAACCTCCAGTCTGCTGATTAGAGTCCTTCCTGCCGGATGCAGTTTATCGTCATACCCAGGACTGACAAAAAGAAAAAAAACTAAATTAACTCGGCTAGACTCTATACTCAAATACACACACACACATGTGGACGCGCACATACACTCCTATTGGTCTGGGTCTTACACCGCCACTTTGGGTAAGCTGGGTTCTGTTTGTGGGCATGCTGATGATGATGTTTGTACTTTCAACACTACCTGCTTGTTTATTATTGACGAACGTTCGAACATTCAGGCCAGTAAATGTAATTAATATTGTTTAATTAAAAAAAACGGAGCATTTACTTAAATAAATTATATCTATAAAAATAACGTATAAACAGAAACCATAGTAAATAATTGTCGGACTTAAACCACTTCATAACATATATATATATATATATATATATATATATATATATATATATATATATATATATATATATATATATATATAACAGAGCCGAAAGAGAAAAAGTAGGAAAAAGAAGAGGGAGATTGTTGTGGATTCCGAGATGAATTCGGTCTCCAAGGAATGACAAACGCAATAATTAAATATAAGAAATAAAATGTATTTACACAATCATACAAAGAGTAATACTGTTAGTAAGTCCAGGAACGTGGTTAGTAGCAAATACAGATAGATATATACAGTCTCGAAGTAACTGACTTCTACAAGAGGTTACCTCACACTATCTCTGTTCGTATATTCTCTCACTCTCTCTATCCGACTGCCTCTCACTGACTCTAACTCTGGGTATTTAACGGCAGCAGTCCAGGTACACTTGGTAGAGTCCACTTATATGAAAAAGGGGTGGATCCCATAACAGAGATAATATAAGGAGACAAGAAAATGATGAAAAAAGAAAATAACCACGATATTCGACACAGACACATACGCATACACAAAACACATACACAAACACATACACAAATACATAAACACAAAAAGAAAAAAAATCGTCATCTCGCCAATAACTAGGGAATAAATTAATGTTTAAGTTAATATAAAAATAGCGATAATGAAAAAAATTTACAATCAGTTTCTGAAACCGCCTTACTAGTGAACAGAACAATTACTAAAAGCTTCGTCTACGAAACTAGAAATTTTAAATACAAGTCTCCTTTTTATTTACATTTTCTTTATTGCTTACATGCGCGTTCGCAATATTTGGTTTCCTTCAATAGAACCATATCTCTGTTTCCTATTTACCTGTGAAGTAATTGTCACAATTTTAGGCATATACGACGGTTGATATTAAATAGCAATTCAGAATTCTTTTTTCTTTTTCTTTCTTTTTTTCTTTTCTTTTTTTCTTTTCTTTTTGTTTTGTTTTGTTTCTAACATAAATTTCTTGTTCCTTAATTGTTTGTTTAGCTTTGGCAAAACATCTTTTGCTATTCCAATCCGTCTTTGAACTGCTGGATCGCATTTTCCGTCGTCTCTTATAACACGTCCCACATAGTTAAATTTCTATTCTTGCTTGATTCTGGCGACACAAAATCGTAGCTTGCATCTTCGATTATCTTTCTTGTTAATATTTTCTTAGAATTAATACTTAGTCCTTTCTTCCCGCTTTCTTCTACTGCGTTATCTATGGGATTTTACTTTCTTTCTGTGTCTGTCATCAGCACATTATCATCCGTGTATTTTGTGCTTTTTTTAAGATTGTACCCACCAGTAATAAATACTGGTAGATCTCCTACTTAACATTACCTCGCTGTAAAGGTTAAATAAATCCAACAAAAAGATGCATTCTTTCCTTACGCTCCTTTCTATTTTTGCTTACTTGCTTAATTAACTTTCTATCCATAATTTCAGACGGTTTCACCCCAGTAAATGTTCTGAATATTTGAATACCTTCCCGAAGTAAATAAAGTTTTCCTAGTAGTTCAATTAGATCTTGGTGTCATATATTATCAAATATTTTTTGTGTCATCTATGAATCATGAATATACGTCCTTGCACGAATTATTTTAGATTTTATTTTTTCTGATGCTTTAAAAAATGTATAGTAATATTATTAGACAGTGTTATAGCTGTTTACTAAACTCATCTTTGTATGACACAAGGCCACAATAGCGAGAGACTTATGAAGATTGAGCTTACTACTCAGATGAACTGGTTTAGGAGACCAACTTGCTAACTATTGTGCAATAGTACACGTCAATATGTATAATGGTAACTAGATTGTAGTAATTGTCTTCTAAATTAGTAGGTTAACCATTGCCCTACGACAAGGCACCAATATCAGAAAGATTTACATCCAATTACATGATAATTAATTTCGCTATCATTATTTACGACACAAAAGAAATTATAATAAAATCATCATTATCACAAGTTAATTATTCGTTTAAGCAATAAGATAAAACGCTAATGTATTATTATTATTACTACTACTACTATTATTATTACTATTATTATTAATATTATTACTACTACTACTATTATTAGTACTACTAATTTATTATTATTACTACTATTATTATTACTATTATTATTACTAATGTTATTATTACTATTATTATTGCTGATAATTATTATGCAAATGTATTATTACTACTACTACTATTATTATTACTACTATTATTATTATTATCACTACTATTTTTATTATTTTTATTATTGTTATTATTGCTGATTTTGGGGAAAACTGGTGCATTTAATTGGTTCCGATGCTTTGAAAAATAGACGCACGCATCACCTCGTAAATGGTATTAAAATCGCAAGGCAAACAGCGATCTGAGGACAATTAGGGGTTTAGCAAAATTAATGACCAAATATTTGATCTTTAATATTTAATCATCTAATTAAGTTAATCCATTAATTTGAACAAGCGTAACACTTTTTCGTTTTAAATATTCCATGTTTGCTTTAAATTAAATTCCTATTTTTCAGTTTTTTGTAAGGAAAGATCAGTGGATTTCCAGGAACCAACGAAATGTCCAGCCCTTGCATTGTGTATGCATTATGTATTCTGTATTTTGCCCCCAAAATGTCGGTGGAGGTATTTCTAGAAAAATGGAAGACGATGCTTTTAAAGTAAATAATTTTAAACAGACACACACACACACACACACATACATATATATATATATATATATATATATATATATATATATATATATATATATATATATATATATATATATATATATATATATATATATATATATATCGGCTGAATTATATAGACAAGTTCTCTCGATCCATTTCTTTATTATTTTCCGAATTAGTTATTTTATATAACTGATAAATTTAGCAAAGTTCATATTTATTTATATTTTATTTTATTTTTTATTATTTTTTTTCTTTTGATATTACATTCGAAAGTACTCGGAAAAAATAAAATAAAATATCAAAAATATGAACTTTGGGATAGCTAGCTAGCTAGATAGATAGATAGATAGATAGAAAAATGGTGGACTCTCCCATTGTATTGACGTCAAGCAGCTCAGTTCCTAGGGACTGAAAGCACACCAGCACATATGATTTGATTATAGTGGTGAAGGCTTTGCGCAGAACCAACGACACTTTTTGAAGGGCCGAATAAAGAGACCTGGTGCACTACGTGCCACAAGTTTCCCAAACGACCCTCCGCAGGTTTTGAATTTAGAGTTGTCCTTCTCTAAGACGAGTTGTCATCCAAGGCTATAGAACCCAATCTATTTGCCCATAGCTGGAGGGAGAAGATGATTAATACCTTTCCTAAGGGTATTAGCACGTTTGGTTGCACGCTCTCGAAGTTTTCAGTGAAGGTGCTCCCAAACGTGCTCTATTGGATTCATGTCAAGACTTTGGGCTACACATGGCAGTGACTTGATTCCTTACGATTGCTTCCAGGCCTTTGCTACTTTTCTCGTATGACATGAAAAAGGCAGACATTCTTGTCAATCTGATTGGTTTCAAATAGTGGGCGTAGTCCTTTCTATAATATTTGACAGTATTTTGAACCATTCAACCATTCGTCAACAAGAATCAGCTCAGATTTCCTTCCAAACCAGACAGCATTTCACACCATTAACCCAATCCCTCCATGTTTCACGTTCGCCTGCAGACATTCAGTGTTCCAAGCCTCATTCTGATTTCTCCAAACATAAACCTGTCTCGAATTCGAATATTGTCAGAAATTACTTTCATCTGAATAAATTACAGACTGCCAAAATTCATAATCTTTGCTCTCGAATTCTCTCACCCAGTCCATACGCCTGTTCCTGTTAACCTCTGAAATCAAAGGCTTCTTTCTTGCAACTCTTCTTTGATAGCCTTGCTCTTTCAGAGTCTTTCTCGCCGCATATGGAGACATTTCCACGCTATTGGCGACATCTTTGACGCTCTGAGGAAGGTTTCTGATGATTTCCTTCTTCAGTGCCCTTTCCTTCGCCCAGACACGATGCTTGGCCTTCCTGAACGTTGTTTCACACGACAATGGCCTTCTTCATTATATTTCTTGATATTATTAACCGTTTGAGGATTAACCTGGCAAAACCTAGCAATTTCTCTTTTTGACTTTCCACACTGATGCCATCCAATTATTTGCCCTCGTTGAAATTCACCAATTTCCTTACTTCCGCGAACTTTCATTGCAAAATATGTCAACTATAGTTCATAGATTAGAATAGCTTGATACTAACACGGTCTTGTCTAAAAAAAAAAAAAAAAAAAAGATGTTATTGCACAAACCAAAATTGCTGTAATCAAGGGTAGCTAAAAACTTATCATAGCCCACAGTACTGCTGATTCACTTGAAACCAGATTTTTACAGTAAATGTTACTGATCGTTTTGCTCGTAAGTCAAGAAGAATTCAACTAAATGATATTTAAAATGCTAAGATAATATTTTATGTTATTAATTCTTATTTATATGTTAAAACAGTGTTTCTCAATCTTTTTTTTTTACTACAGGGCGTACTTGTAAATTAATTAAACCACTAGGGCAGACTTTAAATTTTAATAAAAGAATGTATTTCATGTGGAATAACAATTCATTCTTTGTATGTGCATTAGGCTAATGAAATTTTGTAAACCTATAGTACTACATCAGAAATCGATGTACATTTGTTCAAAAGTAATGAAAAAAGCGTCAATTTGTTTTAGTTCTTGAAAAAGATCACCCTAAACCGAAAATTTGATTTTACCATATACGCAATAAGGTTTTTAAAAAAAAATCAAAATATTTCAGAAACTTTATTTTTCAATTTGTTAATCGTGTAGTTGGATGGTATTCAGTTGGTGCATAATTATCAGGTGTTTTTGTAGGCGAGTTATTTGTTAATAAAAATTGCTGTTTTAATTACTTTTTTTAATAAAAATATTATTTTATTTTCAGGTTATAAAAATGCGTGTCGATAATCATATATATTTAGAAATGTTATTGATGAATTGTTATGTTTCTTTTTTATAATAAATTGTTTTAAAACGCCTGATAATTATGCACCAATTCAATATTTATGTATTTTTAATGCATTTAACAGTTATTGCTGTAGCATAACATACAACGTTACAAATACCAAAAATTGCAAACTTGAAGAAACTGTATTTTTCAATTTCCTAATCGTATAATTGGATAGTATTTATGTATTTTTAATGTAGTTAACAGTTTATAGCTATAGCATAACATACAAAATTATAAATAGAAAAAAAACAAATTCTAGAAGGTTGCATAAAGTTCTAGAAGGCTCCAGAACGTCATAGTACTAATATACTTATATATGATTTTAGAAGTTTCGTGTTGGGTGTAACATTTAAAAGAAAGGAAAATTGAATTAAACCCTTCTTTGTAACAAATGTTCATCTAATTATAATACAGAAATTCAATTATTTTACAAAATGGCATATGTAAACTTTTCTGTATATTCTAGAAATTAAATTATTTCAATATTTTAGAATATATAATATATAATACACATATATATGCAATTTTTATATATATTATTTATATATTATATATGTGCGGAACTTATTAGAAAGTGCTCAATATCAGTGATAGAGCTAAAATATTTAGCTCTATCACTGATATTGAGCGCTTTCCAATAAGTACCGCACATATATAATATATAAGTAATATATATATATATATATATATATATGGAGTCGGGATGCTGAAGATAACATCACTCAGCTAAGTGCCAAACTTTTATTCACATTGAACCTACATATATATATATATATATATATATATATATATATATATACTGGGCTGGTACAAACAGAATAAAATTCCGATAACCAAAAACACTATTCTTAAAAGAATGCTCAATACCGAGTAGAGCAAATAATATTTATTCAAAATTACTTTTTAAAAATTGCAATTTTGTTTCAACACTACTGGTGTCTTATCAAGTGATGGTGTCAATTGCAAAAATCAACACCAACACTTAATAAGACATCAGTAGTGTTGAAACAAAATTGCAATTTTCGTAGTGAGGTTATAGCATGTATATGTTATAATTTTGAATAAATAATATATATATATATATATATATATATATATATATGCAGCAATTTTTCATTAATGCATGTTTCATTAAATGATATAGACAAGTCACGAGCTGCGACGCGATTTCCCTTCCGCGTCTCGTATATACGATTTTGTCGTTAACTGAAATTTTCATGCAGCAAGGGCGAACTATCATTGTTTTTTCGTCGGTTGTTGTTTGATTTATTGAAATTGTCATCTGTGATAATGGCTTGTGTAAGCCGAAATCTTAGATTGGATTTAAACATGTATCAATGTGCTGTTTTCCTTTCGTCTTTCAACGATAACGTGAGTAAGCTTATCAGACAATATGAAAGGAACTTACTTGAAATAAATAGACAAAACTTGTCTATATTATTTAATAAAACATGCATTAATATATATATATATATATATATATATATATATATATATATATATATAACTCTCTACTTTTCCTCGATATCCTATTAATACGTAACAATAATAAATTTGAATTTAAGGTTTACCGTAAACTGACTAACAAACATGACCTTATCAATTTCTATCCCCACTACAACCGGAGAATAAAATCTGGAATAATTATAAAATTTAACTTTAGACCCCTACACTACCCATACCATTTCATCTTAAACGAAAAAAGAACAACGAACTTACAAAGTACATAAATCCAAACAAACAAATACTTGTAACAAAATTTATACAAAATTCCTAATCCAATCCTCCAACGCTTCAATTCAACTCGCAAAGGAATTAGTCATCCCTAAAATTAGTATTGTTACAACCGCTTACAAAACTATCGGAGATATAATAAGGATGAAAAATAAAATAAATAACAATTCAAATGCTGGAGTTTATCAAATAAAATTTCTACAGTCCAATAACATATTCATTGGGGAGACTTCACGTGATGTAAAGACCCACATCTAGGAACACAAAAGAGATTTGCGCTTAGATAAACATTCAAATTCTCTCGTATTACACCGCAATAACTTAGGCCGTAACTTTAATTTCACCAATGACATCCTTATCAAAAAATAATATAACTCTTTAAAGAGAAAATATGAAAATATATTTATAGCAGTATTACCAACTATTAACACACATTTTTTAAAAAAAAGCTACATTACATCACCATTTTTCAACATATCCATTATTCATGAATTTAACTTATCTCTTACCAATACATAAAAATCAATATATATACGAAATACGCAATGTCTCACTAGACTTTACATACATTAACATTCAGAATGTTTCTCACACTTATTTGAATATTATCTCTTACTTCCTTGCACGCGACACGTATCCAATCAAAACATCCTACAGGATCTTTTATACCCTTTAGCGTTGAGAATGTTTGCCACAGATATTTAAATATTATCTGTTACTTCATTACACATGACACGAGAAATAGCCAAACACAACATACCATTAATCTGTTTCTCTTTGCTTTTTACCATTTTTTATTCCATCGTGATCTCTGACGAAGCTTTAATAAAGTGAAACATGTGAGATTAAGATCTATTTCCGACTTGTTCTTTTTCCTATATATATATATATATATATATATATATATATATATATTTATAAGTGAACATTGAAATCAACACTCAAAGGCGACAGGCTGTTTCATGCTAGACGCAATCGTCATGCCGATATATCTAAATGAAATAATAATAAAAAAAACGAAAGAATATTAATCTACAACACAGTGTGTCTGAAGATTTTAATTTTTTAATATTTTTTATTGTTCAATATATATATATATATATATATATATATATATATATATATATGGCCTGACAATTGCGTCCAGCATGAAACAATGTTCACTTTTATATTTACACACGCTCTATCTCTGATATTGAGCACTTTATCCCAGAAATATAGCACACCTTAAGACTATTTCTTCATATATAAAAATGTGTGTGTGTGCATGTGTGTGTGTGATTTTGAAAATTAGTGCAGAAACTAGGGAATAGATCAGTTACTATTTACTGAAAGAGCTAAAAACCATCAGATATTTTTTTAATACTTTTATAGTTTTATTACCTTGAAAAGAATATATATGTTCCTCACAAGTTTTAAAGTTCAGATCTTATGAATGAGATTTAGTCTCTCACTTTACAAGATCATAAGGTTTTATCAGCTTATAATTGTTATAAGAATTAAAAAAAAAAACCTAATTCATAAATTATTCTTTTGCTAACTTAGGGCGCACCTAGCTACCTTTCAGGGCGCATTAGTGCGCCCTCGTGCATCCGTTGACAAACGCCGTGTTATATTAATAAAAAATTATTCATTTTCATCTCAGATTATAACATTTGTTTTCTCAAGCATATTTTTTAGAACATGACACTAATATATGCCTGTCGTGTGGTGTGGTGTGTGTGTGTATAAATAAATATATTGACAAAGTTGCTATGGCACCCACCGACACGTGAAGACGCCACACACGAAAACTACAAAAGAAACACAATGGATGCACATAGACACAACGCTATCAACTTCTTCTTCCCTTCAGTACATAGGAGGTCATGGCTCTCCACAACTTCCTATCTCTCATAGCTCTTAGCAGTTTTCCTTTCTTTGCTACCCCTCTTCCTGTTCTTCCATCCATTCACACAAACCCGCCAAGTAAATGGCTGGCTGCCTTCAACTATCTCTCTTACCCTCAATATGCCACGTGGAGGTTAACTTTTCCATCCCTCCCTTTCTACAGTACGTGTCAAAGGAATTTCAACGGTCTTTTCCAGATTCTGAATATAAATCTTTGTCTTTTTTCTGTTGCCATTTTCTTTATGAGTCCATTGCTGCTGACTCGCTTCATCCATGGAATTTCCAGTACCCTCCTGTAGAACCACATTTATTCTGCCTCGATTTTTTTTCCTCATCCGTGGGGAGATTGTCCAACATTCGCTTCAATACAATACTAAAATTCTTTAATAATGCTTTAGGAAAGTAGAAAGCATTCAGAAGACATCAGACAATTTATTTTCAAATTCTTCCCGGGAAATAAGAAAAATGACCCAACCCGTAGAAAAAGTTACTTTAAAAATCATAAAAAAAACTTTCGTGGTTCTTTAATCAAAACTTTATAATTTTTAAATTATACAGTTTTGTGACGCTACACCCAATATATATATATATATATATATATATATATATATATCGAATGAATTAATTTTATTTTTTATAATGATATATCGATATATTTTTTATTACTTCAAACGTTATTTTTGTGGATACAAATTTGAGTAAACGTTACATTTATTTCATCTTTAAGTGTTTATTTCTTCTGCCGATGTACCAGAGAAAAATTAATTAAAATATCTGACCTATGCCAGGATTCAAACCTGCGTTACCCTTCGCATATTTAAAGGCAAATAAGAACTTCATTGACTGTGAAGCTCTCCATAACCGAGCGGTCAAAGCACGCCGGATTAGACGGTGTTTTCTCTTGCAAAGTGTGACTCAAGTTCGAATCCTACCAACGGGCGTATTATCTTTATTCAGTTTTCTCCTGTGTGCAGGCCGGCAGACGAAATAAGTACTTTTTCAAAAAATATAACATCTTATATATATATATATATATATATATATATATATATATATATATATATATATATATATATATATATATATAACAGACAATGAATATCTGTTATGTCTGCCCATGAGTCGTTCGAGTCTTTGCTTTAATTTCGGGTGAAAGTAAAGAGAAAAATTGTCCAACATACACATAGTAAAAAGAACCTTCAGATCCTGGAGGCTATCTACATTAAAACGAAGCAGCCCACACTCAATGAAATTACATTTCAAACTAGTCGCAACACATTACAATGCATCTAGACATTGTTTCTCTTATAATACTTCGAACTATTGCGTGGTATGACGTCATAGAACCGCATCTTGAATTTACGATTTGCATCTGCTATTCCACGAACTTTATTGTCGCATAGCAATTCTTTATGTCAAAATAACAAAATGTCATTCTCTGACGGTGGATATCTTTGTCTAATGTCTGTATAATCACTCTACGGATGACACATGTGAGCCGAACACTTAAGACCAACTTAATAAAAAAATATCCAAATGTTGGACAATTTTTGCCTTTATTTTCACCCGAAATGAAATCAAAACTTCGAACATTGGAACAGCTCATGAGCAGACATAATGGACATTTATTGTCTGTTATACTTAATAATATATGCTTAAATATTGATCTGCTGCGTCAATGCACTATATATATATATATATATATATATATATATATATATATATATATATATATATATATATAAAGTTGCAAATTAAAAAAATTATGTTTTATTTTATGAAAGTATTTATTTATTTATATATTTGATATTTCAAATTGTCCTCAATCTTTCATCAGAAATAACTGTTTGTTACAAATAAAATCATTATGCTATATATATATATATATGTGTGTGTGTGTGCGCGCGCGCGTGTGTGCGTAAGAGTATAGACATATTACTTTTAGTTTTATACAATCAAGGAAAAAAAAATGAAAACCAATAATTAACCAACAATAAGTTATTCAAAGAAAAGGTTTATAAAACCGTTCATGATAAACTGAGCTCAACTTCCAAAGCACAAAGTAATATTATTTACTGATATATTTTCTATTCTTTCTAAGGATTTCAACCCGCTTACTAACTGCAGAAGTTAATTTGGGAATTTCTTCAGGTGTAATGACTTCACTAACAGCTAATCTTACTTCGCAAAATTCATTTTTGGGTGCAATTTGCTTGTTGCTATCATACTTGTTAATGCTGCACAAACGTTTAATGAGGTTTAGATCCGGAGAACACAGTGGACACATCAGAAGCCTATCATTCTTAAACATTAGTTTACCTAAGTAGGAATTGCTTGCATTTATTGCTCATTAGCAGTGTGAGCTGGGACATTGTCGTGAATGAAAATGATTTTTCGTTTTTCGATTCCCGAAGACGGCGAACAATTGACTTAGTTCACATTCTGAAACTCTTCAGTATACAAAATCGTGACGACTGAGGTACATATAGGGACCCAAGGGACCCAAGTCGTTTGGAATAACCCTTTATTACTCTTGCGCATCTCAATTTTTAACTAGGTTTCCATTAGTCCGTATCTTACTCTTGTCAGCTCACACATTCTGCGCAACGGGGTTTGTAACGAATTTCTTAATCGTTCAATTGTTTCTTGTAAGGATTTTAGCCATTTCTAACATTGTGTAATGGCCATGAAACATTTTAACAATGTTTGCTTTTTTATTATTGCTTAAACATGTTTTATGACTAATGTTCCATAAAGATTTGAATTGTATTAATAAAGCAATATCTTCAAATTGGCTGTCATTTGTTTATTGTAGAGAAAAACCATGTTATTGGACACAACAGCGCATGTCAGTGTTGTCAAATTTTTGGGTGAACTACGTTCAAATCAAGACGATAATTATTAGGTTGCTGCAAAAATATATCGTTTTTTGACGTATTTTTTTAACTTCAAAAAACGATATTATTTTTGCACCAACCTAATATGAAAGACCTGGTGTCCATGCGACTGGAGGTCAAGACAGGGGCGGACATGTATCGACCTAAATAACAATTTAGTCTTTTTAAAAAATATATATATTTTTTACCCTTGTATTAACTTAAGTTTATTATTTCGTATACCAAGGTAGATATAAGATTCATTTATTTTATTTAGTTTTATTTAATTTGAAATTTCAATATTTTAACTTTATTGTAAAAGAACAACCAATATTATTTTTAATTTAAAATTGACAAAAAATTCTCATTAAGTATTTTATCACAAAGTTAATATTTTTCTCTATGATGTTGATCTTTATAACAATGAAGATATTGATTATAAAATTTATTTTTTATATTAATAATTTACATGGTTTTATCTGTAACAGTTATTTTAAAAGTAGATGTTAAATTTTAATTTTACCGTCCTTCGTAAATAGAGAAAACAATTTTCCCAGTGCTAAATTAATGAAAAATGACAATTATTTAAAATTTTATCACAGAAAGTCATGTCTTAATTCTCGTCAGTAAATTTCATATTTTATAATTATTCTTTAAAATATATTACAAAAATGTAAGCAAAAAAAAAAACGTAGTTAAGCTATTGCAAATTATGAAACTCGCTAACAACGTCAATATTAAGAATTTTATCACATAAAGTAAGTATTTTTCCCCATAACAATGAATTATATTGACTAAAAAATGTATTTTTAATAATAATGTTTGTTCTTTCTAAACTCCTTTCTTTTAAAGTATATTGAATTTTAATTTTATCGTCCTTTTTAAGCTGACAAAATATGTAGCTTTGTAAAAGAGGCACCCTGACCAGAAATAACCATTATTTTTTAAATGGTTTAAATTGTTTTTCATATTGCTAGAGATTAAACAATTCAGATTACGAATATGAAACAAATAATTATTAATTGGTATATATTGTAAAGTCTTACTGAAAATTTTCATACTGAAAAAACTAAAATACTTCTTCAATTAAATGGTAATGTTAGAGAATAGAACTTTAATCCGGACTATGATTGCTCAAAATGTGGATATTTGCTGGATGAAATGTTATGCGAAACATTTGATAACTTACAAAGCCTTGAAACTAGGATCCCTAAATATATTAAATACCACTTCAGTATATAGCAAGCTATGTTACAAGAAAAGATTGTCCTACGGGAAAGGAAATATTTAATACTAATACAACATTCTATTTTCAAGAACATAGAAATCTTTTGAAATAAATAAATTATGGTGATTTAAAAATTCATTCGGGTGCCACAATAAAGTGGATACTTTTCTGATTTATAATATTTAGGGTCTCTAAAATGAAAACTTGCAAGAATCTTGTTAAAATCTTGATATTAGTTTCAATATGAAAAGAAACATCGGATTATATTGCCAAATATATTTTTAAAAAATATTGAACTCACGAACCAGCACTAAAAGTTTTGAAATTATTTTTAAATTTTAATTATAAAGTTTTTATGTCGTTTTCTTGTATTATACTTATTAAGAATTAATATTAAAAATTTATATTTTATCAAGTAATAGATATTTGTTCATGAAGCTACATTAAAAATGACATTCATTCAGAGAAACATCAACCAGGAAATTGTTATTTTGAATTTTCCCCTTTCTCACATATAATGAATTAGTTAACTTTGTGTTCCTATTAAGGAAAATTGATTTTAATTATTATTTAAACTATGCATACTGCTTACATCTATTATCGTATCATATTTAAACCACTATTTTCTTCATTTTCTGTAAGACTATTGTAACTTAGTTAAGGTTACCGAATAGAATAATCAAATGAAGGTTGGTAATGAACGATAATACTTAGGACAAGAACAAATAAGATTCACCAGCAGCGCGTTGTAGTCAACTGCTAGAATTGAGTCAAGTGAATTCCAAAATGAATCTCCAACTATAGGCTATCTACCAAACGCCCTACGCGGTCAGATGTGGCACAAGGCCGAATTTAATGTGGGGTATCCGAGCCCGTACGTTCGGCCAAAAATTCCCCGTAGACCCAGTATAAAACGGGATCGGGTAGCTGTTTCCCGAGACGAGGTTCTGCCCTTCGACATAACCTCGTCTGGGGATTCTCTCTGCCCGAGTGCAGAGTGTTTGCCCAGCACAGTTGATGAATCTCTAACTGTAGACCAATATACAGTACTGTATTTATGGGAATGGGGATATACCCATTATCGTCTGTAGATATGCTACAACAAAGACAAAGGCAGACACTTGTAGATGTGACAAAAATCACAGAATAAAATTTATAAAAATGATAAAATTTATGATTCATTGTTTTTTTTAAGTAATTCCAAACTTTCTTGATACATAATCTTGCAAAATGAAGAAATTTTCTTTTTTCCTGTTTCTTAATACTTTGTTTAGCTTTGGGAAAGCATCTTTTGCTATTCCAATGTGCCTTTGGACTAGTAGGTCACATATTCCGTCGCCTGTTATAACACGTCCCAGATAGTTAAACTTCTGTTCTCGCTTGATTCTGACATCATAAATTCTTAGCTTGCACCTTGGGTTATCCCTCTTATTAACGATCATACATTCTGTCTTCTTGCAGTTGGTACTTAGTCCTTTCTTCCCGCTTTCTTCTTCTACCTTATCTAGGAGATTTTAGTTTCTGTCGGTGTCTGTCATCAACACATTATCATCTGTGCATCTTATGCTTTTAAAACTGTGGCCACCAGTAATAAATCCTGGTAGGACTCCTACTTATTTTAAGAATTCCTCATTGGAAAAATAAATAAATCAGACAAGAAGATGCATCCTTTTCTTACTCGGCTTTCTATTTTTGTTTACTTGCTCAATTAAGTGTCTAACCATAATACAGACGGTTGTTCCCCAGTATATGATCTGGATTATTTGAATACCTTCTCCAAGTAAAGAAAGTTTTCTGGTAGTTCAAGTAGATCTTAATGTCATACATAATTAAATATTTTTGTCTAATCTATGAAACATAAGCATATGTCCTTATATGAATTATTTTAGATTATTCTGATGTTTTAAAAAAGTTTAGTACTAATATCACACAGTGATATACTAAACTCATCTTTGTATTGTTGCATAGCCCCCTCGTTCTGGCGAGGTCTTTTGGTTAATGGGGTCGATTCCATAATGTTGTATCTTCTCTCGCTCGTCTTCTTTCAATCGCTGGTTGCTTTTTTAGTTCGGAGATAAAAGAGAGAGACATCAATAAAGGGGATTTTAAACTTATCTATTTTATTAAACATGCCGACGTGTTTATTTTTAACTAACGAGTGGGGTTGCTCTCCCACCTCCGAGACACGAAATAATCACGTCTACTGTGTATGACGCGTAAAACTTAACTCACTGAAAACACTTTCTAGCTCTAACATTCCCACACTAGTTTTAACCAATCAAAAACGACTTCCTCTGTTTTCCTGTATCTGACCTCAAAGCTCAAAATGAGGAATTCAGAGGAAATTACAATTCTTTAAAAAAATAATAGTCTGCTAGACTGTTATTTAACAGTATAACATAAAGCCAAAATATCGAGATACTTATGATGATCGAACTTACTACACGGGTTAACTAGTTTGCAAGACCAACTTCCTAACTATTGTGCATTTAGTTGGTAGAGGAGGTTAGTCTTTGTCTTTCTTTTTGCATTTACTTTTATGGAAATAAGTCAATATTTTAAAGGTGCTTCTTTATAATATTTATAGTTGTTAATTAACTAATTATTTGATATTACTAACAAATTAGTCCTTGATTTGAATATCGCTGCCACATCTGGTCTGGTGCGCCTGCTATATATTTAGAAATTCTTGATAAAATTCAAAGAACAATCTCCAATGTTGTTGGTCCTTACCTGGCATCTCGGTTTTTGTCATTTCCTCAACTCCGTAACGTAGCTTGCCTTTTCTATAAATACTTTCATGGTAATTATTATGACAAACTTTCCTCTATAGTACCTAGACTTTATGAATTTAAGAGCAGTATTAGTTTGGCGGCAATGTCTCATTATTTTGCAGTTGAAATGGCTAGATATAACCGCAATTTCTATGCTAACAGTTTCTTCTATCGCACTTATCGCTTGTGGATCTCTCTTTCTGTTAATTGCTTTCCAGTAAACTTCAAAGATTTAAATAAAATATCAATCGTTATCTGCTGTCTTTTTAATAGTGTTTTATTCTCATATTCTCTCACAATCATTAACTCCATGCATCTTAGTGGCTTAATTGCCTTGCTTGGGGTGAAATAATTAAAAAGAATATTTAAAATACACGTGTTATTCAGTAGTAAATTACGTCTTTACATGTCCACCCCCAGTCGTAGACTGCAGCCGCATGGGTGCCAGGACTGTTATAAGTATGACCTTGGTTCAAATGAATGCATTAAAATTAAAGATATTTTGAACAAATGTAAGTTGCATAAAATGCTAGAACACTGTATTTGTACTCTTCAAGTAATCGTCATTTCTGGAATGAAAGTAGGTTTTACAGGATGGAAGTAATCCTGTTATTACCGCCTTACTTACGACAAAATGGTTCAACCATGAACATCGACACATAGCAATGACTCTTTTCTCCCTGGTCACATTCGGGGCCGATGTGTGTGTTCAGGTTTGTGTGTATGTGCATGTTTCCGTATGTGTGTGTGTGTGTTATATCGAAAAAGCTAAGAAGGAAATCATTAATTGTCCTCAGTCTATGAACGTATCAAATATTATTTTAAATCGATAACAGAGGTATAACAATTTCGGGCGGTGATACGCCCGCCGCAAGGGACAAGTTCTGTGTTAAACAAATATGGAATTGATTGGTCAGTTTACAGTACATGTTCTCCACTAAGTTGCTAGGCTGTTTAATGGCGTTCAATCGAGCAAGCTTACTTAATGAGCGAATTGTGTGATTGTTCAGCGATTGGATCTATTGTTAGTCGAGCGCGTCATGAGTGACCGGACAGCCTACAAAGCCTTAGTTATTTCTACCTTATTTTATCGATATTTACGTATTTTAATGACATCGTTCTGTGCTACTTAGCACTTTGACGTAGATATGAATGAAAGCCAACCTCTTTTATAATGTCTAGTTATACGGCTATTCTTCTTCCGATGTCTGCTATTACATGGACGGTCCTCAATGAAATTTCACACTAAATGTTTACAGATATTTTATTTGTTTGGATACAGAGAGTTATCATACCACTAACGTTAATTAACAGCAATTCTTTTCTATACTCCAATAATCCCCGCAATATTCTAGCTGATTTCCCTTAATGCTGTTAGACGCATTGGAATAGAGAAATATGCTTTACAAAAGCTCAGCAAAGTATCAATAAACAATAAAATTTAGTTAAGAACAAAGAAAATACTGCTATGCTATTAAGTGCGTTGCTGCAATATCTGAGCTGGAGCTGCACAATCCTCACTTTCTAACCGTGACAGATTTCAAAAGCGTTTAAGCGCCCTTGTGGGTGATTAGTTATTTTCAGTTCGACAGCTAATTTCCCACAAGCGACGTTTCGTTTGTGGGAAAAGTCTCTCGCTATTCTATCGCTATTTCCATGTCAATTGTTCAAGCGAGCTACAGACATTCGCAGTTAAGGCCGTCATGCCAGGTACACAGATTCCAATCATATATCATTCGCTGCATATTCCATTGATAATACAGAAGTTCCACTCGGTCATCTTCTTCACGAGAACCAATATTTTGTAAAACAGTCTCCCGTGAGGAAGCTTTCTCGATCACTACAAACTTAACCACGACAAGAGTAACCATTATCTATCCTACATATCATAATATTTACTTACTTCCTCTTCTTACATCTTCACAAAAAAAAAACTCATTCAGTAATTCTCTACCTTCAGTGGCTCTTGGGCCTTGTATTAGGGGAACATGCAGAAAAAATATGGCAGTAAATGCTAGATAATTTTCTCACAGATGATTGAGAGATTTAATGCAGCAGAGATATAGTTGAAGGATTCTGAGAATACCATGGACTGGATATGTAAGCAACGAGGAAGTTTTAAGGAAAATAACAACAAACAGGATACTTGAAATCAGAATCAGAGAGAAAGAATTGAAATCACTGGGAGATATAATGAGGAAAGTAAGCTTGGAGAATTTAACACTCACGGGACAGAGGAGCAAAGGGAAACATCGAGTTACCTACCTAATGAATTTATGTAGATGAATAGCAGGTGAGAAAAAGAGATAAAGAGAAAGACGAAATATATAAAGATATATGAGAATCGGTATGCAAATTCTAGTAGTGTACATCCTTTAAATATTCCCCTATAAACTATTTTCCTGGGATGTGGGATATACAGATGAGTGCAATCTTTTGCATTTCAACCAAACCCAGTGAATCAGGAAGATGAGCTTCATGATTTTTATGACTCAACGAACACTCTTGTAATATCAACGAATATTCGTTGTCACTTTCGTAAATGCTCGTTGTAGTAGAGACTTTATAATCACAGATACAACTATAGTACGCCGTTGAACAATGCTGGTGTCAGACGCCTTGGAATAACACTCACACTGATAGTACTTGCTCGATAATATTCGCTCGAATATTAATCACCGAATATTGATCCGTATAGAGAAATAGTATAGTGTATAAAGTAGAGAAGAGCGGTCTGTATAGTGATAGAGGAGAAATAGCGATCCGTATCGTATAGAGGATAAGCTAGGAATGCAATCGTTAGTTGTCAGCTACCTCTTATATATATGCGTTTCCTCTATGCTCACGTGATCTACTTAATTCAATAATGGGATCGCCTGTGTTTGCTCACTGGCGATCTATGTTCAAACTCAAGTGTCGGCAGCGACACATTGTTTCTATATAATACATGAGCTTTCATATTTTTTGTTATGGTTCCTCGTGCAGCAATAAGAATTGGGATTATCTGAGTTTTGAGATGCCACATCTTCTAAATTTCAATATCAAATCGCTTAGTCTGTTGAAAAATTTCACTAAAATTTACATCAACAGGAACTGTTGTCTCAATCAGTATACCTGGCTTATTGGCGTGTATTGTTTTTACTGGTTCTTCGTTATTATTATTATTATTATTATTATAATTATTATTATTATTATTATTATTATTTCATTGACTTTCTGTTGTACACATTTTCTTCAGGGTCCCAATCGGAGATCTAAGGTCATAAATGGCTTCATGACATCTTCCACTCATAAAAAAATTAAAAAAACCAAAGATCACACATTTTACACGGATAAAGATCTTCGTAATGCATGAGCTGTACTTGTGAGTACAATGTTTCTTTAAGGCATGGGCTACAGGGAATACCTTCAGTGAGTCTATCGGAACCTTTTCCAATCAGCCCGAGGGCTCCAACTACAACTGGAATTATTGATGTCCTCATGTACCACATTTTTTAGATTTCCACTTCAAGATCCTTGTATTTTGATAATTTGTTGATCTTCAGTGATATATTTCAATCTGCAGTGACTGCCATGTCAATAAGAAAATACATTTTTTTTTTTGTGGTCTTTTGATCAAGATATCTGGGCGATTAGATTTGATTGTTCTGTCTCTGCGCATTGTTGTCCCATAAAATTGTCACAGCTCTTATCTCTCTAACCGGGTCTGGGTGATTTTCATCCCAGTTTCTTGTAGTTTCTTTCCCGTAAAAGTTGCATATCTTCCAGTTCAGATATCGGCCCACTCTATCATGCCGTGTTTTATATTCAGTTTGAGCTAACCTTATAAAAGAGGGCTGCAGCAAGAATAAAACCCTCGGTTTCAGCTTTTAACCCTGCACTATATAACTACTGTTAGGTATGCTTTTTTATTTATTTATTATTATTATTATTATCCATTTGCATGATCGCTCTAGAACGCACTGATTGCTGTTGTAAAGTATCTAATCTGAACACTCCCTCTAAACAGTGACACTTTTACAGGAGAATCTGTCTAGAGAATTTCAACACGTTTTCAGATATCATTTTCTCTCTCTATCACGTTATGAAATTGGTGAAGACTTCTAACAAGAGACAGTACAATAAAAACTTTCTTTAATAAAATAACGCAGGAAACTTTTAAACACAAGTAATATAATCTGCGATTCCATACCACCAATATATATATATATATATATATATATATATATATATATATATATATATATATATATATAAATAAAAATAAAAAAAGACATTTTTATGTTTATACATTCTTTTTTATAGATACAAATATTTAAGTAAATTCTCTGTTTATAATAAACAGTATTAACAACATTTACCGGCCTTGAATGTCCGAGAAATTCTCATAGAAAATATTCGTCCTCCGACAGATACGGAACCATCATATAGCCTGTCATGCTTTTACCGATTTCGCCACAGAAAAGGGTTTCGGTTAGCGAGGTCGATTTTAATGTTTTTAAACTACAATTTTCCATGATTTTCTCACGTAAATTCATATCTGCTCGATGCGTGAGAAAATCATGGAAAATTGTAGTGCCTAACGTAAGATTTTGAATACTGCTCTATTTTTGGAGTCTTTTACAATAAGGTTCACTCTGTACAAGGCTCGGTAGCCACTCGAGGTAGAGGGGTAGTTTATATAGATAGCAGTGGAAGATAAACGTTCATGCGGATATGTGTGGAAGATAATGGTTAATCCTAAACTTGAAGAGGTTAAAATTGTAGTGATCGGTGAAACGTCCTCTAAGGAGTCTGTTCCACAGGGCGTGGTTCTGGGGAAGAACCTTGTTGAGTGGAACTTCTCGCCGATGGGATGCGGAGAGAATGTGGGTTGTTTTCTATTATGTAAGTTTTCATGGTGAGTCCTAGCCGTGAAGGTTAGGCCTGGCGGAGTCAAAAAATGTAGTTCATCCGAGCACTTTCCATGGCAGTAGCGAGAAAGCAATGAGAGACACGTTACATCCCCGCCTGTGAGAGAGAGAATGGGGTGGAAAATAATTATTCTTCAACAAGGGCTCGAAGATGCTTTTGAACTTATCTTCCTTATCAAGACTGGAGAGTGAGGTCTAGGCATCTCCCGCCCAAATATGGCAACAGTACTCCAATTTCGGCCTGATGTGGCTCTTATAAAGGTAGAATGAGGAGTATGGTACTTATTGGAGCGGTACAGGAAGCCGATCATTTTATTTGTATCTTGAGCGATAGATTTTTTTTTTCGCTCAAATCTTTCTTCTTGCACTAGTTGCATTCTATCATCGCTGATCGGGCCCTGAATTGTCACCAATCACGATTAATGGCTGCTCCTTCAAGGAAGTCCCGTGCCTTGAACGCCTATTGGTCCTTAAACTCAATCCAGACCTCAAGTGGAGTTCGTATATACGGTCCATCGTTAAAGATGCTTGGAAAAGTGTCAGCTCTCTGTACCGCTCCAGTAAACACCTGGCTCTTCCTGATATCCTCTACCTTTACAAGAGCCATATCAGGCTGCAAACTTAGTACTGTTGGCAGAAGTTGACCACTTACCAGTCTCGATAGAGTTCAAAAGCGTCTCCGCGTCCTTGTGAGTGACAACTTATTTTCCACAGTATAACCCCTTTCTTACAGATGAAACATCGCAAGCCTCTGATTATCGCTATTTCCGTAGAAAGGGCTCAGACGAAGTACATTCCTTAGTTAGACCAGTTTTAACTTTCATGGCTAAGACCCGCCATGTTTTGCACATTGCAGCAAAACATTCACATTTCCTTCGTATTCCATTGGTTAGATGTAACTTCCTCTCGAACAGCTTCTTCCCGCGAACCGCTGCTCTGTGGAACCGACTCCCAACAGGTTTTTTTTTCCCGATTACTACAATCTTAACCTGTTCAAGTCTAGGATTAACCATTATCTTCCCCGCATATTCGCATAAACTGTGACTCTTACTCTGTAAAACTCTACCTTGAGTGGCTCCCGGGACTTGTACAAAAAAAAACACAAAAATACTCCGGTATTCAACACTTTAAAACGAAGCCGGCTTACCTGCTCATATATGTCTAATCCGGACATGCGCAGTTACGAGACAGTAGATGTCATTCTTGCGCACGTATCGCTGGCCCCGTAGTATATGCTCCTAAGTTAACTATAATGATTGAAGCCCAAATTTTGTGGTTAGCATTTTCATGCAATAACAATGAGCAACTACTGTATGCCTGTATAATAAGCCTAGATTTGACAGTTTTATCGAATTATTTGTTTATTCTTCGATTGTTTTCATTTTTTTCTTCTTCTTCCGAAGGTCTGAGAGTTTTCTAATTTTGTCTTATACTACTGTGTTTATTCACTTATTCTACGAGTAAATTCCTTCTATTCAACTGATTTATTTAATAGTTTTTATTCCGTATCAATCTTGGCTTATTTGCCGTTTTCGTCTCAGTATTAACATTTATCGTCAAGCTTACTCTGTTATGAGAAACGCCTTCTGTTTTATGAGCGTCCACAAGTAGCGTTTGCAGGCGCGTGCGCATGCGTTTGTTTTTTTCCCCCGCGAAACAAATATGTCTATGAGGGATTTTTTAACGTTCTGTCAAGAGGCGTCGTTTCATTTATTGTATAATCAATAATTCGTCAATGTATTCACTGTGAGAATGAGTAAAAAGGACATTTAAAGATGGCGGAAAATAATGAAAAGCCGGACTGGAATCGAAGCTGCAGGGGAAAAAATCGGGAGGAAATATAGAATAGAACGGTTTGTGATCAGAGTCATGAAAAGAAGAAGAAAAACGGAGGCGAAAGAAATGGAAACGGGAAAAAGAAAATGGAAACCAAATGGATGTAAGTGAATGAAAACTCGCGATAAAACTTGAACAAAAGATTAGTATGAGTCTGTTAGAGATAGAAGGGAAGGTAGCGAATAAAATAGAATGGAAGGACCCAAAAGGCGAAAGAAAATAAGTATGGAGAAAAACAAGATATATATGGTGATAGGTAAAGACTAAAAAAAAGGGTAAACAATACAAATCGAATGTCGGCGCTAAAATTTGAAATTGAAAAAAGCAAAGAAAAATATCCCAGTTTAAGAAATATGTTGGAGACATGTAAAAAAAAAAAAAAAAAAAAAGTGTTCACATAAATTCTTGTAAAGTGTTAACCTTGTCTTTGTTGTAATATTAAAGTTTTACCTATTTGTGATTGTTATTAGTAGCTGGTTCATGCCTTTTCCAAACGTGTTAACACAACGCCGTCAAAAAAGATTTCAAATGGTGACAGAAGTCGGCTTTTCGAGTCTGTTGTCAGGATTCGGATACATCCTTTGAAATAAAATATAAATATTTTTTCAAAGAGAAAAAGTAAATATTTATGTGAACAAAGTATCTATAAACAAAAATAATTTTATTTATTTTTTTATTTTTTATTTTATTTTTTTTTATTTATTTATTTTTTTTTTTTTACTATCTTCTGCCAGCCGCCTTGATGGAGAAAGCGTCAAATCGCGCCATCGCCAGTGAAACACGCTGCAAGAGCCACTCCGTCTCGCGAGGCTCCTCCCTTAATCGAGACGTCAACCCTCCGGAGGAACGCCATCGAACGAGGGCCAATAACCCCAGAAGTCTCCACTGCCACAGAATTTAAAAAAATAAATCTGTCCGCAAGAGAATATTTAACTATTTTTTATCTCCGCGCCCCGAGAGGTAGACCCCCGGCTCAACCGCAGACCTGATCAAAGTACCGGTCGAAAATTGTTTCGACACAGGTCGCATCCCAAATCAACGACTTCCCCACTTTAAAAGGGAAAATCGTAATCCCATCCGACCGCTTTCCATCACCATGGTCGAGGCTTACGGGTTTGATTTAGGAAGGGAACTCAGTTGCATACAGACCTCTTCTGATGGTGTCGTTTATTGGTGCATGCCTCGGAAAGCGGCCGGCACTACGACGACAGGAGAAAGGATGCAAACTGAACTCGTCAATAGAAGCTCTACATCTGCATCTGTGACGCTCACATAACTGAACTTGATTTATAAGCAGAAGAAAGAAGGAAAATAAAGACGTATGAATGAAAGAGTTATCAAGAAAAATAATATTCGACAGGAAGACAAGAAATAAAAGCAGAATATCAGTAAGGAAAGTTGAATATTTCCATCACTCAACCTAAATTAACAAATCATAAGAGACCTCCCATTTCAGAGTTTGCTTCTATGCATTATCAATCCGAATGACCACCCGAACTGAATGAGACACAAGGCCGAGTTTAAAATGGGCATCTAAAGTGTACATGAAACCAGAAGCTAAAAACAGTCCATTAACTTCCACTCAAGCAGCGTCTTCCTGCAAACCACTGCTCTGTGGAACCGACTTTCAAATGATGTTTTCGCGATCACTACAAGATTAACCTATTCAAATCTAGGATTAACCGTTATCTTCCCCACATATCCGCATAAACTGTGCCTCTTCCTCCGTAACCTTCTACCTAAAGTAGCTTCAGGGGCTTGTACAGGGTGAAAAATTCCCTCTCGGTGTTTCCCTTTGTGGGGTATGTTTTAGGCGTCAGGGATTAACCCGAGCCCTCTCTCGAAGGAAAGGTACTGCCTAGGGAGGACGGACTCCCGAGACTGAACTTAACTTTATCCTCCAAAACCGAATGGCCGAGTAGCGGTTAAATGTCGTGTGTAAGCTGTTATAGCCCGGTAGACAACGTGCGCCAGGTAATTGAGAATGTATTATAATATAAAGTAAAACAAAGGCATTCAATAGAGAAATAAGGTTATTTTAAAGAAAAACAGAAAAAAAATAAAAGGTGTTCAATAAAGCTGTCTCCAGTCTCGAGAACGGCTTCGATGCATACCCAGAAGAGATTACACACCCTATGGCCCAGAGTGTAGTGATTTACTAAACGTAGCTTAGATGGAGTACCTATTGAGGATCGAAGGAGGCACGGTGGAGCAGTGGATAGCGGCTCGTATTGAGGAATCGGAAAGCCGTGTTCGAATACAACTCGAATCCATTACATTCACTTGCTAATACCCCTACATGAATCGAGGACAGACTTGGTTTTGTAGCCTTGGATGGCAATTGGTCTACAGCAAAAAGAAATGTCAACCTAATGCGGGAAAAAATTCTGCCTTGTCAGTCATGTATCGAAAGATGCATGATCGCCTAAGCGTGTATCACACATGGCAAATAACTGACTGAATTTATGTAGCGAGACATCACGTCAAAATACCTAATCATTTACTATACGTAGCTTTGACGTGGCACAAGTGAATGTCGAATCTGTCTATATTTCTGAGATGAGGTATTATGTACATTATTTACATTATTTATTGTCCTCATCTTTGTCGCTATATTTATTACAACATTTCGGCCGTTGTATGCTCCGGCCTTCTTCAGGTGGTTGGAATGTCGAACTGAACCCTTTATTTCTGGGGTAGACTGTTCTTGTTCCACGTGCCATGTTTAATGGATGTCAGTTATCAGTTATCACCTGTTAATTTCCCTCTGAAAGTTCTCCACTGCCTTAACCGGGTATTGAACTCACACTCTTTGGGTCCTGTCACTGGATCTAACCAACGCCTTTATCCACTGTCCCTTGAGGACACATGGCATAGTGGATGAGGACAACAGTCCGAATAATGTAAATAATGTGAATGTCGAACTTGCTAGGAGACAATCTTTCTAACCATTACACCACGACGAAGTGTCTTTCCGTCTGTACAGAGTATACGAAGGGATTATTTAAGGCTGTTTTAGGCTAGGTCAGTTTATTATCTGGGTAAAAAATGTACTAGCTTAGATCAAAATATACTTATACCTTTTTACGGAAAAAAAGATGTATATTCTTATATCCACAGATGACAAAGTGGATACTATAGATTAGGCAGTATCACATTTCAACATATATTTATGTGCATTCTGCAGCCCTTATTTTTTTCCAATGTATTTGGGTTTGTGCATTAGTAAACCTAATTTGTTTAGGCCTATTGATTTTGGCCAGCCGATACCTGATAATGATGAATGAATTTATAACAGCCACCGTCTTGTGTATGACAATAAACTACATCCGCGTCCTGGGTTAGACGATAAACTGCATCGAACAGCAAGGCCTCTGATCAGGAGATTTTGAGAAGCGTAGAACCACCTCTTAATTGCTGGTGTTGACAGGTCCACTTTGATCCGGGGTGGTAGCACCAGTTGGTGTCCCAACTATAAGTAAATAGTTAAACCCCCAAACTAGGGTCAAAACACTTGAAAATGTAAAAATAGGTTTTAATACCAGAAATACTTATAAAAATGTATTAACAGCAATAATTGTTTGAAGAAAAATGATTACCAGCAATACATTATTACCAGCTATACAGTTTTTTTTTAAAAATTACCAGCACCACATTTTTGAAAAAAATATATTACCAGCAATAAAAATCTTGTCAGCATTAAATAACCCATTGAGGTTGATATGCCGTAAAACAAACCAAACCAAACCAAATCTTATAACAGCGATTGTTAAGTGTTTGTAGACTACAGTTATTCAGTGGTGGATCTATTATAAAACTAATGAAGCTTAAGCTTCAGGGCCCCTAATATCGTAGGGTCCATTAAAGCAACTTTTTTAATGAGTGATTTTTCTTTTAACAAAATCAATGGATTTTTTAAGTGTTTATTAATAAAGTAAGGCCATTTTAGTGATAAAATTACAAGCCAATCGGTTGAAGAAGCTAATTTTCACTTTAGAATATGTCCTAATACCAATTTTATATGGTTTCAAAATTGGGGGTAGGGCTTGCACTGTCCGAATCCCCAGATGGATGAGCTCGTTGAGCCTGCCAGGATCTATTCAAAGCCTACGTTTTGGCAGTTGGATCTTCGAATCTGTTATTGCTGGTTGTGAAGGGGCCTCCGTGTCTGTTCAAGTTTCAGGATTCCAGAAATGTAGGTCCGATATTGGAGTTATCACAGAGTAATTTAATTCATGATCTTTTATTATTCTCTCTAATTAATAATGATTTTCTTTTACTCATATTTTTCACGCTCGGTAACCCGTTGCATCTTAGTAACTTTATTGAGTTGCTTGGGGTGGGGAATGATTTTTTTTTTAAATATGATGAGAAACATATATTATCATTTCTACGCATCGCTATAAATGCTTCGCGGGGTTTATCGGGAACTTCATATTATTGCAAAAAGATTTTTTCCCATCTGCGCAAATCCCATACTGTTCTTGCCTTCCACCACCATGGCTGATGTTAACCTCCAGGAGAACAATTCCTTGTGCATTTTTGGTCTCAGGATTTCTACTGGAATAAAGTGGAGCGACTGTATTCAATCAATTGTTGGTTCTGTTGCTAAGAAAGTTGGTTCCCTGTATTATACCGGACATTTGTTCTCGTCACAATCCACCTTTTAAATCTCCCTGTGCAGTGGATATCTGATCTGATGCTCCAGCCATATATCATGGGATTCTCGACAAAATCCAAAGAGGGGTCTGTAATGTTATCGGTCCTGACCTGGCATCTCGACTTCCCACCGTCTTTTCTATTAATATTTTCATGACAGTTGTTCTAATGAGCTCTCATCCTTGTGACAACTGTCATGAAAATATTTATATTGGGGCTAGTTTTTGAATTGTTGTTTTATCCCCCCCCCCACCGAAACAATGAATTGTACATATGGGAACTAGTTAGGATTTTCATAGAGACAATGAGGTATTATGGTGGATGTAGTAAGAAAGGCAAGTAAGAATCTGTTGTTTTGGTGTAAGGAATATTGTTCTGTGTTTGGTTCAGTGTTTGTGACTAGCTAAGTTTAACGTTATGACAGAAGGCCGTCCTTTTCCCAATTCTCACATTTTGGCTTTGTGCCACATTTTGTAAATATTACAAATATATTATCGCTCTTCTCTATTTGTAAATATTTATCATGGTTTAGATTTTTTTTAATTATTTTATTCACCTCGCCTCCTACAAACAATAAATTGTACATATGGAGACTAGTTAGGATTTTCATAGAGACAATGAGGCATTATGGTGAATGTAGTAAGAAAGGTAAATAAAAATGCGTTCTTTTTGGTGTTACGAATATTGTTGTATATTTGGGTCAGTGTTTGTGGTTAGCTAAGTTTAACATTAAGGCAGAAGAAGATCATCCTTTTCCCCATTCCCCATGTTTGGCCTTGTGCCTTGTGCCACATTTTCTGTATTGAAGTGGAAATAGATATCGCTCTCCTACTTGGGATTTCGATCAGATAAATTTAAGCGTACTACTAGATTGGTTACTAAGACTCATCGTTTTACTGTTGAAATAGTTAGATATAACCATAAGTCCTATTCTATTCTAATAATTTTTTGCACTTCCCACCTGTGAAACTCTCTTCCGATTTCTTGCTTCCCTGCCACCTACAATCTTCAAACGTTTAAATACAAAGTCAACCGCCATTTTCTCCCTTCCTTTTATTTTAATATCCTTTCTCCCCGCTAAGGTTTTTTCTATTCTCTTCCACCACCGGGTAATCTTTTGCATCTGAGTGGCATCAGAGCCTTAAATAATTTAAAAAGAAGTAAAAATGTTTATTAAATATTAAACTAATTTCTGATGCGTTTCTGGTGTCTGTTTACGAAATCTGACTAATAAAAGCAAATAAATGTATAAATTACACGAGGATTTACGATTGTTACTTATAATGTCGTTGTAAATCATGTTGAGAGTCCTGGGTATGACGATAAAGTTCATCCGGCAGCAAGGCCTCTGTTCGGGAGATTGGAGGTTTTCAGGATAGTGGAACAACGTCTTAATTGCTGGTGTTCCTAGGTCCACTCAGATCCGGGGTTGTAACATCTGTTAGGTAAATAATCAATCTCCAAAACAAAAATAAAAACATTAGGAAAGTATAAAAATGCATATTTATATAAAAAATATTACCAACCGTACATATTTATAGTCAAATGACCAACAATACATATTTACAATAAAATGACCATCAATACATTTTATAGTGGAATTACCAACAATACATTTTATCTGTAGTTGAAGATTGTATTCATAATATTTAGATTTCGGCATTAAATAACTCATAGAGGTGTTGATCTGCCGCTAAACAAAATCAACGAAATCAACCAACTTAACCCAGGACCAAAAACGAGGTAAAACTCCATTAAAAAAAAGAAAGAATTTTGCAACGCTTGCGCTAAACTGTCGAAGATTCATCACTCGCATCGCAAAAGCACCTTTATCGCATGCTAATACGACTATCATGTTTACGCGTGACTCAATTGCCGTTCAGGTCTGATGGGAAATAGCACCCGAAATTCACTTCCCCGTGAGGACTTAGCCGATATCGATTCTTCAATTAATCGAAAACGGAACAGTAAATTTCCTTTTTTTTTTTTTTAATTAGCGACTTTAAATTAGCCTAAGTCAACCGCGTTAAAACAGCTTAACGTAGAATTACAAATAGGAAAAACGGAAGAATGAAAAATACATAAAATAGTAATCCTCACCACACTCCATTCCCATGCTTGCATGTCATGCTAGAATTATCACAGACGCAAGAAGAACAAATTGAATGCAATAATAATAATAATTGATTTTGTTATTGTTATAATCATCATAGCAGTTGTTCCAGAATTGTTGGCGACAGAAACTCAGCTATACAAATTTACGTTACTACAATGTTTCTGCATTGAGGTTGAAAAAACTTTTTTAGACACCCTACAACGTGCCTGCAACGTTACTTTGTGACGTTACATTAGCAGAAAATCGATATTAAATCTTTAAAAACGGACGTTTTAAAAGTATATATACAGTGGAACCTCGGTTCACGAATTTAATTCGTTCGTGAAGGCCGTTCATAACTGGAAATGTTCGTAAACCGAAACTATTTCCCCAATAGGAATCAATGTAGAGAAAAAAAATAGTCACAGTACAATAAAATTGGAAAAGAAAAGTACGCCACAAGACACGAATTTATACAACATGGCGGTCGACTCAGAAATCATTCCGTTCGAGTTAACTTGGATCGGCAATGCTGTTCGAGAATCGAAATTTTGTTCGATAGACGAGGCATGCTGATCTTGAAATTTCTGTTCGAAAACGGATTTGTTTGAAATTTGAGACTTTTGAGAACCGAGGTTGCACTATAAAATAATAGAACATGGTGGAATAAGAGGATGACTAAGAAAATCACTTTAGTCACTGTAAAATGGTGGATCGAAAAAAACAATAAAAAAATACGAAAAAAGGAGGTTAAACGGTTATTAATGTTCGCTCTTCAGGATCGATCAAGGACAAAAGCGGATGATAAAGCATTACATTTAGACCCAGTACACAATCCTTCTGATTACAAAGGGAAGGCTGCTAAGGCTTAATGTAAATGGTCTCAAGAATTTTTACATGGTAAACTGAATGTGCTTCACTCAGTTTTGTTCATTGTATTATCTTCTTAAATCAAAAAGAGACGGTTGAAATTTCTGGGACCCATTATGAGAAAAGGATTTCTGGGTTGGAATATTTAATATTCACAATACGTATTGAGGAAAAGAGGAGCAGAGGCAAACAGCCGTATATATCGTGCTGAGAGGCGCAAATGAACTCTTTAATTCCTGTAAGCCCGTTTTCCCAAGCTGAAAAGGATAGTAAAGAGTCAAAAGTTGCTTAGAGCTACAAAAGGCAGGAAGAAGTGGAGAGGTATGATCGCCCACGTCCTGAAGGAACACATCAAATAAATGGCGATTATTTTGTCAGGTCTAATTAGCTATTTTTTTTTTAAATTGTTGATAGCCTCCTCTTTATTTACATAGTCTACATTTTTTATTCTTCACTCATCTGCTATCATTATTCATAGATTCAAAGAATTGATTGGTTGAGATTTACATATCAACCTCAATTGGTTATTTCATGCCGACAAAAATTTTTATTGCTGGTAATATTTTTGTTCAAAAAACTATTTCCGGCAATATGCTTTCTTTTAAAATCGATTGCAAGTAATATTTTCCAAGAATGTATTGCTGGTAACATTTTTCCAAAAACATATTGCTGTTAATATTCTTTTACGAAACGGTATTGGTGGTAATATGATATTTCCTTCAAAATTGTAGGAGAAATTATATTATTATCTCCAGTAACAATTTCTCCTTCAAAACAATATTGCTGGTAATAACTCTTTTTTTCAAAAAACGTCCTGCTGGTAATAACTTTCCTTCAAAAATGCATTGCTGGTAATAATTTTTCCTCAACAATATTCAAAGTTCACATCAAGAGTAACTGGCACCATACATTCGAGATCAAGCGACAGCAAGTCTCCTCATTGCTCCAACACTCTTCTCAATAGTCTACTACTACTACTACTATTATTATTATTATTATTACAGGAGGCATTTGTTATTTTTGACACGCTGAATCTTTAATGGATCTCACTAGATACCAAGTGACAGCAAGTCTGCTTCATACTTCACCACCCTTCTCAGTATTCTATCACAATTATTATCACAGTAGGGAACTTTTAAGGAAAATCGAAGCAAAAAAGGACACTTAGAATCAAAAAGAGACATAATATAATCCGAAATTATAATAAGGAAATAAGACTTAGAGAATTTAACACTCACAGGGCATATTAAAAGCAAGAGGGGTAGAGTGAAACAGCAAGTAACCTACATAAAGAATTTGTGTAAATGGATGACAGAACAAGGATTTGGAGGGGGAGTAAGGAGACAAACGTTGCTTAAAACTACAAATAATGGGAAGTTGTCGACAGCCATAAAGGGACACGGTAGAAAGAAGAAGAAGAAGAAGAAGAAGAAGAAGAAGAAGAAGAAGAAGAAGAAGAAGAAGAAGAAATATTTCACTTCTATTTTTTATTTACACTATTAAAATTGTTCAGACTGTTGACCTCATCGGCCTTGCCATATTCACGTTTCGACCGTTGTACACTCCGGCCTTCTCCAGGTAAATGGAATTTCGAACTGAACCCTAGATTTTTGTTCACTTCAAATGTAGTCAGATATTGAATTTTGGGTCAAGTCAAGTTGAGTTAAAGGGAGATAACTGATACATCCGGGAGAAGCTTGGCACGTGGAACTAGAACAATCT
>OZ010577.1:32021580-32029080 GCA_963932145.1 Acanthosepion lycidas | reverse complement strand
AGTAGGCACCTCCATTGAATTTTCGATACCTAAAAGTTAAAAGGAATTTTAAAATGTAAAAAAAATTCTTGAAGTTTTCTTTTTAACTTTAATTGAAAGCTAAATGATTAAATTTACTATTTCCAGTAATCAAAACATTCTGGTGTATTTAAAATAGAAATTATATTGATTAGAATCTCAACTTTTTGCTCACTTTCAGAAATCGTTTAAATTCAGCCACTTTTGACACATTTGTAAACAAAAGTTAATTCTCGGTCTTAAAAATCTTCCCAAAATAAAATATACATTTCTGAAACTTTATTTGAGGAATATTGGCTTATTTAAAGTATAATTAATCTGATTTGAAAAAAAAATTATTTACTTTAACTTTAAAATAACAAAGAAATGGATTTTAAAGACAAACAGTAGCGCGATTAAGTGCTTGTCAACACCTCGTAAATCACTTGACGAGTGATTTACGAGGCGTTGACACTTTTATTATTGCCCTAAGGAGAACTTATCTTTTAAAACATAATTTAAGAAAATGACGGGTGAACGCTTTCTTATATAATTTTTAAGTACTCAGAAATATTTAAAATGTTGAAAAATCTTCTCCGTAATCTAATTTTAGGAATGTTTCATTCAAATTACTATAGTCATCGCTCTTACTTTCGGATTATGTCGTGTATGTACACCATACTTTCAAACAGGAGCACGTTACGTATACATAAAAAAAATTAAATAAAGATTATAAATATAGTTTTCACTTAAAAATAATATCAGCTAACCGGATTGAAGTAATGCAGAATTTTAAGCGATTTATAATATTATAAATTATTATAATTAAAATTTTAAAAAATGAAAATAATTCTTGTAAAAATTCATTATTCATCGAATTTTTTTTCTGAAGACAGTAGTGTCCTTAATAAATATATTTCATTAATAAATAATATTTATAAAAGAAATTAAAAGCGACTCGAATTAAATAATGTCATAGTTTTATTGCATTTTTTATTTTACGATTTAGAACAGTTTTTCGGAAAATTATTAGTAGTTTGAAAAAAATAATGATTTACATTTTCCAAGGAGTCCTGCTTTTAACTAATATAAACATTAAGCTCTACAAAAATTAATTTCTCGATTTTTCATTAAATATAGTAAATGGTGGGGGCGTCATATATGTAAAAACATTTTCATAAAAATTTTCTAAAAACAATTTCACTCATATGTGAATAAGTTCTGAAAGTTTCATTAAAATCCGACAATTATTTGATTTTTGCAAGAATTTCGAAATCAATGTTTTTCACCAAAAAACGCGCAAAAGCACTAATTGTAAATTAACATCGACCGCTGACGTAAAAAATATTTAACCAAAATTTCAGACGTGCTTAAAAGGATTAAAATTTTTTTAAAATAATTACAAGATACTTTAGTCTTTCTTATTAATAACATAAAACATTTTGATGATAAAACTTTGTTTTAATAAGTTTGGAGCCTTTTTTTTTATTGTGATATGCTGTTTTTCAGCGAAAAAGTTGAGGTAACTACACTTGCATTGTGTGAATTTTAGTATAAAAAAATTCCAATCATTTTATGCAATCCCAACATCTGAGAATTTAACCATGTTAGCACAGCCTTTTTACGTCATTAATAGTCATACAATGGATAACTTTTAATTCTTTTTTCTGGTTAGGAAATAAGAAAATGTCAGAAGGTTTCAGATCAGCACTGTAAGAGGGATGCCTCATGATAATCCCATCGAAATTCTCGCGGTGTTCTTTCATGAGAAGAATGGGTTGGGACATTTTCGTTATGGAAACGAATCATCTGATGAAACTTTCCACGGACTTTTTTTTTTTTGCTAAATCTTTAGCTAATTTTCTCGAAACCTTTTTCCTATTATGTTACTATATTTGGTTCTTTTGAAATGTCAAGTAGCAAAATATCTTCAGCATCCCAGAAAAAACTTTCCTCCTCAATGGCATGATCTTGCTATGATAAGACTCTTTATACCTTTGGGTAACCATTGCTTTTGACTGAGCTTCGACGTTAGGATCCTACTGGTTAAGGCAGGTTTTATCTCCAATTATAATTCTCTTCAGAAAACTTTCATCTCCACTGAAAACTCTGCTTTTGTCCATTGCTGATCTGGGTGCAAGAAATTTTCTATCAAATGAGCAGAAAGTTTGCTCAAATCTAATTTTCAACTAAAATTTGTGTAGGCTGAACCAGCTGAGATGTCTCCGGCGTTTGCTATTATTTCATTTTGTTTAGCGGCATATCAATCTGTATGGTTTATTTAATGCCGAAACCTAAATATTTTGAACTCAATTTTATGACTTCAACTAAATATATTTTGAATGTAATTATACACTTTCAACTACACCTAAAATATATTGTTGGTCATTTTTCTATAAAAATGTATTGTTGGTAATTCTATTATCAAATTATATTGCTAGTTATTTTATTTTAAAATTGTATCGTTGGTAATTTTTTATATAAAAATGTATTGCTGGTAATTTTACTATAAAAATATGTTTGATGGTTCAATATTTACCCATAGCTGGGACCCTAACAGGTGCTACCACCTCGGATCAGTAGTGACCTGGGAACAACATCAAGTAAGTGGTGGTTCCACTCTCCTGAAAACCTCCAATATCCCAAACAGAGGCATTACTGACGAATGTAGTTTATCACGATTAATTAAATCGCAAACAGCATCGATATTTTTTCCTTAGAAACTGATAATGATGGTCTGCCGATCCGTTTGTCACCTTCAATTTCTTCTCAACCTTCTTTGAAAAGAATTATCAATTTGTATATTACTGATTTTTTTTCATGTATTATCACCATAAACTTTTTCTCAATACATCAATAATTACCTCAGCCTTCCAAACAAATTTTACCGTAAATTTGATCTTAGGTCTTGCTTCCAGTTGAGCCTGGTTAGTACTCAAATGGGTAACTGCCGGAATGTAAGCTACACGACAAGACTAGAAAGTCGGAATTGGATAAATGTCGCTACTTAAACCAAGGAAGACCTCGATATGTGAAGGTGCTTATCAGCTAACAGATCGCAAGAACTACACAGTGTTCGGTGAGTGGAGTTTTTGCTCTAATTTTGACAGGCTTCATATCGCTTTAAATAAGGTTGTTTAAAACTCGTGCAATCTTAATTCTATTATCTAAAGATACTCCTGGTTCGTTTTATGATATAAATAATAATAATACATATCGTGAACAAATAGTGCTATACAGTAAATAAAAATAATGCCTCTAATGCTTGTAGCATACCATGCTGTTTAGTAGCATTAGATAGCTACTCACAAACAATACCAAAATACTAGCAAAATCAAATAGTTCTACGAAACCCACCATTTGTTTCTACCTCTGATGATGATGGCTTAAGAAAGTCGAAAATTTGACAATATTAATTCCAAAATGAACTTTTGAAAATTTCTGACGGAATGTCCTATTTATCTGATTATTCGTAATTTGAAAAAGTCAATCAATAAAATTAATCGTCAGAAAATGTCTATTATCTCTAATAACATTTACCATAAAGAACATCTACTGCTTAGATACACAATATATATATATATATATATATATATATATATATATATATATATATATATATTTAAGTTATAAGGAACTTGGTAAACCGAATTGGTAAATCCAAAGAGGATGAAATCCTGAGAGCTCAATGTTAGGACAGAGCTAATATGTAATGAAAAACAAACCACTTTAATGTACCATTACGATAATTTATTTCACCTAAATCCTTTTTTAAGGATTCAACAACGAATTGAGAAAATTTTCTCAATTCGTTGTTGGAAGATTTACCTGATGATCCTGAATCCTTAAAAAAGGATTTAGGTGAAATAAATTATCGTAATGGTACATTAAAGTGGTTTGTTTTTCATTTATATATATATATATATATATATATATATATATATATATATATATATATATATATGGACGTGTGTATGTGTCTGTGTGTGTGTGGTGGGCTCTCCCGTCATATTCGACGTATGAGGATCAAGCAGCCCAGTTCCTAGGAACCGACAGCCAGACACCAGCACATATGATTTGATTATAGTGGTGAAGGTTTTGTGCAGAACCAGCCACACTTTTTGAAGGGGAGATTACAGAGACCTGGGGCACTACGGGCCACAAGGACCCCCAAACGACCCTCCGCAGGTTTTGAATTCAGCGTTGTCCTTCTCCTAAACCTGTTGCCATCCAAGGCTACAGAATCCAGACTGTCCAGCTATTTACCCATGGCTGGACTGAGAAGAGGATTAATACTTTTCCCAAGGGTATTAGCACTTAAGTGAATGTAATGGATATATATATATATATATATATATATATATATATATATATATATATATATATATGTGCAGTACTTATTGGAAAGCGCTCAATATCATTGACAGAGCTATCATATTTATTTGTTTAGATGCATACAACTAAGTATGTTTATATTAGTTTTAAATAACCCTATCCATAAAACTAAGTATATATATATATATATATATATATATATATATATATATATATATATATATTGTTGATACTAATGAAATTAATTATGGTGAGGGTGTAATCATGAATCATTTTTTCATTTAATTTTCATATGACAACTTCCTTAAAATAATCCGTGTTTTCTTTTAATAAGTACCAATAGTTTTAATGATACGCAATAATTAATTCAATTTTAATAGATTCTTAAAATCGAAGTATTTTTTCTCACCGACAAAATTTTCTAATGTAAATCATTACGATTACTTTTCTTTTCTTTTTCTTTTTCTTTTTTAAGGGGATATAACACTTTCACACTATCACTTTTCGGTGTTTATATGGAAACTTCTCTAAAATGTCAACAAATACATTTTATATTAAAATTCCATCTCAATCTTTATTCGTCTTAAAGGCCCAAAGATTTTTACTATAAAAGCTACTTTTAAATATTATTCTCCTCAAGTGTCAATTTCCAGCCCAAAATTTTAGGTCAATTTTTTCTTTCGTTTTTCTTTCTTTCTTTATTTCTTTCTTTCTTTATTTCTTTCTTTCTCTCTCACCGTTTTTTTTTCTCTTTCTTTCTGCATTTCTGCATTTCTTTCTTTTATCACTTCCTTTCTTTTTCTTTCTTTCTTTCTTTTTCTCTTCCTTTCTTTTTTGTTCTCTCTCTTTTCTTTTTCTTTCTTTCTTTCTTTCTTTCTCTTTCTTTCTTTCTTTCTCCCCATACATATACATAGATGTGTATGTATAACAAACTTTATATTTAATAGGTACACATACTTGTGTAGACAACTCTCTTTGTTTAAACATTGAAATTATTGTTTACCGGGCTAGCGATCAAAATTCTATTCTATTAAAGAAAATGTGCCTTCTTTAATAAGTCTCTTGATCTCTAAGCTGGTAGACACTGTTAAAAAATTAAGGATATCTCCTTCAGCACGTCTACCCACTAAATATAACGGTTAGCAATCTTGTTTCGCTAGAACAATTACGACTGAATAGTGAATTCAATACTCACAGGGTGCTCCACACTTTCGGCCTTGTGCTACATCTAAGCTACGCTTCTGAAAAACATTCGAACCCCCTCGTCGTGGTGTAATGGTTAACAACCTTGTCTCACTAGAACAATTACGCCTGACTAGTGAGTTCGATCCTCACTGGGTATTCCATACTTTCGACATACTGCTGCATCTAAGCTACGCTTTTTCAAATTCTTTATTTAGTCAGTACAAACCTATTTAGTCAACTAAAATATTTTAGCACAACGTTATAATCTACTAGACTACCAGTGACCGTTGTGTCACTGATGGTTCAGGTTATAAAACATTGAAGTTGATTTCAACATACCATTGAAATGAAAGTTAATTTTATTATGATTCAGTTAAAATATTTCAATTCGTTCGTGTCATCATTGGTCTGGTTTACGAGTTCATATTTAACTCTTTACTGATTATTTAATAGGAATAAAACTTTTGGGATTAATTTGAACTTTAAATCAAATTAACTTAATGATATTTTTTTAAAATGCCAAAAAATATTTTTAAATCGTATTCACTTAAAAATATTTTTTAAATATGCCAAAAAATATTTTTTAAATGTTTAAAATATTGTTTCTTTAAAGACAGCTGAAATATAAATAATTACTCTACAAATAAATGAACGAAACGACAGAGCGGGATCTCTTTGTGTCTGTCTTTAACTTAAAATATTTTAATTAAAAAAAAAGTTGTCTGTTTGAAGAAAATTAAAATATAAATAATTACTGTATAATCAACACGTAATTTAAAATCTTATTCACTTAAATCAGATTAACTTAAATCATTATTCGTCGGGCGGACGGCCGCACCACACAAGCACGCACTCAATCACAGACTTTTAATATTATATAGATAGATACATGACAAAGTGAAAAAAGATAGATTTCCCTAAAATTGTTCTTGATATATAAAAATGTATATATTGTTTACACGCAACGTTATAAATAAAATTGCTTTCAAATCTTGGATGGGGCTGTCGAAACCTCACTTTCCGGCCTTGACAATGTTCAACAGCGTTTGCGAGACTTTTGGGGTAATACATTGTTCTCCACCATTTTCCCACCGAGCCTCCCGCTACTCTATCGATGTTTTCAGGAGAGATTTTAGGGTGAACTAGGTCCCACCAGTCCAGATCTTCGCAACTAGGCTTCAATTGTACCACGTACATCGAGTCGATTCATTCTCTTCAAATCCCATTCGTGAGGAGGACATTTCTCTCGAACAGTTTCTTCTCCCGAACATTTGCAATGCTTCCTTTTGTTCTTTTCCCTGCACACCCTTACAAAAGCCTCATTTCGTAATCTTCTTATTCGAATGGCTCTTGGACATTGTATTTGTGTAACAGTAGTAATACAAATAATCAGAAACGTTGTACAAATCAGTTTGTCTTGTCACGTGACCGGAAGAGATTGTCGAGGTGTCATACTGAAATGAGCTATTTTGATTTGATATCTTTACTGCATTTCAACGGTCAAATGAAGCTGTTTGATTTTGCCTGCCTCCTTTTTAATTAACATACAAGAAGTAGAATTAAAATATAGAATAGCAACAGCGACAGTAAAAGGCAAGAATCTATAACTTCAATGCATTTGACCGTCGTGCTTGTGAGGGTCGTTCAAAAAGTTCTAAGCCTAACCCAGAACGACTGTCTATATTCCTGAGATGAGGTATTGTAATTATTTACATTATTTAAATTGTTCGGACTGTTATCCTCATCTTCATTGCCATATTCATAACGTTTCGACCTTTGTACGCTTCGGCCTTCTTCAGGTGATTGGATCTCTGAGATGAGGTATTATGATTACTTGCATTATTTGCATTATTCAGACTGTTGTCTTCATCTTCATTGCCATATTCATAACGTTTCGGCCGTTGTACGCTCTGGCTTTCTTCAGATTATTGGATCTCTGAGATGAGGTATTATGATTACTTGCATTATTTACATTATTCGAAC
>OZ010577.1:31939080-32019080 GCA_963932145.1 Acanthosepion lycidas | reverse complement strand
TCTTATTTTCTGATAATTTTGTGTATGGACATCCATATTTACAAAAATCGGCACGTTTATACTCACAAAAAATTTCAAAATTCTTTATAAAATATTGCGCATAGATCAATTTTTAAAATTTTCTAGTTTTGATTTGTAAATATGTTTTTTACTTAATAACAATATTAGCTAATCTATACAAATTAATACAGAAATTTAAAAGATTTAAAACTTTATAAATTATTATGATTACATTTCTTAAAAACTGTAATCAATACTTGTAAAAATACATTATTCATTGAAAAAAGATTTCTTAAGATAATAGTGTCCATAATATATATTTTCTCATTAAATAATGTCTTAGGTTTATGGAATTCTTTTATTTTACGATTTAGAGCAGTAATTGGGAGCCCTGCTTTACAAAAAAATTGACGATTTAAATTCTCCAATGAGTCCTGCTTTTAACTAATAAGCTCTACAAAATTTAAGTCCTTGAAATTCCATAAAATTAAATCAGTGGTGGTTAACAGATATAAAAGAAATTCTTTTTATTAAGATTTTCTAAAAGAAAAAAAAAACACTTATAAATGATTTCATTCATTTGTGAATAAGTCCTGAAAGTTTCATTAAAATCTTACAATTATTTTATTTTTACCAGAACTTCCAAATCAATGCATTTTTCACCGCAAAAAAAAAAAAAAAATTCTCTATACTAATCTTTCGCCACCGCACTGACGCAAAAAGATTTTTAACTAAGGTTTGCAACCTTCTAAAAAGGATATAACTTAATAATCAAAAACCCCTTTTGGTTTTTCTTCTGCATAATAAAAAAAGTTTTTGACAATAAAACTTTGTTTTTATTAAGTTTGAGGCATTTTTCATCAATGTATGCGAATTTTTTTAGCAAATCAGTGGAGGAACTGAGGAAGCCGAAACCCGAACTGTTTTTGGTCTATGCACAAAATCGAATAAAATATTTTTTTAGCGACTCGACTACAAATATTTCAGTTAAATTAAAATTCAATTTCTGTAACATTCTTTATATTATTTTAAACACTTCCTTCTTACAATGTCATTTATTTTGTTTCGTTTCTTCATAACAATTTTAGCCTGTAAAATATTTATTATTATATTCTGTTTTTTTACTAATTTATTTTGATGTTTTTTTAATGTTTTGTTCGTTCTTCCGTCTTTAAAAAATATGCTTGCTTTTGGGATAATGTCACTCCCTATTAAAAGTAAATATTTGTCTCTTATTTTGGGATTATTATTTTTTAAACGACAGTACAGGGCAAGAATCGAAAATGGGTGCTTGCCTCATCCGCTGCCGACAATGATCGCTTGGATCGTTGTTTACTGACCTGGAATCATCCACTGGTTTTACACTTCCCAAAACAGAGTTAATTAAAAATACAGACGGCTCGTGTCAAAACATCAAACAAAAAGACAGCCATCATGGCGTTTTATTGCCATGATAATAATGTCGGATCCTGTAACAAGCGGGAAAAGTGACTGAGTCCTAAAGAAGAGCAAACAAGGGAAGACAAAAATAAAACAATGGAACAAAAAACGATGGAAGGGATAGATTGAACAAAACTTAGAAAGTGATAATAATTCAAATGAAAACAAACCATAAGACTTTAAATATGTAACCTTTTTTGTTTAAAGCTAATTAGTCTCAGCTCATCTAACCTGTGTTTGATCATGATGTGATAAAGAAAGGTAATAGAATGGGAGTTGAAATAAGGGATCAAATTGGAAGACCAGAGTGCGCATGCCTAAGTCAAAACAGTGTAGAAATAAATTAAAATAAAGATGAGTATTGTGTCTTTTCTTTTATAATTTCAATTTTAAACTAGCGTCAGAGATATTCAGAGTGGATGGTAAATGTTTTTAAGGGTCGTTCGCAAAGCTTTAGGCCATATTATTGGCTCAATTCACTGTTTTTTTTATAGAAAAATATATATCAATTTTATAACGTTAAACATTACGCGCCGTTAAATGTCAGAGAACAATTTTTAATAGCGAATTCGTCCGTTGTCATAAGTGCTGACGAAATTAAATTGACGCCTTTGAAGTCAAGAACCCAAACTGTTAGTTTGTCACCAAACACTGTATGTTTTATATCAAGGGGACTGAGGATGCGGTTTTTATATGAATTTTCATGATATTGCTATTAAGTTTTATATAGGCTTCATTCATTTTTTTTTTTTTTTTCATATCAAACTTTTATTTCTTCCTTTGTTTGAAAAGTTGATTTCTTAATAGTCGAATTAGGGTTTCCTTCTTTTTTTTGATAGAGTGGCGAATATCAGTTTTATGAATTTTATAAACATATGAGTGCATCGGATTTGAGGTGTGGGGTTATGAATGAGAAATCAGAGAGCCGAGTTCGAATTCCAGTCGGGTTCGTCACATTCACTTACGCGAAAATACCATTAAGAAAGGTCTGAACCCGTCTCTTCTCTCCGTACTTATGGGTTGAATAACAGAATAGACTGGGTTCTATAGCCTTGGTTGGCAACCAGTTTAGCGCAGAAAGTAACGGTAACATACTGCTGGAAAATCAGTTTTGTCAGTCATGCTCGTCCAAGCGCGTATCACGTACACCACTTGACCGACTGATGAGGGCATCGCTCATAGGTTCTTATTTCGGATCAAAAATAAAATATTTATATGGGAGGGTGCGGAAAATTTTTCAGTCCAACTAAGGAGCCTTTCTTAAAATAATTTCGTGGTTTGGTCAGATTTGGGTTAATGATTCGAGCCGATTATTTTTCTAAAACCCCTCATACGCTGTCAGCTGAAATCTACACCAAGAGAGAGTACAAGACTGTTTTAATGACGGTTTAAAGCGATTCATTTACACAATGATTGATTACAGGTGATGAGCTAGTCTGCTTAACAAAACAAAGCATACGTACATTCTGTCCACATACAGGTCTTCATTGACTTACAACCACGGTAGGTTACGACCTACGGATCGTAAATCGATCTGGTCGTAAGTCGACCTGTAATTTCTTTAGTCATTATCGTATTTTTTTTATAATTGTTACGTTTTCTTTACGTTTGATATTATTTGTATAATCTCTCTACACATTGTTTTTTTTTTGTTTTTTTTTTTTCTTATTTTTACATTCGTCACGTTGAAGTCAAACACTGTATACTACAGTACAGTCGGTCTAATATGGACTAAATATATAAAATATATGTAGAAAAATCAAAGACACTTGAATGTTAGCATTGTCGGGAGCTGGGGTGGAAAGTGTCATGAACCAATCTGCGAAACACTTGTACTGCTAGATGCGAAACAGTTGTGGCCAGATACCCAAATATATCAATTTGAGATCGTAGTCGAACAGTCTTAAGTCGCATCGGTTGCATTTAACAGCTTTTTGTTGTTATGTCTTGACAGACAGGCTAGTATTGGAGAGTGGTATGCACAAGAACTGAAGAAATCTTTTTTTTGCCGGCCTACCAAAGTCGTATTAGAGCGTCCAGTGTGTATTTTTTTTAACAATTTGTTTTAATCACTTCACTCCAAGCAAGGAGATAATGCTACTATGATCCAAGGGGTTACTGAGAATAAAAGAAAATTAGGAAATTTTAGCGCGGTGAAAGGAGAATAAAAGCACAAAATTCAGGAAAACAAAAATGGCGATTGATGTTGCATTTAAACATTTTGTAGATGATAACAAAGCAATAAGCCGGAGGAGAGTTTCATAAGCAAAAAGTGCAGAAAAAGAAACTATTAGAATAGAACTTATAGTTGCATTTAGTTATTTCGGCAGTAAAACAATGAGACCTAATTGCCAATCTAGTTATTGCGGTCAGATTTTTTATATTAGTATTCTCAAATAAGAATGCGTATATTTCAAGTTTTACATGACTAAATTTGATGACGTTTTTGTCTGAGAGAGAAATAAAAGTGAAAGAAACAGTTAAAAAGAGAATTATTATTTTGGGTTCAGCTTCTTAGTGCATGGTACCCTGAAGACGATGCCAAGAGATTTGGCGATCATATCAATAATTAAATGCATATACTACCATTCCTGCGCCAATCACTTCTCATTCATATATATATATATATATATATGTGTGTGTGTGTGTGTGTGTGCGCGTGTGTGTGTGTATGTAAGTAGACACTGAAGTCAACACCCAGAAGCGGCAGCCTGTTTCATGCTTAAACGCATTCGTGCTTTGTTCAACACAAACAGAGCACACCTGTCATTTATACTGTAGCTATGACAAGTGAGTGTTAGTTAATTACAGTTTATGGAACAGAGCGCATTATCTTGCGTGATCAACTGCACAAACACTCGGTCACGATGGCTTCCGACTTCGTGCTAGCACAAACATCGACGAACAATTCCGTCCACCCAGCTTCACACAAAAGTCTAGGGTCAACCCGTGGCATGTTTTTTTCTGACATTTTCCAAAAATATCGAATGCTGATAACATCAAGAAGTCAGCTTCCTGACAAATCGTCCATGGTGAGATTCGAACCCCATGATCGAAAAGCAAATGTTCTAACCACACGGCCATGCGCTCATTTTATATTTATATATATAATATAATATAATCTTACTTATTATAAAAGCCAGGTTGTGTGTGTGTGTGTGTGTGTGTGTGTGTGTGTGTGTGTGTGTGTGTGTGTGTGTACGTTTATATATTGGATCGGATTTCCTACATTTTTCAACCGATTTCAACAAAACTTCACAGGACTACGTAAAATTACCTTGCGGTGGTTCTGACAGCACCAAAAATTGAAAAAACACAATTATTTTTGCACAAAATCAATTTGAAAACACGATTAAGGGACATTAATTAAAGGGGGACAACTCACATCGAGTTATACTTATTATAAAACCCAGGTTGTTTGTGAGTGTGTGTCTGTGTTCGTTTATATATGGGATCGGATTTCCTACATTTTTCAACCGATTTCAACAAAACTTCACTTTTTTTTTGGCAGGTAGTGTTTCTTATTGTCTTGCACACTTTTTTCTTTATTCTTACAGTCAGAATGCTTTAAAAATTCCATTTACAAAACAATTGTTTATAATAAAATTCTATTCAATCGGTAGACTCATAATGATTGAAAACAATGTTTTTGTTTGAGTTTGGGTTTGACCAATTCGTAAAAAAAAAATAATTAAGACATGCGTGTCCGTCAACCTTAAACAATAATCTTTGTCAATTTTATTTTTCAGTCTTTATGATGGTCGATACTTGATCTATCTCTTACTGTTACATCCACGGGCAACGCCGGGCTCTACTGCTAGTATAATATAAAAGGCTCAAACACTAATATTCCATGGTTATAATTTCTTACATTGGAATCGTAATTACGATCCAATTCATCCGATTATATATATATATATATATATATATATATATATATATATATATATATATATATATATATTGCGGACATGAATCAACCTGATATTGGGTTATTTTGCGAATAAAAAACTTTATTTAAGACCCTACGTCTGCCTAACTTAGTATAGTATATAGTATAGTATCTAGATAATTTGCTTACCTTTCCGAAGTACCTTGAAAAAAGGACTTTTGTGAGTTTTTATTCGTATTGTTGAACCTTAAAGGGTTCTTGGGAACCGAAGCCGTGCAATATACCGAATAGTCCTGCCTTTGTATAAATCTAGGTTTGAAATATACCTAATATCTTTGCGTCCTGTGTATGACGATAAACTACGTCCAGTAGCAATGTCTCTGATCAGGAGGTTTTGAAGAGCGTGGAAACCACCTCTTAATTGCTGGTGTTCCCAGATCTACCCTAACCCGGGGTGGTAGCACCTGTTACGGTCGCAGCTATGGCCAAATAATTAACCCCCAAACTGTAGTACTATGAGAGTGTAAAAATAGGCTTTAATACCATAAATACTTTTTTGTAAAAAATTATTACCAGCAACAGAATTTTGAAGGAAAAAAAAAGCAATACATTATTACCAGTAATACATTTTTGAAAAAAAATATTACCAGCAATAAAAATTTTGTCAGCATTAAATAACCCATTGAGGTTGATATGCCGTAAAACAAAACAAGACAAACAAACCTAATATCTTCTGTTTAAACATCGTTCAAATTCCAGTTAAATTCATTACATTCACTTACGTGGTAATACCCTTGGGAAAAACATGAATCCTCCTCTTCTCCCCACCCCCGCTATGGGTAAATAGCAGGACAGACCGGGTTCTATAGCCCTGGATGGCAACTGGTCTACCGCAAAAAGAAATGGCAACCTACTGCGAGAAAAAATCTGCTTCGTCAGTCATGTATCGAAAGATACATGATCGCCTAAGCATGTATCACGCATGCCGCATAACTGACTGAACCCTTGCTAAGTAATTTATCTTGCCGCTTATTTCAACCAAATTTTGATTAAACCTTATCAATTCTGCTGAGAAGCGAAATTGACATTAAACTTTATATAAAGAAGTATTTTTTAAAGTTTTATTTGATTCGATATTTAAATTTAATTGTAATTGATTTTTATTTATTTTAAATTGTAGTTACATATTTGATTTATTTACAGTTTAATTTAATTTATAATTAATTAATTCGTTTAAAAATCTCGTCGATTCCTATTTAAATTTAATTTTATTCGAATTTAATTTACTAGTGTGTGCCGCATTGTCTTTTTCCCGTTTCAGGATGAAGATTGACAGTACAAGGATTAGTTTGGCCCTGCATTCTGAAACAATGTGTTCCTCTATCAGCTTTGATGTTTATCTTTACAGCAAAAGACACAAATGAAGATACACTGTTGTAGATGTAAATGTTTTCCTTGAATCTAACTAAACTATAGTATTGAAAAGATAATTTATATGTACATGAATGTTCACGACTAATTGAAATTTGTTAGTAATTCCTGCAGACTATATCAGAACATTTACCTGTATAGTATAAAAATGAGTGAATTTTCATTGAATATATATCGAACATAGATATTTAGAAATGTAAACTGTCGTTGTAAATATTTTTGGATAAGTAAATCTATCTATCAAATGGTTCATTTCCTCTAGATGGTGTTTAAAAAATCCCCGTCAAAATTATTTTCAAATGAGTAATTTAAATTGCAAAGCAGCATGCGTAAGTAATTTATTTCTAACGTCAATCTTGACGGTGAAAAACCAATAATTCCTTTCATAATTTCATCTAAATATCATTGTTATAAAAATTCTGTGGAATTTCCACGGGTACAGCTAGAATATATATATATATATATATATATATATATATATATATATATATATATATATATATATATATATACTGAGTGACAGCAAGTTTCCTCAGATCTCCTGTGTCATCTCAGAGACAAGCACTGGGCAGGATCGAAATTTACTGGTATAATAGCAATTTACTAAGTTTGTTTCATGCCTGTCTCTTTTCTGGGTTTCGTGATTTAGATAAAATGCAAATATATATATATAGTCGACTCTCCCGTCGAATTCGACGTATGAGGGTCAAGCAGATCAGTTCCCAGGAAACCGACAGCCCGACAACAGCACATGACATTTGATTATAGTGGTGAAGGCCTCGTGCAGAATCCACACTTTTTGAAGGGCTGAATACAGAGACCTGGTGCACTACGTGCCACAAGGTTCCCAAACGAACCTCTGCAGGTTTTGAATTCAGAGTTGTCCTTCTCTTGGACCAGTTGACATCCAAGGCTATAGAACCCAGTCTGTCCTGCTATTTACCCATAGCTGGATGGAGAAGAAGAGGATTCACACCTTTCCAAAGGGTATTAGCACATAAGTGAATATAATGGAATCGACTAGAATTCGAACTCGGCTCTGCGATCCCTCAATCCAAGCCGCTATAAATTATATATATATATATATATATATATATAATTAATTAAGTTATAAGGAACTTGGTAAACCGAATTGGTAAATCCAAAGAGGATGAAATCCTGAGAGCTCAATGTTAGGACAGAGCTAATATGTAATGAAAAACAAATCACTTTAATGTACCATTACGATAATTTATTTCACCTAAATCCTTTTTTAAGGATTCAGGATCATCAGGTAAATCTTCCAACAACGAAACCTTGTTGGAAGATTTACCTGATGATCCTGAATCCTTAAAAAAGGATTTAGGTGAAATAAATTATCGTAATGGTACATTAAAGTGATTTGTTTTTCATTACAATTATATATATATATATATATATATATATATATATATATATATATATATATATATATAGATAGATAGATAGATAGATAGATAGATAGATAGATAGCCGAATACAGGGCTGGTGTAGATGGAATAAATTTCCAGTAACCAAAAACACAATTTTTTTAAAGCGAATAATATTTATTTAAAAATTATGACATATGTATGTTATAACATCACCACAAAAATAGCCATTTTGTTTCACCAATTCAGGTGTTATGTCAAGTGATTGTGTTGCAAGTTGAACTCTTTATTTTACTTGCAACACCATAACTTGCAAAACACCTGAATTGTTGAAACAAATGGCTATTTTTGTGGTGATGTTATACATACGTCATAATTTTAAATGAATAATATACACACACACAAATATATATATATATATATATATATATATATATATATATATATATATATATATATATATATATATATATATATATATATATATATATATATATATATATATATATATATATATATATAAGCAATTAATCGAGTCTGAAATCTCAACAGAATGCAGATTGCGAATCAGACTCGATATAGCTATATCGAGTCAGATTCGCTATCTCTTCGTCACCGAGGCCAGTTGGAACAGGTGTTATGACGATTGCTCGATGACGTAACTGTCCAGGTTTCAATCCTCGTTAGTGGATGAACACTGCTGATGAGTTCCAAATATAGGACGAAACGGCCGTCCAGTGCTTTCTGCGTTCTGTTGAGGTTTCAGACTCGATGAATTGTTTAAATATGATTATTTAATCCTCCTAATAATTTCTATCATATATATGTCAGATTGTATTATTAAAGTCAAAATTTTCTGAATAAAGCAGATGTTAGCAAAAATCTTCAAAATATGCATATATTAAGATGAGGAATATTTCTATATTCCGTATCTCGCTCTCTGAAACTTCTGGCTTTTCGCAAGTTCCAATCGCCGTGGAAAGAAGACGACATTAAAGAGAAAAGATTGAATCGGTTGATGGCGATCCCGAAAGTTAATTTTTTTTATTGTTTTAGAAAGTGAAAGGAACGCTACAACAAATTTGTGAAACTCCAAAGTGAACATTTAGAAGTGAACAATGGTGCCATTACAATAAGGAGGCTATTTTTCTCTTTTAATATTAAAGAAGGAAATATTTCCGGACAGACCTCGTTTATATATATATATATATATATATATATATATATATATATATATATATATATATATATATATTGATGTGCTGATTGTCTTGCGAGTGTGTCTAAATCACTAAATATCATATATATTTATCGAATGTCTTTGTGTGTTTGTGCGTGTGAATGTGTGTCTTCTTTTTTTCTTTTTTTTTTTTTGTCTGAATCTCCATTTACTTACATTTGATTGACATTTATTCATTTTTAAGAGGATTATTTTCGGGAGGATGCAAATATGGCTTCTTAGCAATCTATACGACTCAGCTCCCATTTTTCTTCTTGTCAAATCAGCGTTTTCCCTCCATCTTTTATATTTTTTTCCTTCCTTCATTCTCTGACTTGCATACTTTACACGATTCTATCGAAATGACATATTTAGAGGCCTTGTGTATAATTTTCCATTTTCGTTGTTGCGTTATTGGGCAATTAAAATATTTCTGCAGTTTAGTCGTTGAAACAATTCCAGTAGAAACGACTGCCCGTATGTATTTTAATGGCTGACTATGTTTATCACAATTAACATCAAATAAGAAGAAAACATTGTATTAGCTCTTCCATTCCTCTCCTCTCTACTTTTGCTCTCTCTCTCCTTCTCTCTCTCTCTCTATCTATCTATCTATCTATCTACATATATATATATATATATATATATATATATATATATATATATATATATATAGATAGATAGATAGATAGATATGTGAGTGTTTGAGTGTGCGTGTTCGTATATCAAGTTAGACAATATGTTTAAACAAAATCCATGTTTAAGCAACTTGTCATCTCTTTACGGCTATCATTATTTTTATCTGAGTGAGAAAAAGAAAAAAACAACTATATTTATTGGTTGTTAATAATCCTGTTAATCTATTATTACACTGGAATATATCCCTTGCTTCATGGACATTAAAATGTTGCAACCAAAAAACACTCTTGAGAAACATAGTTAAAGATTTTTAATATTATTATGTTTTTTTACAGTGAGGTTTACTCTGTACAAAGCTCGGGGCACACGAGGCAGTGGATTTCAGAGTAAAAAGCACAGTTTATATTATGTAGGGAAGCACCCTCTTGGGAGCCGGTTCCACAAAGTGGTTCATAGGCAGAATACCAATGGAATATGAAGGGAATAATGGTGATTCACTGCAATGTACATGGTATGGCAGGTCTTAGCTCTGAAGGTTCGAACTAGTGGAATTTAGTCTATCTGTATACTTTCAATGGAAATAGCAATAGAGCAACGAGGAACTTGCGACATCTCGTCACCCACAAGGATGCGGGAAAGCTTTTGGACTCTATCGAGAGTAGAAATTGAAGACTGGTCAACTTCCCCATTCATTCATTCTTCATTTTCGGTTTAATCTGGCTCTTGTAAAGGTAGAGGATAGCAGGGGAAGTCAGGTACTTGCTGGAGCGGTTCAGGGAACTAACCATTTTTCCAGCATTATTAGTGATGGATCGTATGTACGAATTCCGTTTGATGTTTGTGTTGATTTTAAGTCCCAATAAGCGCTCAAAATACCCTTTCGACGATACCATTTTCAAAAAAAATATTATCACCACTATTCTTCAGTTTCTCTTATTACTCCCGCACTTAATTCGAAACGTTTTGATGAAAATGCTTTTGTTTAACAAGTTTTAAGCATGTTATTAAATGTGGACAATTTATATTTTTGATTTGCCACAAGTTAAAAACTATTCTTTTGTGCTCTTTTTAACTTTAACTTTTTTTTTTTTTTTTACAATAGTGTTCACCCTGCCTATTGCCACTTAAAGTAAAGTATTATAGAGTAATAGGTACAACTTATGCGGATGTGTGTAGACGACAATGGTTAACTGTAGACATGAACAGGTTAAGATTGGAGTGATCGGAGAAGCATCCTCTTTGGAGCCAGATCCTCAAAACAGTTCGTAGGCAGAAGCTGCTCAAGTGGAACCTTTTTTAAAACTTTGTAGAAATAATTTTTATATCTATCAAAAAATTTAAATATACAATCGCACACGTAAGCGTACATACACACAAAATTTGAATGAAAATAAAATGCACATCTATGTCTCATCTATCTGGCAACAGTCACTGGGTAATAGGAAAAGAATATAACCCGATTGTTAGAAGTGATTTTTTTATGGCTCCTGTATTTAAATTAAATATATTTTTGAATAAATATGACATTTTAAACGCACAAACAATTTCAATTTGAAATTTGTTCATCTTGCCGTCAGCGAAGTGACAGGTACCGAACTATATGTAAAGATGTAGATATTGAAACTTGATCCCAGTCCTCAAGTCTACCACAGAGCGATGCCCACAAATTAAACCTGGCGAAGTTGTGTTAAAAACTATCTGACATTTAAGCGCACTGTCTGCATTTTACTGATTGGCGCCGACGCCGCGTGGTTTAGGCAGAAATGTGAGTGTTCATTAGTGTTTGGCGGAAGTGGTTGGTGGGCCGGCATTAGGCACTTTCCGGGCTGATTAACGGGGTTAACAAGGACAATCAGGAGGTAAAAAGAGTAATCAGTTTGTGCGCAAAATCAGAAAGACACGCAAACCTTTTGGTGGGCGGAAAAACGGAAGGCTGGCAGATCATAACAATGAAGAATGATTAATTACTGTTATAGATAGATAGATAGATAGATAGATAGATAGATAGATAGATAGATAGATAGATAGATAGATAGATAATGAACAGTCTCCTATAGAAAGATTGCTATGGACTGAAGGAGATAGGCAGATTGTTATAGGCAGGCTTAGATAGATAGATAGATAGATAGATAGATAGATAGATAGATAGATAGATAGATAGATAGATAGATAGATAGATAATGAACAGGCTCGTATAGATAGATTGATATGGTCTGAATGAGATAGGGAGATTATTATAGGCAGTCTTAGATAGATAGATAGATAGATAGATAGATAGATAGATAGATAATGAACAGGCTCGTATAGATAGATTGATATGGTCTGAATGAGATAGGGAGATTGTTATAGGCAGGTTTAGATAGATAGATAGATAGATAGATAGATAGATAGATAGATAATGAACAGGCTCGTATAGATAGATTGATATGGTCTGAATGAGATAGGGAGATTGTTATAGGCAGGTTTAGATAGATAGATAGATAGATAGATAGATAGATAGATAGATAATGAACAGGCTCGTATAGATAGATTGATATGGTCTGAATGAGATAGGGAGATTGTTATAGGCAGGTTTAGATAGATAGATAGATAGATAGATAGATAGATAGATAGATAGATAGATAGATAGATAGATAGATAGAGTTTGTTCAGCAGCTGGAGAGAAAAAAACGCTATAATTTTAACAACTAATTGTTACCCAAAGATTCAATGAAATCCCATGGATCTTGATTAAATTAAATTTAAGATTATCTAGTAAAATACATATCGCTAATGGTTTTCTTCTTCGGATTTTTGGCATTGTTCATTCTCCGTTAAAATGAAGAAAAGAGTGAAATATTTATGACTATTTGGATAAAATATAAACTTATATGATCACTCGACAAATATAAGCATTTAATTAAGGGACTCACTTTATATTGGATGTGTGCGTAACATAATGTTTATCAGTGTAGAAAGAGAAATTTGAAATTAACATCTGTCGCTAATAACAATCAAAGACTGTAATTTCAAATCTTATCCGATGGATTCATAAAGCATTTTTCAACATAGCCAAAAATCTTTAGTTTACATCTTTCTCAGATTCCTCCCTGATATTGACCGATGGAACGGTCGAAAGTCTTAAGAGCCAACTTTCCTTCCAATTCAACAATGGACTTTTCGTTCACGGATTTCCATCTGATATAAAGCATTTTGGTTCGAAACTAAGAAAAGTTGATTAAAAAACTTCACCTATTTTCGTTGTTACTGAATTGAACAATGCCTACATAAAAGCTTACTGATAGATATGAAGTTGCTCGGAAAACAATGTCCAATTTTAGAATAAACCTTTTAATTACGTTCTAATCTTACTTATTATAAAACGCAGATTTTGTGTGTGTGTGTGTGTGTGTGTGTGTGTGTGTGTGTGTGTGTGTGTGTGTGTGTGTGTATTGGATCGGATTTCCTACATTTTTCAACCGATTTGAACAAAACTTCACAGGACTGCGTAAAATTAGCTTGCGGTGGTTCTGACAGCGCCCAAAATTGGAAAAACACAATTGTTTTTGCACGAAATCAATGTGAAAACACGATACAACGATTCTGTCGCCATAATGAAAAGGGGACAACTCATATCATATCATATCGAGTTATACTTATTATAAAACTCAGGTTGTTTGTGTGCGCGCCCGCGCGTGCGTGTGTGTGTTCGTTTATATATGGGATCGGATTTCCTACATTTTTCAACCGATTTCAACAAAACTTCCCTTTTTTGTGCAGGTAGTGTTTCTTATTGTCTTGCACACTTTTTTCTTTATTTTTACATTCAGAATGCTTTAAAAATTCCATTTACAAGACAATTGTTTAAAATAAAATTCTATTCAATCGGTAGACTCATAACGATTGAAAATGAATATGAGTTTGGGTCTGACCAATTCGTAAAAAAAAAATAAAAATAAAAATAACTAATTAAGTCATGCGTGTCCGTCAACCTTAAACAATAATCTTTGTCAATTTTATTTTTCAGTCTTTATGATGGTCGATACTTGATCTATCTCTTACTGTTACATCCCCGGGCAACGCCAAGCTCTCCTGCTAGTATATTATTATAATACTTGCGCAAAAATATATAACTAATTCCAAATGATTCACGTGTCTTCTTTGCTAATTTTATATCAATCTCAGATATTAACTTAAGACATATACCCATCTTGAACATGAAAAAGAAGAGATGCTTTTACTTTATGCATCAGTTCAAGCTTGAATATAAGGCTTCACAAAATGCTATTAACATTAACAGAACAACATGGGGTGAAAGATCCACTTGTGGTCGGACAGTGCGGTGCTGGTTTCTGAAGTTCTGCAATGGTGATAAAGTCTTGAAGATGAAAAGTGGTAGAGGATGTACATCTCCAATTAATAATCAATATGTGAAACCACTAGTCAAAAATATCACGTCAAAGTGTAAGAAAAATGTCTCATATGCAGGTATACATCACCCTACGTCAATAATTGGTTCCAGAAGTCACGACTTTGTTCGAAAAACGGCTTAAGTTGAAATAACCACACTATAAACCGCAAATAAGCACTCCCCATTGCCTATTACAGTATTTATGATGTGTACGTACAGTATTCTGAATAAAATAATTAATTTCCACCTTATCTTCCAGCGATATAGCCTTACGCTTAGCATTAGCACTTGCACTGGGAGATTTCTTCTGAGTCATGGGCAAAAATGTATTCTAAATCACAACTGAAATGTAAATGAAAGAACGTCAACGGCAGAGCACAGATGTAAACAAGTCTCAATTAAAAATTGGTGTTGGAGCGGGAAATGACGCAGGAGTATCGCCTGTCTGCGGGAATTTGAAATAATATCTGCTGAACATACTTTATTATGCTATTTTTTTGTTTTTGATGATTTTATGATATATATATATATGTGTGGGTGTTTGTGTGCGTTTATGTGTGTGAATGTGTGTGTGTCATTCGCAGACAGTTCTGTCTCACTATATCACAGCTCCTCAGTGCGACTAGACATCTGAATGCCTCAAGCCAGGATCGAAACCCAACCGATTTGGTGTCAGAGCTTCTACCATTGAGCTATCTTCACACGGCAGAGTTACATAGCTAATTCTAGCGTATTGTTTTTACGAACGTAAACAAATGACAATCAGCCGAAGTGCTCCATTCCTTTTAGTGAAGAGCTTTACATTAGCGCAGGTGGCTGTTGTTTATAGAATTAGCTTATCACTCAACAGTGCTCAACTGAAATATGTTTTCAAGTATACATCATATTATTTCAAAGTTTATTTAAATATGATTTTATATGTGTTTGTTGTAATTTTAGTGTATTGTTTTTCTAATATTTTTAACGGCCGACGTAAAGTCAGGTAAAACGACCTAAGGCGGATTTTATCCGACGTATCTTCGAAACGTCTTAAGCCGAGGTATCACTGTAATGGGTGTTAGCTCTTCAACAATATTCGACCATCTCAAGAAAATTGGTAAAGTGGAAGGAACTCAACAAATGGGTTGCACGTTTCGAAGTCTGTTCGATGATACATCTGCGAAATTTGAATGATCCATAGTGACTTATGATGAAAAATGGATCCTTTATGACAATCTTACACGATCGGCTCAATGGCTTGGTCATGACTAAGGACCAAAGCACTTACCAAAATCGGACTTGCAGCAACATAAGATTATGGTGACTGTCTAGTGGTTTACCATTGGTGTTATCGATTAAATACTTCTGCAATCTAACCAAAGCCTCACCGCCGAAGGTTACTGCCAACAAATGGATAAAATGCGCATTCAGTTAGGCAAAATGCGATCAGTATGGTTAATCGATGAGGTCCAATTCTGCTTCATGAAAATGACCAGCTGCACGTTGCTTGAGGTATGAGACTTTGTCACATTTTATCTCTCTCTCTCACTGGCTACCACTTTTTCAAGCATCTTGACAGTAGTTTTTATACCAAAAGTCATTCTTTTGCAATGAAAATACAGAAACTATATTCAAAGATGACTTGGCGTCCAAACCTTTAGAGTTTTATCGTGAATGCATAAATAATGTTTACATTGCTTCTTGGTCTTTTGAACAGGAGTAAAGGTTTATCCCTTATTTCCTGTTTAGGATATGGTTTCCTTCTAAAGTCTGTTTATTCGCTTGTTTTCCCAATCACAAGAATCTTGGCCTCTTCAAATCTAGAGTTAACCGTTATCTTCCCTGCATAGCCCCTAAGAACTTAACCTTGCCCTTTCTTATGTTCATAAAACACCACACACCCTCTACCTTGAGTGGCTCGAGCCCTATATTGGGAAAATATTAGTAAAAAAAAAAATAAAAATGATTTACTTATTTAAACAGTGTTGGAATACATTAATTCTAGAAGAAAAGTTGATTTTAAAATCAGACATTATTTTCCGAACAACCTAACAGTTATATAAATCGCCAAATACAAGAAATTGATAACTGAATTTTTTTTTTTCGCAGTGTTTTAGAAAAAATTCTAGATGTTTGGCAAATATTAATATTAAAAAAAAAAAACTTCTACTATGATTTTCTTTTTCTATCGCTAAATATACAATTCTGTTAGTCATCGTTAATTTTTTTTTAATTACTGTGTTATCTCCCTTTTCTATACCGCTCTCTTGCGGATTTTCTTTGACCAATTCGGGAGTTAAGGCAGTCACACCTATTACTAAATCATTTTTTGCTGTTTGGGACCTAAAAACGCTCCCTGTTAACATCAGAGGGCCACGTCGGCACTGTGAATATTTCATTGTGTGTAAAATGTTTATCTGGCTGGAGAGAGCAAGTCGTTGTGACGTTGCAATACCTGTCTACCCGACGAGACACAACGCTATCGAATATCGAGGCAAGAGAGCATTTCGCTGACAGGCCCGAGAGAATGTCTTACCCGGACGATATTAAGAAAGTCGAAACCGTAATTACACATATTAGTAAGCGCAGACGCTTACAAATGCTAGCGTAAACACACTGTCGAATGAACGTCTATATCTATACCAGCGTGAATGAAAGTAAGACTAAAAAGATCGAGTTTTTCTTTGGGTTTTTTTTTTTATTGGCATATATAACGGTCTGTTGACGCCATTGCCTTCGTTTCCTTTTCTTTCTTTCTTTTTGTGTTTCATATTGAATAATATTTTTTTCTTTGCTCTTGTTGCAGATATCTTACAAGTTTTGCTTTGAATTCTGATATAGAAAAGATCGATCATTACTCCAATATATTTTAGTCAATCTCGGTAATTTTCTGTTTCCGCTTAACAATGTAATACAGTGTAAAAATCTTAAGACAGAGGTTCAAATCTGGAATAGGCAGATGAAATTCTTTGGACGATGGTTAAGGAAATAACAAAACAAGTGTTGCAGATATATCATATATTAAACAGTAAGTACAACAAAAGAGTATTACACGACTAGTAAGTGTGTGTCGGTTGACCAGCGTTCAGTCTATTCGACTGTTATATTTAACAGTCCCCCCCACAATGAATGTATGTGGCACAAGGTCAAGTTTAATGTGGGTTTCTCCGAGCCCGTAGGCTCGGCCAAAAATATTCCCTTTGAACCCGTATAAACGGGTTCAAGGTCTGTCTACCTCCCCGGAAGAAACTTTGCCCTGCGGCAAAGCTTCGTCCGAGTTCCTCTATGCCGAGGCAGAGAGTTGGACAGTTGAACAATCTATGCGACTGTTCCCCAAGGTCTTCTTTCCAACTAAACTTATATAGGCAGAAGAGTCCAACATAGACTCTTTAGAGGGAGGACACCACAACAAACGCACTATGAGGAAAGAGGGATTAGAAATTTTAACCCTCACAGAGCATACTGATAGCAAGAGAGCTAGGGGAAAAGAGCAAACCGCTTATCTGATGAGCTTTTGTGAATGGATGGCGGAAAGTAAGAAAAACTGCTAAAGTCCACAAGGGATAAGAACTTGTTTGTTTGTTTAACAGCATATCAACTCCTTATGGGTCATTAATTTAATTTTCTTGACAGCTTGTGTAGTTTTTCTTTTTATAAAAGTAATGGCATTTTTTTTTTTTTTTTTTACAAAATCTGTTGCTGGTAATTTATTTTTTTATTATTATTATTTCAGTAAATCTACTTTCAGTTTTTATCCAGTTTGGGAGTTCACTATTTGCCCATAGCTCGAACCCTAACAGGTGCTACAACCCCGGGACAGGCAGGAACTGGGAAGACTAGCAATTAAGAGGCCATTCAACGCTCCTCAAAACCCAAATATATATATATATATATATATATATATATATATATATATATATATCATGTCATTGAGAGGGAGAGTGATATACGTATTCATTCTATGAGACAGTATCATCACATATTACCATCAATTACAGTGTGTGTGTGTGTGTTTGTGTGTATGATAGATAGATAGATAGATAGATAGATAGATAGATAGATAGATAGATAGATAGATAGATACGATTTGTAATGAATGTTTCGTAAAATTGACCTGGGTGAGAATTTGAAATGTGTCTAAAATATTATAACATAGGTTGATCTTGTAAGCGAATTACCCGATGACTGCGCTAATACGTAGTTACAATTTATCATACACGCCTTGTTCAAACTGTTATGCGATCTCTCCCAGAAAACTGTAAATGTTGTGTCCCTCAGTGTTAAAGAAACACAAATATACCTGAGAAACAGGTCTGAAACAGGGATTAGCTTGCCGCCATAGTAGATTCCCTAGTCTTCCGAGATTGAATGGTGCCGTTTGGAAGGCATCTTTCGCTATCCCAGTGCGAGTAGATTTTAATGTCGTACTTTCCGTCCTCTGTTAAAACACTTGGCAGATATTTAAATTGTTGCACTTGTTTAATTTTGCTATCTTCAATTTAAAAATGACAGCCTAATTAAAAAAGAACATAATTCTTTACGTCGAAAGTACTTCGAGGGACTACTAGTAATTATTTTCTCAACTATAAACATACGTCAAAAACATCACCAATCTTTATTGAATCCATCCTTAAAGAATGTAACGTATGTTTGTCTAAAACAAACGTGGACGTAAAATCATTTACAAATTAGCGCGCAAAAACCACTACACACAATGTCTGCTAGACACACACATACACATATACCAACTCACACACAAACACACACCCCAACACACACACAAACACACACACATAAAAACACACAAGCACACACAAGCACACACACACAAACACACATAAACACACACACACACAAACTCACACGCACAAACACGCACAAACACACACACACAAACACACATAAACATGCAAACACACACACAAACACACACAAACACACATAAACATAAAACACACACACAAACACACACACACCAACACACACAAACACACACATAAAATCACAGAAACACACATACAAACACACACAACCACACACACATAAACATACAAACACACACACAAACACACACGGGCACAAACTCACACACACAAACATACAGACACACACACACACAAAGACACACACACAAGCACACACAAACACACACACACAAGCACACGCACAAACACACAAACACACATATACATACAAACACACACACAAACACAAATACGAACACACAAACACGCGCACAAACACAAACAAACACACACAAACACACATAAACATACAAACACACACACACAAACCCACACATAAAAACTCACAAACACAAACACACAAACATACAAACACACACAACCACACACACACACAAACATACAAACACAGACCTAAACACACAGAAACACACACAAACCCACACACAAACATACAAACACACACACACAAACACACATAAACATACAAACATACACGCACAAACACACAAACACACAAACACACAAAAACACACATAAACATACAAACACACAAACACAAACATACAGAGACACACACACAAAGACACACACACAAGCACACACAAGCACACACAAACACATACACACAAACACACGCACAAACACGCACACTCAAACACACATATACATACAAACACACACACAAACACAAATACGAACACACAAACACGCACACAAACACACACAAACACAGATAAACATACAAACACACAAACCCACACATAAAAACACACAAACACAAACACACAAACACACATACAAACACACACAACCACACACACACACACAAACATACAAACACAGACCTAAACACACAGAAACACACACAAACCCACACACAAATATACAAACACAAACACACACAAACACGCACACACTAGCACACACACACAAACACACATAAACATACAAACACACGCGCACAAACACACACAAACACACACAAACACAAACACACAAACACACACACAAACACACACACAAACACACACACAAACACACATAAACATACAAACACACAAACACACATACACAAACACACATAGACCTACAAACACACACACACAAACACGCACACACAAACACACAAATACACAAACACACATGAACATACAAACACACACACACAAACACTAACACACACATAAAAACACACACAAACCCACACATAAAAACACACAAACACACATACAAACACACACAACCACACACACACACACGCATACAAACACAGACCTAAACACACAGAAACACACACAAGCCCACACACAAACATACAAACACACAAAGACACACACACAAACACACAAACACACACACACTAACATACGCACACACACACATAAACATACAAACACTCACGCACAAACACACACAAACACACAAACACACACAAACACACACAAACACAAACACAAACACAAACACACACAAAAACACACACAAACACACACAAACACACACACACAAACACACACACAAACACACATAAACATACAAACACACACAAACACACACACAAACACGCACAAACACACACACAAACACACATAAACATACAAACACACACACACACAAACACGCACACACAAACACACAAACACACAAACACACAAACAAACTTACGATAGTCGTTCAAGAAGTTCTAAACGTCATCTAGAAAGCATAGCTGAATTTTTTTTATATAAAACTATACAAAAATATTTGAGATTTCTGTATTAATTTCTGTGAAGTTGAGGCCCATGCACAGGTGAGAGGTGTGGGGTGAAATCTAAAAATGGACAAAACATAGGCCCGAGCAGACATAAACTGTCTGCAAAAGAAAGGCATAACACCCAAGGTAATCGATGAGGACATGGTACAGACACTTGTTGAGGATTACCCTTCCTATGGAGAAGTCGGCTGCTGAATTCATGCAGGGCTGGGACAACACAGAAGTTGACCATCGGTCATGTCGTCCAAAAACCTCAACCACCGATGAACAAGTTGAAGCTATTCAACGTATGGTTTTGTATAACAGACGTTTTACTGTCCAGCAGATTGTTAAGTTCATCAGCATTAGTTCTTGTTCGGTCTATACTGTTTTAACTTAGATCTTAGGGATGAGGAAGCTGTCTGCAAAATGTGTCCCAAGAATGCTGACACCAGAGCAGACTCGTTTCCTGGCTGATCCTGATAATTTCCACCGCAGATTAGTAACTCATGAAACTTCGGTCACACCACTTCGAACCTGAAAGGTTTAAAGCAAACAGTGGAAACATTCTGGTTCACCATCCTTGAAGAAATTCAAGCAGGCAGCGTCTGTTGGCAAAGTGATGGCTTCTGTTTTTGGAATTCTGAAGGCGCAGTCCTGATAGACTTCTTGGAAAAAAGAAAAAAAGACTGTTTATGAATAGTACTATGCCATAGTACTATTTACCCATAGCTGAAGGGAGAAGAAGAGGATTCACACCTTTCCCAAGGGTATTATTAGTACGTAAGTGAATGTAATGGATTCGACTGGAATTCGTACTCGGTTTTCCGATTCCTCAATCCAAGTCACTACCCATTACTCCGCTATATATATATATATATATATATATATATATATATATATATAGATAGATAGATAGATAGATAGATAGATAGATAGATAGATAGAGTGCGAAGGATCAGTTGTCTAAATTTTGCAAAAATGGAAAAAAAAACAGACATCTCATTTTAATAGATATATTTACCAAAATTACCCAAAAACATCTTGAAATACTAAAGAGTAACTTTTTCAATAAAATCGCCATTGACTTCAACCACGGCCTCCAGACGAGTACAGAATCTCCTGTAACTCTTCTGGGTGGTCCCCTTGTTTAAGTTGGTGAATGCTACCATAATCCTTGCTTTCAGTTCATCTTTGGTGTAACAAGGAGTTTTGCTGGTCTCTCGCTCAACTGTGCCCACATAATCAAGGGGGTTGTAACTTGGGGAGTTAGGAGAGTAAATGTAAAGGCTGATGTGGTCGCAGAAACTGTCTGTCAGCCATGACCGTGTACTCTCGCTTGTGTGGCATGGTGCAGAGTCCTGTTGCCAGATAAAGAGTCTTCCAGCAGCCACTCAGGTCAGCACTACCTCATCAAGTCACTTAAAGTAGTCTGTGGCCATCAGCAACAAATCCGAGAGTTCTTTTCTCATCAGAACGATCAGGCGGAGTTTTCCGAGCTGCCGTACTAGACTCATCCAGCTATTTCCTAATCCTCTGCACTGTCTTCAGATTGACACCCAATCGCTCTGAAATGTTCGTATTGGAGCTTCCGGTGTGAATGCCAAGCAGTACAGCGGGTCGTTTCCAAATTTCAGGCGAAGTGAATTGCGTCATGGTGATCTTTTTCTTACAGACAGTGTCCAGCTGACCGTACTACACTGTGCAGTCAACAAAATGAAAAACAAACAACGCGCATGCACGGAATTAAAAATATAAAGTAGCGACAATTTATTCATCACACCATGTACATACACACACATGCACACAGACGGACATCCACATACCTACACACACACGCACGCACACACACACACATATATATAGTTCACTTTTAATTTTTTGTTTTTTCCAGAAATTGTCTTACAATGCAATCTTCACACTTGGACTGAAGATCGCAGTGAAGCATTAAACTGACAATTACTATGCAGTTTTGATCCTTATACCCATGCCCCCGCTCTCTTTCCATATATATATATATATATATATATATATATATATATATATATATATGAAGAAATATACTCTTAAGGTGTGCTATATTTATGGGATAAAGTGCTCAATATCAGAGATAGAGCGTGTATAAATATAAAAGTGAACATTGAAGTCAACACTTAGAGGCATATAGATAGATAGATAGATAGATAGATAGATAGATGGATAGATAGATAAAACCAATATATATGAAGACAATATTAATATTGTCTTTAAGATATATTCATTTACATCAAAACATCCATTCAATGATTATATAAAACAACTAATTCGGAAACATTTAATTATATATATATATATATATATATATATATATAGAGAGAGAGAGAGAGAGAGAGAGTGAGAGAGAGAGAGAGACTGACGATTGCCTTTAGCATGAAACACGACTCTCGCAGCTAGGTGTTGACTTCAATGTCCAATTTTATATTTACATACTCTCTATTCTTGGTATTGAGCACTTTATCCTGTAAATAGAGCATACCTCAAAACTATATTTCATCCTACATACATACATACATATATATATATATATATATATATATATATATATATATATATATATATATATATATATATATATATAAAATTTCGTATAAATACCTAATTTTATGAGCCTATAATTATTGGGCTATATGTTTTTTGGGGAAAATTTTTATTAAATCATCAACTTTATAATTATTAAATTTAATATAATTATTAAATAATTTTTATTAAATCATCAACTTTATAATTATTAAATTTAATATAATTATTAAATAATTTTTATTAAATCATCAACTTTATAATTATTAAATTTAATATAATTATTAAATAATTTTTATTAAATCATCAACTTTATAATTATTAAATTTAATATAATTATTAAATAATTTTTATTAAATCATCAACTTTATAATTATTAAATTTAATATAATTATTAAATAATTTTTATTAAATCATCAACTTTATAATTATTTAGAATTCGGTTATAAGTTATGAATTACTTTATGATTACTTCACATCATTTGAATTGAGATTGTCATTTCTATTTTTTCCGTCATAATTTTTTAAATATCGATTATGTCGTTTTAAAAGCGATAATTAATCACTTTATAATATTCCGTTTTATTTTTAACCGTATCTGGATTCAGGTGAGATTGTAAACCTTACTTGAAGAACGCGGTAATTTTCTTTTTACACCTGTAAATCTCCATCATTTCTCTCTGTTTACATTTACAACAGTAGCTTTTTAAAATATGTTCTTGCTTGTCAAACCCATCTTCCTTGTTTATTACCCTGTTGATGTCTCTCAAATCTCTTCATACGACTATTTTAAGACCAGTTCCTTAATGTTATTATCTTGTCAATGTTTTTAGTTTCTTTTTTTTATTATTATTATCATTCTTGTAATCTCTGTTCAGATTTTTTCTCAAATTCCAATCGATTGTCCAATCATTCAGTAATTTGTTTCTATCTGAATGTCTGGGATGGTCATTTTTTTTTTCATTGACATTATTTACATGCAGACTGTTGTTACCATCTTTATTGCTGTTTCAACCGTTGTGGCATCCAGCCTCGCGCGGTACTTGTTGATCCTGATAACGCCCAGGTGATTTCAAACCGTTGCCTTTATTTAATCTACGGGAGTACAATGTTCTATTTTCGATGACCGTGTCTAGGTATATCTCATCTAGTTCTTATTTAGTACTTGTCGAGTATTACACTACCCATTTCCATTGAACCCAAATACACACCGCCTGACCCAGGGATTGAATTTAAATATATCGTTCTTCTTTTAAGGTTTAACCCTGATCCATAGCAATGTTTTTATTTCTAAAAACATAAAGATATTGTTAACTATATTGTTATATATATTTATTTACAATATGAAACTAATATGTTATAAAAGTTATAAGAAGTTGTTTGATGGTGTGAGCTTATATTAAGCAACTTCAGGTTTGTTCAGATATCATAAATAAATATTAGGTTGGTGCAAAAATAATGTCGTTTTCTCACATATGTTACTATGTGAGAAAACGACATTATTTTTGCAACCTAATATAAGTAATTGTATAATTTATACACTACCTTTGTACATTACCTTTGTACATTTTCATGAAATGAAACTTCGTCAAATCATGCGAAACACATGGCTGGACCAGATCACAAACAACAAAGTTCTCCTCCGCGCAAAGATTAGGAGCCTAGAACCCATCATGACTCGCCACCTACTTCGATAGGCAGGACACCTCGCCCGAATGCCAGACATCCATCTATCCCAAACAAATACTCTTCTCAAAGTTCGCTTCTGGCAAGAGACCACGTGAAGCCCTTCGTCGTCGATTCAAAGATCAGCTCAAAAAATATCGATTCAGTCAATTGGAAGACGGAAGCCGCAGAAAAAAATCAATTGGAGAAGTACAGTCCAAGAAAAAACAACATCCTTCGAATTTACCAGAAGACAAATAAAGGAGATGAAAAAAGACCAAAGTAATTCCATAGCTCTCCATCCCACTGAAATCCGCTACCCTACCATGCGTTGACTGCGGACGTCCCTTCAGCTACTATCCCCTGAATCCTTTTGCCGTACCATTAGCATCTTGTGGCCGTCTCTTCAGATCTCATTTCACACAGAAGGAAATGTTGATGAGTACCACAATACTCGGCAATGAGTTCTGCCGACGACGGCATTTGCACTATTTTCTTCATCTTTGTTGTTGTTATCACAACGTCCTAGCCGTTTTGTCCTTCATGAATCGTCCAGATACGGATGGAATTACGGGAGACTTGTTGGTTCCCGAGCAACCATTGAAGCTCCCCTTCTCCCAATGGGTCTTTTAGTCCTTACAATGATTTTGACGCAAGACTCTCCGTTGCTTTTGTGTATATATATATATATATATATATATATATATATATATATATATATATATATATATATATATATATATGCGTGTCTGTGTGTGCTTATATAGTTATTAGTATGTATTCTCATGTCTGTGTTAAAATGAATTTTTACACAATTACATTCTGTTGCACACAAACTCACGCATATATATATATTGCCACCAGAAAATTGACATCATTCTGTCTATTCTGGATTGGACTCGTCTGGAGACGAGTCCAGTACAGTTTCGAAGAAAACTGGAGCAAGGTTGCCCTGGCTGAAATAGGTTATACCCACATGAGGTAATTTAGGATTTTTTTTTTTTTACTGTGTAATATATATGCCCTGTTATAATAAACACAGAGCTGGATCAGTTTTAATATTTGATATTTACTAGGTTCAACCTGGATTGTATACCAACGGATCTATTATCTGTAAATATATATATATATATATATATATATATATATATATATATATATATATATATAATATTTTGGTCAGTTATCTTTATAACTTTATTCACACTTTATATTTTTCGGACAGTTGTCCTTGTTCTTATTGCTGTGTACACGACGTTTCGGCCATTGTACACTCCGGCCCTGTTCAGATGATATTTTCTGAAATTTCTAACCGAACCTTTTATTAATTCCACAGGATTAGATTGTTCTAATGCCACGTGATATGCTTTTGGATATCTCAGTTTTAGTTAATTCACCTTAATAAATCAACTAAGTTATTATTCCCTCTGTTGTGGCGAGAGATTGAACTCACAATTCTCTGGGTGAAGTAACTTTGGGATCAATCAACCGCTTGTCACAGTAGAGAGAACAAAACTTGGATTTATCAAGAACAACAGTCCGAACAATGTAAATAATGTAAATAGTTACAATACTTCATCTCGAAAAATAGAGACATAGATCTTTATGCATTTAAAACAATTACGTGTGTAATTATTTTAGTATTTGCATGAGTAGGTGTACGTACACGTACATACACACACACACACACATATATATATATATATATATATATATGTTTCCAAAAATAAATACGCTAAAAATCCACCTTCATCCGAACCGTGCGCCGACAGCTTAGTGGTAGAATATCCGCCTGATACCAATTAAGTCGATCCTAGCTAGAGGCAACCGGATGTCTAGCCGCACTGATGAGCTGTGATACAGCGAAACAGTCTGTCTGTGATGACATTATGTATATATATATATATATATATATATATATATATATATATATATATATTTGGTTGGATTGATGTGAGTTTGTGACCCTGGGTTTCACGCTTTTGCGATCGTCAGACAAACTGATTAATTTTTTTTAAATTTTCGGTTTATGTAGATTGCGTGTATTGGTGTTATTATGGAAGTGGTCGGGCGAACGACGTTGTCTGACGATCGCAAAAGCGTGAAACCCAGGGTCACAAACTCACATCAATCCAACCAAATATGTTAGCTCTATCTCTGATATTGAGCGCTTTCTAATAAGTACCGCGCATATAATATATAAATAATTATATATATATATATTTATTTATATTTATATACACACACTTTTCACATATATATATGTGTGTGTGTGTGTGTGAGAGAGAGAGAGAGAGAGAGAGTGTGTGTGTGTGTGTGTGTGTGTGTGTGTGTGTGTGTGTGTGTGTGTGTGTATGTATGTACGTGTCATATTTCTCAGCGTTTTTTGTGTCAAAATTATAGTCTGTCTCGTTACAGGGGACAAGGTATTGATGTATTGTTTTGTAAAATGTCTTTTTGTGACAGTCATTATAGGCGATCGAGTAAATTCCTCCTTCAAATTTTAGTTTATTGTTTTCTTAATATTGATTAAGTCTTTTAGATGTAATAGTAGAAAATTTTATGATGAGTTTAGATAGATTATTTCCAATTGTCATAAAAAATACAACTCTGGTCAAAAGAGAAAACAATGAAAATGTCTAGAGAGTGCCTTTATTGCAAGGTCATCCACAGTAAATTTGCACTTTGGCTCTTACAATATATCACCATGCCTGGCAGAACTGCTATTATCACAGTGTGGGATATCTATTAACAAAAGTGATGATAAGAAAAATAATCGTAAAGAAATCGGCCAGATTATACAAATTTTTTAAAAAAATTTAAAATTACCAGCATCCCTCGTTCGTGCGCATGTCGCACCTGTTGTTCATAATGACGGTCGTCTTGAGTAGAGAATCCAGAGGTTAGCAGTGAATATCTTGAAGACAGTAGGAAAGCGTTGTTCACATTAGCAGTGGATATTTTGGTAAAAGGTAGCAGAGCATAGTTCGTCCTTCTGTTTCTCTTCGCCTGACAAGCTGGACTGTACATTCGGGTAGAGTGACCAAAATGGCCGCCTTTATACACGACAGATTGAATGTTCTACGTCTTCTGATTGGTTAACCATCTATTGGTGAACTATAAAGTGAGTCAAGGCATTTTGACTAACTCACTAGTACACATATATATACACAAAAAACTGCAACAGCACCAACATAAAAAAATTTAGTCCTAAAGCATGAAACGTGTCACAAGTAAACTTTTTCTGCATTGTTATAAATTTTTCCTATATTTTTCTTGATATATAAAAAATATATATTCGTTATCTTATATCGTCGACGTGAAAAACTTCCAAACTTTTAAGGAATATAAAAATCTCTCGATATAAAACAATTCTTTTAGAAACTGAAAAAAATTCATCCCACGATGCATACATAAATTAAGAAATATCCACTACATATTTCCAACCTATACATGCCATTTCTTGAAGTCATCAGCTGAAGAACTAGAAGTATTAAAAAATTAAACCACTAAAAAGAAAAGATTACATGAAAAGATGAAACAAATAAATGACAATCAGAACAACAAACTGAGACTCAACTCAAAACCCTATGGAGTAACAGCAAATGAAAATATGTTGGAAGGCCAGATCTAATAGAAAACCTATTTGATATAAAACTATCTAATACAGAAAGGGAAGCCCCCAGCTTCGATTTAAAATTTGCTACCGAAATTCGGAAAGACATAGTAGACACTATAATAAAAAATCATAAACAAAATAACTTTGAATTTACAAAAGGTTTCATTCAAGGCATAATCACTGCTACTATAGAAGCCAACGACGGAAATACCTGACTGCAGAGACACTTAAATGCACAAAGGAAACCAGCAAATATAAGGAAATCCACATTGCCCCAGCTGACAAAGGAGCTGGTTTTGGGATCAAGAATAGATACGTAGAAAAAAATTAATTTACTACTCAACGATACCGATACATAAGAAAAAATAAACAAACATAAAATAAATACAAAAATTTTACAAGATTAGGAAACTAATTAAAAATGAAAACAAATCATTGTATAGAGCCATAGAATATCATTCTAGACACCCAAACTTTACGGTCTCCTTAAACCCCACAAAACAGGTATCCTGATGCGCCCCATTATATCGGGAATAGGCAGCTCCCCACCCCGCAGAAACAAGCGAAAGCCATACAAAAATTCTTACCTCTCTCATTGGAACAATCAGTTCATCTCATATAAAGAACTCAGGTAGCCTAGTTGAAAATCTAAGAAAAATGAACATGACTGACAAACTCATGGCCAGCCTAGATATAAAATTTCCTCTACACCAATGTCCCAGTTGAAAAATGTCTAAATCTCCTAAAAAAATCATCTGATATAATAAAAAAAAAAATCAATAAAATAATAAAAATCTGCCGACTCATCAGCAATCAATGCTATTTCACATTTAATGGTAATTTTTACAAATAAGAATTTGGAGTAACAATGGGGTCGCCTCTTAGTGCAGTAATCGTATGAATCTCTCGAATCTGGTCCTTTGCAAAATATTTTGCTCAAACAACATACTTCCGATATATTGATGATGTTCTATTAATATATGCTGTCAGAATTAGTGAGGCCCTTGACGTCACACACACTGCAAGGACCATATCTCGAAAGCCTTAAACACGGTATGGCAAAAATGTTTGCTAAATAAGCTCTCCAGCTATGGAACTACTGGAAGGGTTTTCTCTATTATAAAGTCCTTCCTAACAGCTAGATCCATGAAGGTAGTTATTAACGTCTGATCCTTTGGGGCTCTGGCCGTCAACTCCTGCGTTCCTCAGGGGTCACTTCTCGGACCAACCCTCTTTCTGATGTATATAAATGATCTAACCAAAAATATACTCCGATCATTTGTAAACATCTACACCGATGATACGACGATATACGGGCGCATCTCTAAAATTCTTGATGATCAGAGATAGCTGACCATTCTTCCGATCTAAAACTAACTTATCAGTCTGGTTACATTCAATGCTTCTAAAAACCAAACTGGTTGCATTCCATCACCGCTGATCAGACCCCAAACTGCCGTCAGTCACGATGAACGGATGTACCCTCGAAGAGGCTCCGTGTCTTGAGAGGATACTAGGCCTCAAACTCACACCCGTCCTCAAGTGGAACTCCTATATACGAGCCATCACTAAAGATGCAGGTAAAATGATCAGCTCCCTGTACCGCTCCAGTAAGTACCTGATTCCTTATCCTATCCTTTACCAGGCTGAAAATGGATTATTGTTGACATATTTGGGCGGGAGTTGCCCAGATCTCACTTTCTAGTCTTGACAGAGTTCAAAAGCGTTTCCGAGCCCTTGTTGGAGAAGAATTATTTCCCACTATCCAACTTATGTGATGAGTCTCTCACTGCTATATCGTTATTACCATGGTAAGTGCTCGGACGAACTACATTTCTTGGTTCTGCCGGGTCTAACTTTCACGATTAGGACCGCCATGGCACTAACATAGTAGCAAACCAGCCACATGTCATTGGCGAGAAGTAAGTTCCACTCAAACAGCTTCTTCCCTCGAACCACTGACATGTGTAACAGAGTCCTAAGAGAATGTTTCGCTGATCACTAAAACCTTAACCTGTTCAAGTCTGGAGTCGACTGTTATCTTCCGCTCCTATATATATAAACTACCACTTAACGTAACTCTCTACTTTGAGTGGCTCATGGGCATTGTACAGAGTGAAGCTTACTGTAAAAAAAAGTTCTCGTGATACCGATTTAACTAACCTAATAGATAAACTAAAGTCAAATATTCAATAGAATTTACATACGAAATTGCAGAATACAATTCCTCATCTTTCCTACATACCAAGCTACACGACGTTAACAATAGTCTAAAACTTGGTGTTCACCGGAAATCAACCAACAAAAAACTACCCAATAAATTTCTATTCTCATCATAACAACAAAATAAGATCCAGTATGATCATCGAATTCTACTTAAGAGTACCCAGAATTACCAGCCCCTCAATATTTACATGAAGAAGAGAAACACATTGAAAACACTTTTAATCTTTTTCAGTACCCTAACTATTTTATATTCAATGCGAAACAAAAGCCTCCTAAAATATTCCAAAATAGAAATAGCATCTCCTTACAAACCCAATAAATTTAAAAATATATTGCCCTACCAACTAACGCTATCACATCTACAATAGGAAAAAAATCTATCTAAACTCAACATAAAAATTTTGTACTGCTACACCTAAAACAATAAAAGACTTAGTCAATACTAAACAAAACCATGAGCTAAAACTTGAAGAAGGAATTTAGTCGATCGTCTGAAATAATCGACACAAAATACATAGTGGAAACCTTGAGGACTCTAAATAAAAGATTATATGAAAACAAAATTTTTACAAAATAATACGTCAATTGCGTTCGATGCCCACCGTAACGAAACTGACCTACAATTTTTACATAAAAAATGCTACCTTCATCAAAGGAGAAAACAATTCATTACGACGAAAATGTTTAGAGTGTGCCTTGATCGCAAGGCCATGTACAGTGAATCTGCGCCAGGGCGTTTACAACATTTCACCATTCCTGGCAGAACTTCTATTACCACAGTGCGGGATATCTAGTAACGAAAGTGATGGAAAAAAATAACCTAAATGAAATCGGTTAGATTAAAAACATTAGAAAGAAATTAAATTTAATATTCCCAGTATTCGTCGTTTGTGCGAAAGTGTCGTTACAGCAACATAAGGAATTTAGTCCGATGAAGGCCTAAAGGACGAAACGCATCAAAAGCAAACTTTTTCATGCATTTTTTACTAGTATTTCTCTTCATATATATATATATATATATATATATATATATATATATATATATATATATATATATAAAGGAGGTATAGAAGGTTTGCAATTTATATATATATATATATATATATATGGAGAAAAATATTTGGAAAAAACAAACAAAAATCCTTAAATGCAATTATGTTGTTTTAATATGAATGAAATGTCAACGTCTGACGTTTCGGTTTAATAAACCTTCTTCAGGACAATATTCATTAAAATACAATTAACATAATCAGTTCAACATGACAAAGACGATGGACATAAAAACAAGACTTATCCAAAACAGATAACTGAAAATTTTAAATGATCAGCTTTCCGTTTAAGCATGGTCACGTTGTCGTCAAATGGGCGACGCTTTCAAAACGTATTCCTAAAATTTAAGTATTTTGAATGAAAACGAAAAAATGAAAAGAATTCTATTATGATGGAAAATTGTATGTACGCTTGTCGAGCATTAATCTCGCTAAAAAAGGGAAATACTAAAGAAACCAGGTCTAGTATTCACCGTGCGTGAGATGGATATTATACCTGCTTCATAAATCCTCCTAAGATTTTTATTATGAAAATATTTTAAAATCTTCACGGAATCAAAATCGAAATTATGATCTGCTTTAGTTATGTGTACAACTAAAGCATTGTTCAAATTTCCGAGGCGAATATCTCGTTTATGTTCGAAAACACGAGATTTTACGGACCTACATGTTTCACCCACATATTTTAGGTGACAGTTTTTGCATGAGATTTGGTAGATGCAAGCATCGGATGTAATATGTTGTTTGCTGGTGCTATTTAATAAATTACGGATAGTTCTAGTAGGTAATATTGTAGTTTTAATTTTTAACGCATTTAAATTATTGGAAATACGTTCGGTCAAATGGTTATTTGGAAGAAAGATGCGATCAAAAGAATTTTTATCAGAGGCAGCTGAAAGTGTACTTTCATTGTTGTAGTTGTAGTGGCCTTCGGGGGGGTCATTTTGCGCTGATGAGTAAATTTTCAACGCTTTATTTTTAGCTTTCTGTAATAATTGTCTCGGATACGAAAGATTTGAAAAGGTATCCTCAATATATGTGAATTCATCATCTAAATATTTTGCTGAACAGATGCGAAGAGCCCTTAAACAGAATCCAATAATAATACCCCTCTTAGTGTTAGTATCATGGTGAGAGTAAAAATGTAAATAGTCATTTTTACATGTGGGTTTACGATATACTTTAAAATCTAATTTATTTATTTTTTAATGACTAGTATGTCTAAAAAGGTAAAGAATTATTAGACTCAAGTTCATAGGTAAATTCTATAGTAGGTTCTATTTTATTTAATCTATCAGTAATCTCATTTAAATCATGTTTATGTGGGTAGATAAATAAAATGTCATCGATGTATCGGAAGTAATGTGTATCAGGTGGAATGACATTTTTAAAAGGTCCAGATTCAAGAAATTCTAGAAATATGCATGCTAGGAATCCAGAGAGAGGACTCCCCATCGGTAAACCAAATTTTTGTTTATAATAAATATTATTATACTGGAAGAAACAATGTGAAGTGCAAAGGATGCATAATTTGATGCATTTCGAGATAGAGATAGGTAGCTTAAAGTCAATTTTCTTAAGGTGGTTCTCTAATTGTTTAATACATTTATTAACAGGTATATTAGTAAATAACGATTTGATGTCTAAGCTAGCTAGGGATTTGTTACCTATATCAATATTTCTCAACCTATTTAAAAGAGACCCTGAATTCTTTATATGTGCGTTACTTACGGTGCCCAGAATTAGAGTTAGAAATTTAGTTAAATATCTAGCGATATTATGAGGAGCTGAGCCTATACCCGAGATGATGGGCCTTAATGGAATGTTAGGCTTATGGGTTTTGGGGAGGCCATAAATTTTAGGGACGGTGGGGTGGTAGTTAATAAGGGAAAGCCAAATTTTATCTTCATTACATATGAGTTTCTTATAGGACCTATTGAATTCTTTTAGATTCTTAGAAACTTGTATAGGGGAGATCTGTTCATAAGTGTCTCTATCATTTAGCAAGTCCAACATTTTCTGGTTGTAAACAGTGGTATCCATGACAACAACACCGCCTCCTTTATAAGAAGGAGATATAATGATATTATTATTCATAGACAAGGATTTTAAGGCATTCATATACCTCTTAGGTAAAGTGAATTCCATATTTTGGCCATCAATAGAGGCAGCTAAAATGCCTTGGGTAAAACCTTTATTGAAGTCAGAATCACTGCGTTTGTAGTTTATATTTATAAGTTTGCTAATATTGTAGTCTTTTGAACCAGTTGCAAACTTTAGACCAAAGCTAAGGGCTTCAGTCTCTAAAGTGCTAAGTGTGGTATTGGAGACATTGGTGACCAGATCCATTCTACCCATATTCTTCCAACAGCTGCGATCACATAAAGCATGGAATTTTAGTTTTAAACTCCTGATGTGTTTATGATTAATTCTGGTCACTTCGGATCGAAGTCTCTCAGCTGTGATGCGAGACATGCTGTTTTTCAACTTTAGTTCACGTCCTAGAAGTGTGGCTTTTAAAAAGGTTTCTTCCTCGGAAAACTTCAAATCTTTTACTGATGATTCCAAGTAGAGTTTGATATAGTCAGGGAAAATATGTGAAGATGATTTCAGAATATTAGATAAGCCCGATGGAACGATTTTCTCATATATACAGTTCAAGAAATCCTTTCTGTTCTTGTAGGAATATGCAGAGACCAATAGATGCTTGTATTTTCGGATGAGCTTGAAGTCTTCCATGTTATTGTTATAAAGTGAATTCAGGTTTGTATATATATATATATAGATACATACATATATATATATATATATATATATATATACATACATACATATATATATATATATAAATACATATATATATATATATATATATATATATATATATATATATATATATATATAGCGCACAGTGAGTGCTTGTGGTACCAAAAGGTGAGCACCAAATGTAAGGATATATGAACATCTATGAATATTAACTTCCCCTATATATATATATATATATATATATATATGAAGAAATATGGTTGTAAGGTGTGCTATATTTAGGGGATAAAGTGCTCAATATCAGAGATAGGGCGTATGTAAATATAAATATAAAAGTGAACATTGAAGTCAACACTCAGAGGCGACAGGCTGTTTCATGCTAGGCGTAATCGCCAGGCCTTGCATGAAACAGACTGTCGCCTCTGAGTGTTAACTTCAATGTTCACTTTTATTAGGTTGGTGCAAAAATAATGACGTAATAATGTCGTTTTTTGACGTAATTTTTAACGTCAAAAAACCTCATTATTACGTCATTATTTTTGCACCAACCTAATATTTATATATATATATATATATATATATATATATATATATATATATATATATATATATAGGTAAATCTGAGAACAAATGGAGTATAATTCCATTGTCTGTAAAATTTAATTTAAAAGAGGGCTCAATACAGAATAGAGCTAAATATTATTTATATTATTTATTTTAGGATATTAAAACAAAAACATGTTAAAAATCGATACACAATGGCAATTATGTTTCGACTACAAATGTGTATCCTCTGGTGATTGCCAACTTCTGATGAGTGAAAGATTAATTCAATTTAAAAAGTAGAATACTTCTTTTTTTTCGAGAAAAATCAGAACTTCCTCCAATTAATTGATAAACATTTCCCAAAAAGTAACCCTTTTAGTTGAATATTTAACAGGAACTCTAAAAGTAAGTTATAGCGGCACCGATAATCCCGAGAAGATTATAAAGAAACACAATAATAAAATTTAAAACAAGTTAAAACTTTGGATAATAATGCACATTCCAAGATAAATACTGTTGAAAAACTAAAAAAAATCGAATGTCATTGTCCCAATCATTCTAACTTATTTGAGGGTTTAGTTAGAAATCCCGATTCGAAAGAAAAATCAGAAAAGATGGAAAATTGAATGTCTTTGGCTAGATGCGAAAGTGTCTCGTCAGTATTCTCATGATGTAGTGGCCATTTCTTCTTGCTTGATAAATTGTCTGAACTTGGAATTGTTCTCGCCGTTTCTTTCTCCTGTTGTTCTTCATTTTATTGAAAGCATGCCTCCCAAGCCCACTATTTGGTAAGAGCGGAGGGTTGGCCGTTGATCCCCCCCTCCACCAGGTCGATGCTTGGACTTAAGGTAAGCCGTACATTCACTTGCCATCATGAGGAAGAAAGAGGACAACCACTTGCTGCCTTGTGTGAGTATAATTTTGCTATACCGGAAACTCATTTTCATTTTTCTAATTTTTTTAATTCTTTATTTTCTTTTTCTTTTATATTTTCTCTCCCCCCACTCGTCAGTGTGTTCGACCATAGTAACACATTTTGTCCCAATCCTTCTAACTTATTTGAGGGTTTAGATAGAAATCCCGGTTCGAAAGAAAAATCAGAATAAATGGAAAATTGAATGTCTTTGGCTAGATACAATAAATCCGGATAACCTTATTTTCTTCAATCTCTTTTTAGAATTGACAATGTGACTTATACTAAGATAAAACTTAAAACTTAATGTTGTGAAAGGGTAAAATCCAAGTGTCAGCCAGGATTCTTTGCCAATTACCCCCACCCCTTACCCTTCCCTCTGTTTTTGTCGTCCTTGTATGTGTTATATGTAATAGGAGTAGGTAGTCTTTCCTACCGCCCGGTCAACCCTCCTCCCCCTTCTCTTGAACATGAGTAGAGGCTTTCGCCGTGTTTCTTGTTTAGGAAGGGGTTCCCAGTACTCTTTCTCTCTCTGGCGTCTGTATTAGTGCAGCTCTGTTTCTCCCGTGATGTGTGCAATCTGTGGCATCACCTCTTCATTCTGAGGGTACACGGTTGACAGTTCTCTGGTTGCTGTTTCCGACTGGTAGTTAGAAGCCCTAACTCTTGTGTAGCGTCTTGAGCGGCCGCTCTGATCAACAGTTGCATAATACCGGGGTGTTTGTGGTGCCATGTCGCGCATGGAAAGGTGTCCCTGCAGTCACCTCCGGTGGGCAACTCTGAGGCTACATTATGATGCAGGTTGTGCCAACTACTCTCTGCCCACGTCACGGTCGAAACTGTCTGCTTCTTTTACTTCGGGCCTTCTCAACTTCCAACCAAAATTCAACATGACTTACAAAAACCGAAAAATTAATCCTAAACCAGCCACTCAAAAATCACATCAAATTCGTTCTCCAACATCCGTGGCATTAGAACAAACATCTGCAGTATGGAATCTTTCCTCACTGCAAACTGCCCGGATATACTGGCTCTCTGTGTCCAACCTTGTCTCATCTATACCCTCCTCTGATCTCTCGACCCCAGGCTACCTTCCTCTCCTCAGAAAAAACTCTCTAACCCACATGAATGGCCTTGGTGTCTACGTCAAGGAACATCTCCCTCTGGCCAGAGAGTTCTCTCTCGAATCGCCAGACCAGTCGTACATGTGTCTCCGACTATCTCTCCTCAATGCGGTAAGCTATCTCTTCTTTCTTTACCGCTCTCCATCCTCTCAAGTCTGTGCGATACTCGATAGCATTTCTGACAGCATAAACAAGGCTCTCTCCCTCCACCGGTTTGCTCACATATTTGTGTTTGGCGACTTTAACGCCCATCATACCTTGTGGCTTAAGAATGCTACTACTGACTACGGAGGCATTCAAACGCTCAATTTTCAGTCTCTCACGCAGATAGTTAACTTCCCCACTCATTTTGCCTTCAACCGGGAAGGTAAAGCCTCTCTTCTCGATCTGTGTTTTACCTCCATCCCCGAGTCTGGCAGCGCCTCGCAACTCTGCCCTGTTGGTAACTCTGATCATGCGGTAGTATCTGTTAACATCTCCTTCAACTCTACTCCCTATAAAGAACCTCCTACCACTAGAACTTTGTTTTACTATCAACGAGCTGACTGGGACGCATTCCGTGATTTTCTCCGCGATGACCCCTGAGATGGAGTCTTTACGCTCCCCGTCTAAGAATGTGCTTCTGAGATCTCATCCTGGGTTAAAGCTGGAATCGACACTTTCATCCCATCAAGGAAATATAGGGTCAAGTCGCGCTCCTCCCCCTGGTTCTCCGCTGCTTGCTCAGTCGCCATCGCCCACAGGAACCACTACTTTCACCTATTCCGTAGCGACATGTCTGACTGCAATAGACGTCTCTTTGCCTCCGTCTGTAACGAGTGTAAGCGTGTCTTCAACGATGCTAAGTCACTATTTGCGGCTCGGATGAAGGAGCATATGGCATCGCGCAAATTTGGCTCCAAAGATTACTGGAGTCTCTGCAAGAACGTATTGAACAATTGCAAACCTTCTATACCTTTATTCAACCAGTTCGAAGTCCTGACCTCCACTGCCGACAAGGCTGAATGCTTTGCTCGGAAATTTTCATTCAACTCGACGCTCGACTCTTCCGGTGTACCCATACCCGACTTCCCTCTTAGAACTGAGGCTCTATTGAGTGGGCTACATATAACCCCGTCTTTGGTATTGGGCGTTATCTCTAATTTAGACACCAACAAGGCTAGTGGTGGAGATGGGATACCAGCCATTGTCTTGAAGAAATGCGCGCCTGAACTAGCGCCCGCCCTTTCAAAACTATACAACTACTGCCTCAAGGAATCTTGTTTTCCGGACTGCTGGAAGTCCTCTTCGATTGTTCCTATCTTCAAGAACTCTGACGACCCCTCTGACCCTTCTGACTACGGTCCTATCAGTCTCCTACCCATCTTCGGCAAAGTCTTCGAAGCCCTAATCAATACTGAAGTGGTTAACCACCTCACATCCCATGATCTGCTCTCAGACAAGCAATATGGCTTCCGCTTTGCCCGATCTACAGCTGATGTGCTTACGGCCATCACTGAAACTGTCTAACAGGAAGCTCGTGCCGTGGCACTAGACATCTCCAAAGCGTTTGATAGGGTTTGGCATGCCGGCCTTCTTCGCAAGCTCCAGGGTTATGGCATTACGGGTCGATTGTTTGACCTAATACAATCATTCCTGTCAAACCGTGAATTGATGGTCGTTCTCAACGGATTCTCCTCCAGTTTCTTTCCCACGAACGCAGGTGTTCCTCAAGGCTCCATCCTAGGCCCCACTCTATTCCTTATCTACATAAACGACCTCCCTGACGCCATAAATTCCCAAGTTGGCATCTACGCGGATGACACCAGAATTTATTCCTGCCTCAAAAACAAATCTAGTGTCACTGACAAAACTAACCTGGCCGTGTGTCTCGAAAAGGACCTCCAATCGGTTGTGAACTGGGGCAGGAATTGGCTGCTCAACTTTAACGCTTCAAAAACAAAACTACTCTCTATTAATCACCACAGAAATCCTTCCTTACCCTCCATTAGAATGTCTGACGCTCAACTTCTCGAGAGCAACTCTCTGCGGCTGCTCGGTCTCACGTTGACTGCTGACCTGAAATGAAACAAATACATTCAATTGCCTCGTCCATCACAAGGAAAGTTGGCTCCCTGTGCCGCGCCAGGAAATTTTTCTCCCCGGAATCGATCCTCCAGATCTACAAATCGACAATTCGCCCTTGCATGGAGTATTGCTGCCATATATGGTCTGGTTCACCTTCTGTTTGCCTCGGGGTTCTTGATAGGCTCCAGAGGTGGATATGCAATATCATTGGCCCTGCTCTGGTATCTCGTCTACAGTCACTTTCTCACAGACGCACCGTCGCCTCTCTCTGTCTGTTCTATAAATACTTTCATGGTAATTGCTCCGAGGTTCCCAGACTTCATAAGTTCAAGCGCCCTACGAGGCTGGCATCCCGCTCTCACCCCTTCACTGTCGAAACTCCTAAATGTAGCCGTCTCTTCTACTCTAATAGCTTCATGTCTCGCACCTCTCGCCTGTGGAACTCCCTTCCCTATTTCAGTTTCCCTGAGAGCTATAATCTCCAGCTATTCAAGTGTCAATCGACATCTCCAGTTGGCTTGATCTATCCACTACCCTTCTCCTCATATTCTCTTCTATCACTCCTATCTGATCTTGCTCTAAATTTTCTGTAACCCCTTGCGTCCTAGTGGCTTCCCGCCTTGCTTGGGGTGAAATGCTTAAAAAAAAAACAAAAAAAACGCTTTTCTTTATCTAAGAACTATTTCTACAATAGAAAATCCGACTGTTGAAAAAATTTATATGGATAGTACTGAGAAATCTTTTAAGACTGGGTGGTACCAACATATCTTATCCTTCACCAATAGAGTACATCTTTTCCTAAAAAAATTTGGAAGTTAAAAGAAGCTAATAAATCTCCTACGGTAAAATGGATATTTAAAAAAAAAAAAAAGATAGAACACGTAGATCTTTAAATGAACCCTGTTTTTTTTATTTTTGCATGAAAAATTAGAAATTATCAGATTTTTTCATAAACCTCCTTATTAAACCCAAGAAGTGATATGATTGTAAATTGTAGGTATAGTCTACCTTTTACATTACAATATGTTTAAACATTGAATTTGAAAATACTTTTTTTCTTAAGAGTAATAATCAGTAGATGAACTGCAATGCAACTTATATGGCTTATTATTCTATTTGTAAGATTCATTTTGATTTAACATAGCTCTGTATTGATATTTAGTATTATTAACATCTTATATGGATGTACAGGGTTTTAGTATTATTAACAGCTTATATTGAGTAGTTAGTATTATTAACATCTTATATGGAAGATCTTTAATTAACAGCATATTAAATTGTTAAAGTAGTTTTGTATTTATGATCTGTTTTTTAAACGGTTAAGTTATTTACCAGTTTTTTTAAAGGGGCCTTTTATTTCTCAACTACAAAATTATATGTAGGAAGCTGAGCAAGCATATGACTAGTTAGCATATTGTTAAATTACCTCCCTACCCATTTTCGCTTTTACTTGTGAGGAAAGTTTAACGCCAGAATTCATTACATCTTACGAAATAATGTAACCATTTGTGTCTGCCCATAATGAAGTTGTCTAGGATTTATATGCTGACAACTCCGTGTCATAAACTATATTAATTTTTTTTCGGTGAGTTTGAATTTAGCGTAGGTCACATTCGATTGGTTAATCACGGTAAAGCGCACAGGCCTATTTTTAATTATTTTATCTAAAAAAAAGAGGAAGTATTCTGCTTTAGAAATTACATTATACATTCACTCGCTTAGCTTAACATCGTCCTAGGAGACACATTTGTAGTGCCGAAATATAAATGACATTGTGCAGCGATTTTTAACATGCTTTTGTTCTAATATCCTAAGATAATACATATACACATAGAGATAGATAGATAGATAGATAGATAGATAGATAGATAGATAGATAGATAGATAGATAGATAGATAGATAGATGTTATGCAATTATTAGTATATGCTCACATGTCTGTGTTAAAATATTCTGTTGCATACAAACTCACGCATATATATATATATATATATATATATATATATATATATATATATATATATATAATGCTGGTTGTGCAAAACTGTGAGTAACAAATATAGATGTATTATTATTAGTATATATACATATATATATATATATATATATATATATATATATGCGTGTCTGTGTGTGCTTATACAGTTATTAGTATGTATTCTCATGTCTGTGTTAAAATGAATTTTTACACAATTACATTCTGTTGCACACAAACTCACGCATATATATATATATATATATATATATATATATATATTTATATATATAAGTAGATTGCGATTACGATACAAATAAGTTCTGTGCACTTGATTGGCACCCACACACTTTTTCTTTTTCTGCCTTATATTTTTATAATCCCCCTTCATTTTTTATCCGCACCCCTCATCCCACAAGGCCACTCATTTATATCATCAGTCGAAAGAGTATCGATATCTAAGTTTAATGCCTTGATCGCTGACCTGAACACGATGAGGGGTGGACCTAACCAGTTCAACTGGCGCCAGACAGACAAGCAAATCACAATGGGCTAAGAGAGTTTCAGCAATTTTTATGTCTTTGGAACAACCGCTGAGATATTGGCCTGGCCCACACCGTTTGGGAATGGTGACGGAGGTCGACATAGACGAAGGAAGGTGTTGGCGGAATAAGAGAATCTTACGTGTGCCTCTCTATTTCTCTCATTCCCCCTCTTTCCGTTTCTCCCACTCGACGTGTGTCTCTATATTCTTTTCGAATTAAAATCTCTCCACCCCCACCCCATCCCAAAAAACAAATATGTATTGTATAATGATATATATTTCCCTCTCTTTCAATACTATTTGTATGTGCGCGTATATATATATATATATATATATATATATATATATATATATATATATATATATATATATATATAATATTAAAGTTATGTGGAAATTTTGAAAGGAGATTTTTTCATCTCCATCGTGTGTTGCTAATCTATAAAAAATTAGTCTATAATGCTATTAGTGTACTTGACTAAATCTGATATATAAGGCACACTCGTCCGTGAACGCACGAATACCCTAACATCTATATCTCTATCTATCTATCTATCTATCTATCTATATATATATATATATATATATATATATATATATATATATATATATATATGTATGTATGTATGTATACCAATAACTATTGTTACCATAAATTTACTGTTAAGACACCAATAACTATTATTACCAATTAGAATATCAATCAAAAAATCATTATCAATATAATTGCAGTCGTCTGTAATACACAAGTAATATCGTTAAAAATAAAATCATCATCATTATCACCGTCATATTCACATAAAGAACCCTTTAAGCAGAGTGATGACGCAGTGCCCAAGTGAGTAGAACTATATATGCACGTACACATGTGTGTATGTGTGTGTGAAGAAGTCTTATTCCATTTGATAACACAGACGGCCGATCTGAATAGAGCCAAGTACACCCCTGCCACCCCTTGTTGAAAGAACTTCGCTACACACAGTCTAAACACAAAAATAGGATTACAATTGCGTATGTATCTGTGCTCAAACAAATGGTTATATGTCTGCGCCTGTTCTTGCATTGTTTATATATGTGTGCGCTTATGTGAACTATAATTCATACACCTGTATGTATGTATGTCTGAGTGCGTATGAGTGCCATCCCATAATGGACACAGAGGAGGAATTTTTCTCCCGCACGCAGCAAACATAATCATACACAAAAATAAAGAGATTCAAATTTAAAAAAAAATAAATCAGTTTCTCTGATGATCGCAAAAGGTTACAAACTCATATCCATACGACTGAATATATATATATATATATATATATATATATATGTTTGTGTGTGTGTCTGCCAATATGAAAGGATCCTATCAAGAATAAGTAGACATGTCCAAATTATTTAATGAAACCTGTCTTAATGAAATATGCTGCCGAAATATACGCATTTCCAATTACTCAAGCGAGCAGCTCACCGGAACATCGACATCTGGAATTTCAAATGTAGCCTCATGAGAAGGCAAATTGAAATCACTAACGATGACATTATGCTCTGTCGAAACTACTCGGAAATAAATACACTATCAGCCAACACGGTGTTTTCCTTTCGTCTTTTAATAACCGCACAAAAAAGCTTACCCACGAATATGAAAGGATCCTATCGAGAATAAGTAGACATATGTATATATATAATCTTATCTCTGTCTGGTTAGATTTTTTGACTGGAAACGAAATCAGTGACCTTATAACAAAATCCTCTTCATTGATTCAATATTTTCCCCAGTTATCTTGTTAAGTATTATAATCATCTTCCTATTTCGACCGGACTATTTTTTGATCGTCCTGTCGGCTGCAGCGTCCTGGGTAAGACGATAGACTACATCCGACAGCAAGGCCTCTGATCAGGAGGTTTTGTGAAGCGTTGAGAACCACCTCTTAATTGCTGGTGTTCCCTGGTCCACCCTGACCCGGGGTGGTAGCACCTGTTAGGGTCCCAACTATGGACAAATAGTTAACCTCAAACCGGGGTCAGGCCGCTATAAAATTGTAAAAATAGGTTTTAATGCCAGCAATACATTTTTGTGAAAAATTATTACCAGAAATTAATTTTGAAGGAAATAATTATTACCAGGAAATAATTATTACCAGGAAATAATTATTACCAGCAACTCATTATTACCAGCAATACATTTTTGAAAAATATTACCAGCAATAAAAATTTTGTCGACATTAAATAACTCATTGAGGTTGACATGTCGTAAAACAAAACAAACCAAACCATTTTTTGAGTATCTCCTTTTCTCAAAATTGTTATATTTAAATTTAAACTACCTTATTTTACTTATAAGTCATCGTTTTGTTTTCTTTTTTTATCTTTTTCGCTGCAGGATATATTTTTAGTGATACCAAACCCCCACCCTACCCCAACCTTACCGCTTCACAAAATTTAAAAAATAAGGCAAAACTTGTTCCTTTGCTGTTTTCGCAGGTCCGTAGCGGAGACAAATGTTGTCGGGGGTGCAAGAAACATTTAGAAATTAGCCTTAAGTTATCAAAGGCCGCCAGCAGGTTTAGCGGGAAGAACATTTAAAATTTCCAGTACTTCCTGGTTTTGATAGTTTTTTTTCCTTGTGTTTCTTTCTTTATTGTATTTTGTTAAAATAAAACCATGTAAAAAGTACAACCAAGCCCCTTCTCCTCAGCCCCCAGCTGCTACGGCCCTGTTTAGGAAAATGATTTAAAGTAGCACTTTAATTATGCTTGAGGAGTCTAATACAATTTTTGTCCTCCCTAATCTCTCTCTTTCTCACCCCCTCTCTCTCTCTCTCTCTCAGTATCTTACTTTATGTATCTGTCTATCGTTATCTGTCAGCATATTTCATTCTCTCTATCTATATATCTAGTTACCTCGCTTTATCATCAGTATATTTAATTTTCCGTCTTTCCCCATCTTTAAATATCTATCTTTATCTTTCAGTATCTTTCATTCTCTCTCTCTCCCTCTCCCTCTTCCTCCCTCTCTCTCTCTCTCTCTCTATTATCTATATCTCTCAGTATTTTCCTTTATCTACCGTTATCTCACGGTCTCTCTCTCTCAATCTCTCTCTCTGTGTCTCTGTGTCTCTGTCTCTATCTCACACACACACGCACACACATTTTTGCTATTATCGACAACGACGCCGGCTGCAGACGATGACATATTTGAATCCCTACTGGGAAACAAAACTTTAAAACAGAATTTTAACTATAATTAATTTATTAATTAGAAGTGAGAGAGAGGAAACATATATATATATATATATATATATATATATATATATATATATATATATATATATATGGAAAGAGAGGCGGAGATAGGGAGATAGAGAATGAAGAGTTGACTTCAATGTCACTTTTATATATACACACGCTCTATCTCTGATATTGAGCACTTTATCCCATAAATATAGCACACCTTAAGAGTATATTTCTTCGTAGATATATATATATATATATATATATATATATATATATATATGCACACACACACACATATATATATATATTATCTGTATATATATTATTATCTCTCTCTCATTCTGTCTGTCTTTCATTCTTTCTCTCTCATCCTCTCTCTCTCTCTCTCTCTCAGTCTTTCTTTCGCTGTTACTTTCATTCTTTCTCTCTCATTCTCTATCAGTTTTTCTTTCGCCGTCTCTTTCATTCTTTCTCTCTCTTTCAGTCTTTTTTATCGCACTTGTTTTCATCCTCTCTCTCTCCCCTCCCTACCCCCCTCTCTCTCTCTCTCTCTATCTATCTATTTATGTATCACTCCTTTTTTTCGATCTTTCGCACAATCTCTCTCTCTCTCTCTCTCTCTCTCTCTTATTCTTTCTCTCTCTCATTCTCATTTTCTCTCAGTCTCTTTCAGTCTTTCTTTCTGAGTTGCTTTCATGAAATATCTATCTATCTATCTATCTATCTATCTATCTATCTATCTCAGTTTTTCCCTCTCTGGATCTTTCATTCTTGTTTCGGTAGGCATCGTGTCATTTTTACCATAATCTTTCATTCTTTCTCTGCATATGTACAAAAAACATTTCATTGACACCTGTTTTCATAAAGATTCATTAACGATGTAAACAACTTAAATATATTATGTAAATAAAAAAAATGGTTGATTATATTCAGTAGAGTTGATGGTTTGCCGTGGGAGTCGTTTCATACTTTTATGACACGTCGAGTGGTTCGAGGTTAGAGAGTTAAAAATTCTTAACCATAAACAATTCAATGTTATCATTATCATTTGGCACAAGTGCAAATATATGACGCAATATCTCTTTTGTAGATTTCAGGAATATCTTAATCTTTGCCACAGATATTAAAATATGCCTTTATTACTATTCATTCTTTGTTTTACGGGTGTTAAAAATACTCCGAATCAGACTATATTTCTAATCGTAATCTTCTTACTGCTAAACAACGCCAAATCACAAGAAGTTATTTATCATGGGAGACTTGAATGCCAAAGTAGACAAGGAGAGGGTAAGGAATATAGTTGGGAAATTTGGATTAGGAACCCGCAACGAATGTGGAGAAAAATGGGTCCAATTGTGCACGGCCAATGACGAGGTAACAGTCAATACTTGGTTCCAAGAATATCCAAGACCATTATGGACATTGAGAAGCTCAGGAAGAAAAACTAAAAATCAAATTGACTACATAACAATCAACAGAAGATTCAAGAATATAGTTCTTCACTGCATAACCTATTTAAATGCCGAGTGCTTAAGCGACTACCTCCCTGTTATATGTAAACTAAGGGATGAGCACCTCGAGGCGGTGTAATGGCTAGCAAGCTTTTCTTGCTAGAACAATTACGACTGAGTAGTGAGTTCGAGCCTCACTGTGTGTTCACTACATTCGGCCTTGTGCCACATCTAAGCTACGCTTGAAAAATCACTATATGTAAACTAAGGGTGAAACTACGGAAAATGAAGAAGCCTATCGAAGCTGCCATATTGCAATACAACAAACTCCTGAACGACACGAACTTGAAGGGAAAATATATGGGATAATGTGAAAAGAAGATATGAAGGACAAAATGGAAAGAAAAACTCGAAATGGCACACACTAAAAGAAGCTTTAGTGATATCAGCAAACGACAGAATCCAAAAGAAGAAAAAAAAACGAATGGATCCCTGATGAGATTCTCGACATGATGCAAAGGAAACAGAAAACAATGCCAAGACATGGAACGGAATACAGAAAACTACACAATGAAATTAGGAACAAATGCAAGCAGGCTAAAGAAGAATGGCTCAACGAAAACTGTGCAGAAATAAAGAGAATGAGTAACACAGATAAAGGAGATATGCATAAAAATAAAGTAACATGCTCATCAACAGGCTGCATAAAATCCAACGACAGAACGCTGATATTAGAGAAAGAAAAAAATCTACAGTGCTGTTGAATGAAAGAAAACAACGCGTGGCATACGTAGCGGCTTAAGCAAGTAGATGGCAGAACAGGGTCTGGGAGAAATAAGAAAAAGACAAAACTTATTAAGAGCTACAAAGGAGTGGAGGGTGTGGAGGGCCATGGCACATAAAAGAAGAATCTTCTTACTGAAATAATGAGTGTGCCGTCTGTAAAGATGATTCCCTCAGTAACTGAGATAGAATTGTTGTTGAGTTCTTGTCACGTCCGAAGGCAGTCGCATTATTTCTTTATAACCACGGGTGCAAAATACGACACAAGGCTTTTCTTAATGTTTTCAATTGCCAAAAAGATTATTTCCTTGATATATTCGCTTCAGTCATCAAGTTATGACACAAGTTATGACACAAGTTATGACACAAGTTATGACACAAGTTACGATACAAGAGAACAGTTATAAAATACAGAACAAAGTTGAAAACGGCAGTTCACAAGACAGTATGAAAGATTTCCCGTTACCTCTGCCAAATAAAATATCATTTTTTCTGCATATTTGCGAAACATATTTTTCTCTCTTTACTGAGCAACAGTCCTCTACATAGTGCTGAATTTTACATAGGGTCTGCTTACACAACCATTCTTTCACGCTAGCTACCTCTCTCTCTCTCTCTCTCTTTCTCTCTCTCTCTCTCTCTCATCTATTATTTTCTCCTCGTTCCAAAGAAAACTTTCCCATTTCTATTTATAGATATTCAAATGATATTTCGACATTTCCCGTCTCGTAGCTACACATCGAATTGTCGCCCTTCCACGTTCTTCAGGTTTAAATGTTTGGTGTTGGTTTTAAAACTTCGTCGTAAAAGCAGAAAATGAATAGGAATACCTTATTGGTGAAGCTAAGAATACGCCGACTATAACTTGCTGATGGGTAAGCCCTTTTCTAAAGGAGCCACTTCCGGTTGAATGCTTGCAGACTCGGATATAAAGTTGACCAAAATCTACCTTTTTGAAGTTTGGTACAAACTGGAACTATGTCTGCCTCTTTGATTCTAATGCAACAAGAATCTGTATCTACATTTTCGAGTCGAGCAAACCAGAATGCATCTGCTTTTCTTTCTAAAACAAAAATCTACATGTTCCTTTTTGACTCGTGTAGACCAGACCTACGTCTGCTTTTCTGACTCAGTTCTGGGTATGACGATAGACTACACCTGGCAGCAAGGCATCTGATAGCGAGATTGGTGCTTTTCCGGAGTGTGGAATCGCCTCTTAATTCCTGTTGTTCCCATGTCTACCCTGACCCGGGGTGGTAGCACCTGTTAGCTATTGGTAAATAGTGAACATCCAAACAAAGACATAACACTATGAAAGTATAACAAAACATATTTATAGCAAAATAACCAACAATACATTTTATCTGTAGCTGAAGGCATACAACTGCATTCAAAATATACTTAGATTTCGACTTTAAATAACCCATCGAAACCAAACTTTTCTGACTAGTAAACAAGGATCTATATCTACAGTTTCGACTCGGGTAAACAATGCTTATATCTATCTTTTTGACTAAAGTGAAAGAAGGACTGATATATACCATTTTTACACGTGCAACACAGACCTATCTTAAGCCTTTTGACTGTCGTGAAAAAAATATATATCTACCTACTCTAGAGCTAACTAAACCGATGACTATTTTTTTATTCTCGTGTAAACTGGTTTTATACCTAGCTATCTATTAAATTTTATAGTTTTGTTGTCCTATATTATTTAATATTAATTAATTCAGCAAGTATTTTTATGTCTTTAAATTAACCAACCTAAACTAAAATAGTAATCCAGATATAATTAGACGCTACTACTGCGTGGACAAGTATGACAATTAATGGAGTGCAGTTTTCCTCATCGCTCATTCAAACGTTCTCTACAAAGTATGCTAGCAATGAGATATTTTTCCAGATATTTGACAATGGCACAGAATTCAGGGTGAAATGGATTCATGCCTGATCCAAAGACAGTGAAAGTGAATGCAAATAGCCACAATTGAAGTTATAAATATGTTCACCGGTTTTGTTATTCGAACCGATAATTGTTCCTCCATCTTGTACCTTTGAATACATTGTTTTAGCATTGAGCTTATTAGCATGACAAGGCCCAGATTAGACCAAAAATTAGGCATATTTTAAATCTGAAGCGAGGCTAACTTTTTTTAACGCAACTTTATTGAACATGAAACTCATAAAATAATGACAATAACTCAAAATTTAGAATATTAGACAACATTTCAGAATAAAACATAACAAATGATTTATTTATTCTCTTGGCAAAATAATCAATCGACTATTTTTGTGTAAGTATTATATCTCCAGAATTTAAAGCTAATATAAAACATAATAGTATAAAGTTAATATTATGAAAGGTAAGAATACAAAAGATTCTATCGCAATGGTGTAACTATTGGTTAGTATTTGTTTTTTTGTTTTTTTCTATTGTTTACGGGGAATGTTTTCTCAAGCTTGATATATGAGAGTTTAGAAATGAATGACTCAATTTAGTAACTTTAAGTGCTGCCTTTCTCATTACTTATATCTTATTTATTTCGTAGTAAGCTGTACAAATTAAAATTTATTACCCAGGGAGAATATCATTTATACACAAACTTGCATACCAAAACCGACATTGCAACGCAGATAGATAGATAGATAGATAGATAGATAGATAGATTAGTTTTCTAATTCAGCCTTGAGACTACCAAGACATTATTTGAAGAAGGCGTGTATAAAACCAGCCCCATTTTTCGGAAAAAGCAGTAACAAAGACATGGTTTCAAGAAATTCTCGAAATTTCTCTCCTTAGGTTTGAATTCAGATTTTACTTCCCCTCGACTGTTTACCAGCCAAGGCTAGGTGGCTCAGACTGCTTTCTTATTTAACCTATAGGTGTGGGATGTGTATGTGCATAGGTAAACTCATTAGCACTGTGGATCGAGATGACTTATTGTAGCAGCACTATATCCCGGGGTGATATGACAGCTATTCGGTTTGATGACGTTAACGACTACCTGCGCATGACCTACTTATCTTAAGTGAAAAAATAAGATGTTACCCCTATTCCATCAGAGAATAGTATACTGAGGCTCCCCCCGACTGAAAGGTGTCATCTCAGACAGCGTTTATAAAGAAAAATACTTTTGGTGCTGAAAAATAGACACTGTGTTTAAATAATTCAAAAAATGTTGATAAGTTGTCAAAAAAGAAACCAGACAATAAAACAATGATTTTTTCCTTAAAACTTCCTCGCTGTTTACATGTTCCATTCATGTTATTCCCAGCATTTAATGTGTTGTGTCATCTCAGAATTTGGACGATCAAGGCTCTCCACAACTTCCTATCCTTCATAGATCTATGTAATATTTTTGATGAATTAGAAGCCATTGTTAAAGTGAAAGATAAATAACACGATCAGAATTAATAAAGATTGTAATTAAAAGAAAAACGGCCATAACAATCATTGGAGCAAACAATATAATTAAAGCAACTCAAAACTGATAAAAAGACAAAACGATCCACAAACTATGAGTTGGTGTTTGTACCCAAAAGCAAAGTCGACTAAGCAAACACAATATGTCTGTCTGGTAGTTAAGGCAGATCTGGACGAAGTCATGTCAAAACGCAAGCCATCCCATTTTATTGGCTAATAAAAGTATCCCAGCATGCATTCTATGTCCTTCTGGCTATTAGAGGAAGAAAACTTTTGCAATCATTCCCATTGAAAATCAACAATTTTCCCTTGGTTATACCTCTAAGTCATTCTTCTGTCTTCTATTTGCACAAGCTCATTTGATAGGTTACTCAATTTACATCTGACCCTATTGCCTTCAGTATGTCATGTGAGTGTCAAAATTTCTAAGCCCTCTTTCCTAATTATGTTTCCTATAAATATCAACGGTTTCTTTCTGATTATAAATATAAGCGTACATTTTATTTCCACTTTCCTTAAAACTATGTTCCGTCCGAGGTTTTCACGGCATATTTCTGTAGAAACACCGCTCTCTTGCTTCAAGTTTCCCCACAACTGTGATCAACGTTCCATCTATGGTGTTCTCAGCATCCTTCTGTAGAGACACATCTCTCTTGCCTCAAGTTTCCTCACATGTGTGACCAACGTTCAGTCTTATAGGAGGAATTATATTACATAACTGTTCAGTACCCTTTTCTCTTTTTCTACTGAAATTTCTATTTTTTAATATTTCATTTAGCATTTGGAAGGCATCTTTTGCTATTTCAATGTCTTCAAATTTCGATGTTACGTTTTCTGTCGTCTGTCAAAACACTTCCCAGAGAGTTACATTTTGTGTACATGCTTGATTTTGATGACTCCAATTCCTAACTCACCTCTTTGGCTGTTCCTTTCGCTTTTAACCATATAAGCGTTCACTGGATTATCCTTGTCTCTCGGTATTTTTTATTTTGTTCGCAGAGTTTTGTCTATCGGCCACAATTAGGCTATCAATAGGATTAGCATATTTTTTTTTAACTGATACGGTTGAAGACCTCCCAGACCATGCTGCAACCTGACTCTGAAAATTTCTATCCTGTAATTTGTCACCATTTCTTTCAGAGTCGAATACGACGCGGAATTGTAATCCTATTTTGAATAATACACTGATGACATTTTTGTTTTTTTTTGTTTTTTAGATTTTTCTTCCGTAGGAACAGGAACACACTGACAACCTAGTGTTCAGAAACTTTCTTTTTGGCATTGCTCAATCTAAAATATAATTGCAAAATACGCACAAATATCTTGCGAACATCGAATTTCATTGACAAAATAACATTAAGAATTGGGTTAGGCCGAGAACTTTTCAACACTCCTCGTAATAGGACCGTTTTACCCGGAAATCGCCAGGTATCCTTACAAATATCTAGTTATGAAAACTGTCTATAAATTTACATATAAGTATTTCTTTAGATTTATGAATAGACATATGCATATAGGTATTCTCTAAGTTCTGTTTAGTTCAGCACAGAAGTGCGACTGTAACTTGCTATAGGAGTAATGGCATGCAAGTATCACTTCTCCAATATTACTATAGTGTGAGTTCGAGCCCCACAAAAGAATATATATATATATATATATATATATATATATATATATATATATATATATATATATATATATATATATGAACCTCTAATTTATGAGATACTTACAACTAGTGGCGCGTGCTAGTGTCACTGTGTCCACTTGGGTGACCCAGCAGAGGGGATACGTCACATAAATCATAAAATTGGGTAGTGTTCGGCGGAAGATTTGTTGCTTCAGGACGGTGAGTGGTACGCCGGAGCGAAAAGAAAACGTGGAAAAAATACTACACGGCATTGGAGCTGTCCGCGCGTAAGTGGTCAAATTGATGAATTAGATGTAATACATTGGCGATAATAAGCAACTGATCAATATAAACTGAGAATACAGACTTCTCACATTGCAAGCCCGAGTGGGCTACCAATTATGACTTCTTATATGCGCCAAGCAAAACCGTGGTGAGTCGACGGCTATTCATTTGGGCACAGAACAAAGGTATTAGGTTGGTGCAAAAATAATGGCGTAATAATGTCGTTTTTTGACATTAAAAGTACGTCAAAAAACGACATTGTTACGTCATTATTTTTGCACCAACCTAATAAATAAATAAATAAAATAGAAGTTAAAGAGAAATTGTCGCATGTATTTTGTAGTTTTGTTTTAAGCGAGGAATATTTTCCTTGATATTGTACTTTTATCATTTAATTAGTTTATATATATATATATATATATATATATATATATATATATATATATATATATATATATAAATGATTATAAATGAGTGTTGACGTATTTATTAATATGTTGATTTTTATAATCATACGTATTGCCTTATTATTTTGCAGTGGTCATTACTGCTACCGTTCGTCCAGGGTATGACGATAAACAACATCCGGCAGCAAGGCCTCAGATCGTGAGATTTTGAGGATCGTGGAACCACATTTTAATTGCTGTTGTTCCAAGGTTCAACCTTATCCGAGGTGGAAGCACCTGTTAGGACCCCACCTATGGGTAAATAGTTAATCCCAAAACTGGAGTTAAAACACTATTAAAGTATAAACATTTTTATACTTTATAGTAAAAATGCTAGCAATATACTTTTCTGGAAAAAATAATGCCAGCAATGCATTAAAAAATACCAATAATACATTTTTGTAAAATAAATTACTAATTTTCCCAAGAAAATTAAATTTCGGCATTCAATGACCCATAAGGAGTTGATATGCCACTGAAAATACAAACAAACTGCTACCAATAATAAAAGTAAGGGGTTTGAAGCAAGTATACATAATATATATTTATTTAGCCTTAACTTTGGGGGATATGGAATAAAATTAAGCTGTTTTGATTTAAAAAAAACTCCACATTATTCGACTTCACAAAATGTTTTTGCATATATATATATATATATATATATATATATATATATATATATATATATATTGTGTATTTAGGCATCAGTCCTTCATTTATGCATGCTTCATTAAGGACGACAAACAATTCTGGAAACGGAGTTTGTAGAAATTTTCAATTTTCATTAATGTTTATATTGTTTTAAAAAGATTTTTAGAATTAGAATAAATCCTAAACATATAATCAAAGTCAATTTATACATTTTTCTGTTCTTGATAATTTACACCAAGAATATTAAACACTATTTTTTTATTAGATTGTTTACCCACAAAATTAATCTTAAATTTCTAACATTCTAAAGAACTTCAATAAGAACTAAGGTAATGGCATATTTATCATTTACCACTTTATAAAGAAATCAATATGAAAACAATTTTTTATTCATAAATTTATAAACATTTACGAAATTATTAAAATATGTGAACCAACTGTAAGGAGTTCCTTATTTACCATTCTATAAAGTTTGAATCATTTGTCAATTAACCGATGTTTTGCCAACCATACCAATGAATGATAAATAAATAATACTTCTAATGTAACCTAAGTCTTTCACTCCCACACCAAACATCCCCCAATCAACATACGAACATGACCAGTCAGAAACAAAAATTGCCGCTAGACGCGCACACACACACACACACACACACATTCACGTTATCACCCAAATTCCTCAAGACCAACTAGAAATATGATATAAAAACCCACAGACGCGCCAACATATCACTAACATCTTCAGGAATTATACACACGGACACCAGACTGAAACAAAAATAGCCACTAGAATCCAAACGTTTACAGACACACATTAATACCATAATATACGCGAGAACACAGAACTCTTATTGCCGGGACTGTCCCTTTCATAATTCATTTCACAAATTTTCTTTTGCAGCTTAAATATAAGCGAAACATGTTAATTTATAAACGTTTTCTATTTGTTTATTATCCAATTATTCTATCTGATTTGATATTCTATCACAATTCATATATATATATATATATATATATATATTAAGACATTTTTATTTTTATACATTCTTTTTATAAATACAAATATTTAAGTAAATGCTCTGTTTATAATAAACAGTATTAAACAACATTACCGGCCTGAATGTCCGAGAAATTTTTATAAACAGAGCATTTACTTAAACATTTGTATCTATAAAAAGAATGTATAAACATAAAAATGTCTTAAAATAATTATCGGACTTTGTCCATTTCATAATATATATATATATATATATATATATATATATATATATATATATATATATATATATATATAACGTTTTAATATTAATATTAATATTTCAACATGTCAAGGCTCGCTATCTCCAAAAAGGAGTTCTTGGAAGTCATCACTCAATGAAAACGATGCTTGATAAAGTGTGTGGCTTCAGAGGGAGACTACTTCAAAGGAGATTGAATACGGAATTGATATGTGTAGTAGTTTATTTCTATCTACTGACCTGAATATTCGAAAAATCTTATTAGAAAAATATGTGCTTTCCGGCAGGATTCAAACCTGGGTTCTCCTAGGGTAGGCATTGCTCGCGGGCAATTACGGCTCACGGTCAAATTTTATATAGCCACCACCACGTACGGCCCGCTAATATTGTCAATCAGAGTATGTAAAGTACACACTTAAGAATTGCAATTTTATGTTTTACTAAAAGATGGAAGCAACACTGTGTGACCGACCTCTAGCGGTGTGACTTTAACTTTGGCCTTTTCCCGCCAATTTCTTAAATCACTGCCAGACCTAGTCTACATATTGCAGTCCAGATCTCAGTATCACTCTTCACATTAGTGCAAGCAATTTATTCATTTTGGTCATCTGAGATGTATAAATTCTAAAATCTTAGTTTATTAAATTTGTGTTGTTCAAAATCAGTTATGAATATATATAAATGGACATTTGGACTTGTGTCACTGTGTGTTTTCTACCTCTGAAGATGAATGTTGGTGTCATGTTCCTATTTATATGGTTTTAACTTAAAAATTGACAAAAAACATTAATTACCAATATGTAATGTTTAAGATTAATCTGAGATTTTTTTATAGCTTCCTGGAAGTTCTATTTTCTCATATATTTTACTTCATCTTTTATGGGCTTCTGATATGATTTTGGAAAGAATTGTTTAAATCTATTTGTCATCCATGGGAAGAAATAATATATGCCATTTGCAATAAAATTTTCATAATTCATTTGCATTCAGTTTTAATTGTTCAAAGAATGTTTGGTCCTCACACACATTTCCCTAATTAAGTCTGGTCCTCTTTGAAAAAGGTTTGGATACCCCTGCCTTAGGGAAACTGTCATTAGATTTGACGTGCTTTGACAACTCAGCCACGAAGAAACTCCTGGCTAAGCAAAGCCTGAATAGTGCTTTTGAACACAAACTTTTCCTGATTCTCAAAATAAACATTTCTGCTCAATTTCGTAACTTAATGTAAACAAGGGCATTTTTTAGGAATGAATTTTTCATTTATTAATCCGACATAATTTATTGCGTAAACATTATTTCAATGGATATTATTTGAGTATATGCGCTGTTTTTATTTATTTATTAAATAGTATCTTTATTTATTTCCATCTAGCGGTCTGAATATTCGAGAAATCTTGTTTAGAAAAATATGCACTCGTCGGCAGGATTCGAACCTACGTTCTCCTAGAAAGTAGATCTGACGTGGTTTTAGATCTCGGCCACGCAGAACCTCCTGGTCGAGCAAAGGGAAAATATAAAGTGACAACAAAATGAATTACTGAAGAAAGAAAGAAAGAAAGAAAGAAAGAAAAAGTAGTTTTTAGTAAATTTTGACTTTTTTTATATCTCCCCTAAACCCTGTTCCGCCAACCATTTATTCCAGCTCGCTAGGTAAGTTATGCGCTGTTTTTCTCTGTTCTCTACCCTGTGTGTATCAAATTTTCCAAGCCATCTTTTCTCATTGTGCCCTATATCTTTCTGCTGTTAAGTATAAGTGTCCTTTTTGCTTCCATTTTCTCTAAAACTTCGTCGTTTCTCATATGTTCAATCCATGGTTTTCTCAGCATCCTTCTACAAAACCACATTTCTGGTGCCCCAAATCTTTTCTTCATCTTTTATAAGATTGTCTAGTATTCATTGCATTATAGGAGGGTTAATATTACATAACAGCTTTTCTTTGTCTCTATAGAAATTTTTCCCGTTTCTTAATACTTTACTTAGCTTTTGAAAGACATATTTCCGTTCTATTATTATTATTATTATTATTATTCGATATATTATATGTGTGGTGATAAAATAAGTACATCCCATCCCCACCTCGTCTGCAACCATCCATCACAATAAAATAAACTTTTCTCAGCACTAAAGCAGAATGAGTCAAATAAAACTTCATAGGCTTCTAGTTACTCTATTACAGTGATAATATAAATGAAAAACAAAGAAAAATATAAATTGACACTTACTCAAAAAAGAACTGGAAATGAAAAAATATATATCGATAAAGTAAAATAAAAGAGAAACAGAAAACTAAAAGAGAATCATATTTACTGAACGAAGTTCAACTTAACACATAGTCGGAGTCCTGGAGTACACAATGAAAGACAAACTCGCAAGCAATGGCTGGCTACAGAAGCATTTTGAAACAGACATTGAGAAAATAATAATTAGCTGTAGAGTTATTTATCAAAATTTAGCCTCTTTGGCTTATAGCCAGATATATGGCGCCTTCAATGAAGGTACAAACTCGCAAGCAATGGCTTCAGAAGCTCGAATTTTATTGAAGTTATATATTAAGAATTAAACTGCGGTAAACGGTTGCACAAACATGAACATCCATCCACGACAAGCAGATATAAAATGAGTGAATTCATTTTTAACGAATAATTATATGCTTATTTTCACTTTAATTACATACAAACACTAAGTAATTTTCAAGAATTAATGGATTTATTTTAAATCCGACATTTTTATTACTCCAAACGTTATTGCAATGGATTCCTAATATTTGTAACATACCTCTGATTTTAATTTATTAAACAGTGTGTATAAAAATGAGGCGTCTATTTCAAATACGAAGTATCTACTATAATAATTTTTGAAGTAATAAAAAAATTACGATTAAAAATAAATCCATTAATGATTTAGAAATTGTTTTGGATACGAAATTACGCAAATATGAAATTTTCAAGAAAATAATCTGAGTGAATTTCCTTAAAAATAGAAAATCTTGCTTGCTGTGGCGTTCTTTGTGGTCGAGCGCTAAAGCACACTAGATCTAACGACGATTTCCCCCTAAAAACGGGGCCGCAACTTCTCTCCCTCCCGGGGAAAGCATTTTTTTATTACTGAGATTTCTCGAATCCACAGACCGTTAGACGTAATGTTCACTGTTTAATAAATCAAAATAGGGCGTCTACTTCAAATACGAACTATCTACGAAAATAATGTTTGAAGTAATACAAAAAATGCAAAGACTATAAAATTCATATTTTAATTCTTTTAAGTCATAAAAATAAAAGGAAACTAATCAAATACCATATTCTTAAATGTAATGTTTTTAAAAGTATAAGAGGTTAATTTGCAATGTAACACCACAACTTAGTTCGCACTAAAAATTTCCAGAATACTTATATTTATATGTAATTGTACATGCTCCATTCGAATCTGGCTTGATAAAGTTGATAAAATCTGCCGTTTTGGAGTTATCGACAGTGAAATTTGGATTCAATCGCGTCGTTGGCGGTCGCCATTACTCGCGTTGTTTGCATACATACTCTGCGGAAAACTAAACGCGAAAGCTAAGCTCGGAACTGATCTTTCTTGTCTAAATTTGTCGCAATTACAGCACACGAGAACTATTTACGTAGACACGCTCAGTTTGCGCAATTTTACCTGCACTGATAACTATTCTGCAGCGAATGCATGCAAACAATGTCAGTAATTGCTGCCAAATTAATCCGAAATTTTACTGTCGATAACTCCAAAACGGTAGATTTTATCAAATTTGTCAAACCAGATTCGAATGAAGTATGTACAATTACACATAAATTTAAGTATTCTGGGAATTTTTATATGAATTGAGAGTGGGTGCAAATTAACCGTATAATAGTCCGTAAAGCATTCTCTGGAGTTGTGTTTAGACTGCAAAAGTTGTCACCATTTTTCACCTCTTTCCTCTTCGAGAAGTATCCATGCAGACATAGCACTGACTTTGGATTGTTTTTCCAGTTTGGTTTGCAGGCAAATACTCCAGGAAATGAAATAAACCCCAAGAATCCTAAGAAACAGTGATATCATGAATTACATTTGTTCATTAACCAAACTATAAATAAATGAATGATACCTGTATCATTAGAAAAAGTTTAAACTATCAGTTAATGATATCCTCTGATCACCAATGAAACAGCGATTAATGATACTCACCATTTAAAGCTTAATCAAATAAAAAGGCGTATAATTATTTGTAAACCTAAGCCAAGATTCATTGAACACTCTATAAGATGCGTGCTTACAAACAATGGCTTGTGATACCTTCTATGTCAACTGTTCAGTTTCTAGAAAACTTCAATAAAAGTAGCCCTAGCCCGATAATCTGATTAAAGCAGACAACTAGCCCAGACACTGACGTTATATCTCTAAACAGGACCATCTTTGATAACTTATGCATAAAATTAAAATTCTTAAGCAATAATGGAAATGAATGTAAGAAATATTTTAGTCTGTACATACAATAGCAAACACATCGTTGGCATAAGCACATGGCATTTACGTCATCATACCCAGACGCAAGGTAATATATTCACATACACACGAGCAAAGAAGCTGCGACAGATTTGCACACACGCACACATAAAGACTATCGCGCGGGCATTAGAGAGAAGCTATTACTTCTGGTCCGTTGTAGGTGTTTCTGTGGCACCATTTCCATTGGCCTGTTAATAATACCGATTAGACGCCACCGTGGAGACCCGCGTTCGTATCGCCGCCATAAAACAGTTTCCGGCAATATTCAACCGCTCAAAGCGCTCTCTATTGATCGAAGGTAGTAAAGCTATCAGCAATGTAATTTGCAAAAGAAACAGACAAGAAGAACGCAACCTGAGTAGAAATTCGCAAAGATATTAGGCTATCAGCTCTTTTGACGACCGACAACAGATAACGACTATGACCCCAATCGCTATTTCTATCTTTGCTTTCTCTGTCTTTACCCCCTCTATCTCCTCCTATCTCGCTGTTTGCCCTCTCTCTCTCTCTTTATATATGTACTCTCTCTATATATATATATATGTTGTTATTTCTATCTCATTCTTTGTCTTTTATCTTTTCTTTTCTTTCCTTTCTTTCTATCTCCCAGTTTCCTTCTTTTTCCTTCTTTCACTTATTTTTTCAATCTGTTCTTTCCTTCTCTCTACCATTTTGTTCATTTCTCTTCCTTTTTGTCTACATCAATAAATTTTTTCAGCCTTTCCCGCAAGGGAAATATATATATATATCTATCCCTCACGTGGGTATCTCAGAGCTTCTTTCTCTATCCAATAATTTCTTTTACTCTCTTTCTGTTTGTCCTTTTTCTCATTTTACCTAACTCTTCCTCTCTCTCTCTTTCCCTCTCTCTGTTTCTCTCTCTCTCTTTCCCTCTCTCTGTTTCTCTCTCTTTCGCCCTTTTCCATTATTTTACTCTCAATTGTCTCAGCAATTGTTTCGTTCGTTTACAGATTAAGTCATATTTTGGCCTTTTATTTGCTCTCTGCTCTTCTCGCATTAATTTCTTCTCTCTAAAGATTCGCCTATTCTTACCTCTCCTATTATTCGCTTCTCCCTATTTTATTTATTTCTAACTCTCTCCCTGTCTTCCTAAAATCTGCACTTTTTTTTTTTCTGTTGTTCTCCATTTTCCATTTAATTCTCGCTCTCCTTCATTGTTTTATGTATCTAACTGTCAATCTATATTTCTGAACAAAACATTCTGCGCTCAATGAAAACCGGAGCTGGTGGCAGCGAACGGAGCAAGAGTGATTATGCTGACAATCAAACCTATTATGCCTCTTGAAATATAGCTGATCTTATTTGCTGGCGAAAGATTTACATCGACACTAATCAGAAAGTAAGTAGAAAAAGTGCAAAAGAAGTCAAGCAATGTACCACGAATGAACCGTTCCAAGGGAGGACACCGGGATAGTAGAAAAAGTTCAAGCGAAGAAAAAACACAAAAAGAAACAATATTGCATTCACTGTAGAAAAGCGTTCGGCAATAACACCTACATACTCTCTCTCTCTCCTTCATATAATTTATCAATCAATATATACTGAAAAATTATATATATATATATATATATATATATATATATATATATATATAAAAAGGCTTAAACACAAATATTCCATATTCCATTGGAATCGTAATTTGTAGGTCTGATGAATTAGATCGTATTTACGATTCCAATGGAATAAATTATGACCATAGAATATTAGTGTTTAAGCCTTTTTATTATATCCTTACTCTGTCCTGGACATTGAGTTCTACCTGGATTCTATCCTCTTGGAATTTTTTTTTTTTTTATACAAAATATATATGTATGTGTATGCATGTATGTATCTATATTTATATATTTTGCATATGTATGTGTATATTTACCACTAATATTATATATATATATATATATATATATATATATATATATATATATATATATATAATTTATCAGTCCATAACTCTTCCGTTCCTTCTCTTTGTCGGGAGGATATAGGCTTATAGATAATAACAAACTCCTTTGAGCAAAAGAAAAGCAGTTTCGTATAAAGCTAAAAATTCAAAGACAAGCAAGATGAGTAAATATATGTTGTAAACGGGGGCGTACTTTCTTTGTTTCGTTTATCATAATGTAATTTATAATGATTTGCCTCTGACTGGAGAAAAGTCAAGTCGCCTGATTCAGTTCATTTCTCAAAGCACCCGGCAGTTTCGAGAGATTATGGCGAGTTGTTAGTTTATCCTTTCCGCAGACGATAGCTCGGTTACATTTTGTGTTTCTTCAACATCCACAAAGCCAACGCCTGGTTTATCCTGAAACTTTGCTGAGGGGACTTCAGTTACAGTTTTTTCTGGAAAATAGCACCTAATCTGACGTGAACTTTGAGCTCTTCTGACCTTGTTCAAAACCCTCAGTCACAATGACTTGTTACCTCATCGACGGCTTCCAAATAGTTTCCTATACCCAATGTAACTCATATGGTATGGGTCAGCTATGATTTTTTTTTCAAGCACTCCCCAACAGTACTGCACGCTGGGATCGTCTCCCCAGGTCGATATTACCAAGACGTCACTTCTTTGACAAATGAGATGCGTGTCTCATGGTTGAAAACGCTATCGTTCTATCCCCTCAGCCACGCCCCAACTCTCACATTTTTATGCCAACATTCATTAATTTTTACTTGAATGTTAACGTATACTTAAATATATACAAAGTCATTCGAAAAGTTGGAAAAATCTATGAAAAAAAAAAAATGACATAGCTATTTTCCACTGTCTCCTTCGAAGTACTTTTCTTAGGCATTGAGATCTCATTAATTGACAATTGGGCTGGCTTGATGCAGCCGTAACTTCTATGCTAACAGTTTCTTTTCTCGCACTTCTTGCTTGTGGAACCTCCTTCCGGCTCCATGCTTTCCAGCTAAATTTAATCTGCAAAAATTTAAATGCAGTGTCAATCGCTATCTACTGTCCTCCTGATTAATGTTTTCTCTTTCCACTCATTATTAATGTTTCTGTTTTTAATTCTTCCACACCTATTAACCCCTCCCGTCTTAGTGGTTTCACTGCCTTGCATGGGGTTATACCGATAAGAAGAAGAAAAAAAAAACTGGTGTAATAGCTAGCGGCTAAGAATAAGACACCGGGGGACTGAGTTCGAAATTCCAATGGGCTCGTTACATCCACTTAAGCGAAAATCCTTTGTGAAAGGTATGAATCGATTTCCTCCCCGCCAGTTATGGGTTAAATAATAGGACATATTTCTGGGGAAATATTCCTATTCTCAAAAAAATTGTTAATCAAAATATGTTTCAGCTTTAAATAATCCACAAAAGGTTGATAAGACGTAAGAAACTATTCACTACAAACATCACTAATACGTATCTATTTATTATTTATTTTGTCTTCGAATATAGATTAAAAGATTACCACATACGACCTCCCACCGGGATGTGACATCCACCCGAAGGAAAAGCGCACCAGCGAAAAGGATATGACCGCTAAAATAATAACATTTTATCATTCTCCGAATTCATTTGTGCTCCGATAACTCTGTTAATTTTCATGTCTCTGATATTAATGAGGAAAAAAGGTATTATAAATATTATTACTGCTGCTATTTTTCTATTATCATTATTGCAATATTCTAATGTTATTATTACATTATTATATAATTATGCAGTAATTATATTATTAATAGTATATTACGTTTTTATAATGTTATTATAGTATTATGTGCTGTTATTTTCCTTATTATTGTTATATCATTATTATATTAATTTTGTTGTATTATTGTTGTAATATTTTATATTATTATGCCATTATGATTATTATATTAGTTAATTATGTTATTATATTATTTTTGTTATTGTTTTATTATCATTATTGCATTATATTTTAATGATATTATATTGCATAATTATAATATAATTTTGTTGCTGTTATAGTACTATTATTATATTACGTTATTATTATTATGTTGTTATTAATATACTATTATACTGCATTGTTATTATTATGCCTATATTTCTGAGATGAGATATTGTGTACATTATCTACATTATTCGGACTATTGTCCTCATCTTTGTCGCCATATCTATTACAACGTTTCGGCCGTTGTACGCCCCAGCCTTCTTCGGGTGGCTGGAATGTCGAAATTAACCCTTTATTTCGTTCACTGGGGTAGCCTGTTCTATTTCTACGTGCCATGTTTAATGGATGGCAGTTATCTCCTGTTAATTTTCCCTCTGAAAGTTCTCCACTGCCTTAACCGGGTATTGAACTCACACTCTTTGGGTCCTGTCACTGGATCTAACTAACCCCTTTATCCACTGTGCCATGTGTCCTTATTATATTAATTTTGTTGCTATATTATTATGCTAACATTCTTATATTATTATATTATTATCATAATTATATTATTATTATGTTCTTTATATTTATTATTATAATTTTGTTGTTGTTATAATGATTAGAGGAATCTGGTGAACACTGCTGGGAATCAAAAGCCTAATCAACTCTTCAGAATTTTTGAAGCCATAAACAGTATTGTGACTTATTCCGATCCATTTTATCTCTGCGGTTACTATCTTCATATTCCTGACGTTCATATTCTTGGCATTTATTGATTATCTCATTCCCTTTCACGCTCACGATACTTTCTCCTAGGACGACCACATCCTCTGTTTAATATATCTATTTTATTTATTTTCTGTGTGTTTGTAAGTCCTAACCTATCAGAATTTTACATTTTTTGTGTAAAGAATATTCTGCTTTGGGAACATAACAAAGATTTGTGTGGTCGAAACCGGAACGTGTTTAGGTACCAGAGATATGGTTCTACGGGAGGATACTGAGAATACCATGGACTGAACATGTGACTAACGAGAAAGCTTTGAGGAAGATGGAAACAAAAATGAAGCTTAAACATATAATCAGAAAGGGACAAATGATATTTCTAGGACACATAATGAGAAAAGAGGACACGGAGAATATGAAACTCAAAGGATATACTGAAAGCAAGAGGGAGAAAAGAAAGCAAGTTGTGTAAATAGATGGCAGCACAAAGATTGGAAGAGACATAGAAAAAACAAACCTTTCTAAGAGCTATAAAGGATAGGAAGATGTGGAGAACCATGATCACCCACGTCCTGAAGGTATACAACACATAGAAAAACTGAATCACTGTCTCCATCTAATTGTAACTCTGTGTTGTCTTTTGACAATTTTCAGTATTCGCTGTTTCGTGCAACACTCTATGTCTTTCTCTCTCTCTCTCTCTCTCTCTCTCTCTCTCAAACTCTCTCTCTTTCTCACTCTCTCTTTCACTCTCTCATGCTCTCTCCATTTCTCCCTCTCTTTCTCTCTCTCTTTCTTTTACTGTCCTACGCTGTCTTTTACTACGAAGACGGCTCCGAAAATGTTATGCCCCCCCCCCCCACCTATCATGGCGTTCTATATTAGATGACCAAGTCATTATGTCTTTTAGTGGCAGAAGTGGATGCCGGTGTGAGCAACGGGACATTTTAGTTTGCGTTTGAGTTTGAACTATCTAGAATTATATTAAGATCTCACTGGCCATGGTTCGAGGTAATGCTTTCTCCCTCATTGCGGCTGGCAGAGGATAGAAAAAAAATTGTTTATATTAGGTTGGTGCAAAAATATTGTCGGTTTTTGACGTATTTTTTAACGTCAAAAACCGACATTATTTTTGCACCAACCTAATATTTACGTTGTTCTGGAATTATCACCAGTGGTCAACTGAACTTGTTTTGTTTCAACAAATTTATTTTTAATAAATATGTAAAAATATGAAGAAAAAAAATATATCTAGGCCAGTTTTGTTGGCTGAAGAAATTCAAAGAATTTTTTTCCCTGATATTTGGAATTATATTTATCTTAGTTTATTGAAGTATTTATTTTGAGCTGCTATTTTATTTTGTATGTTGCTTGTAAAAACAAACTTTTGCGTCTAATTCACTGTGCAAAATGATATTTTTAAGAATTTTCGTCTTCTTATTACTTTTTAAACTTTTTATTTAACATTTTTCACTTAAAGATGATTAATTTTCTTCTTCTTCTAAAAAAAAAAAAAAAAAAAAAAAAAAAACGCGCTTCGCTTCTACCATGAGGTTTAGATTTTCGGAAGACCTTTTTTTACTCGCTTCTGTTTTTACTGCGAAATTTATTTATGTAAAATTGAAATAAAATGCCATTATTTGTCTATGGTCACAAAGTTATATTAATATGTTTTCGATATTGTTATTCATAATATTATTAATTGATGAATTTTAATCCTTTTATTAGTAATTCCTGTTTTTATTTTAAATATTAAACTATTTTAGTTTAGTTTAAAAAATCTACCATTAAATATAAAACAGAAGCAAATTCAAAAGTGTTTTATTACTAAACGATTGAAAAACATTTAAGAATGTTTTTAAATAAAATTAATAATATATACTTATAATTAAATTTTAAATATTTAATTCAGTATTTATTTTTGATATTGTAAAATCTTTGTGAGTGGGAACTAAATTAATCTTACTGCTCAATTATTTTTCCAGGGTTTTCAAAAGTTTTTAAAAAAAAAAAAAAAGTTAGCTTAATAATCACTGACTCAACATTTTTCTGCTAAAGTTTATTATTCAATGTTCTTGGGGAAAAAAAAAGATCAAACAGTACGCTTCAAAAATGAATTCTCTTTTTGCGCCCTGTTTCACCCAATCTGTTCAACCTGTACAGCGAGGCAATCCTCAGAGAATTGGAAAACCTAAGAGAATTTGGGAAATTTAGTATTGGCGTCCACAATCTTAAGATACGCAGATGACACAGTACTGATAGCAGTCTCTTAAGTCTCTTATATCCGGGTTTGGTCTATTTTGTTTTTGGTAAGTATGGTTCTAATTTGGGACCAGATAAACTCTCTCTTATATCCGGGTTTCTCTTATATCCGGGTTTGGTCTATTTTGTTTAGGTAAGTATGGCTCTAATTTGGGACCAGATAAAATCTCTTTTACATCAGGGTTTCTCGTATATCCGGGTTTGGCCTATTTTGTTTAGGTAAGTATGGCTCTAATTTGGGACCAGATAAAAATCTCTCTTATATCCGGGTTTCTCTTATATCCGGGTCTCTCATATATCCGAGTTACACTGTACTTCGAAATTTATGAAAAATAAATCACCATTATTATTTCACAAAGTTATTTACTATTTTTTCTCTAATATTGTTATTATTCATAAAGAACAAATGAATTCAGAGAATTATTTTACAACGGCCGAACCGTTGTAATAAATATGGCAACAAAGATGAGGACAATAGTCCGAATAATGTAAATAGTGTACATAATACCTCATCTCAGAAATATAGATAGTTATTTTTATTAGTTCTGTTTTCTTTAAGGTAAAATAAATAAACACATATTAATGTTTAGTTAAGTTTAATTTTCTAATTTTTCCATTAAACCGTAAAATAGAACGAAATGTCATATTCTTATTACATAATTAATGAAAAAGCCATTTAAGAATGTTTTTACGTTAAATTAATGTCATATAATAAAATTTAATATATTTAATTAATTGGATATTCTGAAAAGTCGGTGAACGAAATATTAAGCGTGCTGCTGCTTGTTACTCAGACATTTTTTCAGGTTCTTCTAAAGTATTTATTTACTCAAGTTGAGCACGAAACTAATTTTTAACAAAAGAAGGCTTAGATTAAATTGCACTTCCGTGGATTACTCCACCACGAGGCATTATCTCAAAAATAGCCAAAGTGCTCTCCCTTTGGCATCTTCCTCAGGCACACTGGGCAAAAAAAAAACAGTCCACCCACCGTCTTTTGACAATTGCTGTACTTTAGGCAATAGATGATCTTATGTTGACAAGTACCAGATATTTAGATACTTAATTAACTCGATTATTGAAAGATTATGTAATATTTTGCAAACCTTTATTAACAATATACCCCCCCACAGCTAAATATATCCCAATATTTAAAAAAAATCATTTTAAAAAGTGGATTCTTAGGTTTAAGGCAACCCTCTAAAATTTCTGTTTTTAACTTATTGGTATGGGGGAGGGAGGTAAAATTTGGGATTTAGAGTATAATTAATTTGGCTTAAAAAGTTACCTCTGAACTGAAGCAGTAAAAGAAATAATTGTGCTTAAAAAGCTTAATCATTTCAGATATTACCTAGTTTCCAGCAATGCCCCGGAAGTGTTCTGTCATTGCTTGCTAAACAAATTAAAGAAGCCAGCAAGACAAAACTGCATTTGAGACGAATAAAATAACAGTTTATCGTTTTCCAAAAGACAAAGATGAGAGAAAGCGATGGAGAAAATCAGTTCCAAATACCAATTTGAATGTTACAAACAATACAGTTAGTTGTCAAATACATTAGTTTTTAAATTTTGATACCATAGAAGTTCATGGAAAAATGCACCCCAAAAATTCATCATCTGTATGTCTAGGTGGGCAAAGAGTCAAAAACCAATGCCCTCTGCTGTTCAAAGGGATATAAAAAAAAAAAAACCTCCAGCACTGATCGAAACCAAATTGATGAAATGAATGATTTTATAGAATTAGATAATGTTGATTACACAAACTTGAAAGAAAGTCTAATCAACAATAAAAAGACTTTTTGTATCCAGTTGTAGCATTTGGAGCTGAAAATATTTTAACTGTTCAGTCATCGAACGTTCTCTCTCTCTTTTCTTATGGAGGTAAGTGTTATATTAGCAGCCTGTTCAAAAACCGTTTAAATACAGTTGATACTTAGTGATCATTGGAAGAAATTATCCGATATTTAAATTCTATGGCTTTTCATCACAAGAATGATATGTTGAGCCAGCACTTTTCAGCAATGGACACCAAAATGGTTAGAATAAAATACAGCTCAGATTTAGTCTTACTTGCTTTTGAGTACTATGCAACATCGCGGTCATTGTATAATAGATTAAGACAGAATTTTTAATTACCATCATTAGCAAGATTAAAAAGGATGACATCAAAAGTTTCAAAACTAAATAAAAAATATTTTCTGTTATCTGTATTTAATATTCTTAATGCCAGTAAAAATGGTTCATAATTCTCCATGACGAAGTATATATGAAGAAAATGTTACTATATCATGGCAAACAACCATTTGGTAAGTCATATCCATCTCTATTTGCTCAAACAGTACTTGATATAATGTTGATATATCTTAATGAGGGTTCAAAATTTCTTACAACATTTATTCCAATTTCAAAATTAACATCAGCCTTTTTATTTGAACAAAATGAGTTAACAGTTCAGGCCATCACCTCTGTACGAACTGATGTAAGCGATATTATATGTGATGGCAACTGAGTAAATCAATCTTTTTTAAATTATATCCCACACTCCCTGAAAAAACTTGGTTAACTGAAGATAATAAACATTTGTTTTTTGATTATGTTCATCCTCTGAAAAATATTCGCAATTTATGGCTCACAGAAAAGTTAGAAGTAATTTATGATAATGGAGTAAAATGAGTTGCAAAATTAGCACATATAAAACAGTTATGTCGTTTTGAATCTGAAAGACTTCTTAAACATTCAGATTTAAATGAAATTTCCATTGCTCCAAGGCCATAGAAAGACAACGGGTTTCTACTTACCTCAGAAAAAAATATCTACTTCTCACTCAGTTTGAAATAAGTGCGGATAAGAATGATACTGTCATCTTCATAAACAAGGATTTGGTGTGGTGGAAAATTTTAAATGTTATGACCATTCAAATTGATAAACGACACAATGACCCTCACAAGCTGAAATCAGATCTCCCAATGACAGCCGACTTAATTTTATCATTGGGTTTGGTCAAATGGCTCTTTATATGGCTGGTTGATACAACAAAATTGACCATTCCCGTTCGACTCTCTGTCGTGACACTGCATCACTTGCTTCTAAAACTTGAAGCGGGTTAAACATTCACACGAGATGTTATGTAACTTCGGCGGCAGGTCACGTGGGGTTCAACAGATCCTTCGTTCGCTGTTGATTCGTCTCAACGTTCTCCAACGGCAGCTCCTACTACTGGCTTCAACCGATATGCATCTCGCCCAACTTTCACTACGCCTCAAAGCTCATCCCATATTCCTCGAATAATTATTTTCTCGAACCTAGAAGACATGAGATCGACCCTAAACTAAGCGGTTTGGTATTTCAAAACAATAAACTTTGTTTCCACCATTCTCGACAATCGGCCGTTTTATTAAACAATATTTTTTTCCATCAATCCTTTTTTTTTTAAATTATTTCTAAGTAATTTCATTTTGTTTGTCGAATTCCAATGAATTCTCTTTGTCGATTTCCAAAATCCGACACTATTCCAAATTCCATTGTTTACATTTTTGGTTTTACTTAAATTCGATCCTCCGCCAACAATGCCTTTTAAGTAACAACACAGTCAACTTTTCAAAAACAAAATTATTTACTTTAAATTTTTCTACTGTTTTAAATTCCGGCTATATTCGGGGACTCATAACAATTTTTATGCGCATTTCTCTTTATTAGAATGAAAAACTCGCTCCATATTTCAATTCCTGTTTCTCACTTTAACGTGTTCTTGTTTAATGTTTTCAAACCTTCCAATTCTCCAATTCCTATACGAGGTTTTCACATGAACTCTTTTAATCTTAATTCCAAACCACCAGAGGCACGACAGTGTCACCTACATTTCAACTACAACCAGTGACCCTTTATAGTGTCACAGTCACACAAATCGTGTTTGTCACCACCGAAACGAATTAGCCATTGTTTAATATCGACCTGTCTAGTTCCAGTAAGCGTTCATCAAACTTCGATGGAAGTCAGTGGGTTAAATTTTATTTTTCGCATGGAGGAATTTTATGTCACGCCTCTGATTCGTTGGAATTTTCATGTCAGTCAGCATTGCCACAAAAATACTATGTTAAATAATACAGTCTCTACTGTCATACCAACAATTTTCGGAGCGTCCGTCCTACAAAAATTAAAAAGAATTAATCTTCTTTTGTTTGTTTGTTTTTTTTGTTTTGTTTTTTTTTTTTGGGGGGGGGGTTTGTTTTTTTCGATATAATAGTTTCTAAAACTTTTGTATAAGTCTTATATGCAAGAAATGTCTTGGCGTCACATTCCAGAAAATAAAAAATAAATAGAAGTAAAAAAAAAAACGTTGTGTATTTAAAATCAAAACAATGTTTACAGTAGGATGATATAGCTAAATAAATATTCTTTTTATAAGAGCACTAACAGCATGGCCCGGCATTGCCCGTGCTTGATTCAAAAATGGTACGACTCATACAGCAATCGCTATCACTTGACTTAAAATGTTTTTGCCCTTCCTTGCATTTAAAGGAGTGCCCTTTGCCGTGCTGATGTTGCTACATGCCTTACTCCTTGCTTATCTCACACTGAGAATTTTTTCTAAGCTCTATACTAAATATTGAATCTGTTACGAAAAAAAGAACTAAACAAAATGAACACAAAACGATCAGCTTTAAAGAAAGGACTCGTAACTGGAAAAACCGAATGAAAAAAGAATGTTAAGAACAAATACTTTTTCACACCGAATCCAGTTCTGCGGAATCAGAATCAACGTTGAGTTTAATCAAGCGAATGAGCCAAATGGAGTAAAGTGCCATGCAGATTTAAATTTTTCCACTTGTGACGAATGCAGCTATCGATTTTTTTGCATGCTTGCATGGTAGTTAACATTCGTGTCAGTCAGCTGTTGGCTCTCACGCTGACCAATAGAATCTTCCTGTCTATTCGTGGCAGCCAGCTATAGGCTCTCACTCTGGCCAGTAGAAAATAGCCGCAAACTACATGAAAATTGCCGTAGAAGCATGAAAAAATCGATTATTTCCACTATCGATGGGAGTTGGAAAATGCCAAGTCGGTCTTGGCCTTCCCGCTAACTTGTAGCATGTGCATGTAAATTTTGGTGCAAATCCGTCGAAAATTGTGGCCGTTCATTCATTATACACACACACACACACACACACACACACACACATCCTGCCTTTTATAGATAGAGATTAGATAAAAAATATAGAATCAAGATATTTTAACCATAGCATCTAACTTAGGCCGCCTCACTCTTTATTTTGTAGTTCGGTATCCTAAAAATGTACTGAAGGAGAAGGATTTAATAATGAAACGTATTTTGCAGGTTTCAGCAGAACAATGATCCTAAATACAGGGTGTCTCAAAATAATGTATACACTCTTTAAATTTTAATAGTTAATAATACATTAGCGTGATGTGAGAACTTATATGGATGAAAATATGCAAAACAGATGGATTGGAAGAAGAGGGACAGTTGAATACCCACCTAGATCACCAGATTTGACACCATTGGATTTCTTTTTGTGGGGGGTTTAAAAGAGAACGTTTGCAGCAGGAAACCTGAAACAATTGCTGAAATGAGAATAGCAATTGAAGAAGAATGTGCTCAAATATCAGAGGAAATGATACTAGACGTTTGTAGGTCTATTTCTTCAAGATATGAAAAGTGTATTGAACAGAACGACAACCAGTTTGAGGACTTGATGCGAGTTCATCATTATATGAACATTCTGCCATTGACCCAAATAGCTTTTATCTTATTAAAGTTAATTTTCTATGTTTTTTTTCTTTTTTCTCAAATTCTTTAAATGTGTATTCTTTCTCTTGTATTAATCTTATAGTCAAAATACATAAATTATTATAACGATTCTAAGAGTGTATATATTATTTTGAGACACCCTGTATATCTTCTTCCACTGAATTATTTTTCTCAAAAGCTACATATCTCGCCAGTTTTGTATCCGAAACGTAAACAAAGCAATTTTTAAAGAATTAATAGATTTATTATTAATCCGACATTTATATTACTTAAAATAAAACGTTTGAAGTAATACATATATATGGGGGGTGTTTTAAAGTAAGTTATTACAGCTTCCGGTGCCAGAGTGTTTAAAACAAGATTAGCAATTATACGATTCAACCAAAAAACAACGTACGTTTTCAATTACCGAACACAGGATGAAAATACAGCAAACGAGTGGCTAGCCTAAGTGAAGCCGAAAACAAGTGAACATACTCACGCAAAAAATCTAATGTGAAGATAATCCCAGAAAAGAAATAAACTGACTGATTCATACCGACACTTTACTAGAAAAGTTGGTTTACGGTGTCGGGCTAGACTATTTTTTCTCGCCAGAATCTCTTTTCTTTTTATGTGTCATGTCCTTTCAGGACGTAGGCGATAACGGCTCTCCACCTCTCCCTATCCCTTGCAGCTCTCAGCAAGCTCCTCCCCTCTGCTTCCTCCACTAGACCTCGTTCTGACATCCACCTGCTCAAGCTCGTCAGGTATATCACACGCTGCTTTCCCTTGTCTCCCTCTTTCCCTCTATTTGACCCGTGAGTATCGGATTCTCCAGGCCCTCCTTCCTCATTATGTATCCCAGAAACTTTAGCTGCCTCTTTCTGATCATGATACCCATTTATATGTCTACCATTCGTTGAGTATTACGGTCACATCTAATCTGGTGCTTCGGATATGTATTTACAGATTCTTGATAAAATCAAAACAAGAATCTGCAATGTTACTGTTCCTGACCCGGCATCTTGCTTTCAGTCACTCTCCCAACACCGTAACGTAGCTTCCCTGTGCCTTTTCTATAACTATTTTCATGGTAATTGTTCTGATGAACTTACCTCTTTGGTACATTGACTTTATGAATTTAAGCGCAGTACTAGATTGGCAGTGCGGTCTCATCATCTCAAAATTGAAATGGATAAATGTAACTGAGTTATATGCTAATAGTTTATTCTCTCGCACTTTACGCTTGTGGAACTCTCTTCCGACTTCTTGCTTTCCAGTTAACTTTTAACTTTAAAAATCTAAATACAACGTCAATCGTTATCTTCAGCCTTCTTTTTTTATCAATTCACCCCAAACAAGGGGATAATACCACTAAGACGCAGGAGGGGTTACTGGAAGTGAAAGATAAGGAAAAGACTCTCGAAGAAACCGGAAATCCAATAATATAAACGATTTCAGAGTTTAAGCGGTGACGTTAAAAGTATTGACTTGAAGTAGAATTTAGAAGGAACTGGAAACCCAATCTTAAACAAGAAACAGTGAATAAGCCTCTACTCTTGTTCAAAGGTCCGAGGAGTGTGAACCAGACGATAGGTTAACCTATCTATTCTTATTGTTCTCTCTTTTTAATAACGCTTTCTTTTTCTCATATTCTGTCACACTCAGTAACCCCTTGCTTCTTAGTGGTTTTATTGCCTTTTTGTGGGAGTAAAATGATTAAAAATGTTTTGGGAATTAAAAATCTGAAAATGATAAAAGGAAATATTACTGTTTACCAATTTTAATTTTACTTGCTAAATTGTACGTTGGATTTTTTTGGCCTGTTAAAACTTATATAAAAAAAAATTAAATTCTTATATAAATTTCGATGCTTATTCAGTTCATTTATTCTATTTTTTAATTCTTTCATTTCGATGGAATTGTGAGACATTTTATGATTATAAAGTAATGATGTTCAAAGATGAAAATAATATTTCCCGAGCGAATTTTAGGTGCTTTTTTATTATTATTATTTTTTAAATTCAAAACAATTAAATCAGTTCTTTTGCAAGTCCAGAAGTTAGTACCTGTTTTGTTTTTGTTTTTGTTTTTTTTAATAAGTGGCCCAGCGATTTGCAGACTCTTAACTTGATTAGTAAAAGTCTCTTCATCTGCTGTGAAAACAAGGTACATTTATATCGAGAAAGACAATTTTTCAATCGGCTTCACCCTCATGCAAAGCAGTAAAGCCACCAAGACACAAGGGGTTAGTGGAGGTGGAAGAATTAGAAACCGAAACATTAATAATGAGTAATCAGGAAAACAGTAGTTAGCGATTGACATTGCTTTTAAATTTATTTTCCCTACTGTGAAAAAATAATTTTCTTTTAAGAACTGTTCATTCATTTGCAATGTCGAAGACAATTGATCTTGATATAGCACATGAAGAAGGCCGGAGCGTACAACGGTCGAAAATATGCCAATGGAGATGAGAACAATCGTCCGAACGATGTAAATAGTTACACTACCTTATCTCAAAAATATAGACAAATGATATTGATATGTATATACAATACAGTTCAAAAGTTTGAAGTCATGCCCCAGAAACAGTGTGATGAACTTGATAGAAGTGTGAAAAAAATTGAAAAAAGATATCTTAGATTCATTAAAAAAAGAATGGACTCAATTGTGAAACTTATACTCTGAGAAATTATTGCAACGAAAGTTTGTGCTGCAATAAGCAAGGCTAAAAGAGGATATTTTGACGAGAGCAAAATTTAATCATAAAATGCTTTTTTTTCTTTTTGGCATAATAAAATTTGTAATAAAAATCATGTCTCGCTAATCTTTAACCATGTATGATATTTTTTCTTGTTTAAAGTACAAAACAACTACTTTGGGGGCCAATTTAGAAAATTACCAAGGGTGGCCTCAAACATTTTAATTCCAGTCTGTCTGTCTGTCTGTCTGTCTGTCTGTCTCTCTCTCTCTCTCTCTTTCTCTGTATATATATATATATATATATATATATATATATATATCTTCTTTGCTATGGGTTAAATCGTAGGGTTGACTAAGCCCTGTAAACATGGATGGCACCCAGTCTGCAATATGAACAACTCAATACAACAATATTACCAGCAATACATAATTAAAGCAATACATTTTGAAAAAAATATTACCAGCAATAAAAATCTTGTTGCCATTAAATAACCCATTGGGGTTGATGTGCCGTAAAACAAAACAAACGAAACCAAACCATTCAAAAATCTTTTTGTCTTTTTTTAGCTTTTCTCTTTCTGCCAACAACAAAAAGGATCTTGACTCTAAAATATTAAAATCACGTTTTGAAAAGAAAGTCAGACAACAAGTGACGAATTTCATTTTCATATCTACAGAATGGTAATGATGAGATTAGTGGTTTCCTTATAAGGAAACATTCGGTATTCATTAACCGAATAGTTAGCTGTTAATATTGGTTGAAATTTATAAAGAAAAATAGACTTCTTATATTCACTCTTATCAATTGTTTTCTAGTACTGATCGGAGTTTCCTTCCTAACCTTTTGTTTAAGGCAGTGTTGAATACAACATCGTGATTTTCTCTTCTACCTACATGTCCTGATAAGTTGAGGTACACCTTAGACAAATTCATACCATCGGCACTTTCTTCTACTCTGATTTTCTTTCACCTTGCAAAACCAAACGGCGACACGTAATGAATGTCGGGAGCAGGTTTTGGTAAAACTGGAAGCTTCCCGCATTGAACTTACAAACGCTGGCAGTGAGTTGAATCATCAACGAAATCATCAAAAAGGAAGCAATCAGCTTGGATACGGTATAAAGCCGACGACTATCCATTTTTGTTGTTGCTACTGTTGCAAGTATTCAAGTAATGAGGATGAATGCAGCGGCGTAGGGTGGGTAGTGAGCCCAAGGGACAACTCAAACTATTGTGCCTCCTGCTTAGCTATGAGCTGTTATAAATTCTAGCTTCGCACGTATTCTTTTAACCTAATTGTTATTATTAATATTATTATTATTATTATTATTATTATTATTATTATTATTATTATTGCGTTCCTTAAAATTTAACTCTTGGGGCAATCGGTTTCATGGGGTTTTACGATGACTTAAAGTAATACATTCAAGGTACTTCGAAGTTTTATCTTCTTTTATATATCATGTCCTTTCAGGACGTGAGGGATCATGATTATCCAGATCTTCCTGTCATTTGTTGCTCTGCACTAATACTAATAACGTTCACCAACCGTAGGTTTGCTGGTACGAACGTGCCACAGTTAGCATAAGGACGATATATCGTAATTCCTGGAAATATTTGTCAACATCTTTCAACTTCTCTACTCTAAAACGTTAAGAAGTTGAATAAGAACTTTAAAAAAAAAATGAAGGTAGGAAGCAATCCCAGAGCTTTCCTGCACAAATAAGGATAAAGGAAGATATATGACAAATGTCTTTAAACAATTGACTTCTTGAAGACGCCAAGACCTGGCAGCCTCATTCTGGCAGCTGGGTGTATGCGCATGCGTGCGTAAACAACTCTTTGTGGTTATTTGGGAGAGAGCGAAAGAAAAAGAAATGGTTAAAAAGAGAGAAGCGAAGAAGAGGAAATTGAAAGAGGAAGAGAAAATGAGAGGTAGGCGTCTGTGTGCGTTAAGTATGCTTTGTGCGTTAACTATGTTTATATTTTCTTCGTTTTGGTGAATTGTCTCTCGCCTCCCACTAGCCCGCCACTCCCAATCGCAAGCGTTTTCTATGGAGACCGCTTGCTGCTAACAAGTTACATATGGCAGCAGGGAGAGGCTGTAAATGTCCCATTAAACTAATTACATACGTTTTAACTGAACCTGTACTACGCTCAACGAACCATGTTATACAGCATTATGATACTTCCGTCATCAACACCGCCATGTGGACAGTTGAAAAAAAGAGTGGGAGCCTTAATACCAGGCAATAAACTCCATATTCTTGTTACTCCGGTTTGCCGACTATTCCAAATATTACATTGTATGCAGAAAATCAGAGAAGACTTGAAAGAATATTCAAGAATTTGAAAATAGGTTTTTTAATCATTTCATCCCAAGCAAGGCAATAAAGTCACTAAGATGCAAGGCGTTACTGAGTGTTAGATAGTATGAGAAAATATTATTAAGTCGTGAGGATAATAAAAGAGCTAGAATTAAGACAGAGGATAACGACTGACATTACATTTAAATTTTTAAAGATCAAAGTTGATTGGGAAGCAAGAAGCCGGATGTGAGTTCCAAAAGCTAGAAATGCAATAGAAGAAACTGTTAGCATAGAACTTACGGTTACATTTATTCATTTCAACTATAAAATGATGAGACTTTGCCGCCAACCTAGCGCTGCACTTAAATACGTAAAGTCAAAGTAGTACGATAGATAAAAATATTTATAAAAAATGCACAGAGAAGCTACATTATGACAATTGGAAAGCGACTGAAGCTGAGATGCCAGGTCAATATCAAAAACATTGCAGATTCTTCTTCAAAAATCTCTAAAGGTATAGTAAGAGCACAAGACCATATGTGGAAGCAATATTAAAAGTATGGAAGAATGGTAAAATTATAAATATGCAAGATATTCTGGAGCGAAAAAAATTATCTATCACGACAAAAAGTCTATGATTGTTTACATGGATGTTTTCCTAGAAATATATGAACGTGTTTATCGTTGCTTGGAAAACATCCATGTAAACAATCATAGATTATCATCACTGTCTTGTCCGTATATTGCTTAATATGTTGTACAATAATTGACATCTTTGATATTGGATTATGTAAGCCGAAAGCTTAGATTGGATTAAAAAATATGGATCAATATTGTGATATTCTTTCGTTTAATGAAAATGTTATTAAGCTTATCAAACGTTATGAAAAGAATTTACATAAAATAGACAACACTTGTCTATATTATTTAATAAAACATACATATATTTATATATATATATATATATATATATATATATATATATATATATATACAACCACAATATGTGGTGGTGAATCATCTTGACAACACGTGTCTGTCTGTATAAGAAAGGGTGAAGCTAGTAACCGTAATTTCTTGACTCAGTCAGTTCGCGAATGAGTGATTGGACCTCATTTGATTAACAACCCGGGTTGCGCTTCCGAATATGTTAACGGAGCGTTCAGGGTGACGCACAGGGCTCGATCGGTTAAATATTTACGGTTTTCAGAAGTTGTTTATATCAAGATTCAACGACAGACTTTGTGCTAGCAGGAGAATTTTCTGTGTCTCATGAGTGGGTCGTGAGTAATTTTTATCGGTTTTATACACTTATTTACACTTATTTACACTGATTTGTTTGTTTTTTAGTAATGAATATATTTTATTCGTGACTCCTTACTAACAGTGGCAGGATATTCATATCGTGAGCAAGTAGATATGATTTTTACATACGGCCGTTCAAATGGTAATGGACGCGAGGCTGCACGGCTGTATCAGATTGCGTTTCCAAACCAAAGGCAGCCGAGTCATCCAATCTGCTGTTTATCTTCACGTTGCTGAGACAGGATCCGTGGCACCACAAAATATGGATCGAGCAAGACCGAGATCCGCTCGTATGCTTGACCACGAAGAACACATTCTACAGGCTGTCGGGGACGATCCAGATATCAGCACACGTCAAGTGAGCCGAGCATGTCGTACATCTCATAGTACTACAGGAAGAGTACTTCAAGAGCAGGTCCTGTATCAGTGTCATTTAAAACATGTGCAGCGTCTTTCGCCCTTTGAGAACTTTTGTCAAAGGTTTATTGCAGAAACTTCCGATCCACTGTTTGTCTCTCCATTCTTATTTATGGATGAGGCAACATTTAGAAGAGATGGAATAAAAAATTTACACAACCAACATTTGTGTGATGATCGGAATCCCCATGGTACAATACAGACTAGACATCGGCACCAGTTTACGATTAATGTGTGGTCTGGAATTGTAGGTGACCGTCTGGTATGTCCGTATGCTCTCCCATCACGTCTTATAGGAGCTGTCTACAGGGATTTCATTTCGAACATACTTCCATAACTGCTAGAGAATGTACCCCTGAGGACATATGTGGTTTATGCATGATAGGGCTCCAGCACGTTTTAGCCACATTATTCGCGATGCAATGGCTGACATCTACCATGAAAGATAGATTGGTAGGAGTGGAACGGTTCCATAGTCCGCACATTACCCTAACCTCAATCCTTGGGATTTTTTTATCTGTGAGGCGACCTTAAATAATTGGTTTATGCAGCAGACATTAATACTGCAGAGATGCTTCATCAACATGTCATGGGGCCCTGCTAAACCATTCGACGCCGTGTGGGAGTATTTGAAAGCATGCGCCAATCAATGATCAGACGGGTGCATGCGTGTATAGAAGCAAGCGGAGAACCTTTTGAACATTTGTTATGACACGCTGTGTTGAGGTACAACGATGGCCTTCTGGACATGTTTATATGGATGTCTTAACTTATTTTGGAGTCAGGAACCTGTATCCAAGTTTGTAAAAGTATTTTTGATACACACACACACTATACATATATATATATATATATATATATATATATATATATATATATATATATATATATATATATATATATATG
>OZ010577.1:31921580-31936580 GCA_963932145.1 Acanthosepion lycidas | reverse complement strand
TAGATAGATAGATAATGAAGAGACTGAAATGCACATTCAAGTTTCGTCGGAAGCAGCTTCTTTATCTTCAATTCTTCACTCTTTGTCTAAGCGGTTAAAGAGTTTAACTTTTATGGTGCAACTTCCGGTCCCACTTCCGTGTAGATTAGCATTGTTCATGTGTCATTCGGTTGTTCCCCGTTACTAAGGTTAGTTTTCAGGTGGTGGGAAAAAGTAATTACAATGTTGTAGCATGATAAAAAGAATTTGGAAATCGTTTAGATAAACTAATGACCAAGCATAGCACTGGTAAAAAATGGTTGCTGAATACATTAGGTTTTCAAGGACACATGCCACAGTGGATAAAGGCGTTAGCTAGATCCAGTGATAGGACCCAAAGGGTATGAGTTCAATACCTGGTTGAGTCGGTGGAGAACTTGGAGAGGGAAATTAACAGGAGATAACTGATAACTGACAGAACATGTGGAAATCGAACAGTCTACTCCAGTGAGCGAAATAAAGGGTTCAGTTCGACATTCCAACCACCTGAAGAAGGCCGGAGCGTACAACGGCCGAAACGTCGTGATTAATATTGCGACAAAGATATGGACAATAACCCAAATAGTGTATATATTTATTATAATAAAACATTTTGAAATCGCTACACAAAAGCTTTCATGTTTCAATACTATGATTGTACTTCTTCAGGCGACGGTAAGTAATTTGTTATTAAATGATTTTTAAGGAAATTTAAATTTGTTACCTCTTTTCCGTTTTTAAATTTCCTTAAAAATCATTTAATCACCAGTTACTTACCATTGCAGGAAGAAGTACAATCAGAGTATTGAAACATGAAAGCTATTGAGTAGCGATTTCAAAATGTTTTATTATAATCTCTTATAATAAAATTATATTAATAATAATATATTGCTCTACTTTATATTGAGCACATTTTAAAAGTAAATGCTACGAACAGTAGATTTGTACTCAATCTGTTATTTCTCTCATTTAGATATATTAGGACTTGGAACAAGATCTCGCTGTTTTCCAACAGATGACGTTCCCAGAACTGCGTGCGTGTAGTTTCAGATGTTAATACATCTATAAGGAAGTACTATAAGCAAGCTTGAAATTCAGTGGATGTCATTTCTCCTAAGTGTAAAGAACTTTGTTTTTCATCGCGTTAAATCGGGTTTCGTGCCAAAGAAAGTGTATTTGCGGAGAATTTTGCTACACTTTATTTACAAGAAATCTTCAGCTAAAGCACACATAATTCTTGCTGAGACTTACGGCGACCATGCTCTGTCGGAAACAACATGCAGAAATTGGTTTAGACGCTTCAAAAATAATGATCTCGATGTTGAAGATAAAGAACGCTCTGGCTCACCGAAAAGTTTAAAGACGAAGAACTGGAGGCATTATGACTCATGTCAGGCGCATTAGGATTTGATCACACAACAGTTTCGAAACGTTTGACAGCATTAGGTATGACACGAAAGAAAGTACATTGGGTGCCGTATGAGTTGAAGCCGAGAGACGTCAAATGGCGTCTCGTCACGTGTTGCCGGAAAGATGGTAAAAGGTAGTGGCTAGCGATGGATAATACTTTCAGTGACATGTTTCTTAATAATTTTTGTAAATAAAACATTGCTTTTCATAAGAGAGAACTTATTCAAGCTCCTAATATATATATATATATGTGTGTGTGTGGATTTTTCATTTATTAATCCAACATTTTTTTTAATTTATTGCCTAAGCGCTATTTTAATGGATATCCATAATTGAGTAGATGCTTTTATTTATTTATTTACATCTGCCTGCTTGAATATTCGAGAAATCATAATGGAAAAACATGCGCTCTCTGGTAGGATTCGAACTTGCATCCCCTAGCGGATAACGTCATTTAATCTGACGCGCTTTGAGCAACAAGAACCTCCAAGTCAAACGAAGACCGAATAATCCTTTTGAGCACAGACTTGTCCTGATTCTCGAAATATAAATTTTTGCTTTAGTTTCTTATCCTAACGTAAACAAAGACATTTTAGGAATGGATTTTTCGCCACCGGCTACGAATATTCAGGTCGGTAGATGGAAATAAATATATATTGTTTAATACATAAATAAAAACAGACTATCTACAAAATATAGATATCCATTAAAATAACGTTTAAGCAATAAATTAATATATATATCGTTATCGCATACCGTCGATATGGTAAAACACCCTTTAAATGCAAGGAAGAGCAAAAATATTTTAAGTCAAGTGATAGCAATTGCTATATGAGTCGTACGATTTTTGAATCAAGCACGGGCAACGCAGGGCCATGCTGCTAGTATATATATATATATATATATATATATATATATATATATATATATATATATATTAAACGTTATTTTTGGTGTGTACTCGTATTTAGAATAACGTTTAAAGTAATAAAAATAAGTTGAATTAAAAATGTTAAAAAATCCAATAATTCTTGATATATATATATATATATATATATATATATATATATATATATATATATATATATATCCGGCCTGACGATTGTGTCTAGCATGAAACAGCCTGTCGCCTCTAAGTTTTGACTTCAATGTTCACTTTTATATTTACATATGCTCTATCTCTGATATTGATCACTTTATCCCATAAATATATCACCCCTTAAGACTATATTTCTTCATATATATATATATATATATATATATATAAGGGGATATTGAGGACAACACTTAATGGTGACAGATAGTTTTATCTTTAAATGCAATCTTCAAAACATGTGCGTTGGGTTTTGCCTCGACATGTTATATATACTGGTCAAAGTTGTATTATAGGTAGAAAGTCTATTGTATTATCCTAACAGCTATTAGATTGACGGTAACGGTTATGTTTCAATTTATTCTAGAGGCTATTAACTGGAAATAATTGTGGATTCGAATGCAGTTATTTGTAGCTAATATTTTCAGATATTTGTAACTATAAAATACCTACAAATAACTGAATCGGATCCAAAAGCAAAATACAAGAAATATCGTCAAAGGTTTCGATTTTCTTAAGTCATCATCAGTGTACGTAGGCATTTGGTGAGTTTCGTAGAACCAATGAGTGTTGTGACATAAACAAAGATTGTTGTGATTTATGGCATGTGTGTGTGTGTGTGCGTGTGTGTGTTTTATACACATTTAAGAATGCGGGCTCTTAGGTTATAATTGTTTTTATTTATTGATAGTTTTGTTTTGTTGTATGCGAATTGCCTCAAGGATATAAGTCTGTTTATACTATTTGATTTTGCTAGTATTTTGGCATTGTTTGTGAGTAACTGTCTAATGTTATTATGAACTTTATGCTGCTTATTAATGTGTTGTCCGATGGCATCACAATTCGATAGGTGACAGGTGAGTCTTCGTGAAAGTGCTGTTGTGTTATATCCTATCTAAAACGTTTTATGCTTTTTTATTTACAGAATCATTCTCCGAGTGAGTAAGCATATTCATACATAAGATTGGCTTTTATATGGGGAAATGGACGTTTGAAATATATTATTTTTAATATCTCAGTTGCTACTTTTGAATATTTTGTTTTAAATAATAAAATTTAATGTATTTAATTTTAATGTATTTATTTTTAACGAATGGTTTTATATATCCATGTATTTATTTATTACTTATTTGTCATTTTGTAATTGTTGGTCATTTGATTTAGGTCATATATGTTAATAGCATTATTAACAATATTATGTTTATGGCTGGTTTTTAATTCTTAAAATTGTTGTTGTTTAAATAAAATTTGATTTACTTGTCGACTATATAATTAAGTTACCCATTATTGTTATCTATATGTTTTATATTATTTAATTCTTTAAGGAAAATTATTTTAGACAAGGAACTGTGTTTAGGTCTGTGGATTCGGTTATCAATGACAGCAGTTTTATATTTTTCAGGGCATTCACAGTTTAAAAGCCAAGAATTGGAACTGGTAGACTTTTTTATAGAGACAAGTGGTAAAAATTATTACTGTTATAGTCAATGAGAATATCTAGAAATGGGATTTTTTTTTATATAAGCGAACTTCAAAACGAAATACTTTTCAATTTTTTAAGCTTTATGTCATTAACGGATTTGATTTGGATGAAGATGCCATCAATATATTTCGTATAAATGGTAGGTTTATTTTATTGAACATTTTGTTTTCTAATCTGGCTATATAAAAATTTTAACATAAAGAGCCCATAGTGACGCCATCAGTCTTAGTATAAATATGACCGAAGTAATCGTGGAAAGGAACTTGTATTGTATACGTTAATAAAAGTTTTTTTTTTAATAATTTGGGATTCATTTTCATAGGTTACGGAAAGAATGGTAAAAAATGTTATTTAAAATAATGTTGATTACTTCATGCAATGGAACGTTAGTTAACGCTTTTAACGGCTAAGGATAGATTTGTCTGAGTGAAGAGTTGTTGGTTAGTGCTTTTGTTTAGCAATATATCAACCTCTATAGTTTATTTAATTCCGACATCTAAATATTTTAAAAACAATATTATGCCTTCAACTAAATATATTTTGAACGCAATGGTATGCTTTCAACAAGCATTTAAATAATTTTATACTTAAAGGTAACCGTATTGGAATTAAGAAAGATATAACCTCAAAAGATATCGAGTGATGGCATTAAGTATATAAAGATTGCTATGAGTCGTAAGTAGGGATGTTATGATATTGAACTTTCCAGTACGGGTATTATATCAATACCTTTTGGTCGAGATAGTCATGGAGGGTCTCATGATAGTCGCTTAGTGAAGTCACTCTATAGATTGATGAAAGTGGCAGTGAATATCATTCGGTTTACAGGAGACAAACTGAGCGTTTGCTTTTTTACATATAGAATGAAACTCAAGTCCACAATATGGAAAAATTCCAAAGTAGCCATTTATGTACTCGCCTGGGCCATATGAATCCGGCCCGTTTGAATCTAGAGTCCGAAATATGGTTTCTCCGGAAACACAGAAGAATCTCCATATTATATATATAAAAACCCTATCTTTTCGCTCTCTTGCTGCGAAAATATATGTTAGATTTTTCTCTGCGTGGGACACTTTTCAATACGTATATATAGTTTTATGTATGTCTTAGTGGTATAAAAAATCTCTCTGAGAACAAAACTTTTTTGTCGTCCCTTTTCATGCAGCCATTCCGTTCCGTCTGTGAACTACGGTGTTATTATATCAAGGATATAATTGTTGGTTTCAATCCCAATACGACTGCAGAACTGTTTTCCTCCACCCCATTTTATAGGCAGATGCACACGAATACAGGTTAGCCAATAAAATAGGTCGGTTCTCGGTTTCATTTTACTCAATCCCGGTCTGCCTTGTTTTGAAGCCAGAACGCAATGTCACTTGTCTGAACTTACTTTTGTGTGGTAACTCCAATTCAGTTTGTGAACTTTTTGTTCATATTACTGTTGTTTTGCATTGCATAGATTGTTTGCTTACTTTATATTATGCACTGTTCTTTTTTTTTCCTTTTTTGTTATTGCTTATTGCAAACTTTGTCAATTCTGTTTGTTGAACAGTTCTGTTACTTTTTTTTTCATTTGACCATGGATACCCACTCCACAATAATAATGCCCATAATGGGGGAAATTAAATAGGGGCTCTCCCATTATAAATATATAACCTCAATGGAGAAACAAAATATTGTAAAATTACTGAGTGATGGAAAGAGATATATAAAGATTGCTGTGGGTCATAAGGAAGATATAACCTCAAAGAGAAAGAAGACATTGAAAAATTATTGAGCAATGGTAACAAGTAATATTTTCCACATGTTCTTTTCCTTGTAGAATTTATGTCTTACATGTGGTAAATGAGTACAACCAGTTAAAATGTGTTTCAACATGAATGCAGCTTGGAATGTGTTGTGGATTCCAACATGAATTTCGGTCTCCAATGCATGACAAAGGCAGGAATGAAATATAACAAATAAATGTATTTACACAATAATACAATTGGTAATACGGTTAGTAAATCCAGAAACGCGGTTAGTGGCAATAATATATATATATATATATATATATATATATATATATATATATAGTCTCGAAGTAGGACTTCCTTAAAGTCTACGTGCTTGTAACTGTGACTTCTACAAGCGGTTACCCCACACTATTACTCTACCTCCAACTCAATCACAATCTCAATCTCTGTCACTCTGATTAACTCTGGGTATTTAACGGCAGCAGTCCAAGTACACACTGGTCGAGTCCACTTTTATGAAAAAGGGGTGGACCCCATAACAGAATGTTGTACGTGTTGGTTGATCTTCATTTTTCAGCAAATATGAATGGGTGGGGTCTGTGTGATCTGTGTGCAACCGAGCCAATATTACCTCAGTCTTTCTTTCTTTTCTAAAGACCTGCCTCCATTCTTCCAGGGCCGGTTTGATTGTACGAACTTTGTTATTTTCATTTCTTCTTGATGAAACTGTCTCTATCACTTTTCAGGTTCGCATATGTGATCCTAAAACTATTATCAAAGATTTCATTTCGGGTAGACTTTGAGCCGAGACTGCCTGGACATTTCCTTTAATTCCTATGTGTCTTGGGATCCAGCATAGCATTATTATTTTTTTTACTGTTGGATAATGAACCCAGCCTGCATAGCAATTTCACCAACTGTAGGTTGTCAATTTTTTTTAATTTATTTTTGCTATAACTGATATGGAGTCAGAAAATATGAAATATTTGTTTATTTTTCTTTCTAGACATAAAGTCGAGTGCTAGATTTCTGCATTGAAAGGTTTTTGGCAGCTGTTTCTATTTTATTTTCTTGTTGTACATCCTGTTTCGCTTTTGTACTTTGATCCATCTGTAAAGATGTATGAGTGTGTGGTATAATTGATTTTGATTTTTTCTAATTCCTCTTGGAATATAAGTGGATGCGTAATTGTTTTATGAGTTTGAGATTTATTTCCGGTCTTCTTGTGGTCCACTGTATATGTGACATGATTGTATCTTGGATTCTAGATACAGGTATTTCTGATCTTTGAATGATTTGTTCCATTTGGGGTCGCAAAGTTTGTATGCCTTTCTCTTTTTGCCGGAAGTGGTTTCTGCATTTTGGATCGAATGTGATATTGTACGCAGAATTAGAGGGACTTGTTTTTAATTTCATATATTCATTATAGGGCTAGTTTGTCCCGTCTAAGTTTTGGTGAAGGTCTATTTGCTTCTACATATAAACCTTCTAATGTTCTAAATGTACCAAGCACCAATCTCAAAAATCCACGTTAGTTTGGATTAAGTATTTTGAGATATTACTTGCTTGTTGATTGGAATATGATATTTCCGTAGTTCAGCTTGGATCGAATTAATGTTCTGTATAATTTGAGCAGCGTTTGCCAGTCTGCTCCCCAATTTTTGTGGGTCACCTCTCTCAAGAGTTGTAATGTTTTACTGCATTTTGTTCTCAGATATATTAGGTGTGGTATGAAGATTAGTTTCTTATTAAGAATTATTCCCAAGAACTTGTGCCCATCTACCACTGGGATATGTATCCATTCGGTTTGCCATCTTAGATCATTCTACTTTCTATGATATGCATATTTATTTACAGTAAAATTATCAACGTACAAAGATCCATTTATAACTTGAATGATTTTGCAATGTTATTTATTTTAATATTGAACAGATTAACTGACAATTGTGGCACTCCTTGGGTTTTGGAATCAGACAGAATAGATCCAATGCGGACATGAAAAGTTCTATTCAAAAGAAATTTCTTAATGAATTCATGTCGCCTATTTTTCAGTCCGAAGTCATATAGATCTCGCATGATCCCATATGAAAATATGGGATCATGCGAGATCTACATGACACGCGAGATCTACATGAGATAGTTTTGTAAGCCGTTTCTAAGTCAAAGAATACAGTGGGCATGTGCTCTTTTCTCATAAATGCTTTCTTTATAAAGATTTCCAAGCGAACCAGGCAGCCCATAGTACAGCTGTTTTTGCGAAAGCCATATTGTAATTCAGTCATTAATTTGTTGGACTCTAAGTATCAAACTCAACAATTATTCACCATTCTCGCCAAAGTTTTACATAAATACCTTCTGAGATAAATCGCTCTATAATTTCCAGCGTCTGAATTGCCTTTTCCCAGTTTAGGAATCGGTAGGACAGTTGTTTGTAGCCATTGTTCAGGGAACTTGCCCTTTGTCCAGATATACTTATATATTTTTAATGACTATTTTAGGGATTGTTTTAAGAACTCATAGCGACTCGGATAGAGGAATCGGAATTCGAATTCCAGTCGAATCCATTACATTCACTTATGTGCTAATACTCTTGGGAAAGGTATGAATCCTCTTCTTCTCCCTCCAGCTATGGGTAAATAGCAGGAGACACCGGTTTCTATAGCATTGGAATGCAACTGGTCTGGAAATGGCAACCTACTGCGGGAAAAACCTGCTTCGTCGATCAGGAATCGAAAGATACATGATCGCTTAAGCACATAACTGACTGACTGAGAGGGCATCATCCGGTCCTAGGGGTGAATTATGTTTTAATAACATCTAGTTCTTTTCGAGAGAATGGTTTGTTGCAGTCTTCCGGGTTCTTTGTTTTGAAGTTTAATATGTATTTTTCTGCATTTTTTTTATAGTTTGGGATTGTTGTTTATATTTTTCAAGAATTTTGTGAGAATGTTTCGGCAAATATCTTTGTTACAGCCTTTTTGTCCGTAATCCTGCTATTAGTTATTGAGAGATGTTTAACTGGTATACATTGATGTTTGCCACTTTTCTAATCATTTGCCAAAGTGTTTTTGGTTTTGTAACCGAATTTAGTTTGCTGATATATTTTTTGCCGACAACCCTTTCAGTCTGCCTTTACTGTTTTACGGGCCTTTACTCTATTTAGTTTATAGTTGACGAGGTTGGCAATTGTTGACTCCTTGTTATATTTTCGAAGCGCTGCCTTACGGAATCTTGTTACCTCTTTACATCCTTTATTGAAGCAGGGTCTGTTTCTTTTGTTTGGCGTTGAGTTTTGTGTGATCCATTCCTTTGCTATGGCTATATAGGTTTCTGTGAAAATTTCCAGCATTCCTAAATTATTTTGTGTTAATTTGCTTTAATATGAATTCCAGAATTTTTCCCAGTTGTCTTTGCTTAGCCTCCATCTAGATGGGTACTTATCGATCACTTCACTGTTCCTCAGGATGATGGGGAAATGATGTATGTATGTATTTATTTAATGCTTTCATTTTCAAAACATGGAGACCTACCGGACCCTATTCGCAACATACCTGTTGGCAACACATCATCTGCATGCAAAAAAGGCTAAAAATAATGGAAGCCTTATTAATAAAAACAAAAAAGCAACACTCAGTAATATCAACTATGAACATGGACACAATATCTTGACCGTGTTTTGAAAATGAAAACGTTATATAAATACACACATACAACAATCTGTTTCTTGTTAAAAGTTAATATATTTCAATCTTGAAAATGGCTAAATGTATAGCCGAAAGCGCTCGTAAAAAAAGAACAATCGGACAGTTTTTATATATCACCTGAAAAGAAATAAATTATTAGATCACAGGAGAAATTGTATAAAAAATTAAATCAAAGCACCTTGTCTGTCGTATTCAATGATACATATATATATATATATATATATATATATATATATATATATATGTGTGTGTGTGTGTGTGTGCGCGCACGCGCGTCTCTGTGTGTGCGTGTGTCTGTGTGATGCAATAGGAAAAAATAGCTTGGTGATCCAAATTCTTTAGTATTTTTGTTTTTATTTTTAAAAAAACAATGCTCGATACAGAAGTAGAGCTTAAAATTATAATTATTTTTTAAAAAATATGTTTCCATCGCGACACAGAAATTACTATCAAACCCCAGATTATACGTCCATTTCCAAACTATAAATGAGTAAAACATTCCTTCGGTGAGTTATTCCAAACATCGCTTGAGAATGAAACGGTTATCTAATGTTAAGGTCTAATATTGAAATGAATCTTTAACACTTGTGGACTAATTTCGAAGCATAATAATTTTCGCGATGGAATCATGTTTTTTAAAAAATAATTATAATAAAAATATATACATATATATTTAGAAATGAATTTTTCATTTATTAATCTAACATATTTTCAATGTATTGCTGAAACGTTATTTTTTATGGATACCTATATTTCAGCAGATGTCCTGTTTATTTAGTAAACAGCATATTTATATATTTATATCCATCTACGGGCTTAATATAAGATCGGACGTGTTTAACCACGAAGAAAAGTACGTCAAATCTAATGACGGTTTCCCCTAGGAGAACACAGGTTCGAATCCTGCCGGAGAAAGTATATTTTTCTAATATGATTTATCGAATATCCAGGCTGATAGATGTTAATAAATAAATAAATGTGGTCCTTGGTAAATAAATAGCGTTTAACCCAAAATTTTATTTATTTATTTTTTTTTTATTTTTTTTTTTTTATATATATATATATATATATATATATATATATATATATATATATATATATATATATATATATATATATATATATATATATATATATATATATATATATATATATATAATGAAAGAGTTCGGTAATAATTTATTTCAGACAGACAACTACCTCATCAAACCGGAGTTATATATATAACTCCGGTTTGATGAGGTAGTTGTCTGTATGAAATAAATTATTACCGAACTCTTTCATGATGTATTGAGTTTTTCCTTTGATATATATATATATATATATAAACACACACACATATATATATATGTGTGTGTTTGTATGAGCGTGTGTGTATTTAGGCAGCAATCCTTCTTTCATGTATGTTTCATTGAATACGACAGACAAGGTGCTTTGATTTAGTTTTTTATACAATTTCTCATATCATTTTTCTTTCTTTTCGGTATACAAATTATATAAAACTGTTCAATTGTTCTTTCTTTCCGAGCGCTTTCGGCTATACATTTATATAATGTTTTCATTTTCAAAACACGTTCAAGACGACGTTGTGTTTATATTCATAGTTGATATTATTGAGTGATTTTTTGTTTGTTTGTTTGTTTTTTTTTTGTTTTTTTTTTTTGTTGTTTTTTTGTTTTATGTTTTTCTTAATAAGCTCTCGGAAAGAGAGAACTATTGAACAGTTTTTATATAATTTGTCTATGGAAAAGAAATTATAAGAAAACATAATCAAAGCATCTTGTCTGTCATATTCAATGAAACGTGCATATATATATATATATATATATATATATATATATATATATATATATATATATATATATATATATATTGATAAAGATATATATACAAATACGTTGTTATTTGTATATGTTCCTTAATTAATATATATCTTTGCGCTGTCTAACAACATCGAGCAATATTACGTTTACACTTCTTGGGTTCTTGGCAAAATTTGATGATTATTTATGTGTGTGTGTGTGTGTGTGCGTGTGTGCGTGTGTGTATGTGTGTTTGCGGTCACTTAAACCTTACAGTTACCATTTCTATGCACACAATTTTTATATCTACAAGAGCTCTTTCCTCGATTTGGAGCAGTGTTCCCCACTATAAGTAAGTCAAATGTTGAACAACACACACATGCACACACACACACACATATCTATATATATTTATATAGACAGACAGACAGACAGAGTAAAAATGAAATAGAAATTTCATACTTATCTCCCCGCTAAGTATTATAAATATATGAAATGGGATCACGTTGCTTTTTCTTAATAAATTATTTCATTCTTTAATCATATAGCTTGTTCAAAATGGCTGAAGGAAACTTTTGCTTTATAGCGTTACGTAGCATTCTGATCTAGCTAATTATGGCGAATGATTTTCTGTTTTATCTGCTCACACCATAAAACTGGCTTTGTGCTGAGTGTGATGTCGTCGTCTTTAAAATATCATGACAGAGATTAACTTAGCGCCCATTTTTCTTCATTTATGGAAATATATATGAGGGTTTTAAATTTCCAGTAATTTCAGCATTCGACAGTAAGTGTCTTGTCACGTGACTCCTTGATTTTTTTACAAGCAAACTCAAACACGATCTTCAGTTACTAAATGTAGACTGACCGTTATTTAATTTAAATTTTAATAAAAAATATCTTGTTAACGTAATGTTGACACAGTCCATATAATACGGGGATTACAGTTCTTAAATTTATATATATATTTAGCATTTGAAATAGAGGGTTTTTTTATTCTATGTACAAAAAATATGTAATTTTTAAAGTTGTGAATATTAATTTTATATTAAGCATAAAGGGAGATTACTTGGTTATTTGGCAATTATAACATTTTAGTTAAGAAACTAGTGAAGATAAAGGTTATAATTTACATTGAAAATTCATCTGGATCAACATATTTCAATAGATATCTCCCTTAGTGATTTAAGTACTTATGAATTAAATTTAAGAAAAGATTTTAGCAAAAAACGTAAAGATCAGCTATAACATTAATCAATATCTCAACATGACATCATATTAAATAAATATATTTCCAACAAAGACAACGTTAATCTAAAAAAAATGCATTTATCGAAAAAATACGAACTATCCCTTACATGGCCAATGTATGACTGATAATATTGTATACTGAGCTAGTATACATTCCGGCTACGGTGTTAAATTTCATTTTGGTTCCACCGAGAAACCTTGAAAATTACGTTTCTATCATCATCGAATGATTTTAGGAAATGTAAATACATGAACAGCACTATTCTCTCCAAACATTTCTGGCAATTAAAGAATGATGATAATACGCCTATTAATTAAAACGCTTAAATAACCCTAGCCTATTAAACAACAGAAACAAATTAATGTTTACATGTAGGCATAAAAATATCTGTTGAAATACGTTGATCAAGATTAATTTTCAATGTCAATTATAATCTTTCTTTTTCTTAAGTTTTTAACTAAAATTTTATTTAAAAAATTACTAATTAACCCAGTAATCTCCCTTTATGATTAATAGGAAAATAATATTAACAATTCTAAAAATGATCTATTTATTTTTTATTTTTGTATATAAAATAAAAATCCCGTCAATTTTAAATGCTAAGTATACTTTTAAATTTAAAAAATGTAATCCCCGTATGATATGGCCAACATTATGTTGACTAGGTATTTTTATTAAAATTTAAATTATGTAACGGTCAGCCTCTACCCAGCACCTGAAGATTGCGTTGCGCATGAAACTCCGAGTCATGGTATTGGCAAGGGATAATATGTATATTTCTTAATATATACTTAATAGATCTGTTATATTATATCAAGCACTGTTTTATTATGACAAGCACTATATGTGCGACATATTAAATTCATGTATGTATATATATATATATATATATATATATATATATATATATATATATATAGATAGATAGATAGATAGATAGATAGATAGAATAATAAAAATCAAATAATAATGTTAACCATTAGTTCTAGCAGTTATTATACGCAAAATTATATTATCATTATTGTAAATTTTTTATGAGTGCAATCATCCTCATCAAAAGTACCGATGAATGATTGAAAATTTATGAATATCTTGCGTCATCATTAGATAAGAATTGAGTTTTATTATATCTAATGTAATAATTATCTATCTATTTATCTATCTCTATCTATACATACATACATACATACGCATACAAACACATACACACACACACATATATATATATATATATATATATACATACATACATATATATATATATATATATATATATATATATATATATATATATATATATATATATATATGCGTATATTTTGATCTCATGTATTCACTGAGACATGTCACCGGAATAATAATAAAAAAATATCTATCAACGCGGCGATTTTCTCTCATCTTTCACTAAGGACACCAAAAAGGTTGTCTGAATATGAAAGCATCCAATTGTAAATAAGTATACAAAACATCTTTAAATTATTGAACGAAACATGTCTAAATACATACATACATATATATATATATATATATATATATATATATATATATATATATATATATATATATATATATATATATATATATTATCAGTTAGATGTATCTGTAAAGGAACAAAATGAATAATAAAGAGACAAGCGGCAAAGCTAGTCTTAACCGACGCGTTTCGTCCTCTGATAAATTCCCTCTTTTTATTCACACACACACACACACATATATATATATATATATATATATATATATATATATATATATATATATATATATATATATATACCACTCAATTATCTTATTCAATAATAGTTGACCTACTTCTTTAATATTTGAAATCAGTATTATAATATATTTACTTTAATTGCTTCCTTCTAGGCGGTTTTCTAAACGTAGCTTAGAAGCATCACTAAGCTGAAAGTATGGAGCGAACTCACTATACTCGGAAGAGCTGTCAGACCATCTTCCTCTTGTTTTTACGCTCCTACGATCAGTAATGCATCTTTAGACGGATCCGCCCAAAACTAAATTTATATTCGCCCCAGATAATAATTTCACTTATGCCTCATTTTTATTAAACAAATGTCGTTGTCTTTATTTACATAACGAATATCAAGTTTCTAGAATGTTCTGTAATATTCAAAGAAATAAAATTTGAAATTACCATGTAAGGAAACAAAAAGAAAAATTGATTTAATGCAACCGGAAATAACTTATGGAAACAAAAGAAAAAAAAAATTCAATGAAATAAATTGGTTTTGCTACTTTAACAGCAGATATTTTGACTATTCTCCATTCGGTGCGGTTTTTATAGCTACGCATGCGCAGTCATGCGCTTAAAATTCCACCTAAACACATTACGTATAATTTTATGTCAACTTACTTTATTATTTGAGTTATTTAGTTGTTTATTTTTGACTTTCTCTTTGACTACTTGTATAATGTTCCAGTTACTTATTCCATTTGATAAACAGATGGAAACGCTCCAGCGGAGCATCTCGTAAAATCTCATTG
>OZ010577.1:31916580-31919080 GCA_963932145.1 Acanthosepion lycidas | reverse complement strand
TGAACTCTATCAAGGCAGGAAAGTGAAGATTGGACAGCTCCAGTCTGGATATGACAGCGATCGTCCATTTTTTTTTTTTTTTTTTTTTTATTTAATTTGAATCTTGGATGAATAAGGCATTGCAGATGGAATCAGGTCACTTCTGAAGCTACAGAATAAGCCGACCATTTTTCTAGGATCTTTAACAATGGATTTTATATATGAGTTCCATTCGAGAACTTGAGAATTAATAGACATTCAAAACAAGGAACCTTCTTTATATAATATGGATCTGCAACTGCTTAAGTGTTACGTAAAACTTAGTGCTTCTGAGAAAACTTTATAAAATACAAGTTTTAATTAATACTTGCAAAATAAGGTGATAATTCCCGAAAAAAAGCGAATAACACAATATTCCTGCAGGTAAATTCTTCTGTGAAAACTTTATAAATACAGAATTCTAACAAGACTACTAATAATTGAACAAATTATCGAATTTTAATATCTATTAAGAGCATTGGTTTTGTCCGAATTCAATTAAATCTGACATTTCTGTTTTACCAGACAAATTCCAATGGTCCCTTCTAAAGTAAAATCATAGATGAGAAACTTTCATGAAACATGAGGCAAAAAGACCTATGCGCCACACAGTTCTATATTTGGGAAAAGACTTCATAGGAGATACGAGTAGTGTTTCTCCTTGTAAATTAAATCTTATTGACTCACTCTAATTAATTCTTAAATTAATCACGCATTGGACATTCGTAAACGGCGGTTGTATTTTGTTCGCTCTTGTCAATAATACCAACTGTGCAAGATAAACGATTAGTCTACTTTTTTGCATCTCCAACATCCTGCTTATTTAGGATAGAATAGTTCACAGCAAATCAGTAAATAGGACATATATATATATATATATATATATATATATATATATATATATATATATATATATATATATATAGAGAGAGAGAGAGAGAGAGACGAGTAAGTAAGTAAGTAATAAATATCTGGATACATCATTTCGCAAGTTTCTGCTGAGCAACACTTTATTAACACTAATTAATTCCACGTGCCATTCGGCAGGATGGTTGGATCACGTTACGCGTGAAAGGAAAAGGATCTTTTACGTTTTGGAGTGTTGTTAATTGAATATCAATGACACTGTGATCATAATGAGTTTTTAGGGGACAATATAATAATTAGTTATAAAAAAGACACCCCCTACACACAAAAAAATTAACAAAATGATAGATTTTATTTGGTGAGGTTTCGTGTGCAGAATGTAAGGCTGAACTTATAATAGTAATATCTACATATGTAAAAGCATATAAATACGTGGCTTTTTTGAAATCTAGAGACTGTATACTGGTCTGAAAATGGGTTCTTGCTCAAAATCTTTACATATATCAACAGTATTGTTTGTTTACTTATGGTTACGAATGGATGATATATATATATATATATATATATATATATATATATATATATATATATAAGTTATAAGGAACTTGGTAAACCGAATTGGTAAATCCAAAGAGGATGAAATCCTGAGAGCTCAATGTGAGGACAGAGCTAATATGTAATAAAAAACAAACCACTTTAAGGTACCATTACGATAATTTATTTCACCTAAAGCCTTTTTTAAAGGCTTTAGGTGAAATTGAAGTTTTACCTGATAATCCTGAATCCTTAAAAAAGGATTTAGGTGAAATAAATTATCGTAATAGTACGTTAAAGTGGTTTGTTTTTCATTACATATATATATATATATATATATATATATATATATATATATATATATATATATATAAAAGGCTCAAACTAATATTCCATGGTTATAATTTATAATGGAATATTAATGTTTGAGCCTTTTATATTATATTTTAATATATATTTATATATATATGTATATATATATGTGTGTGTGTGTATTTGTGTGTATAAAAGGCTCAAACACTAATATTCCATGGTTATAATTTATTACGGAATATTAGTGTTTCAGCCTTTAATATTATATTCTTGCTCTCTCTTGTACATAGAGCTCTGCCTGGATTTTATGCTCTTGGTAATATATATATATATATATATTGACCACTAATATTATCAATCTCTCTCCCCATATATATATATATATATATATATATATATATATATATATATATATATAAAAAGAAAGAGGTTGTAGTGGTTCCAACGTGAGAAAAGTATGTATATTAAAAAGAACAGAAGAGACGAGAGGTGCCGCAAACGTTTTTGGTTGTAATGTTGATTTTTTTGCCAATTCAAGAAAGACATTCGGATTACTAAAACAAAAACAGAGAATTTCTCATATCGGGAATATTTAACATTGAAAAACATAAGGAAAAAAATTATTATTTTTAATAATATGTGGAAATCTCCACCTTTTACCTGAAGACGGTCGCGAAACCAGAAACTCGTGTAGTAAAATTATGGAAAATAAAGCATAATATTTAAAAAAAAAAAATCTACATTACAACAAAAAACGTTTGCAGCATCT
>OZ010577.1:31904080-31911580 GCA_963932145.1 Acanthosepion lycidas | reverse complement strand
GAAACAAATTTATATGGCTTATTTCTTTGTCCTGTCTTTTCATGATTGGTATTATATACCTTCCTCTAACCAGAGAGAGTAAGCTTGTTCTTACATTGCTTATAGCACAAGCGTTGACGGTAACATTTACGTTCTAGATGTACAAGGCCCGAGAGCCTCTCAAAATAGAGGGTTACTAAATGAGGTTCGTGTATGGACATAAGAAGAGGAACTAGCAGATTACAAGGGTTTGTAGGATAATGTCTGACCATAAACTTGAAGAGTTTAAGAATGTAGTAATTGCAGATGTATCCTCACCGTAGTATATTTCACAATGTAGAGGTTCTTGTAAAAATATATATCTTATTGGAATTCCTCCTTACTAATGGAATACGAAGGAAAATGATGATGATGCATACAGATGCGTAACGCAGCGAGTCATAGATTTAAAGGTTAAAACTGGTGGAACTAAGGAATGTAGCTCATTTGAACATTCTTCTCAGAAATAGCAATGAAGTAGCGATAGGTTTGTGACTATTTGTCTGTGGGAAACGGTCCGTAAGGTTGAAAATAATTCATCATCGACAAGAGCGTGTAAACGCTTCTAAACTCTGTCAAGACAGGAGAGTGAGGATTGGACAGCTTCTACCCAGATAAGATAGAAATAATCATTGTCGCTGTACTTGTGCTTAACCCATGTACCCGGACATGTTTATAATCCACATCCCGTATGCCTCCTAATGTGACTTTTCAACCTATCTTGTGATGAGAAATTCCCTTGGCACTCATGGAATCACAGATGGTATCATTTGTCTCGGGGGATATAGTATGTCCGACAAAAAGACATTCCTAGAAATTGAAATATTTAAAAACTGTTTTGTTTGATTCCACAATATTTAAGACTTAATGTCTTAGTATTTCAACACTTCACTTGTGGTTACCAAAAAGCAACTTAATCGCTGACTACCGTTGGCCGGAGGAAACAAACATACAACGCCCCCCCCCCTGCACACACGCACACACACACATATATATATATATATATATATATATATATATAAGTGATGGCCGTCGTCTCGTTCAATGAGTATGGCCATCACTGAGAAGTTTGAACAATGTTTTAATTCTCATGAGAGCGACAATGGCTTATGGCTTTATTTGCAAGACCTATTGCAGATTTGGTGAACTAAGTTGTTTTGTACAAGACCTGGTCTCTTTTACAAAGTCAATTATGCTTGCTCGCAGGTTTTCCTGTGACTCGGGAGCCCGGAGAGGATTCTGCAGGTTTTCTGAACACCCTGCATGTTATTTCCATTGTAATTTATCAAAGGTCTACTAATATGACGCTTCTCCTGGATAAAAGGATCACAGTGTCGAGCTCATGGGATAACAAAAATCGAGTTTAAACAGCGTTGGTGGAATCTCTTCAAAGTGTTTGGGGTACACAACCCACATCTCAGAGGAATATAGCAGACACGTCAGTATACAGGCATTGTACACTGCCATCCTTGTGCACTTCTGAAGTCCTTTTTGAGACCTCAAGTTTTTAGAGTTGCATAAAAGCATTTCCCCTTCTTCGCACGCAGGTCTTTAATCGAGAAGTGTGCAATATTTATTTATATTTCTTTCAAGGCAAGTGAATATGTCTACCATCTTCTTCATTCAAATATACGCTCTTAAGTAGATGTCGGAGGGAGTCTTCAGTGATGTAATTTGACTTGGTTAATCAGGGAGTTTCGGGTCTTTCAACATCATACACCCCATCACCAAGTCGACCCAATTAGAGGAGATCAATCCCTGATTCCCCTCCCCCTTGCAATCAAACGCTAGCAGATACTCTGGCCTTTTTAAGGAATTGGACGAAAATAGACCACGTATTCCGCACACCCGATTGGATGTTTGTAACAACCAATCCACTGCGCGAACTATCTTTTAAATGGTCCACGAGAGGGACTTTTCTTTCTTTTCCGGTGGATGGAAGTTTCGGTGAATAACTGAGTTTTAACGTTCTTAAATTTAACCCTTTTTGTTCTTCAATTTGTGTCTATCTACAAATAATAATGGTTCGATATAAGGTGATCCCGGGGCAGGTTGGAACATGACCAATGTCTTGGCCAGGTTGAGAGTGAGGCCAAAAGCTTTGCAGAAACGGGAAAGATTATCCATCAGAACCTACATTTCCTGTTCCGTTTCAGTGTCCAATTCATCGTCACACAAAACGTCTCGAACAAGAGCTTGGAATGTTTTAGATCTAGCAGAGGAGCGCCGTATGTTGAACTGTTTACCAGTTGTACGATATCGAATATATATATATATATATATATATATATCCCGTTCACATTTCTTAAATGCTCGGATAACAACAACAAAAACGACAATGAGGAACAATATAGGTGCTACAAGATCAACTTACTTAGCACCACTTCATACCTTGATAAGTTTTGAGAGTAAACTACCAACGTTAACAAATATGTCTATATCATCATGAAATCAGTGGATGATATCGACGAAATGATGAGAACAATCTAAGCTTCTCAAGACCATCCCGAAAGTTTACAGTGTCGAAGACCTTGGTAAGATCTATGAAGACATGAAACAGACCTTGTTGTTGTGTTTACGACTTCGCTTGGCGTTATCGCTCCGTGATAATCTAAATCTATTGTTCCCTATTGCATACATGACTGTCGACTCATTACACGAGTATGATCATCGCTGGCAAGTTTGATTAATGTTTTTATGAAATGGACAATGCTCAATTCAGGCCGCTAAATGTTGTTAATACTGTTTATTATAAACACATGCATTTACTTAAATATTTGTATCTGTAAAAAGAACGTATAGACATAAAAACATGTCTTAAAAAATAATTGTCGAACTTTGTCCATTTCATAATGTGTGACGTCATTTGTTTACATTTGGATACGCATCGAGCAGATATGAATGTATGAGAGAAAATCATGTAGAATTGTGTTTAAAAACAGTAAAATCGACCTTGCAAACCGAACGCTCCTCTGTGGCCCAATCGGTTAATATACGTCAGGCTATATGACGGTTCCGTATAAGATACAGGTTCGATTCCTGTCGGAGGACGCATATTTTCTATAAAATTTTCTCGGACATTCAGGCCGCTAGATGTTGTTAATACTGTTTATTATAAACAGAGCATTTACTTAAATATGTGTATCTGTAAAATGAACGTATAAACATAAAAAAATGTCTTTAAAAATTAATGCTTTCGGTTCCCGTGAGAACGACAATGGCTCTTGAAGCTTGCAATGCTTAATGCGTATGTAACAAATTGTTGTAATGTTGACATTGTTCAAAATAGTCAAGATTTAGGAAGGTTGTAGCTAGAGAGAGTGTCGACCGAACAAAAGACTTGGCAGAGGAAACAAATAAGAGGTTTATTAAATACTCATAAACAGAACGGAAACAATTGAGTAAACCAAATACTACTAAAATATTTTCCTCTAATGTGCCTACTTGCCATATTTATAATTAGGATCAATCCATTGTCACAGTAGTAGGGAAGCGCAGGAAGTACACCGAATCCTACTCTACAACACAAAGTTGTTTTGTCCAGGGCCTGGTTTCTTTTGTAAAATCTCTTTTGCTTGCTCGTTGATTTCCATGTAATGGGTGAGATCGGAACAGTTTCTACAGGTTTTCTGACACATCCTGCATGTATGTATTTTCATGCATACGTACATATATATCCTGGAAATAATTCCTGCATATATATTTACAAACGACAGAACAAACTTCAGTTAATATATAACAAGCAACAGACTGTGGACGAGGAAAATTACAGCTACCATTATCATAAGAGAAACGCCGATGAAACAAAAAAAAAACATACTGGCGATGTGTAGAGCGATCTTGCAACACTGTTAATCTGTCATTGCATTTTAAACAAAAATAAACTTTTTTTTATTCCTTTTTTTAAAAATTTATGATAATATGCCTTTTTCAAAATTTATGGTAATTGCCTTTAAAAGCTTCAAACTTTATCGGAGGTACGCAATTATTGAGGGACGCATTTGTCTAGAGACGCAAATGTCCAGGGATGCAATTGTCCGGGACACAAATTTCCAGTACACAACTGTCTTAGAACCGTAATAACAATCCTCCTGTGTGACAGGGAATACTTGACAATTTCTTCACAGATGAAGTAAAGACGAGGCAACAGAGATGTGGTTCTATTGAATGATACTAAGAATACCCGTGGAGGGACAAAAGGCACATAGAATAAGAAGGAGAGATTTGAAATTTCTAGGATGCATGATTAAAAAAAGAGGATTCAAAGAATCACAAAACAGATAGAATACAGGATGGACATAGGAAAACAGTCTAGGAAACGAGTTGGTGTAAATGAATGACAGAACGAACTGAGATTGATATTAGGTTGGTGCAAAAATAATGACGTAATAATGTCGTTTTTTGACGTTAAAAAATACGTCAAAAAACGACATTATTACGTCATTATTTTTGCACCGACCTAATATTAAGGCACAAACAATGCTTAGATCTACTAAGTATAGAAAGATGTGGTGGGCCATGATCGTTGACACCCTGAACGGACACTGCACATAAAAGTAGTGGACGAAATTATTTACCTCATAAAAGCAAAAATATTTAAAAGATCCGTCGTTTACTATGACTCCATAACAGAGTCTTGTTCAATTGCCCCTACGAGTTACGAACCGAAGTGTTAATAGATCTGATTGGCCGACGATCAAAGGTGACGAATATCTATCAAATGAGGAATTTACTGTTGTCATCATCCATTCTCGTTAGCCTCGTTCTCGGATTATCGCGTACCAGAATATTACTTCTAAATATTGGCTAGCTTTGTGCTAACGAAATACGATTACCGCGCTTACAAAGATTGATTTCCCGCAAGTTACTGGTTCAGCGAGGTGGAATGATGTTACGTCACTGAATCTGATGATAAAGGCTTATTAGCAGGAACACCAATAGTCATCCGTTAATGTGTCATTTTCTATTAGCAGAACATTAATCAAACATTCGAAAAGATGCATGATGAAACAGAGTTTATGGGAATATTAAATAAATACAGATCAAGTGTTACATATATATATATATATATGTGTGTGTGTGTGTGTGTATATATATCCACGTAAAATGAGAATATGATTCTGCTGTACGTAACAGTAGGTTAACATCGCCTGAGGAGACACATTTTTGGTGTCGAAACCGAATTGTAATTGTGTAGCGATTTATAATGCGTTAATATCCTAAAATAAATAATATGAAATTATATATATATATATATATATATATATATATATATATATATATATATATATATATATATATATATAATGCATTTTTTCGCATCAACGTCATATTTAGGCATTCAGTTCTTTTTCTCTATTTATTTTTAGATTAACGTGTTTTGTTTTATTTTCGGATGTGGGGGTCTCTATCCAAAAAACGTGGATGAAATTCTCAACCCAAAATAAACCTTTGTTTAGAGTTAATCATCATTGTAATAAAAATATCATATATGTTATTCTGCTTTCACAGTTGAATACATGGTAGATGATACTCAGCTTTTGTACATATACATGTTTGTGTGGACATAATTACTAGAGGCAGTAATATTTCTGTTTTATTTTATAATTTACTATACAGTTTGATTTAAGAAAATATAGGATATTATTTTCTTTGAAGCAATAAAATTATCAGATATGTTATTCTGGTTTCCCAATTCAATACATGGTAGATGACACTAAGCTTTTGTACATATACATGTTTGTGTGGACATAATTACTAGAGGCGGTGATATGTGTGTTTTATGCTGCAGTTTTGTTAAAATTATATTTTGAATTACAGTTTTATTTCCTAAAGAAATTATAGTATATTAGATTAATGTCATAATAGTGTTCTTTCATGTTGTTTGGTTAGTTTATTTTGGTTTAGCGACGTATCAACACGTCTATGGCTTATTTAAAGCCGAAATATAAATATTTTGAACACGATTTTATGGCTTCAATAAATATACTTTGAATGTAACTGTCTGCCTTCCACGACATACAAAATGTATTGTTTGTCATTTTTCTATAAAATTTATTATTGGTTATTTTTTTTTTTACTATGAAAATGCATTGCTGATGTTTTTACTATAAAAATGTATTTTTACGCTTTCATACTGTTTTGTTTTTATTTTGTACACTTAGATGGGACCCTAACAGGTACTACAACCCCAGGTTAGGGTGGACCTAGGATCAACAGCAATGGCTTCTCAAAAACTCACGATCAGTGGGCTTGCTGATCCATCGTATAACACGCATCTAAAAATTATGATATTCAGCTGATGATTGATTGATATTTCTATACCGGATTTTATTATTTTAAGTTTTATTCATAAATTAATCATTTATAAACATATATATTTTTATTCTGAGATCATCAATGAACCAGTGAACAAAGAGGGTGATTAGGTGTTAGTATTGATCACACAACTATCGGGGTATAAAATGCAGGGTCATTTTTAATCGTCCCTTTTAATTGTGTCTTAAATGGCGGAAAATACAATATTTTATCGCTGTTAAAAATATTCTAAAACTTCCAAAATCTTTGATACCCTCAAAGCATAAATATATATTTAATGACTAATGTTCACAGTGTAACACCGTCTTTTTTGACATTAACATGAAAACAGGAAAATATGACAGGCTTACCATTTTCATTGGTATAAACACATACGTTATATATATATATATGTATATATATATATATATATATATATATATATATATATATATATATATGATAAAATTTAGTTTTAAGTTATGCTGTAACACCAAAATTGTCCAAATCATATAACTGCATAATTGTGCAATTGTTAGATTAAGTTTGAAGAATTGTATCTTAGAAATGATTAAAGATATCTTACTGGAATTCTCCGAAGTTTATATAAAAACTATTGGACTCTACTTTGAGCAATAAGAATGTATAATTTCTCTCCAATCTTAACAGAAGAATCGTGATGAAATCGATCATAAATGAAAATGACATGTCCATCATTAATTAATCATAGCTAAGGATCGGAAGCTGATGAAGTATTGAAATAAAGTACAAATATATATATATATTATTCCAGAATCATTTTCCAACTTATTCAAGATGATCTTTGCCCTGTTTAATCTTCTAACTTTCTGTCCTGGAGTAAAAAGTAGCCTCACAGGTTTCATGTATGATTTCATTTCAAGTCTTTTTTCACAGCTCTTTAGACTGTCAGAGATTAAACTCGTCTTTCACTTGCCAAGCATCTTATGAATTAAGTTGGATTTTTTCTAATTGATCTCTTTAGCTCTAAGTTGAAATGATGTAGCGTTGATTTATATATATATATATATATATATATATATATATAGAGAGAGAGAGAGAGAGCTTAAATAAGCTGTAGAAGAGCGGAGTAATAATAAGAAATAAAGATGATATTTCTTTGAACTTTTTATTTAAATTCATTGACTATCTCACTCCCTCTCTCTC
>OZ010577.1:31881580-31901580 GCA_963932145.1 Acanthosepion lycidas | reverse complement strand
CAGATTCATAGCTGATGCCCACCAATTGTGCTAACGTGATTTGTCGGTCTTTCATGATCGAGGCATCGACCCGCTGGATGCGTTCTTTCGTGCGCGATGTTAATGGGCGACCAGATTAACTTTCGTCTGTTACACTAGTTCTTCCCGATTTGAAGCGTTCTACCTACTCATACGCCTTTCATTGCTCCATACTGCGCCAACAGCCGGCAATGAATTTCCGCAGGCTTCACTCCCTCTGCCCAGAGAAATTGCACTACGGCACGTTGTCCCTTGATATTGCATTCGCTGAGTGAAGCGTCCATAATCTGACCTCGTTTATCCCCGCCACTCGACTAAACGATAGAATACTGCGCATGGCTAGAGACCCGTCATCCCTTATACACCCGCAGTGTCGCGCGTCAGTGACTCCCTATTGATTTGACCGCGTAATTTCAAAATTGCCTTTACTTTCTAATTTACTTATGTGTATATTTAAATTAATGCCAAACTTAACATTTGCCAACCGTTTTAAGAATTTTACTGAATTTTCCAAGTATTTTGCATTATTAGTCAGTTTACTAAATTTTCACGGAACATTAAGTTGTAATTTAAAAAAATATACAACCCTTTGAAAAAATTATGGAATTGAAATTTTAGTTTATCCTTTGTATAGCTTCGAAAATATATATACCATTAATTTAAATAATTTACTCTGGTTTGTTAAGGTTTAATTTATGAAGCCAGATTATTCAGCTATTAACTAAAAATGTTTTGTAGCTTATATGTTATTAGTTTATTTACTGCTAAATAATAACCAAGACGAACTTCCTTTAAATTTGTTTATTTCATATTTTTTGACAGGTGTAGTAATCACATGACATATATAAAGTTTACGCAGACAAATATTTTGAACAAAATATTGAAAACATTAACATTATAAGGAAGATAACGTTATAAAGATTATTAGGAATGCATATTGCATGTTATGAAACTAGTTTTAGATGTCGTTCAGCCATTAATTTTGTCAGAACCTAGAATAGCATTCGAAAGTTCATCTTTGCAGAGAAATTGCTATCCGTCATTTTAAAACCTTCCACTTCAGAATGCCCACAAGTTTATCACTCGGATTATAGTCAAGTGAATAAACAAGTTATTAGGTGGGTGCAAAAATAATGACGTAATAATGTCGTTTTTTGACTTATTTTTAACGTCAAAAAACGACATTATTACGTCATTATTTTTGCACCAACCTAATACTTCGTCAAGCGAATATCTTTGAAATTTATTTTATTTATCAGTTTTATTTATCGATGTGAAATACGGAGGAGCATTGACTTGTAAAAAAATCATTATCTTGGCTTCATGCTGAAGTTAAAATGAAATAATTTTAACCTTCAAATAAACTTTACATGCTATATGAAAACTTTACGAGATATATAAAAGTTATATAAAAGCTTTAAGAGATATATAAAAGTTTTACGAACTATATAAAAGTTATATAAAAGATGTCCAAGCTAAATAAAAGCTATATAAAAGATTTATGAGCAATATAAAAGCTATATAAAAGCTTTACGAGCTATATAAAAGATATATAAAAACTTTACAAGCTATATAAGAGCTATATAAAATCTATATAAAAGTTTTACGAGCTATATAAAAGCTTTACGAGCAATATAAAAGTTCTATAATAGCTTTACGAGTTATATAAAATCTATAAAAAAAACTGAACAAGCTATATAAATGCTATATAAAAGCTATATAAAACTTTACGAGCTATATGAAAGCTATATAAAAGCTGTAGAAGCTATATAAAAACAATATAAAAGCTTTACTAACTACATAAAAACTTTAAGAGCTATATGAAAGCTTCACGAGCTATATAAAAGATATATTAAAGATATAAATGATTTAAGAACTATATAAAAGCTACATAAAAGCTTTACGTGCTATGTTAAAGCTATATAAAAGCTTTACATAGCTGTATAAAAGTTATGTAAAATCTTTACTAACTATATAAAAGCTATATAAAAGCTTTGTTTGCTATATAGAAGAGATTTCGAAATTTAAGGCATTTTATAGATGACATCTGTGCTGAACGGATCGACTTCCATTATAACTGTGCCAATACGAGTTTACATCTTTCAGCAAACGTACACACGTATATATATATATATATATATATATATATATATATATATATATATATATATATATATATATATATATATATATATATATATATATATATATATATGGTCCAGCTTAGAAAACAGTCATGATAATTTCGAAGAAATAACTTTGAATTCCTTAATTTATTCCATGGATCTTCAAAACCTGACATTAAGCCCAATTCCGGCTGAAAGACTGATTTGGGTCGAAGTTCCGATTTGGGCTGAAATTCCAGTTCAGGCCGAGAACTGAGTTCTTCAAATCACAAACTCTGTAGAACTTCAAAACCTTAAGTCACGAAATCTTGCACTATAACTCTGATTCTTTGTCATTTTGAAGAAATAAAAGCTTTGAAAATATTTTAAACATAATTTAACACAAAAATGTTAAATTCCCAAAGTCTTTGTGTTACTTTATCTCAATATAAATTAAAATTTGAATTTTTAGGTGTTCCCTCATCATCCGGATACAAATACCAATGCTGGATTTTCAAGTGTCAGTTGAAGGACAGATTTTCAATTCTGGCATCATCTTTATTCCAAAAAAGAATATATGTTTATGTAGAGCAGGGGTTCTTAACCTTTTGATGATTCCAGACCCCACAATGGATTGTCCAATATGGTTCCATACCCACTTCACTTGACTGTCAATATAATTATGACCAATCCTATTATTTGCCAGTATGTCTTCCAAATATTTCAATCGCTTGAATTTACTGTACTTTAGATACGGATTGCTAGGAATAGAACATGAAAAAAACATAAGCATTGATAACTTTATTATATTTTTTTTACTGAAATCAAAATAAAGTTATAATTCAGTTTTATTACACAAGAAAAAGGAAGATAACATAAATATGCAAGACATAAAACGTATTTTTACTAATCTAGTGAGATATTTGTTGTTGTTTTTGTGCAACCCGTCAAACACAACACAGTGGAGGGGGAGCTACCAGTACCCAGAAATCGAGTCCCATACCCCCAGGATTTGGTTTCTATACCCCCAAGGGGTATGGATACCCCCGGTTAAGAACCCCTGATGTAGAGCAAGTATGGTCCGAGTTAGAGGAGTTTTAGACACACGAACGGACAGACAGAATTTACCTTTTATTTATTTAGATGACATTTAACATTTAATTTTAAATATTTGGTGTCCGATGTATTTTAAACACATTCTGCTTTTATCTAAATTATTTCAATCAGTTTTATGTGTCATTGTCCCACATAATAAAATAATACCACTTGCAATACATTTTCTCCTTAATAAATTTATTTCTCTTTTAATCAGAACATTATTTTTTAAAAGGAAATCATGATTTAATCTCTCACGGTGATCGACTGAATATATTGGTTTGTAAAAGCTACCTTCTTTAATTTAAAGATATTTCATTTAAAAGTATACAGAGTGAACTAATTGCGGAATCCTCTTCAGTAAATTTACCTCCATAGTCATCTCCTTTCTTCACAAATTTACCACTAATGTCGGATGCTAAAAACATTAACATTAAAAAGTAAAAGCTATAAATTTGTGCACCGACATAGGCCAAGTTTAACACTTAGATACATCAGATGACAAAATTTACATTTAAATGCTGAGCCTCTCTCTATCTTTAACGTTTCGATAGAAATTGAAACTGGCATTTGTTGCATTTTCTACCCACTACCATCATTCCCAGCTTTTTATATAAAATTGATTGCATCTGTAAATCCGTTATTTTGCCTTAAGAATTTCGTCGGAACGAAATGCAACACTACATATTTTTCCACCTTAGTATTCATTTACCCACTAATAGAATTCTCAAAAATGATGAATGGCAGTATGTCTATAAAATCGGATATCAAAATGGCTACAACTGAAAGAAAAGAGGGAAAAGGCGAAAAGAAAAAGAGAGATACAGTTAAGGAGTGAGTGCCAAGTGAAAAAAAACGACGAAAAGAACAAAAAAACTAAGACGTTCTACATGTATGCACATATGATTTGGTGTTGATCACCGTTTTCACACTGATTATACACACACACGCACACACACACACACACACACACACACATATATATATATATATATATATATATATATATAAAATAAAAATATAGTTTTGTGGTATGCAATATTTATTGGTAAAAGTGCTCAGTATCAGATACAGAGCGTATGTAAAAGAAAGTCGATACTGAGGTCAACACCAAGCAGCAAGAGTCTGTTTCATGTTTAAACGCATTCTTCAGGCTGGTGTTGACTTCAGTGTTTACACACACACACACACATATACATATATATATATATATATATATATATATATATATATATATATATATAGAGAGAGAGAGAGAGAGAGAGAGAGAAGGGGGTTCGATGGGTAAATTCTCGCCATTTTATATTTTTAATTTCGCCGATGCCCGTTGTTTGTTTTTGATTTTGTCGACTGCACAGTGTTGCAGGGTCAGTTGGGCACCATCTGTGAGAAAACAGCACCATGACGCAATTCACTCCGCTAGGAATTTAGAAACGGCATGCTGTATTTCAGAGTGTTTGGGGGGCAATATGATTTTATTCCAGAGGATTCGGAAAGAGCTGAATGAGTCTAATGGTAATTACGAAGGTACGTCTACTCGGAAAACTCACTCTGCTCGTTCTGATAAGAAAGGAACTCCCAAATTTGTTGGTGACGGCCTCAGACTCAACACGGAGGCCTACATCAAGTGATTTGATGAGGTAGTGCTGCCCCAAGTGGCGAAGTAGCTGCTGGGAGAATCTTTCTGGCAATAGGATTCTGCATCATGTCACACAAGCAGAATAACCCAGTCATGGCTGTCTGACAATTTCTGCGACCACATCACCCCTTACATCTGGCCACCTAACTACCCAGACTGCAACCTCAAGAATTATGTGAGGGGTGCAGTTGAGCAAGAGACTCCTTGTAACAACAAAGATGAAGAGAAGACAAGAATTATGGCAGCATTCACCAAATTTAAGAAGGAGAGGGTCCAGAAGTGTCGCGGAAGATTCCGAAGTTGTCTGGTAGCCTTAGTAGAAGTCAGTGTCGATTTTATTGAATAAATTTACTCTTTCGTATTTCAAGATATTTTTTGTGTAATTTTAGTAAATATATCTGTTAAAATGTCAGTGTTATTTTCATATATATATATGTGTGTGTGTATGTGTGTGTGTTTGTGTTACTTTATATATATATATATATATATATATATATATATATATATATATATATATAAATTATATTTTTATTTAAAAATATTTTACGTAAAATATTTTTAAATATCATTTAAAAAATTATGGTCTACGTTGTATTGATCAGTTTTTTTTTAAAAAAGTAAATGCTAAAGAACTGTGAATTCTCAATCTGTTCTTCCTATATATATATATATATATATATATATATATATATATATATATATATATATATATATATGGGGGGGTTGTTAACAGTAACTATTACGGCTAATAATGCAACACTCTTCGGTAAATCGAATCGAGTTCTCTCAGTCACTGTGTGTTTATCTAAAAATAAATACGCTTAAATTCAGCCTCGTCCCTTCCGTGCGCCAACAGCTTATTGGTAGAATCCCCGACTGACGCCAATTCAGTCGGGTTTCGATCCTATCTAGAGCCAACCGTGATACAGCAAAACAGTTTCTCTGTGAATGACTATATATATATATATATATTACTTGATTCAGTTACTTCCATTGGCCCGTTTGTTCTTCGTTGATTTTTTTCTTTCGCGTAAGTTATTTTTCTTTTTAGTTTTTCCTTCTCTCTCTCTCTCTCTCTCACTCTCTCTCTCTCTCTCTTATTCTGATGACACTTCTCTTTCCTTTTTCTTAATCTATCCTCATTTTCCCTTCCTTTCTCTTTCTTTATATTCATTTTCATTTCGCCATCACCCATCACCAATTCCTTGCCACCATTATTATTTCTTTTCCGTTTCGCTTCTTGTTTCTTCCGCTTCCTGTCTCCTCCAACTAGATTCACTTCTGCTGCAATCGGCTTTTACTGCTGACCAAAACATATAGGACTCTACATTTCTAACGAGGCGTGGATGTTATTCGTCCATTCTAATCATCTCCAGTTTCGTAGTCGCTGTCGAAAAGACCGTGCGGCCAACTCGACTCCAACATATTCCTCTCCTCCTCGCTTTCCCTGTCACTTAAATGGCAGGAGGCAGAATGAAGTGTTCATTTATTTGTTTATTTTTCCTGTGTTCGTTCAAATTGTTTTTTTTTTTTTTCTGCTTTTATTCAGAGAGTTTGTTTTTTTGTTTTGTTTTTTTCGTTTCGTTTTTTTGTTTCTTGTTTCTTGTGATTTCTCACGAAACTGCGTTTTGAAGCGAAACTGTGTGATACAGCTGCCTGATTGTTTTCTTTGATTTTCTGGTGTTCTTTCTTCCTTTCTTTCTTTGTCTCTTTCCATCTCTCTTTCTTACTGCGTATCTGTCATTATATATTTATTTCTATATCTTTTCTCCTTTCTTCTATCTTTTTTCCGTTTCTTTCCTTCTATATCTTTTCTTCATTTCTCTTTTTGCTTTCATTTTTTTTCTTCTATGTCTCTTTTTTGTCTCTTTCTCATTTTTCCTTCCCTTTCTCTCTTTTCTTCCATTTTGCTTAATTTTGTTCTCTTTTCTTCTTTCTCTCTTTCTTCCATGTTTTCTTGCTTTCTTTTCCTTATTTGTTCTTCGTTCACGTTTTTACCTTGCTTTTCCTTTCACTGTATTTTTTTTTCTTACTTCCTTTTCTATTACTTTTCTTTTTCTTTCTTTCTTTCTTTCTTTCTTTCTTTCTTTCTTTCTTTCTTCCTTCCTTTCTTTCTTTCTTTGCTTACCCCCACCCACAACCATTCACATTTTGGTTATTATTTCTATTTCTCCTTTCTTCACCATGACCTTTTTGCCTCCTTCTTTTTTGCCTCCTTCTTTTTTGCTATCATTATCCCTTTTTTGGCACTTTATTCATATATATATATATATATATATATATATATATATATATATATATATATATATATATATATATATATATATATATATAGAGAGAGAGAGAGAGAGAGAGGTCTCTTTGTTCTTTCCTTCTTTGTTTATTTTATTCCTTCCCTTCCTTAGTTTTTCAAATTTTTCCTGTTCTTCTTGTCTCTTTTATCTGTCTTCATTCTTTTCTTGTCTCTTTTTCTTGCCTTTCTTTTCATCATTCTCTCTCTCTCTCTCTCTCTCTCTCTCTCTCTCTCTCTCTCTCTCTCTCTCTCTCTCTCTCTCTATCTATCTATCTATCTATCTATCTCTTCTAATTTCACGCGTTTTCTTTTTTTCTTTTTCAACTTTTTCCTCTTTTTTTTAATTCGCTTTAATAGATAACACCTACTTTACCATCTCTTATCAATATATTTCCTTCTTTTTCATACTTTTTCTTTTTGTTGGCTTTCCATTGTGTTGGTGCATAATTATCGGGCGTTTTTCTAGGCGAGTTGTTTGTTAATAAAAATTCGTGTTTTGTTTACTTTTTTTAATAAAAATATTTTTTTATTTTCAGGTTATAAAAATGCGTGTCGATAATCACACGCTCCGGAATAATCATTTAAAAATATTATTGTTGAATTGTTATGTTTCTTTTTTCATAATAAATATTATTTAAAAAACGCCTGATAATTATGCACCAACCCAATATATATACTTCATTCTTTCTTTTTCTTTATCTTTTTTGATTTCTCTTTCACTTCTTTCTTTCTTTCTTTCTTTCTTTCTCTTTCTTCTTTTCTTTCTTTTCTCTTTGTTTCTTTTCTCCTTGTTTCTTTGTTTCTTTCTCACTTGATCTCTCACTTTTCTCCTTCTTTTACTATGTTCTTTCATGCTTGATTTCTTGTGCTTTTCTCTTTTCACTTTTCAGTATTTATTTTTCTCTTTCTTTTATCTTTGTCTCACTTATATTCCTTTTCTTTAATTCTTTTCCATTTTCATTTCCAAGCTTCTTTCTTCTCATTTCTTTTATTCCCATTATTTTTTCCATCATTATTGCATTTCGTTTTCTTTCTTTCTTTTCCCATCCTCAACCAAAATCTGAAAAACAGAAGAAAAACCAATCATTCGCAAGTTTAAACATTGTAAATTCCGCTAACAAACATTTGCCGCGAGTCCAGTGAACAATTGTTGTCAGTTTTCACAACTGCTTCTATCCCCTCAGTTTTGACTTCCTCGCTAACATAATTTTAGCAAACAATAAGACGTAAGTCGTTACTGACTTCAATATGGCGGTCGACTGCCCGTTTAGGTTTGTCTTTTCAAACAAAATTTGAACTTATTCAATGTCAAACGGTATTTAATAATGTCAATCAATTTTAAGAAATTTGAATTTGACGAAATGATTGAAAAAGAGAGAGATGTTGAAGATTATATATACTTACTAACTACATATATTTAGTACTGAACAGATAACATCAAAGCACTCAATCATGACATTAATCCATATAATATCCTACGATTTCTTAAAGAGATCAAACTGTATTTCAAAGTATAACAAAACTACTACTTAAAACATACGTATCACGCGTCTAGTAATTATTTCCACACAAACATGTATATGTACAAAAGCTGAGCATCATCTACCATGTATTCAATTGTGAAAGCAGAATAACATATATCATATTTTTATTACTTCAAAGCTCCGAAGAAAATTCAATTTCGTGATTAACTGACCCATAAGGAGTTGATATGCTTTAAATATACAAAGAAAAAAAAAACAAATTTAATTTTTTTCCACCTAAGGGTAAAATTTAGACAGCACTTAATAGTAAGTGTCCAGTTATGTTGGGTTTCTGCTGAACAACTTTATTCTTCAAACAATAAATATTAGGTTGGTGGAAAAATAATGACGGTTTTTGACGTATTTTTTAACGTCAAAAACCGTCATTATTTTTCCACCAAACTAATAACAATGACTTTTTATTCAGTTACATATTTACCATTATTTACAATGAATTGTTGTTATTTATCAGGCAGTAAAGACACTGAGACACAAGGAGTCACTTGGCGTAGAAGAGTGAGAAAAAAAAGCGTAAAATTTCCTCCTTGGGGGAGTTTCTAACGCAGGCTTTTCATCTCTCAGTTGTGTCTCTGTCCTTGGGCAGAGTACGTTCAGGAGCTTCCCTGTCAAGGGACAGAGAAGCAACTGAGAAAATTATACTGAGATTATACAGCGCCATCCCATTTGCACCAGAGGGAGGGATCGGTGCTCGCACCGAGGTCAGCGCAACCGACGGGTGCGGGGGCTGTGGGAAATTTTTGTCCTTGTCTCGGGCGTACGCGCTCGGGTCCCCACCTAAAAAAAGACTTTGTGTCCCATCTCGTCCAAGTGAGGGCAAGGAGTTAATACCGAGTGAGAAACAGGAAGATTGCTAAAGAGACAGAACAAAGGAAGAGAAATCAACGGGACAGTAGAAAGTGACTGACATTGGCTTTACATTTTTGCAGAGTAAGTTAGCTGAAAAACATGGAGCCAGAAGGGAGTTCCACAAGCGAGGGTGGCAATCTTACAGCGGTGGGAAAGTGACTGGAGTCGAGACGCTAGCTCAGGGTCAATTATAATCCTTGCTTGTTTTTTATCCAGGAGCTCTAGATAAGTAGCAGGATCACCAGACCATATGTGGCAGCAATATTCTAAGCATGGACGAATGGTAGACTTATAGATAGACTCTGGAGAGAAGAATTGTCCAGCACGAACAAGTAAACAAACCTTCTTAAGAGCTGACCTAACAATGGATTCAGTTTTTGAGTAAAATTCCGCAGGTTTTGATCTAAAAATATTTATCGACGAACTCTTAAATATGTTTTTCATTATCCCAGCCAATCCCCAATCAACTGTTTTGAAAATAAAAGTAATAATCGGTTGGCGGAATGTCAGATGAATATGCCGGATGAGGTAGAGGAGACTCACTGAATTTTTATTTTTTTCTGTGTTATTATTGTTGTAAACAGCTTTGTGTTGTCATGAAGGAAAACATTGACGAGCACAGGGGGGGGGGCAAAATTTTATGGATATTGTAGAGCTACTGCACGTATAAATGTGCATTTAGTGTTTCATTGTGTTTTCAGAACTTTAAATGAATAATATCCTGACAATTCGACCACACGCAGATCATTACCTTTTTTCCATGGTGCTTTTCGGGTCGGTTATGGAGATTTATCATGGCCAATTCACTGCCCTTTCCGTTGAAAATTATAACCCATTTTTCATTAACTGCTATAATATATTTAGGGAGCAAAAGGGATGAACCCAAAATTCAAATTACAAATCAGAGATACCAAAATCAAACGAATACAAAAATTTAAATGTCTGGAAAGTTTTCTAACAGAGAACGGAATGGGTGATATTGGAATCAGAAGATGCATTCTGATAGCCAATGATGCATTCCAAAAGTTAAGCAAGGTGTTAAAAGACGCGAAAAAACTTCGTTAGAAACAAAGAAAAGATTACTGAAATGTTGCATGATATCTGTACTCCTATATGGCAGTGAATGCTGTACAATCTCCTCATGGAGTAAGGAAGGCTTGGAAAATCTGATACTCACAGGGCAGATTGAGGACAAGAGGGACAGAGAAAAACAACGCATAACATATTTGATACGCTTATGAACTGGATGGCGGAACAGGGTTTAGGAGAAATAACGAAAATACAAAATTTATTAAGAGCTACAAATGACAGGAAATGGGGGAGAGCCATGATCGCCTACGTCCTGAGGGGACACATTAAGAATAAGTTAGGTTGAGGCATTCATCGTTACAATTGGTTCCCGAAATAGAAATTACTTATGAGTCAAATTATTATGTAATAATTATTATGTAATAATATTTCACGGTACTAGTTCACTATTATATTGCCGAAAACAAATGCTAATTATCTAAAGAAATAAAATAAACTTATAATTCCAATATATTTAGAATCATTCATTTTCTAAAATTACGCATTTTCAAGCAGAAAATAAGTCACTTTCCCACTTTAGTGACGTGGTTTCCCGCTGTCTTTTCTATAAATATTTTCATGGCGGTTGTTCTAACGAGCTCTTTTCCTTGTTATCTCAGCCGCATCAATTTAAGTATAATACTAGTTTGGCTGTTAGGTCCCATTTTTTTACTGTTGAAATAGATGTAACCATAAGTTCTGTTCTAATAGTTTCTTTTCTTGTCATTCTCGCCCGTGGAAATCTCTCCCGTTGTCTTGCTTCCCTATTAACTACAATCTTCAAAAATTTAACCTCAACATCAATCGCAATCCTCTCTTTTCCTGAAATCTGTTCTTTTATTGTCCTTTCTCATCACTAAAATTTTATCATTCTCTTCCCCTCCCTGTAACCCCTTTGCGCCTTAATGGCATTATCGCCTTGTTTGGAGAAAATTGATTAAAAAGAAAATAAAAACATAATAAAATTGAAACCCACGATAGCAACACTTGTGGGGGATCTAAGAAAGAAAAAGTTGTTGCTCTTTTTTACGGATTCTCTTTCAAGAGTAACGAACAAAATAGAAAAATGACTCGGTAAAATTCGAACTGTATTTCAGATTTAGATGCTTCAGAAAACACTACCACTTGGGCTAGCCGCTTTACTAAAAATGGTTTTATTGATGTAGAGAGGTGAATGTATGACAAGAACCATGGTCATTTGTCGTAAGTCGCTTCTGGTCGTTAAATTACGGCATAAGATGGCTGCTGGCTTTTAATAATCGCTCTGTAGTTTGATTATTCGTAGCTATTGAAATCTATCAAACTTTTGTTTTACAGACATTGTATCTGCACTCCTTGTCAAACCATTTGTATACCGTTTTCCTTCTCTTACACTGATGGTCAACCACGGTGAGAGGGCGCGTCTCTTCTGCTATTTAATCCGTAGTTGAGGTGGGAAAAAATGATAGACTTCCCCATGGTTATTTATACGAAAATATGTTACGGACTTGGCCGGACTTTGAACTCGGCTCGCCGATATCTTATTCGGAACTGCTAAACATTGCACTACCTGAATAAGTAACAATAATTGTGTCATAACTAATTACACAGAATTAAGCTATTTTCTTGTCTGTTAACTTTAACGAAATTAGTTATAATACAACAGAAAAAAAACAACAAAAGTCGGCTACGCAGAGAAAGACAAAAAGTTAATTGCATTTTGGTAAGTTAATTCAGAAGTTGCATAAAAAAATAGATGTGATTGGGTAGGAGCGGCGAACCACTGGAAACTGAGCAAAAAAATTTGATTTAAACATGAAGGGAAAATAAAATAAACATCTTGGATTACAAAAAAGTAAAATTCGGAGATTGATAATCAAAATATACATCCCGTCCAGGCTAGGAGACCAGACCTACGAGAAAGGTAAATTGTCACATGCTTAATGCCATCATCCAACAAAATAAAACTAAAAGAAATTGAAATACAAACTAAGTACATAGGAATAGATAGGTTCACCTGTCGTCCGGATCTTACTTCTCCCCGGTCTTTTGAACAGCTGTTTATCAATTGTTTCCTGTTTAGAATAGGGTGTCTAGTTCCTTCTAAAGCCTTTTCCTTCTCTTTCACTTCTAGTGGGACTGTGTCTTGGTGGAATTATCTTCTTACTTGAAGTGGTGCCTCTTACTCTGTAACCCTCTACATTGTGTGGCTCTTGGACAGGGTGAACATGATTGTGATATGATTGTAAGTATCAAGATATTACATGAGGATTAAAAACATTCGGGAGAGAATAAAAATTAACAGTAGTACGTATTTTTATATTATAACTGAAAACAATGCGCTAACAATTCTTGGAAGAAGATGAGACGGTTCGAGGTAACTGAAACTATTAGGTTGGTGCAAAAATAATTTCGTTTTCTAACATATTTTACTATGTGAGAAAACGAAATTATTTTTGCACCAACCTAATATTTCTACAACAGAATTCCTTTTCAATCGCCAAGAATACTGAAAAGTATCCCAGAGTTTTAGAAATATATTCTGTTCCTTGGTTCCAGAGTGGTCTGGGCTTACGGCCGCATCACGCTGAAACATCGGTTCCCATAGGATCACCAAATTTAAGCAAAGTCGAGCCCGGTCAGTACTTTACGGCGGTGGAAAATTGACTGAAACAGAGACGCCAGATCAAGGCCAATAATACTGCTGATTATTCCGCTTACAAACACAGTAAGCTTAGATGTGCGGGTGGTGTAATGGATAATATTTTGGAATTGTTAATCGGGGAGCCGAGTTCAAATTCCCGTTGGGTTCGTTATATTCACTTACGCACAAATACCCTTTGAAAAGGTATGAATCCACCTCTTCTCCCCCAAGGTATGGGTTAATTACTAAAATTTGTATTACTAAACCATTACTATTTTTTTTTAATTCTTGCAATCTAAAAATATTTTCTGGCTTTAAATAATCCGCAAAGTGTTGAGAAGCCGTAGAAAATAAACCAATCAGCGAAAAGGTCTACCAGATTTTCTTGGAGTTGATATTAATTCTTGGTGCAGGCAAGCGGATCTTTCCAATCCAGCTGGGGATTTGGTGTGCTGCATCCCTCCCCTACACACACACCATTTTTTTTTTTTTTAGATGTGTCCTATTTCAGAGTCATTTTGAGGCATGATGTCTTATTCATTCTAAGGCCAATCATTATTGATCTAACAAGTTTTCCCAGTGTACAAAGGACTGGGTACCATATCCGAGAAAATATTACTTGAACATTTGTTGTATTGTTCATTTATACCAGCCAGAAAAATATAATGAATATAATAAAAATTGCGTCATTTTTTTTTTAATATTTTTATATTAATTTTATATTTATCATTTATTATTTATTCATTTATTTATTATTTATTTTATATTTATTTTATATTTCTATTTTATATTGATTTCATAGAAATATATGTCCATGAAAATGGTCTTTTGATATTCCTAGGTTTGGTCCCCACAGTTACACACTGCATTATCATTATGGTGTTGTCATACGTAATTTAGTTCAGTTTTGCTTCTTATTATATCGCATTCGTCAGTTGTATGGTAATGACGTTTAACTGGAGTAATTGAAAAATGTATCCATAATAAATATAAAACTAAAATGGCGGGTTTTATGGTAAACAGAAAAATCACACATATTACTAAGTAGATTATTTAAAAAAAACAATAAAACAATATTAAATGTATTATTATTTTGATTTATATAGCTGCATTAATGAAATTTTTTTATTTCGATTTATTATGTATTTACTATCTAAATCGCGAGAAAACATTTTAATAACGAGTTACTACAAAAACGCCAATCATTGGCATTTTTATCACAATTCATTTTTATTATTTCATGCGATTGCTAGTCTTTTTCGAGTATTTTTTTTTCTTTATGTTTTAATATAATTCACGCCATGTAAGGCAGTAAAGTCACTAAGACGCAGAGGGAGTTTCTGAGTGTGAAAGAATTAGAAAACAGAAACATTATTGAGGATCGAGAACAACAGAAGAGTAATCTAGAAGACAGTAGTAAAGATTGACATTGCATTTAAGTTTTTGAAGATCAAACTTGTCTGGAAAGCAAGAAGCCGGAAGGGAGTCCCACAAGTGAGAAGTGCGAAAAAAGAAACTGTTAGCATAGAACTTACGGTTATATCTAACCAATTCAACTGTAAACCGATGGGAAGTTGGTGCTAATATGGTACTGCGCTTGTATTCATAAAGTATAGATACTATAGCAAAGAACTCATCTGAACAATTACCATGAAAGTATTTAATAGGTGTAGGTAGGCCCTCCTCCCCTTTCTCCTGGACATGAGTAGAGTCTCACACCTTGTTTCTTGTCTAGGAAGCGATTCCCGGATTCTCTCTCTCTCTCTCTCTCTCTCTCTCTCTCTCTCTCTCTCTCTCTCTCTCTCTCTCTCTCTCTCTCTCTGGCCTCTGTACTAGTGCTGATGTGTTTCTCCGGTGACGTGTGTAGTCTGTGGCATTGTCTCTTCATTTTGAGGGTACACGGTTGACAGTTCACTGGTTGCTGTTTCCGACTGGTAGTTAGGAGCCCTAACTCTTGCGTAGCGTCTTGAGCGGCCGCTCTGATCAACAGTTGTATAATACCGCGGTGTTTGTAGGGCCATGACGCGCATAGAAAGGTGTCCCTGCAGTCACCTCCGGTGGGCAACCCTGAGGCCACATTATGATGCAGGCTGTGCCAACTCCACTCTGCTCATGTCGCGGTCGATAACCATCTGCTTCTCTTACTTCAGGCCTTCTCATCTTCCAACCATCACTCCACACGTTCTCCAACATCCGTGGCATTAGAACAAATTTCTGCAATATGGAATCTTTCCTCGCTACAAGCTGCCCGGATATACTGGCTCTGTGTGAGACCAACCTTGTCTCGTCTATTCCCTCCTCTGATCTGTCGATTCCCGGCTACCTTCCTCTACTCAGGATAGACTCTCTAACCCACATGCACGATCTTGGTGTCTACGTCAAGGACCATCTCCCTCAGGCCAGAGAGTTGTCTCTCGAATCGCCAGACCATTCGTAGATGTGTCTCCGACTATCTCTCCTCAATGCCGTAAGTTATCTCTTCTTCCTCTATCGCTCTCCATCCTCTCAAGACTGTGGGATACTCGATAGAATATCTGACAACATAGACAAGGCTCTCTTTCTCCATCCGTTTGCTCACATATTTGTGTTTGGTGACTTTAACGCCCATCATACCAAGTGGCTCGAGAATGCTACTACTGAACGGGCAGGCATTCAAACACTTAATTTCTCAATTTCTCAATCCCTCACGCAGATAGTTAACTTCCCCACGCGTTTTGCTCTCAACCTGGAAGGCAAGGCCTCTCTTCTCAATCTGTGTTTTACCTTCATCCCCGAATCTTGTAGCGCCACGCAGCTCTGCCCTCTTGGTAACTCCGATCATGCTGTAGTATCTGTTAACATTTCATTCAACTCCACCCCCGCAAAGAACCTCCCATTACTAGAACCTCGTTCTACTACCAACGATCGGATTGGGACTCGTTCCGTGACTTCCACCGCGATGGCCCCTGGAATGTTGTCTTTACACTCACTATCCAAGAATGTGCTTCTGAGGTCTCATCCTGGGCTGAAGTTGGAATCGACGCTTTCATCCCCTCAAGGAAATTTAAGGTCAAGTCGCACTCCTCCCCTTGGTTCTCAGCCGCCATTGCCCATAGGAACCACTTCTTTCACCTATTTCGTAACGACATGTCGGACTGCAATAGATGTCTCTTTGCCTCCGCCCGTAACGAGTGTAAGTGTGTCCTCAACGAAGCTAAGTCAATATTTGCTGCTTGGATGAAGGAGCGTATTGCATCTCGCAAATTTGACTCCAAAGATTAATGGCCGCTCTGCAAGAGCGTCCTGAACAATAGAAAACCCTCCATACTTCCTTTGTTCAACCAGTTCGAGGTCCTGACCTCCTCTACCGACAAGGCTGAATCCTTTGCTCGGAAATTCTCATTTAATTCAACGCTCGACTCCTCCGGTCTACGCACACCCGACTTCCCTCTAAGAACTGAGGCCCTATTGAGCGGGTTACATATAACTCCGTCATTGATATTGGGCATTATATCCAATTTAGACCCCCACAAGGCTAGCGGTGGAGATGGCAGACCAGCCATTGTCTTGAAGAAATGCGCGCCTGAACTAGCACCCGCCCTCTCTAAACTATATAACTACTGCCTCAAGGAATCCTGTTTTCCTGACTGCTGGAAGTCATCATCCATTGTTCCTGTCTTTAAGAACTCTGGAGACCCCTCTGACCCCTCTAATTACCGTCCTATTAGTCTCCTACCCCTCTTCAGCAAAGTCTTCGAAGCCCTAATCAACGCCGACGTGGTTAACCACCTTACCTCACATGACCTGCTCTCAGACAAGCAATATGGTTTCCGCTACGCCCGATCTACAGCTGATGTGCATACGGCCATCACTGAAACCGTCTACCAAGCCCTTCAAAATGACGGTGAGGCTCGTGCCGTGGCCCTAGACATCTCCAAAGCGTTTGATAGGGTTTTGTATGCCGGCCTTCTTCGCAAGCTCCAGGGTTATGGTATTACAGATCGATTGTTTGACCTAATACAATCATTCCAGTCAAACCATGAATTGAAGGTCGTTCTCAACGGATTCTCCTCCAGTTCCTATCCCACGAAAGGAGGTGTTCCTCAAGGCTCCATTCTAGGCCCCACTCTATTCCTTATTTTCATCAACGACCTTCCTGATGCCATAGATTCCCAAGTTGGCATCTATGCGGACGACACTACAATTTACTCCTGCCTCAAAAAAAAATCTAGTGTCGCTGACAAAACTAACCTGGCCGCCCGTCTTGAAATGGACCTCCAATCGGTTGTTAATTGGAGCAAGAATTGGCAGGTGAACTTTAACGCCTCAAAAACTAAACTACTCTCTATTAATCACCATAGAGATCCTTCCCTGCCCCCCATTAGAATGTCTGATAGTCAACTTCTTGAGAGCATCTCTCTGCGTCTGCTCGGTCTGACGTTGACTGCTGACCTGAGATGGAACAAATACATTGAGTCAATTACTTCGTCCACCGCAAGGAAAGTTGGCTCTCTGTGCCGCGCCAGGAAATTTTTCTCCCCGGAATCGATCCTTCAAATCTACAAATCAACCATTCGCCCTTGCTGCCATATATGGTCTGGTGCACCTTCTGTTTACCTCGGAATCCTTGACAAGATCCAGAGGCTGATATGTAATATAATTGGCCCTGATCTGGCATCTCGTCTACAGTTGCTCTTTCACAGACGTGCCGTCGCCTCTCTCTGTCTTTTTTACAAATACTTTCATGGTAATTGCTCCGATGAGCTGCTTTAATGGCTCAAAGCGTCCTTCAAGGCTGGCATCCCGCTCTCACGCTTTCACTGTTGAAACTGTTAAATGTAGCCGTCTCTTCTACTCCAATAGCTTCATACCTGACACCCTCGCTTGTGGAACACCCTTCCCTATTACTGTTTCCCTGAGAGCAATAATCTCCAACTATTCAAATGTAATGTCAATCGACATCTCCAGTTACCTTGATCTATCCACTATCCTTCTCCTCATCCTTTCTTCTATCACTCATATCTGCTCTCGCTCCAAATCTTCTGCAACCCCCTGCATCCTAGTGACTTCACGCCTTGCTCGGGGCGTAATGCTTCAAAAAAAAGAAAAAAAGAAAAAACTCAGAGAGGCAACCTTACGGCGGTGGGAAAGTGACAGAAGCCAAGATGCCAGTTCAGGACCAATAATATTGCTGATTCTTCTTTGGATTTTATCAAGAATCTCTAAATGTGAAGCAGGAACACCGGACCATATGTGGCAGCAATATTCGAGGCATGGACGAATGGTAGACTTTCTATTATTATTACTTTTGTTTCCTTTGATTTCTGGCGTTTACACATTTCCTTCCGGGTCCTTCCCAGGGACCTAAGGTTAGAAATGGCATCATGACACTTTCCACTAACAAAAAAAAATTACATAGACAAAGCCCTTCGTAAAGTGTGGGCTGTACTTGTCAGAACAATTTTTTTGTATCTCTTTCAGGCATGAACTTCCAGTAATCCCTTCAATTAGTCTACTGGAATCTTTTCCAACCAATCCTAGGGCTCCAACTACAACAGGGATTGTTGATGTTCCCATGTGCCACATATTATTATTATTATTATTATTATTATTATTGTTGTTATGATTATTGTTATTTTTGCTTTTATTTCATTTCCCTTGTGAAATGTTTCGACAAATTTAAACGTTGCTTTTATTCTCGCTATTATTAATAGCCATATTGGTTCTGTTACATTGTCAATCGACAATGGTAAATTTTATAAATTATTATTAATGCTATTCTGATAGCGAAAGGTATCAGAATAACTGACAACGGGTCTCCTCTTCAGAGCTGTTTCGACTTGAATGCACACTCCATATCAATGGGATTTCGCATTTTCAACATGGCTGCTAAGAACCTACCTGTGGTTTATACTGCTACTCTAATTAGCTAACTTAAGTTACAGTTCAAGTATTTGTCCCACCAGAGCCACATAGGGTTTTGGATTCAGAATTGTCTTTCTTCTATACTGATTGCCAACGACGACTTGAGAGTTCAGCCTGCCCTGCTATTTAAGACACAGCTAGAGGTGACGGCGATAAATGATGGATTCGTACCTTCCCAAGAGTATTTGTGACAATCTTACTTAAATAAGTGTATTCATACAAAATAACGTATAATCAGAAAATATATTAAAATAACTGTCGGGTTTAATCAATTTCCTATAACTAAGAACAAATATGATAGATCGAGAAAGATAGGCGAAGTTCTGTGTTTAAAAGCGTTGATTCGAGCTTGCCTAACCAGAAGTTCTCTGTGGCTGAACGGTTATAGCACGTCAGGGTTAATGGTGTGGTTTTTCATACGATGCAGGTTCGATTCCTGCCGAAAGAATTTCTCGACCTTTCAGGCCGGTAAATGTAATTAATAATATTTAATTAAAAAAACAGAGAATTTACTTAAATAAGTGTATCCATAAAAAATAACGTATAAACAGAAAATATATTAAATAATTATCGGATTTAATCTAATTCCTATTATATATATATATATATATATATGGTGTCGATAAAGTTCGTGTGCACTTTAAAAAAAATTATAACTTTATTTGTATTTGTGATAGAAATAATTTGTAAAAAGGATTAGAAAGAAGTAAATCTATATTTTTTAATGTTTTACTGAAATATTATTTAAGTTTCCACATGTACTCCATCATTTGCAATACAAAGCGTAATACGATGTTGCAGTTCACGGCAAACATTTGCCAAATGGCTTACAGTAATGCCTGAAATCACATTAGTTATTCTAGCT
>OZ010577.1:31799080-31879080 GCA_963932145.1 Acanthosepion lycidas | reverse complement strand
CTTGTTTGTTTCGGGGAATTTCTTCCTTCAGTCTCCTTTTCAAGAGATGAAATGTATGCTCTATTACGTTACGGTGACTGACATGGCCAGTCTAAAACTGCCCACTTCCCCCACCGATTTGTTTTGATGCATTTCTCTGTAAATTGACAGATAAAATGTTTCTGTAGACTTCTAAATTCCTTCATCTGCTGCCATCATAAGTTACATCATCAACAAATGTGAATAAACCTATTCCAGAAGCAGCCGTACGAGTCGAAGACACTGCCTCCATCATGCTTCACAGATGAGCTTGCATGCTTTGGATCATAAGCAAATCCTTTTTTCTCCACACTTTGGCCTTTCCATCACTTTGGCAGAGATTAATCTTGTTCTCATCAGTACATAAAACCTTTATCGCTCACCTCTGTACTTCTTTGCAAATTCCAATATGGCCTTCCGATTCTAACTGTTCATGAGTGGTTTATATCTTATGTTATAGCCTCTGTATTTCTACTCACAAAGTCTTCTTCGAACGGTGGATTGTGAAACCTTTACCTAACAGCTTTCAGTGCTTCTGTCATCAATCGCTGTTGTTTTCCTTGGCCAACCTGGTCTATGTTTGTTATTCAGTACACCAGTACTTTCTATTTTTTCGGGACATTCCAAATTATTTTGATGGATATAACCAAAATTTGTCCAAAGGTTCTGATCGATTTTCCTTCTTTTTTTTTCAGCTTCAAAATGGCATACTTTCTCCCATAGACAGTTCTCTCGTGTTCATGTTGGTTTGTTCTTTTTCACAAGAAATCCAGTCTTTACAGTTTAAACCCAAGACTAAAACAAATAGTTATTCAGAGTTATTTAATGTTTAAACAATCAATGTAAAAGGCAACACCTCAGCAACAAAAACCTGTAGGTCACGTGTTTCATTAGTTTTGTCCACTTGAAAAATGGGTAGGTTCAAACAAAAGGTGGTCTGTCCTAAGTTGCTTAACACATCTAAATGTAAATACCACGAAATAAAAGCTGAAACTCTGAATTCTTGTCTCATATTCATCTTTTGATACCCAATATCTTCAGTGAACAACGAAAACAAAGGAATTGTCCTTGCCGTTCTAATACTTATGAATGGGACTATATATATATATATATATATATATATATATATATAGTTGTATATTTAGGCAGCAATCCTTCGTTTATGCATGTTTCATTAAAAACGACAGACAAGGTACTACGGTTAAGCTTGTAATTTAATTTTTCTTGTGTCCGAACAAGAGCTTTCTTTTCTGGACAAAGAGTGTCTAAAAACTGTCCAAATGTTTTATAGCTGCGAGTGCTTTCGGCTATACCTTTAGCCATTATTAAGGATGATTCGATTTTTCAGCTTTCAGCTTAATTGAGTGTGTGCATCATGTGTATGTTTTAGTGTGTTGTGGGGATGTGTTAATTTCCGAATACGGTTAGCACATTGTGGCCTTGTTCGTAGTTAATATTGTTGAGTTTGCTTTTTTCTTTTTTATTATGGAAGCTTTAATAATAAAAAAAAGAAAAAGCCAACTCTTAACAATATTAAAAATTGAAAGACTGTTTTTGAAGCCAAAATTGCTGGTTTTTCAGTGGTTTGCTGATAAGGAGTCATTTAAGGCAAGCAGGCTTTGTTGGTAGAGTGCTCAATATCGAAGATGGAGATAGAGCGTTAATAAACTTTAAATTAATATTAATTCTATAGAGAGACATACAGAGAGGGAGAGACAGAGAGGGGGTAGCTAACTAGATAGATAGATAGATAGATAGATAGATAGATAGATAGATAGATAGATAGATAGATAGATAGATAATGTGCACAAAGTGGAATAAGGTAAAGGTGTCGAGCAGTAAAGTCATATACATTAAAAATACGTATGCAACTGCGAAAAAACAACATTTGAAATGGAGGTTCAAATTTAGAGAAGATGAAAGCCTACCCACCCCTCAACGACCAAATAAAAAATGGAAAAAGAGGAAAGTGTGCAAATAAACAAACAAACAAAAAAGAGTCAGACTGAGAGGGAAAGAGAGAGAATGAGAAGGAGAGAAAAGTAAAATTTGCCTCGGCAAAAAATAAATAAATATGTAAACAAATAAAGATTAAAAAAATAAATAAATAAACAAACTAAAATTCAGTCGAAAAAATATCATGAAATATGTTCCCGCCTTGTTGCCGACGATGCTTTCAGTGGCGAAATAAATCAAGTAAAATGATACCCTTGATGATAAATTGGCCCGGCGCCAGAGCTCTTCGGTTTATATATCCATCGCCTCGCCAAAATGAAGTGTCTTAGCAGGCCGGCTCTCTTTGCCACCGGTAGGCTTTGCGTGCGTTCCACATTCTCATCCTCTCTTACATTGGGTTTCTTTTTTTTTTTTTAACGTAAACTATAAACTTAAAAAAACAAAACAAAAAAACATGGCGTACCCTCGTACCTTCCAAGCCTTCCTTCCTAATTTTCTCTTCTCTCTTTTTTTTTTTTTTTTTTTTTCCTTCGCGATTTTTTCTTCACTTTCTCTTTCTATATTTCTCTTTTTTGTTCTCTTATTTTCTCTTATCTCGAAGAACACGTCCAAATTCTCAGTGATACGGTTCGTTCTTTCTTTTTACTCCTTCCCTTCTGGAATGTGTTTAGTAAGATTGCGTAGTGGTTCAGACGACGCAGGGCCACGGACTGGCGACAGAGGCTGTCAGTCTCAACCGTAACACCTGCCGCCATACAAGCTCTATTTGGGGCTCTGCTTAGACTCTGAAGCAATTCGCTTCGTTGTGTGTATTGTTGCCTGTATAACTTAAATCTTCCTTCATAGACGCCCTCTAATCATCTAATCGCGTTTCTCTTTTCTTGCTCTCTCTCTCTCTCCCTCCCTCCCTCTCTCTCTCTCTCTCTCTCTCTGTCTTTCTCTCTCCATTGTAATTCAGTTTTATTCCCTTTCTCGTTTCCCTAAGGTTATCTTCACCTCTCGCATATTTCTTTCTTTCCTTCTTTCTTTCCTTCTTTCTTTCTTTATTTCTTTTTTCTTTTTCAGACTATTCCCATTTATCCATTTCTTTCTTTTTTTTCTCCTTCTTTCTTTCCTTCTTTCTTTCCTTTTTTCTTTCCTTCTTTCTTTCTTTCTTTTTCAGACTATTCCCATTTATCCATTTCTTTTTTTTTCTCTTTCTTTCTTTCTTTCCTTCTTTCTTTCCTTCTTTCTTTCTTTCTTTCTTTTTTCTTTTTCAGACTATTCCCATTTATCAATTTCTTTCTTTTTTCTCTTTCTTTCTTTCCTTCTTTCTTTCCTTCTTTCTTTCTTTCTTTCTTTTTTCTTTTTCAGACTATTCCCATTTATCCATTTCTTTCTTTTTTCTCTCTCTTTCTTTCTTTCCTTCTTTCTTTCTCAACATTCCTATTTATCTTTTTCTTTCCTTCTCATTTCTATTCCTATTATCTATCTTTTTTCTTTCTTTTTTCTTTCTTTCTTCTTTCTTTCTTTCTTTCTTAGTCTATTCCTATTTATCGATATTTTTCTTCCTTTCTTTCTTTCTTTCTTTCTTTCGAAATCTGTTCCTATTTACCTTTCTTTCTTTCTTTCTTATTTTCTCGGTCTAGTCCCATTTATCTATCTTTTTCTTTCTAGTATTTTTTCTTTTGTTCTATTTTCCTCAATCTATTCCTATTTATCTATCTTTCTATTTTTCTTTCTTTCTTTATCATGAAGTGTTCCTTAACCCCCCCCCCTTCCGCGCCAACACTCTCCCTCGTCGATCTACCTTTCTTTACTTCTATCTCAGCACTAGAAGATGCAGTCCAGAATACCTACGTTGTCTGTCGTAAACATTTGTAGTCGACAGCCAAAAGACGATTGAATATTTGATGTTAATACTTGGGGCACTTGACCAAATTTGGTACATGGACACATTCACAGGACATCTAGTGCAAAATCAACTGTCTCTAAAGCATTCTTGATACACGAGAAATTTAAAAGGAATTGGAATATATACATATACGACTCGTTGTACGAGTATGACCATCGCTGACAAGTTTGATCCATATTTTTAGCTCTTGTGAGAACAATAATGGCGCTTGAAGCGAGTAAGTGACTTGCAATGCTATAAAGAGACTGCCTTTTTTTGTAAATTCTAAATTATTCAACCAAAGGCCGCCAGTGTGTAGGTCAGCAGCTACGTGCACCCAGCTCGTCTGATCTATACGCGTCGTCGTACCGTCACTTCACTACTGTACTTCAGAAACTAAAGCAACAATAAGATGTTAAGATAACAGCAATGGTCGTGCTGAGATTATAGCCGTATTCGGCTAGCACAACACCGAGACGACTCACACGATCTATCCCAGAGACAGACGTATGCATGATGTACGATTTAGCACTGTGGCAGGTATTATATCAAAGTGTTCCTTCTTCTAGTCAGATATCTTAACAAAGGCTTGGCATCCATAACTGCCAGCGGGCTACTCGCACCATGCGCCAGGACACAAACCAAATATTTCTATATCACTTCTCCTGCGCACACACAAACGCACAACATTGTGTGCGTGTGTGTAAGTGTGTGTGTATGTAAAATGGACATTTAGGTCAACACCCGGTAGAGATATCCTGTTTCATGCTTAAACGCAATATTGATGGCCTGAAGATTCAGTTTAAGCATGTAACAGACTGTCGCGGCTGGGAGTTGACCTCAATGCCCACTTTTATATTTACATATGCTCTATCCCTCATATTTAGATCTTTAACTCATAAATATAGCATACCTTAAAACTATATTTTTATCATATATATATATATATATATATATATATATATATGTATATATACACATATCTATACACATATGCATATATATATATGTATATATTCATATATATATATATATATATATATACATATATATAAGCATATATATTAGGTTGGTGCAAAAATAATGTCGTTTTCTCACATAGTAACATATGTTACAGAACGACATTATTTTTGCACCAACCTAATACATATATACACATATATATATGTACATACATATATACATACATACATATATACATATAAATATATATGTGTGCATATATATACATATATATATATACACACACACACACACATATTCATTCATTTCACCCCAAGCAAGGCGTTAATGCAAGTGATTACAGAGAGCGAAAAACTGTGAAGATTTTAGTAGAAGGGACCGGAAACCTAATCCTAAACAGGAAACAAGGGATAAATCTCTACTCCTGTTCAGAAGACGGAGGAGTGAACCTGGCGATCGACGGATCTGTCTACTTTTCCTGAAAAGGTTTTCTTTTTGTTTCTGTTTTTCTTGCGTGCAAACAAGAGATTTTTTTCGTTGGACTTCAAATGGTTGTTCCAAGCGATTTTGGCTATTCTATTAGCCATAAAAATAATAGATGCCTTATGAAAATAAAAATTACAAACATAAGAAAATCAACTCAGAACACGGACATAACGTATTGGCCGTATTTGGAAATTTTAAATATGCCCTGGCACCATTTCTTAGCGGACAACCAAAATCGTTGAAAATAATTCAGTACTGAGGATCACCTGTCCGAATTTCAATGTCTTGTTCTGTTTTGTTTTGTTTTTTTGCTCAAGTATTTTCGGGTTTCGTTTTTTTCAGTTACGAGTCCTTTTTTAAAGCTGATCGTTTTGTGTTCATTTTGTTTAGTTCTTTTTTCGTAACAGATTTAATGTTTAGTATAGGGCTTAGAAAAAAATCGCAGTGTGAGATAGGCAAGAAGTAAGGCATGTATCAACATCAACACGGCAAAGGGCACTCCTTTAAAGGCAAGGAAGGGCAAAAATATTTTAAGTCAAGTGATAGCGATTGCTGTATGAGTTGTACGATTTTTTAATCAAGCACGGGGAACGCCGGGCCATGCTGCTAGTAATAATAATAAAAGTCCTAGTCGGTTGAATTTAATAAAACTTGTTTGGGTGAATATTTGTTTCCGAAATATACCCTAGCATACAAGTGCAGATATTTCTGAGCTGCTATCAGCTTTTGCCTGTCAGACTGCAATGTTCATTAACGCCCTGCAGTCAATGTTCCAGGCGTATTTTGAGTTTTCGTAATTTCTCATTGTACAGTTGCTAATATGCAGTACGAATCGAATGCCTCTATCGAGACCTGAACTCACATCCCATTTGCCACGAAAAGCCTGTTTTCATGCAACAGCTGTCTTACCGATTAGTCCAAAAAGGCAACCATCCGTGAAACCTTAATTATAACTATAAAGCATTCTTTATTCTCAACGAACGCATGATTCGCTTACATATGCTAACAGTAGCAATATGATCTTGAATGTATTTTATTAATTAATATTTAGACTAAAATTTCTTTTATTTTAACATCACTAGCTTTTTATCACAGTATCTCAGACCGTCGTTCTACGTCTGGTATTAAGCAGCAATGATCGTCAATAAAGAGTAAACTACTTACCTTTGTGACCTAATCGGTAAAGCACCTGTGGTATTAATACAGGCTTCTTGAGGGAAAGTGACATGCGTTTCACCGGGGGCTTATTCTTTATTTTCAATTTGCACTTTTTTCCATTTCTTTTTTTCGGTAGTGCGGAAGTAAGTTAGTTATGCAGGAATCAATGCATCATCATCATCATCATCATCTCTTTCTCTCTTTCCCCCTCCCCATTTCTATCTCTCTAAGATTTGGGCAACATATTTCATCCCTAAAGAATATTAAGTACATAAGAATCCCCTTCTTGAAATTCGCGCCTTGTATTCATTTTGTTCTCCGCACCTCGCATTGTTCTATTTCGGCAGGCTTATTTTGAGTCATAAACGAGCAAACTATTGCACTTTAAAAACTTTGTAGAACAATGGATGATTTCATCTAATACATTTAATCTTTTAATCTAGTACCTCCCTTCGCTCTCTTTTTTGTTAACCCCCCCTCTCTCGCTCTTTCTCTCTTGCATTCTTTCATTCAATTTGCATATCCTATCCTATTGTCTTACCTTACATTCTCTAGACACAGTCTACCTTTCTCATTTTCCCTTCTTTCTTTCATTCAGCTCTTTCCTTATTGTTTTCTTTTATTTTCTTCTACCTCTTTTTCTCTCTCTCTCTCCTTCTCCTCCCCCTTCTCCTCCTTTCCTTTCGTCTTTTGTCGATTTTCTTTCCGTATTTTCCCTTTTCTTTTACTTGTCTTGCTAAACCTTTCCTTTTTTATTTTCTTATTATGCCGTTCATTGTTTTTCCCCTCTCTCATATAAATCTAGGTCCCTCCACAGAAACGCAATACCTAGGATCTGTCTATATTTCTGAGATGAGATATTGTAACTATTTACACTATTTACATTGTTCGGACTGTGGTCCTCCTCTTTATTGTCACATTGGCAATGTTTCACCGGAATGTTTCGGCTTGAATGTGAAGGTTATTTATCAGCCCATTTCAAGAAATAAAACATGGGAAGACCGCCTACACAAACGTCATCAAACCAATCCTCAGAAACGCCAACATACAGATTGACTACTCTGGGTTCGGATCGAAGTTCAAACAAATATTGCATGAAGAAGACCTGAGCATACAATGGCCGAAACTTTGTGAATATGACAATAAAGATGAGGACAACAGCCCGAATAATGTAGATAGTGTAAAGTGATTCCTGAGGTTTAAATTGAAATTTTTACAATGAAAAATATTTCTTGAAACTTTTATTTTAGTCTTAATTTCAAGCTAATAGATTAAGTTTAGTATTCCCAATAAGAAAAATATTTTGCTGTATCTCAAAACTAATTTAAATTGACTGGAAAGAGTTTTTGTTTTGAAATCGCTAACAATCGCTGATTTTAGCGCCATTTTAGCTATCTGTCTAAACAATACAATTCTCGTTATTAAAGATCTTTCAAAGATACAATATGCTTTTCTGAAACTTTATTTGAGGAATATTAGCTGATTTAAAGTTTAATTAATCTAATCTGAAACAAATATTACTTACCTTTAGTTAAAAATATCACAGAAATGCATTTTTAACACAGAGATATGTGGTTATTTAAGGTGTTGAAATGTTTACAACGTAACTGACACACGGAAGTTTATTTAATTTTTTCTATGTTGGACATATCTGTAAAAATTACTAGATGAATATAAAGTTAAAGCCATTTTTATATAATTTTTAACTACCCAGTCAGTTATGTGCCATGCGCGTTACATGCTTTGGCGATCCTGTATCTTTCCATACATGACTGACGAGGCAGACTTCTTTCCGCAGTAGGTTGCCATTTCTTTCTTTCTGCGGTAGACCAGTTGCCATTCAGGGCTATAGAACCAGGGTTGTCATGCTATTTACCCATAGGGGAAGAAGACGAGGATTCATACCTTTCCCAAGGGTATTAGCACGTAAGTGAATGTAATGGATTCGATTCTCCGATTCCTCAATGCGAGCTGCTATCTATTACTCCACTATGCCTCCCACTACACAGTAATCTTAAAAAGTTAGGAAAATATTCTCAGTAATCTAATGTTTTATTTAATTTATGATACTTTGGCTTTAGATTCACTATAGTTATTGCTCTTATTTTCTGTTGATGTCGTATTTACAAAAATCGGCTCGTTTATATGCACGAACACACAAAAAATCAAAATTCTTGTTAAAATATTGGGGGTCGCTGAATTATAGTAAGCGTTTCTATATATGATTAGTAAACATAGTTTTTACTTAATAGCAATATCGTCTGACAAGTAAAAATTAATACAGGAATTTAAAAGATTTAAAACTGAATAAATTATTATAATTAAAATTTAAAAACAATTCTTGTAAAACTTCATTATTCATCGAAATGTTTTGTTTTTTTTTCTCAAGACAATAGTATCTATAATATATCTTATTCATAAAAGCAATTAAAAGCTTTTTTTAATTAAATAATGTCTTAGTTTTATTTCATTTTTCTATTTTACGGTTCGGAGCAAATTTTTGGTAGCTGGGGGTGCTGTTTTACAAAAAAAAATGATGGCAATGACTGTCTTAACTAATATAAAAATTAGGCGGTACACAAATTAATTTCTCGGATAAGTGGGGGGGGGGTAGAATGTGTAAAAATGTTTTTACCAAGTTTTCTAAAACAAAAGAAGAAAACTTTATAAAATAATTACATTCATTAGTGAATAGGCTCTGAAAGTTTCATTAAAATCTGACAATTATTTGATTTTTTGCAAGAATTTCCAAATCAATGTGTTTTTTACGTAAAAAAAAAACAGCCAAAATTTGGTCTCCCTGCTGACGCAAGAAAAACAAGATCTTTAAACAGAATTTCAAAACTACTTTGGTTTTTCCTTTTAATAGTAACATAAAGATTCTGTCGATAAAATATTGTTTCTACAGTGTAACCCGGATATAAGAGACCCGGATATAAGATAAATCCGGATATAAGAGAGATTTTCTCTGGTCCCAAATTAGAGCCATACTTACCTAAACAAAATAGATCAAAGCCGGATATAAGAGAAACCCGGATATAAGAGACGCCTTCTCCGGTCCCGACAACTCTCTTATATCCGGGTTACACTGCATTAAGTTTGCGGCATTTTTCCATCATGGTATGTTCATTATTAGCGAATTTCTGGAGGTACCTATATTAAATTAATCCTTTTAATCCACTTTCAATATCTATCTTCTCCCTTACACACTTCTGAAAGGTTTCCGCTTTTTTTGCTCCTTTTTTCTTCCCTACACAAACTCATCTCTCTTTATCTCTCTCTTTCTCTCTCTCTTTCTCTCTCTCCCTCTCTCTCTCTCTCTTTCTGTCTCTCTCTCTCCTCCCTTCTCTTTCTCGAAGTGTATGTCTACTATTTTTCTCTTAATTTCTCTTTTTTATTTTCTCACTCACTTACACCTTTCATGTTTTACAGATGAGAAGCGTAATTTCAGCCGATGCCTGACTATCGTCAGGCAATTGACAGCAGTCCTAATAATAAAAACACAAACCATTCACTCGCTGAAAAGCTGTCTATTTCCTGCAGAGGAAGTAACATATTTTTGTTTACATAGTGAATATTCAGGGAGTGGCCGATCATGGTTCTCCACAACTTCATATCCTTTGTCCATTTACACAAGGTAATTAGCTAAGCTACTTGATACTTCCAATTTCCGCCTCTTGCCTTCAATATATCCCGTGAGTGTCAAATTCTCTCAGCACTCTTTCCTCGTTATGTGCCCTAGAAATGCCATCTGTTTCTGATTTTTAAGTACAAATGTCCTTTTAGCTCCCGTTTTTCTTAAAACCTTCACGTTACCTAAATGTTCCGTCCACAGTGTTCCTAACACCTTTCTGTAAAACCACATCTTTGTTGACTCAGGTTTCTCCTTCATTTGTGAATATAGCATATTAATAGCACAGGTATTACATAGTAGTTCAAAACTAGACAGAATGGATGGTCATCAGTAAAAAAAAAAATGAGTCTGAAATGCGATTTACAGGTTGGGGATACTAAAATCAAACAGGTACGGAATTTTTAAATATCTGGGAAGTGTTTTGACAGAGGACGGTAAGCGTGACACTGACATATATAGACGAATTGGGATGGCCAAGGACGCATTCCAAAAGCTAGGCATATTGTGGAACAGGAGGATTTCCTTGGTAACAAAGAAAAGAATACTGAGCTGTTCTTCTTTACAGCAGCGAATGTTGGATGATTTCCTCGATGAAGAAGAGACTCGAGGCGACGGAGATGTGGTTCTACAGAAGGATGCTAAGGATATCATGGACCGAGCGTGTGAACAACGATGAGATCTTAGGTTGCAAACAAGGAAGAGGCAACTTGAAATGCTATAGAAGTAAGGATGAATCGATTTCCCTGTCCATTCGGTCGCAGTGGCCAGTAACCTGTTATCGTTTTTTGTTTGAGCTTAAGAGAGATTGGTCTCAGTTCTCCGTAAATTGTGTTAAGAGTTGCATAGTATTTTGGATTTTTCTAAGGAGATTTGTAGATGTTCCATCCAGTCTCCTTTCAAGACAAACAGAAGGAGAGCGAGAAGAAGGGTCTAAGCATAAAGTACAAGAAGACAGAATGGATGGTCATCAGTTAAAAAAAAATGACCTCGAAAAGTGATTTGCAGGCCGGGGACACTAAAATCAAGCAGGTGCGGAAATTTAAATATCTGGGAAGTGTTTTGACAGAGGACAGTAAGTGTGATACTGACATATGTAGACGAATTGGGATGGCCAATGATGCATTCCAACAGCTGGTCAGATTATTGCGAGACAGGAGGATTTTTTTGGTAACAAAGAAAAGAATACTGAGCTGTTTCATGACATCTGTCCTTCTTTCATGGCAGCGAATGTTGGACGGTCTCCCCAGAGATGAAGAAGAGACTCGAGGCAACGGAGGTATGGTTATACAGAAGGATGCTAAGGATATCATGAACCGAACATGTGAGCAACGACGAGGTTTTGGAGAGGATGCAAACAAGGAGGAAGCTTATACTTAACATCAGAAAGAGGCAGCTGAAATTTCTGGGAAACGTCATGAGAAAGGACGGTTTGGAGAATATGATACTCACATGGCGGATAGCAGGAAAGAGAGACAAGGGAAAGCAACGCGTGGCATACCTGGCGGGTTTAAGCAAGTAGATGACGGAACAAGGTTTGGAAGAAGTAGCAAAAGGAGAAAATATATTGAGAGCTACAAGGGATAGAAGGAAATGGAGAGCCATGATCGCCTACGTCTTGAAGGGACACGGCACATAAAAGAAGAAGAATTTGTTTAGTTTTGGAAGGTACCTTTCGCTGTAAAATGTCTCAGGTAATATTTTTATCGTAATTAGATTTCCATAAGAGAGAAGAATCTTCTATGGGCCATGTCCTTTCGTGGGCCTTCATGGCTCTCCACAACTTCCTGTCCTTTGTAGTTCTTAGTAAGTTTGTCTTTTTTCTATCATTCCTAAATCCTGTTCTACTAACCATTTACATAAGTTTATGTAGTTTATTCGCGGTTTTTCCTCTTTACCTCTTGCCCTCAGTATGATTTGTGAGCGTCAAATTCTCCAAGCCCTCTTTCCTCACTATGTGATCTTGAAATGTTATTTTCTGATTCTAAGTCTATTTCTTGTTTCTATTTTCCTTAAATCTTCGTTGCGACTTACATGTTCAGACCATGGTATTCTCAGTATCCTTGTGTAGAATCACATTTCTGCTACTTCTTTCAATATTCTTTTCTTTGTTTCTAACGACATTTTCCTATTTTGTAATACTTAGCTTAGCTTTTGGAAGGCAACTTTCTCTGTCCCAATGCGACTTCGGATTTCAGTGTTGCACTTTCCGTCCTCCGTTAAAACACTACCTAGATATATATTTTTTTGTACTTACTTGATGGTGGTGTCTCTGATTCGTCGTTCGCATCTTGGACTGTTTCTTTTGCTGAAAGCCATATATTCTTATTTGGAGGTACGGTGGAGTAATGGATAGCGACTTGGAGTGAGGAATCGGAGAGCCGAGTTCGAATTTCAGTAGGATCCATTACATTCACTTACGTGCTTTACCCTTGGGAAAGGTATGAATTCTCTTCTTCTCCCCCTGTCCTGTTATTTAGTCCCTACTGGTAAAGGGTAGGAAAGTCTGTCGTGATATTTACTCCTTTCTGGTAAATAGCAGGACATACTGGGTTCTATAACCTTAGGTGACAACCAACCTAAGAGAACGAAAAACTCTGAATTCAAAACAGGTCAGGAAAGATTTGAGCCCCGTCAGGCTATCTTGCCCAAGAAACACTACTTCTACTGTGACTGCAATACACATGGTGCCCCTACGATCCTATGTCAAAAAAATATATTCTTATAATCACTTTCTTCTAGTTTTCCTTCCTACCTTCTGTAGGAATTTATGTAGTCTCATTTCCTTGTCTGCTTTCGACTCTGTATAATCTGAATATGAAGTTGTTAAGATTGTGACCGCCAATAATGAATCTTATTTTTCACAGGGAGAATAAGTCCGGTGAGAAGACACATCCTTGTCTTACGCCCTTTTCTATTTTGTGTACTTACTGAATTCATTTTCTATGAATATGCAGGCGGTTATCTTACAGTATAAGTTCTGAATATGAATTATTCTGATATATCTAGAAAAGTTGGTTCACTCTGTCGGACTAGACAATTTTTCTCACCAGAATCTATCTTCTTTCTTCTTCTTCTTGTAACGGCATTCACCCGAGGTGGGTTGAGCCGGCTCCAATATACACTTTTTGAAGGGCCGATTACAGAGACCTGGTGCACTACGTGCCACAAGGTCCCCAAACGGCCCTCCGCAGGTTTTGAATTCAGAATTGTCCTTCTCCTAGACCAGTTGCCATCCAAAGCTATAGAACCCATAGCTAGAGGGAGAAGAAGATTATTCATACCTTTCCCAAGGGTATTAGCACTTGAATTGAAGTGAATGTAATGGATTCGACTGGAATTCGAACTGGGATCTCCTCAATCCAAGCCGATATCCATTACTCCACCGTGCCTCCTATCTATCTTACATACTTATAAGTCTACCATTTATTCAAACTTTGAATATTGCTTCCACATCTGGTTTGATGCTCCTGCTATAATGTTTAGAGATTCTTGATAAAATCTAAAGAAGAATCTGCAATATTATTGGTCCTGACCTGGCATCTCGTCTTCAGTCATTTTCCTACCGCCGTCACGTAGCTTCTCTCTACTTTTTCTATAAATACTTTGATGGTAATTCTTCTGATGAAGTTTCCTCCATGGTACCTAGATTTATGAATTTAAGCGCAGTACTAGATTGGCGGCAAGGTCTCATCATTTTACAGTTGTAATGGCTAGATGTAACCTTAAGTTTTATGCTAACAATTTCGTCTATCGCACTTCTCGCTTGTGGAACTCTCTTCCGGCTACTTTCTTCCCAGTCAACTTTGATCTTTAAAAATGTAAATGCAATGTCAATCGTTATCTTCTGTCTTCTTAATTATTATTCGTCTATTGTTCTGTCTGCTTAATAGTGGTGTTTTTCTCATATTCTCTCACACTCAGTAACACCTTTCTATTATAGATTTTATTACCTTGCTTAGGGTAAAATGGTTAATATATATATATATATATATATATATATATATATATATATATATATATATATATATATATATATATATATCTTTCCCAAATAGGCGCAGCTTACCTATTAATAACTAATGAAAAAATAGGCGCAGATTACCTTATTTAATAACTAATGAAAAAAAATAAACAATTAATTTCCTTTGAAAGAAATGAATTAAAGCGTAAATTCATGCATAAACACACATTTAAGTATCTATTTGTAGTGCTTCCTTGACAATATTGGTTTGCAAGATTTAATAATTTATTTCACTTATCTATTGTTATATAGGTCACAACGAAAAAAAAGCTTTACGTGGTCGATCAAACGAATTCATTCTTCTTTTATCATCCATGAACTGTTATGGCTTCTTTGGAAATATAATGGAGTGGTTTCCCATTGTCGTCTCTACGCTTTGTAATTCAGAGTAGTAACTGAAATTGCCGCTACCCAAGATTACAAAACTCAGTCTCTGCTGTGGTGAAAGTGAGACATGGATTCATGCCTTTCCCAAAGGAAATAATGTGATAAAATGCAACAGATTAGGCTACAACTTGAACCCGGCTCGCGGATTCCGAGTTTAGTATCTAGGTTTGTTACGCTACCATCACATCCAGTCTAAACTTAACCAAATAAATATCAACAGATTGATAATTAGTAAGGTACTTCTTGTAACAGACATCACTCGTAAATTCGACCTTTACACTATGGTCTTGTTATTGTGTGTGTTTTTTTGTTAGAAGTAAATATCTACACACACACACACACACACACACACACACACACACACACACACACACACACACACACACATATATATATATATATATATATATATATATATATATATATATATATATATATATATATAAGGGAGCACATCTCCTTCACTTATTGAAAGATAGCTAATCTCAAAAGACAGGGATAATTTTACATCAGAAACAGTGTAAACAATCCCCCGCCATCAGTTTTAACTTTAAAGAAAATAATATACAAACACACACACACACACCTGTACCCCTGTTAATACGAAGACGGTGTGGTTCATGCTTTATGGGGTTCCTGCACATTTTACCCACATTGTTCGCGAGGCACTGGCTGATATCTACAATGAAAGATGGATAGCTCGGTGAGGGTCGGTTCCATGGCCTGTATGTCCCTTACCCCCGACCTCAATTTTTTTTAAATTTTATCTGTGGGGCCACCTAAAACAATTGATGCAGAAGACTTTAATAATCCAGAGACGCTTCATCAGCATGAGATGGGTGCCTGTGAAACCATTCGACACTATGTGGGGTCTGCCAGTCAATGATCCGACGGGTACATGTGTTGAAGCAATCAGTGCACATTCCGAATATTTGTTATGAGTTGCTGTGTTAAGGTACAACGATGGCCTTTATGGACATATGTTTATATGGACATTTTACCCTGTTTTGGTGTCAGGAGCCTGCCACCAAAGTTTGCAAAAGCATTTTTGGATTGTATCATGAATTATACATTTAACGGCGTCTACCGTAAACTCTAAACTTAATAATTCAAAAACGAAGAATTTGCGGAGATATCTTTATAAGGATTTTGTTCATGTTTTGGTGTGAGGAACCCGCCCCATAATCTTGGAAAAAAATTTTTTATACTCCCTGTATATAGGTATCTATATATTTTTTCTCGAGAGCCCATATATGTTCAGTTAAGTATCCGAAATGTAAACAAAGCAATTTCTAAAGAATTAATGGCTGAATTTGGAATCGGGCATTTTTTTTTTCTTTTTTTGTGTGTAACATATTTAAGTTAGAAAAATGAGTCCCTGGAAGAAATCGAACCTGCATCCCCCACCTTTGTAGGAGAAACGTATAATTACACTCAGGCTTCACAGAAGAATCGTGGTGAAATCAGTTATGCTCATAATCATAGCTAAGGATCGGAAATTTATAAAGGATTGAAATAAAGTTTTTAAAAAATGATCATTTTCCAACTTATTCAAGATGATCTTCACCGTTCTAACTTTCTAACTTTCTGTCCTAGCGTAACAAGCTGCCTCAGATGTTACACGGACGATTTCATTTTCAAGTCTTTTTTCATTGCTCTTGGGACAATCATAGCTAAAAACTTCTCCCTTACGTGCCAAATGTCTTATGGATTCAGTTGGATCTTTTCTAATTCATCTCTTTAGCTATAAATTGAAATGATGATCCCCCTTCCTGTTGTAACCGCCTGATCCAGTTTTTCTCCTAATTTTTCCCTCTTTTTTTTAAACTGGTTCACCGTTCTCTTGGTGCTTCTTGACTGGACTTTGAATATGGAAGCCACAGTATGAATATTGGTACCATTACTGAAGGCCGGAATGATCTTTTTCCTCTCACTATTGCTCATTCGGTAATACATAAAACAATTTTAACATGTTCACTTTCTAGTAGAATAACCCAAAGGGTTTTTCAATGATTCTTACGACAAATGGTGTCAAGATGGCTGAACGTCTTATCTGAAAACCGGGAAAAAAGAAACTCGATTAATTTAGTGATTTTTTAAATATTAAACATTTTGGGGGATGGACAGTTATACAGTAACACGATTTAGACAATTTTGCTGTTAGAGTCGAGATATATATATATATATATATTGATATTTTCAACTGCCACACATACACTCTCACTAAAATTTTATTTTTTGTACCCGGTGTTATATTTTCCGATTTCTTTTTGAATTTGTAGGTCTGATGAATTCGATTGTGATTGCGATTCCAATGTAATAAATTATAACCATGGACGTGTTTGAGCCTCTTTTAATTATTATCTATCTATCTATCTATCTATCTATCTATATATATATATATATATATATATATATATATATATATATATATATATATGGGGTGTATGTGTGTGTGTGTGTGTATGCATGTGTGTGCGTGTGTGTGTCTTAAATAAAGCCCTTTGTTAATATATTCTTATCTTTAATATATTCTTTTCTTTAAATTTCCATTTGGTGAGGGGAGGGATTGTTTACACTGCTTCTGATGTTTAATTACCTCAGTCTTTAGAGATTACCTAAATAACTTTCAATGGGTTTAACAAATAGAACGTAAACAAAGAAGCCCCTAAAATATATCGATTAAACATCAAGAAATTAACAAAAAGTATGTACGAATACAAAAGGAACTTCATTTTTAGTGACACACATACAGATATATATATATATATATATATATATATATATATATATATATATATATATATATATATGCATGTTTAATTAAAAAACGATAGACAAGATACTACGGTTAACCTTTTATTTAATAATATTTTAATATATATATATATATATATATATATATATATATATATATATATATATACCGGATTTTATAATACATAGTTATGTTTTCACAATAAAATTCTTAAAATGTTCTCTATATATTTATTTAAGCAATAAATCATCTAAGTTTCATCTTATACTGTGCATGATTATATATATATATATATATATATATATATATATATATATATATATATATATATATATATATGTGTGTGTGTGTGTGTGTGTGTGTGTGCGTGTGTGTGTGTGTGTGTGTTATTTTAAAACTATAACCCTGTCCGTGTGAATAAAAAAAACAGATAATACAATTTGCAAATAAAAATTTTTGTGAACAAAAAAATTCAATAAAAAAAGAAAAGACCCAAAACATCCGTACTGCTTGAAAAAAATCAAGCAGCACCGCAATGTCTAGCTAAAAGAAAAAAAAACACCGACAGTGTAACTAACTTGAACGTAAGTAGAACAAAATTAAAAGACTTAAAGTGCCAGAACCCATCTAACTAGGTTTCACCTACCGGATCATCAGGATAATTCTGACTCTGAGTTATTATAATGGATATTCGTATTTGAAATAGACGTCCCATTTTTATTTTTTACTTTAAACAATATATATTACGCCTGTCGGCCTGCGTATTCGAGAGATAACAATAAAGAAAATGTGCTACTGAGATGTCTCGTATATGTTTGCCGAAATATTTAATATTGTTTAAAGTAAAAATCAAAATCGGACGTCTATTTTCAAATGCAAGTATCCACTATCGTAATACTTAAAATAATAAAAATGTCGGATTAAAAATAAAGCTATATATACTTAAAAAATATATATAAAGTATATTTAGATAGCATGAGTTCATTTAAATAATTTTTTTAATTTCAAAAATGATTGTCTAAATTTTTAGGGTATTTTTTTTTTCAAATTTTCGAATAAGTACATCCAAATCAAAATTGGGGTTAAACTATCCAAAGTTAATTATTTTACTTACATTATTCGGACTGTTATCCTTATCTTCATTGCCATATTCACAAAGTTTCGGCTGCTGTACACTCCAGCCGTTGTATGCTATGGCCTTCTTCAGGTGAGTGGAATTTCGAATCGAACCCTTTAGGGACTGATAAAAAATGTTTGCTGAGACATTAGGCTTATAAGTCCCAAAAATTCATACACAGTTCTCAAGGATACATAGACCAGTGGATAATGACGTTAGTTAGATCCAGTGAATAGACCCAAAGAGTTGTGATTTCAATACCAGGCCACAGCAGTGGTTGGAGAGTTGAATTAAAGGGAGATAACTGAGACATCCGGAAGAGACCTGGCACGTGGAACTAGAACAATCTACCCCGGTGGACGAAATAATGGGATTGGTTCTAAATTCCAATCACCTGAAGAAGGCCGAAACGTTGTGAATATGGCAATGAAGATGAGGATAACAGTCCGAATAATGTAAATAATGTAAATAATCATAATACCTCATCTAAACGCATATCTAGACAGATATATAGAGCAACACAGCCATAAAGGCCAAAGCGTACAACGACCGAGACGTTGTGAATATTGTAATGAAGATGAGGATAACAGTCCGAATAATGTAAATAATCATAATACCTCATCTCAGTGATATAGATAGATATATAGAGCAACACAGACATAAATAACAGTCCTAATAATGTAAATAATATAAGTAATCATAATGCCTCATCTCAGAGATATAGACAGATGTAAATTATTTTGTTCAACATTCGACTGTTTCATTTATTATTAGGAAGTGAATGTTGCCAGTGTCATAGACAATATTTTATAAGTGACTTTAAGTGGACAACTGTTTCACAGAACTTAACAGCATTGAATACTGAATGTGTTAAATATTTTAAACATATTATTATTTTTATTATTATTATTTAACCATATTAAATATCTCTACATAGTTTAAAATACCGTCTCCTGTAGTGAAATGTAGTAATGCTATTTGTTTAATAATAACGTCTTGTATTTTGAGTCTCACCTTCCAGTGTGTCCTATTGCATTTTGGTATTATCTAGTGATAGTTTTATTTTGTTTTTTGTTTGTTTGTTTGTTTTTGGGGTTTTTTGTTTTGTTTTATTTTTTTTGGGGCGGGGGAGTTTGGGGGGTGATGTTTCTCTAAGTGACAAGCTAACCTATGAAAGGGTATGGTGCGTGTGACCACTGAAAGAATTTAATGTGTTTTGATTAGCGATATTGGCTATGCAATCTCCAAAACGATACGAGAATTCATAAACAGTATTGTTTTGCTTTGTTATGTTTGTTTTTTACATAGGCATGATTTTTGTGGTCCCTAGATGGTAATGATTAGGTTTAAAATTCTTTATGAAAAACGAAAAATCTAATGTATTTATTGGAATCATTAAGCAAATTATAATTTTTAATTGCTTTTTCTTCTTTTTAGTTAGGGCGCATCTGGTTACGGTACAATAAGTTAATGATGATTTTATTTGTGTTCAGGTCAGGGTGTTTGCTCGGGCTTTTCTTTCTAAAATTCTTATAGCCAATTTTATTTGCTCGCTGACGACATACACAAGGTAGTTATTGTTGATACGTGCTTGTTTTATATTGTTCAATTGTTTAAAAATAGAATGTGCTAAGAATAAATTATTTTAGCTCGGCTAATCATGCTTTTTATAAGTTATTTTATATCTGTAAGTACATTGTCTTTTGTATTGGAAAAGACAAACATTTTTTTCTTGTGGGATTTTTAAATGGTGAATTAGTAAAATGATGACGGTTAGTGTCAATTAAAATGCCAATGAAAGGAACTCTATTATTAATGAGCAAAGTGTAGAACGAATTATTTTTTTCGGAGTTTCTTTAAGCTTTTCATTTATTACGTCGAGGTGTGTCTTCTAGGATAGCTTTGTCATCGATATACCGAACATATCAGTTTGACTAATTTTTTAAACAGAAAATGTGAATTCAAAGCTACACTATACGATTCCAATGTAATAAATTATAACTATGGAATATTACACTATATATATATATATATATATATATATGGGGGTGTATTTAGGCAGCAACCCTTCTTTCATGCACGTTTCATTGAATATGACAGACAAGGTGCTTTGATTTAATTTTTTTATACAATTTCTCATGTGATCTTATAATTTTTTTCTTTTTGGTAGATAAATTATATAAAACCTGTCCAAATTTTCTTTGTTTCCGAGAGCTTTCAGCTATATGTTTAGCCATTTTGAAGGTTGAAATATATTAGCAGTTAACAAGAAATAGATTGTTGTATGAATGTATGTATTTATATAATAATTTCATTTTCAAAACACGGTCAGGATATTGTGTCCATGTTCGTAGTTGATATTATTGTGAGTTGTCATTTTTGGTTTTTATTAATAAGACTTCCATTATTTTTAGCCTTTTTTTTACATGTAGACGATGCTATTATATTTGTGTTATCAACAAGTATGTTATGAGTAGGGTCTTGTGGGTCTCCAGGAGTATTTAAATCTATGATCAGAAAGATGTAGTGAGAGTCAAGATCATATGAGAAATTGTATAATATTCAATGAAAACTATCATATCCAATGAAACGTGCATATATATATATATATATATATATATATATATATATATATATGTATATATATATATATATATATATATATATATATATAATAGTACAGGTAATAGATCCGTTAGTATATAATCTAGGTGGATCCTAGTAATGTCAGATATTAAAACTGATCCACAAAGAGAGCTCAATCTATTTATTATAACAGAGAATATATATTACACAGCAAAAATAAGCCAAAATTACCTCATATGGGTATAGCCTATTTCAGCCAGCGCAATCTTGTGGCAGTCTTTTTCAACCCTAGAGTGAAGAAGTCTCCTGAAGACTGGCGTAAAGTTGCGCTAGCAGAAATAAACTATACCCGCATGAGATAATTTTATATTTTTATTGCTGTGTAATATATATATATATATATATATATATATATATATATATATATATATATAGTTTGCCCTACCAATAAATGTCTGGTGGCTAAACCCCACCATTTCGAGCATCTGTTTAGATTGGTATATTTCAAAAGTTACTTTTATTAATCCCGTGATGTCTGAATAAATTTAGTATTGCAATATCTATATAAGTTCTTCCTTTCCTGAATTGTGCATGCATTTTTGGCGAACTCTCGTTCTCTCTCTCTTTCTCTCTCTTTCTCTCTATTATTTATATATATATATATATATATATATATATATATATATATATATGCGTCGAAGACGTGTGTATGTATGTTTTCTTTTACTTACGTTATTTGCCGGTTAAGTTGCATTTTGGTGACCCTTTAGCTCTAAAGCGAAATACTGAAATATTACGACATTTAATCTTAAATATTTTTAGGTAGCTTTAAATAGCAAATTTCCGTGTTGAAATATACAACCCGTTTTAAATATTTCTATTTTTAGGAAAGTTATTCAAATTTAAAAATAAATGTACTTTTTTGTAGGTCATAGGCTATCAACCGAGAAAGTAAAATGGGCGTATAGAGAAAGTTATTTTATTGACTATGACTCAATGAATTTTTGAAAGGGATTTCTTAACTCTGAATTCAATTGGCCCCTTATGGAACATTATGTGTTCCAGTTCTCCGTATTCGGTTTTTCCCAAAAGTGTGAATAGTTCTGCACGAACCTCTAGCAATATAGTCAAATCATATGCCCGGGTAGTATGAATATTCGGTAATAGGAGCTGAAATATTGGACTGTCATACGTCGCAGTCGATGGGAGAATCCATCGTGCATATATATATATATATATATATATATATATATATATATATATATATATATATATATATATATATATATATGTGTGTGTGTATGTACATACATATATATATATATATATATATATATAGGCAGCAATTTTTCATTGATGCATGTTTCATTAAATAATATAGACAAGTTTTGTCTATTTATTTTAAGTAAGTTCCTTTCATATTGTCTGATAAGCTTAATAACATCATCATTGAAGGACGAAAGGAAATCAGCATATTGATACATGTTTAAATCCAATCTAAGCTTTCGGCTTACATAAGCCATTATCAACGATGACAATTACATTTCAATACATCAAACAACACACGGTTTTTGTTGCGTGAAAAAATTCAAAGCAACGACAAACTATGAAATCTCCACAAATATGCTTAAATGCCTATAATTGATAACAGAAGCCATTGGTTTATACCAACGGCTTCCCATATATCGTTTTAACTCTCGCGTGGTCATGTGTGACGTCACGAGCTGCGACGCGATTTTCGCTTCCGCGTCTCGTATACACGAGTTTGTCGTTGCTTTGAAATTTTCATGCATCAAAAGCAGACTATCATTATTGTTCTGTCCGTCTGTTTGATATATTGAAATATAACTGTCATCTTTGATAATGGCTTATGTAAGCCGAAAGCTTATATTGGATTTGAACATATATCAATATGGTGATTTCCTTTCGTCTTTCAATGATAATGCTATTAAGCTTATCAGACAATATGAAAGGAACTTACGTAGAATAAATAGACAAAACTTGTCTATGGTATTTAATGAAACATGCATCAGTATATATATATGTGTGTGTGTGTGTGTATGTACACACACAGACACATATAAACACACACACCCACACACACACACACACACATATATATATATATATATATATATATATATATATATATATATACCCAAGTATAGGTTTCGTGTATTCAGAATAAATTCCAATAACCAAAAAATACTATTCTTAAAAGAGTGCCCAATACAAAGTAGAGCAAATATCATCTATTCTAAAATTATAACATAAATATGTTATAAAATCTCTAGAAAAATATCAACTTTGTTTCAACACCTCTGCTGTCTTATCAAGTGATGATGTTGAATGTAGAATATATATATATATATATATATATATATATATATATATATATATATATATATATCCGAATGTACTGAGAACGAAATAATATAGAAATTCTTTTACAGCATTAATTCAAAAGAGGGCTCAATACAGAGAGTAGAGCAATAATTATTTATTATAATTTTTTCATATAGACAAAAACAATTTACTCACTACAAAGATGCAACCTTGTTTCGGTGCATTTAGCTGCACCTCGCCTGGTTCTCACCAGTCGAGAATGCAACTTTTTTCAAACAAATAGAAAAAAGGAAGTGACGTTCCACGAACGGCCTGCTTCCAAACAGAATTGTTCATAGCCATTTTTAGTTCTCACCAGTCGAGGTGCAAACTAAATGCACCGAAACAAGGTTGCATCTTTGTTGTGAGTAAATGTATTTTGTCTATATGAATAAATCATAATAAATATATATATATATATATATATATATATATATATATATGTATATAAATACATACATATACATACATACATACATACATATATATATATATATATATATATATATTATAGCTGGTCACTCGTATTCGAGGATGCCCGTCTACTAGGGCGGCTAGCCCATCCATATTGCAGACGCTTCCTCTGGCGCATTTGTGTTTATTCTACACCCACAGAGCTCACCTGTGGTTTATACTGCAACTAGTTACTGTTTCTGGGAAAGAGCGTGTTATCTGGTGTGATCAACAACTTGAACAAGGCCAGCACGATCAAGCCCTCGACCACGATGACTTGTGACCTCGTGCTAGCATAGCTATCGACGGTCCTCAAGGGTTCCGTGTACCCAATTTCCCTCACAATGCTTGGGTCAACCCGTGGTATGGTGTTCAGACACTTTCCAAATGTGCCGCACGCTGGAATAGACCTTTCCAGTTCGATAACATCTGGAAGTTTCCTTCCTGACAAATCGACCATGATGAGATTCGGACCGGGGTCTCATGGTCAGAAAGCGAACGTTCTGACCACTCGGTCGCGTGCCAATAGCTGCACGGAAAAATATACAAATTTTACGGGAAAGGCAACTGTAATAAACTGGCACGAACAACACCCAGACACGGTTACAAAGATAGGAACCGTAACAATTTTATGGGACTTTAAAATACACAGAGGCAGAATAATGAATGCCCAAACATCGTTATCAAAGGCCAAAAAATGAATGTGCTTTCTTATTGACATGGCAACACCTGCAGATTGTAATATATCAAAATAGAAGGATCTTGAAGTGGAAATTTAAAAAATGTGCCACATGAGGGCATCAATAATTTCAGTAATAGTTGGAGCATATATATATATATATATATATATATATATATATATATATATATATATATATATATATATATATATTTCTCTTCGCTTCACTACTGGAAATTAATACGAGATAAAGCAGCAAATTGTGAGATTGATTTTATACTTATTCTAACGCATTCTCATATCACTGTTTTAAAATGACTTTGAGCGAGTGAAACCCGTGGATCTTGTCCAAGGCCACATGTATTCAAATCTTCACAAGTCATCGTGAACGAACCGATATTTGAAACAAAAAAAAAGCAAACTAAAGTGTAATAAGGCTGAACATTAAGAAAATATTTAGAAAATGGTATTGCAAAAAAAAAAATGTTAAGTATTAGGTTGGTGCAAAAATAATGACGTTAAAAAATACGTCAAAAACCGTCATTATTTTTGCACCAACCTAATACATAAGGCAAAGGCATGAAACCAACCATATATAAGTAAATATCACACTCAGTAAGTGATAAGTTGGTGAATGCGTACATGAAAACTGATTTCTCAACAGTAATTTTAGTAATTAGTGTAGAGCTTCATTGGATCAGCTTGATTGTTTGGTTAAAGATCGGATCTTTCATCAAAATAGACATCTTAGAAGAAGGTGGGATAATGTTTTGGTTGGGAATTTCAGGCAAGACAATTATCCCTAACTTCAAAATTTTTAATGCTGTCCAAATAAATGCAAAGGTTTATTGTAAGTTCTTCTACAAGATGTTTTGTGTTGTATCGGTCACAGCTAAAACGCTTTAAACTAGAGAATGTAGTTATGCAAAAAATGGTATTTCATATTCCACAAAACTGTCTATTTCTCACCTTACCACATAAGGTTTCGAAGACACTAAATTTATTAAATGGCCCTGTCTTTCCAGATATTAATCCAAGAAAAATCTTGTGGTCCATCATTGAAATACCTGTGTGAAACGAAAAACAGTATTCAATCTGTGGGAAGCAATAATGTTAAAGTCAAAACTGCAGAAAAGTTATATCTTCGTATGAAAGACCGATAATTTCATAGAGTCCACACGAAGACGTAAAATAATAGAATAATATTAGGTTGGTGCAGAAATAATGTCGTTTTCTCACATATGTTACTATGTGAGAAAACGATATTATTTTTGCACCCACCTAATCATTTGTTCAGGTAGAGGGGATATTGTGTTAATAAAATCTAAGTTTCATTGGCCTTTGTCTTTTAGATTTATCTACAAATTAAAATTTATCTTAAATTCTGTTTCCCTAATAAAACCTGATACTCGCGAAGCAAGTTATTTTTAATATATTGTTTAATAATAATGGATTATGTAAGATGAACCTTACATGATTTATTGCTTATATAAATATATACAGAAAATTGTATTCATCTTTATTACGAAAAATACTTTGTATAGTAAAATCTGACACATTATATACATATATATATATATATATATATATATATATATATATATATATATATATACATATATATATATACATATATATATATACATATATATATATACATATATATATATATACATATATATATATACATATATATATACATATATATATATACATATATATATACATATATATATATACATATATATATACATATATATATATACATATATATATATACATATATATATACATATATATATATACATATATATATACATGTTAGCAGGACGTAAAATAGTATCGGAAATAAAAGTGGGGAACATAATGAAAAAATTGGAAAGCAACACGCTTCGCCGACATGTGTTATTAATCGATTGATTTTTTTTGTTGTTTTACGGCTTATCAACATTTTGCAGCTTATAAAGGTTTAGTTATACAATTCTTACTAATTAACCTATAGTTGGGGGGAGAAGAGGTGGATTCATAGCTTTTCCAAGGTCATTTGCGCGTAAGTAAATACAACGAAACCAACGTAAATTACAACTCGGCACTGTGATTAACAATGCCGAGCCATTATCCATTACACCACCTGCACACCCTATCTTATAGTACCTGGTATTCTCAAGTGGTAACCCATCTATATACTGACCAGACTCGACAACCGATTTTTCAATATGATGTGGCCGTAAGTTCTTCGACGAGTGTTAGATTAGGTTCGGTTTCTTCAAGCTGAAATGAAAGACAAAACTGTGTGTAAGGAAAATGCATTGGAATTTTTGAGAATAAGAGGGGCAATAAATTAAATTATTTTATCAGATCCGACGACCAGACATTAGGAAGTTTCATATATGTACATATTAGAGCCGTTGGTGTCTGGTGAATTTTAAATCAGCCCACTCCAAGTAGATCTTTAGTTTTTACGATGATCGGGGATATTATCGGCTTATTGTCAAAGATTTAGAGATTAGCGCACTCTCAATGAATTTTCTTACAAGTGGAACATTTTCTCTCCTCATCAGACTGCCATTTATCAGGTCGAAATTATGGTCAGATGTATTACAGCGAACTTCCAATATGTTTAAAATGTTATTTTGCAGCATATTTCTGTGATGCTGATATAATCTTTTTAAAGGTTTCTAGATGTTTCGGCGATATACGCCATTGTGCATTTTAGTATCATCTATTAAATATATTCCTGGCACTGTCCTGATTTTATTTCTGGTTAATGTAAATTTCCTTTATACTAATTTAACTGTATTGTCGACATGGAAAAATATCTTAGTATAAAGGGAATTTACATTAACCAGAAAAAGGCTTAGACAGAAACGTCTATCTTTTTGGGATTTTTTTAATGTAACTATAACAACAAAGGCATTTCGATTTCATTTTTGCCTAGAAAAAGTCGGAAGACGAAAAGCGTTGGCAAAATCTAAGATTTTTTTTCCAATTGTCATTTTATACCAATTTGCCTTGTCCACAGAATTGATCTGGTAATTTAACTGTATTGTCGACATGGAAAAAAATCTCTTAATATAGAGGAAATTTACATTAATCAGAAAAAGGCTTAGACAGAAGCGTCTATCTTTATAAATTTGGATTTTTTAATGTTACTATAACATCAAAGACATTTCGATTTCATTTTTGCCTTGAAAAAGTCGGAAGAAAAAACGCGTCGGCAAAATCTAAGATTTTTTTCCAATTGTCATTTTATACCATATATACATATATATATATATATATATATATATATATATATATATATATATATAATAGAAACCTCAGGAAAGCAGGTCTGTCTGATAGAAAGCAGGTCTGTCTGATGAAAGTCTGATAGAAACCTCAGGAAGCACTGGACGGCCGTCCAGTGCTTCCTGAGGTTTCTATCAGACACGATGAATCAATTAATATAATTATCAAATCCTCCTCATTACTTGTGTGTTTATCTTCGCTTGAACCAGCTTCTAATGCTCCAGTTGGAGCGGCTTGGTGAGAGTAGTCGTGGCTCCAGGAGGCTCAGACCTATGGTCAGAGAGAATTTCAGTTGAGTTCCACCACGGAATGTAGGAGTGAGCGGGGCTTCTTAGAGTCTGATTTGCAAACTCTACGTCACCGAGGCCCGGCGGAGCAGTTGGTATAGTGTTCGCTTGCCAACCTAACTGCCGGGGTTTCGATTCCCTCGGTAGTGGATGCGCACTGCTGATGAGTCCCAAATATAGGACGAAACGGCCGTCCAGTGCTTCCTGAGGTTTCTATCAGACTCGCTGAATCAATTGATATATATATATATATGTGTGTGTTTCACTAAAAATATATATATATATATCGACTGTAACAGCCAAATTGTCTATATCGTGTTACTGTATAACTGTCCATCCCCCAAAATGTTTAATATTTAAAAAATCACTAAATTAATCGAGTTTCTTTTTTCCCGGTTTTCGGATAAGGTTTTCAGTCATCTTGACACCATTTGTCGTAAGAATCATTGAAAAACCCTTTGAATTATTCTACTAGAAAGTGAACAGGTTAAAATCGTTTTATGTCTTACAGAATGAGCAATGGTGAGAGGGAAAAGATCATTCAGGCCTTCAATAATGGTACCAATATTCATACTGTGGCTTCCATATTCAAAGTCCATTCAAGAAGCACCAAGAGAACGGTGAACCAGTTTAAAAAAAAAAAAAGAGGGAACAATTAGGAGAAAAACTGGATCAGGCGGTTACAACAGGAAGGGGATCATCATTTCAATTTATAGCTAAAGAGATGAATTAGAAAAGATCCAACTCAATCCATAAGACATTTGGCACGTAAGGGAGGAGTTTTAGCTATGATTGTCCCCATAGCAATGAAAAAAGACGTGAAAATGAAATGTCCAATTGCTACATTAAGATTTGAACTGTTGTATCTTAGAAATAATTAAAGATATCTTACTGAAATTCTCCGAAGTTTTTTATCACAGTATTGGACTCTACTTTGAACAATAAGAAAATCTATTTAGTTTTAAGTTGAAATGATGATTCCTCTTACCGTTGTGACCGCTTGATCCAGTTTTCCTTTCTACTCTTCCCTCTTTTTTAAACTTATTCATCGTTCTCTTGATGGTTCTTGAATGGACTTTGAAGATGGAAGCCAGAGTATGAATGTTCGTACCATTACTGAAGGCCTGAATGATGTTTTCCTCTCACCATTGCTCAGTTGTAAAAATATGGTTGAGCTGACAAGAAATGATTTTAACCTGTTCTTTTTCTAGTTGAATAACTCAAAGGGTTTTTCAGTGATTCTTACCACAAATTGTTTCAAGATGGCTAAATGTCTTAGCTGAAAATCTGGAAAAAAGAAACTCAATGAGATCAATGTTTTTTTTTTTATATATTAAACATTTTGTAGGATGGACAATTATTGCATACTTTTACACGATTTGGACAATTTTGCTGTTACATCCGGTATATCTGAATAAAAAAAGATAAGAGGAAAACTGTTCTAATCTGGCGCGTTTCCTCCTCTGAGGGACTTTATCAAGGCAATGCAAGATTTATTTTGCTGCACATGTTTATATACAAAGGCGAAGATGTAATTGGTTTCTCAAGGCCTTTAAATTTGAGATGGTTCATGAATGTTCCTCAGGTGACTGAAAGGTCAGTCAAATTCAAAGTCAGACAAAAAGTAAAGTGAGCGAGTAATATTCAAGATGTTTTTGTTCTTTTAAAGAATATTGTTTAGATTGTGATTATATATGTGTTTGTGTGTGCATGTGTGTGTGCGCGTGTACGCGCTCCTGCTTGTGTGCGTGCAGGCATGAGTACTGAGTGTTGCTAAAAGTTTAAGTCCCTTTGTGTTTTTATATATCTTTTATTAAATTTCGATGTATTTTGTGGTGACATTTTTTGCATTTGATTTGGTCGACTTTATAAAAGCTATTTAGCTAACCCCCTGCGGAAGACTTCGTAAATTATTGAAGCAAGCATCAAATCGAAATTAATTAATTAATAATTCTAGACATCGTGATTAAAGTCAACAGACAAACAAAAATTTACTTCTTTTAGATATGCCTGTACCATTAAATAAAAATTCTCTTATAAATTATGTTATCTTTTTACAAGGATCACTGCTTTACTTCTTGCTGCTTCAGTTTTATATTCTCTAAATATCGCAGTTATCAGCCAATGTTTTGATATTTGCTTATTATTTTCACGCTTTTCCACCAAATGATTCGATGGAAGAACAATTTTTTTTTCTTTCTTTTATACACGTTTTATATTTCAAAGTATTTTTCTCTTTGCCGGGATAGCTTCCATTTTCTGTGTCCGTTATGTTTTTATAGTTTTTTTTCCTCTGTTACGTTTTTATAATTTTTTATCATAATTATATAAGACAATTTGGAAAGCCCATGACCTGTTTCACAACTAAACAGAGTCATCAGAAAAATGGATTTTATTTCAGCCAAATCTGAATTGATGAGACAGAACTCTATTAACGCTAGTAAATCGAACTTTGTTTTTTTTTTTTTTTTTTTTACTTAACTGTTGAAATTAGATTTTATTAATTTAAGCTCTGTTTTTTAGTCTTTTTTGTATTTTCATTTATATTATGAAATATCTTAATACAAATAAATATCACATATGCACATACAGACAATATACACGTGCACAAACACACTCACGCGCACATACATACACACTAGGAGGAAAATTAACCTAATACCAATAACTAGCGCATAAATTAGCCTCTCTGACTGATGACAAATTGGTCGAGTTTAGATCCCGGCTTGAAGCAATCGGATGTCCAACCACACTGATGAGCTGTGATACAACCAAACAGCCTGCATGAGCATAAATTAATTATATAAAATTTAGTATAAAGATAACGAAAAACCACAGTCAATTGCTGAAAACTCCTGAATCTGTTTTTGTTTTGTTAATCCTATGAATGCTCTAGTTCTGATATCGAGCACTTTATTGCAAATGCAGCTTCCCTTAAATATCGTTTCTATCAGAATTCCACAGACTGACAGAATTTATAGCTTTATACTACACCCTTGTGCAAATTAATTGAAACAAAGCGAATAATTCCGTTATTATTTACTTGTTTTTCATGTTTTTAAAATGAAATATGACCCAGTGCACATGTTAGTACTTCGTATGCCGATTCCACAAAGTCGCTCCTTGCAGATTGACCACAGATTCTCGATTAGATTTAAATCAGGGAAGTTTCTGGGCCGGTCTATAGTACTTTGATTTGCTCACTGGTAAGGTTTGCCAGTGTGTTCGTGCAGCGTTACAAATTTTCATGCGCTTCCTTGGAGTAAAGTCCATTGCAGCCAATGACCGTAGGACAACTAATCGACAGTCAAGACAATAGTATCTAGGCGTGATTAAAATCTGCTGCAATCACAGATGACACAATATGTTACAGTAATAATAATAATAATAATAATAATAGTGATGTGGGTGCCAAAGTTGGGCCCACAGGAGTAAAACACGGAACACGGATTAGAAGTAAGAAAGATATATTAACAACAGGTTACAGAGATAGTGTAAGCAGAGCTTACTATAAGTTAGTGTCCAACACTGGTAGTCGTACTCTCACTGTCTCTCTGTGTCACTCTCTATCACTCTCTATCACTCTCTCTAGAGTGCTATGTTGCCTACTTAATATAGGCCTGGAAGAGTATATTGTGTAGGTAGTTTCCGGTCTCGCAATACCCCACTTCCAAAGAGTTTTCTTTTTTGAAAAGGAGAGAAAAAAATAAAACTGTTAATACTTTTTCCTCTTGGGATTTATTTTCTCAGCTGGAAGTAGAGATCTTGATGCGTGACTCAAAGCTTTTCGCGAACCATCTGGCAGTTTATGTAATATGCAAGCGCCTATGCCGTACGAGCTTGCATCACTTGCGACTATGATGTCGAGACTAAGGTCGAAATGTGTGAGGGAGAGGTCTGAAATAAGAGTTTTTTTTATCTTCTCGAATGCGTCTTGGCATTCCGGGGTCCATGACCATGGTTCGTCCTTTTTCAAAAGTTGGTTTAGAGGCCCTCTCAAATTTTGCATGTTCTTAATGAACCCTTGGTAAAAGTTAGCTAGGCCGAGGAAGCTTTGTAACGCTTGAACGTTATCTGGGGCCGGCATGTTTCTGATCGCGTTGGCTCTTTCTGGATCCGGTCGACGACCATCTTTATTTATGATGTGTCCTAAGTATTTAATCTCTGGTAAGAAAAAGTCACACTTTGCCTCCTTAACCTTAAATCAGTATTCTTGTATCTTTTCGAATACGTTTATTATATGGTTCCGGTGCTCTGTCGTAGTTTTACTAGTAACTAGTATATCATCCAAATAAGTTGTTGCGTAGTCGAGATCGCCCAGCATGGCGTCCATGACCTGCTGGAAAATTGCATGCGCAACCTTTACTCCAAAAGCCAGCCTGTTGTATTTGTACAACCCTCTACGGGTGTTTATGCAGAGCAATTTGGAACTTTCTTCTTCCACCTCTATCTGAAGGTATGCATACGAGAGGTCGATTTTAGAAAAAGAATTTCAACCAGTTTATTGAAAATTTCTTCAGGGCTTGGGAGAGGATAGTGGTGATCTTGCAAGGCATCGTTTAACCCTGTGGAAAAATCTGCGCATACTCGTATTTGATTGGACTTCTTTTTTACGTAGACCGTAGGTGCTGCCCACTCGCTGAAATCTGTTTTTGACAGAATACCTGCTTGTTCGAGTCTATCTAACTCTTTATTGATTTGTTCTAGAGCAGCGAAAGGGACATTCCGTTTCTTTTTGAATACCGGTTGTGCACCGTCCTTCACCTTGAACTTAGCTTTCATTTTAGTACATTTCCCAACGCTGCCAGAAAAAAACTGGGGAAATTGTTGTTTGAGTTCCTTTTTTAGATTTCCCAAATTGGACGTTGTACTTTGTATCTTGCGACAAAATGTACTCATTGGGCAATCCCAAAAATTGAATTTTTCTATCCAATCAGTTCCAAATAAGTTGTCTGAAGTTTTTAATACGTAGGCTTTGAGCTTTTTGGTAACTCCATTTAGTGTTACTGTAAGTATTACCTCGCCTAAAATGTTAATATTTTCGCCAGTTACGGATTTTGCTGTTTTATCCGTTTTTAATAAGGTCGGCTTGTTCAATTTTCGCCAAGTACGCCAGTTAATGGTTGAAATATCAGAACCCGAGTCAAGCTGGAATTTAATGGACTTATTGAAAATATCCACTGTTACATATTTTCTTAAATTCCTATCAACAATATTGTCAGATTGAGCTTGCCTAATTTTATTTTTGGGTTTTCTCGTTCTGTTGGCGTACCGGCACGAAGTTAAAGTATACCCACTTTTATTGCAATTTTTGCAATATTTTTTGTTCTTAACTGGACAGAATTTCATCCAATGCCATTTACCACAATGGCAACATGGTCCGGGCGGTTTCTTTAACCTATTTGAGTTTTGGTTACTGCGTAATTTAGGGGAATAGGAGGTAGACTTGCTTCTGATTTTATTAATCTGAGCCACACCTGATTCCTCGACAGTGTTTGAGTCACGCTTTACAGATATTACTCTTTGACAGTCCTCTGCCAGTTTTTGGAGAGTCAATCCTTGTTCGTTCTCAAGCTTAGTCAGTACCCGGCGTCTGACTTCGGCGTCTTCTGCAGATACTAGACCTTGTGCGAAAATTAAGCACTTAAAATCATCGGCAGTCAGTTCGGCTAGTTTAAAATCATTACATAGCTTGTTTACCGATGCTGCAAACGTTAGAAAATCTTGCTGGTTGTCTTTGACTGTGTTCAGGCATTTCCAACGTTTGTGGAACAAGGTTGTGTTAGGCCCGAATAATTCCGATAGGAGCTTAATCGTCTCTGAAAAATCCAAGTCAGTCATTTTCTTGGGTAGTATGAAGTCTACGAACCTACTATGTTCTGTAGTTCCCAGTTTTCTCAATAGTAGACGTACCTTTTTTTTACTGGGCCATTGTTCACAGTCTACGTTGAAAATATCTTCGTAGCGCCTGTAAAAAGCCTGGAACGTTTTGTCTTCCTCTGGTACGTATTCAAAGGTTTCAATTGAATTGTAGATTATACTCTGGGAGAATATTGTATCTTTTTCAGAGTTTGAGCCTTTTAATGCATTTACGAATAATTCTTTAAGTTGTTTCTGTTATAGTTCAGCATTCTGAAGCGTAATTTTTTTGAATTCCATTTGCTGTTTATGTAAATCCAAAAATAGTTGTTGTCTTTCTTTTGATTTTTGTTGCTGGTCCAAATTTAGTTTTAACATTTGGGCAACTACTTTTTGCAAATCTTACATATTTAAAAATGACAGCGCTTTTTTGTTGCTTTGAACACGTGTACTAAGAGGAGGTACACAAAAAAATCTTGGATAGGTTTTTGTTCCTTTTTTTTTCTTTTAAAGAAAAAAAATATGGACAGACAATAATTAAACTAAACTAATTATGTGTGTTTAGCTTTTTTTTCCCGTGGTTCCGTTAATTTTAACGTAATTGAATAATTTTTTACCACACTTATGTATTTTTTTTATATAGAGGTACAAAAAGAAGAAAACTCACCTCAGTGAATTTGAGGAGAGAATAATTTTATGCCCGAGTTCAACTCAGTTACATAAAAAAATGTTCGATAGTTTTTTCCGAAAACTTGAGTAAAATGGTAATACTTGGTCTTGTGCTGTTAGTTTTTTTTACGAACAACTGTTGTGTGTGTGTGTGTGTGTGTGTGTGTGGGTGTGGGTGTGTAGAAATCGTTCTCGTATTGGACAGACTTTAATATTCCGTAGATGTCGAATCGCTAGTTTGTCAATGGCGTTTGGTATTGGAATATATATAGACGCTGGGTGTTTCGTTTAAATCGCTAATGTAGTAATACCAGCTTAATTTCTCGTTCAACCCTGCTGTTGGAACGCTTGGAGTTTCTGTGTATTTTTCGAGTACTGTCGCTATTGATATGGTGAGAACGAAATTCTCGAATCTTTTCTGTCGCCAGTGTTGTGGGACTGGCAAGGTATTGTGGTTTTTCGACGTGAATGCGTTTCTAGAATTCTTCGTCGACACAGATGTGGGATTGGTAAGGTATTTAGGTTTCGCCGTGAGTGCGTTTCTCGAATCCTCGTCGCCACTGATGTGGGTGCCAAAGTTGGGCCCACAGAAGTAAAACACGGAACACGGATTAGAAGTAAGAAAGATATATTAACAACAGGTTACAGAGATAGAGTAAGCAGAGCTTACTATAAGTTAGTGCCCAACACTGGTAGTCGTACTAGACTCTCACTGTCTCTCTGTGTCACTCTCTATCACCCTCTATCACTCTCTCTAGAGTGCTATGTCGCCTACTTAATATAGGCCTGGAAGAGTCTATTGTGTAAGTAGTTTCCGGTCTCACAATAAATAGCAATAATAATAATAATTAAAATAATAATTATAAAAAACAATAGAAATTAAACAGATAAATACAAAATTTAAACAAAATAAAATAAATACACTAATTACCATTAACAGGGAAACAACAAAATGTAACTACTTAAAAACATGCGCATCAAGCTTACATGACTATAAATTAAAACTCACAGAAAAAATAGAACACTTCATGAAACGCTTAAGATGGAAAACATTTTATTTACATAACAAAGTCAGTGATAATAATAACAACAGCAACAATAACAAAAATAATAATAACATAAACAACTTTGGGTTCACAGCAATGAAATGCCCATCGCAACAAAACGACCTTATTGTATTTGATAATGATTTAATAAACATAAATTCGAATTAAGAAGGTGACTTGACTTCCCTCTGTCTTTTCTACAAATATTGTTATGGCTAATGTTCTGGCGAGCTTTTTTCCCTGGTGCCTCGACTATAAGAGTTTAAGTGTGCTACTAGATTGGCATCTAGGTCCCACACTTTTAGTGTTGAAATAGTTAAATGAAACCACCACTTCTGCTCCAAAAGTTTCTTTTCTTGCACTTCCCGCCTGTGGAACTCCCTCCCGATTACTTGCTTCCCTGTAAACTACAATCTTCAAAAAAAATTAAATACAACGTCAGTCGCCTTCCTCTGTCGTCTTGAACGCCGTTCATCTTTTATCCTTTCCTCAGTCCCCCCCACCATACCCAGTCTTTTCTCTCACATTCACTCTCTGAAACCTCTTGCGTAGTAGTGACATTCCTGCCTTACTTACTTGAGGTAAAATGACTAAAAATAACAAACAAAAACATCAACAATAATTTTCAAATCACACTTGAAAAAAGATCTAAAAAATGATAAACAACTAAAAAATTATATTTATAAAACCAGAGAAATTCAGGAAATTCTATAAAATGGAAGCCAAGATATAATAAACAAATTAATAAAGAAATTATTAAATTTTACAAATCAAAACATAACGAAATAGAAAGTGATATAAATAAAGAAGTTGAAGACATAGGCACTAAGCTAAAATTATACAATAGATAAAAACATATAGCAAAAGTAGAACCATTTATGAAATTAAAAGACCATGAGGGCGATTTCACGACCAAAATCACATGCAGTTTATTAAGAACCCACAAAAAGCAACACTGGGAAAATAAATAAATATATACTAGCAAAATAGGCTCAAATCTAAGGAATATATTAAATATGAATTAATGGAAATACAAAAGCAACGCTTAATTGGTTTAAGAATATTAACAACAAAAAAACTACTTCTTCACACAATAAAAGACTTTTCCCTATCTATCAAAGAAAGCACATGAAATAAAGTACTAAACCTAGCTAAACAACATATGACATCCCAGAAATTAAATGAAAATAATAAAACATTGTAGAAGATCTATACTATAATATGACCTCAAATATGGACCAAAAAGAAGCATTTTGATGTAACTATGGGTTCCTATGACAGTGCTTATTGAGAGCTTGTAGGCATATATATAATCAACAAATTACCAATTATAATTATAAAAAAAGATGAATTTATACAGAGATTATTAAATACTAATACTAAGAAATTGTAGCGGTAGAACAACAGACGTAATCAGAAGCGAAATAATAAAAACATTCAAAAACCTCGAATTCACAATCGATGTAAAATCCAATCAAATAAAAGTAAATTTCTCAGATATAACATTCAACTTAATCAACATAACAAACGGTCCAAATAACAAGCCAATATATATTAACAATAACTGCAACCACCCGCAACCGTATTCAAACAAATAGGTATATGTATAAAGAAAAGACTTTCAACAAATTCTAGCAACTTATAAATATTCAATAAAAAATATATGAATCAACGCTAAGGAAAATAGATATTCAAGCAAACTATAATTTAAAAAAGAAAACAATACAAATAAAACAACAGAAAACGAAATATAATTACACTACCACAAAAACAAAAACAAGCAAAATGTTCTTCAAAGTCATTGACAAACAGTTCCATAAAAGCAGCAAATTATGAAAAAAATATCAATAAAAACACAATGAAAATCAGCTACAACTGCATGGATCACATGGAAAAAATAATAACGAAGCACAATAAAAAAAAACAACTAAATCAATAACAATAACTCTAACAACAACAACAGCAGAATAATACTTTCAAATGTAATTGTGGAAACAAAGAAAATTACCCACTTAATAACAAGTTTTTAAACAATGACATGAAGCTGTAGTAATAAATACTAACAGAGACCAAAATGTTTATATAAGTGCGACAGAAAAGATCATAAAAGAAAAATATTATTTAAAAAATATGGGAACTATAGAACCCTATGTAAATACACATTGACCACAAAGAACGCAATATTCCCACCAAAGTCAAATGGGAATTTCTAAAAATAGAGTCCTATACAACATTAAAAGCAATAACTGAAAATTGGGTATAGAAGAATAATTACAATTGATTAATTACTACTAAACAAGAAAAAAGAAATAATGAGAAAAAGCAAACAAATAGTTACTTTTCCATTTAAGCTTTATATATATATATATATATATATATATATATATATATATATATATATATATATATATATATATATTAGTGAATATGCATAATATCCCACATCGATAGCACGACTCGTGCAAACACGCAATCATATCCCTATCTATCGATCTATCTATCTATCTACAGATAGATAGATAGATAGATAGATAGATAGATAGATAGATAGATAGGCAGGCAGGAACGCACGCACGCACGCACGCACGCACGCACGGTGGAGTAAATGATAGCGGCTTCGATTGAGGAATCGGAGTGCCGAGTTCGAATTCCAATCTATTACTTTCACTAACGTGCTAATACCCTTGGGAAAGGTGTGAATCCTCTTCTTCACCCTCCAGCTAAGGGTAAATAGCAGGACAAACTGGGTTCTATAACCTTGGATGGCAACTGGTCTAGGAGAAGGACAATTCTGAATTCAAAACCTGCGGAGGGTCGTTTGGGGACCTTGTGGCACTTAGTGCGCCAGGTCTCGGTAATCGGCCCTTCAAAAAGTGTGGATGGTCCTGCACGAAATCTTCACCACTATAATCAAATCTCATGTGCTGTTGTCGGGCTGTCGGTTTCCTAGGAACTGATCTGCTTGACCCTCGTACATCGAATTCGACGGGAGAGTCGAGTATATATATATATATATATATAGATAGATAGATAGATAGATAGATAGATAGATAGATATATTCAAACAACAATATATATATATATATATATATAAATTGTCGTCTAAATTACACAAAAATGAAAATAACATTCATTTTAACAGACATCATTACTAAAATTACACAAAAATATCTTGAAATACAAAAGAGAAAATTTATTCAATAAATTCGCTATTGGCATCAGTACGACTTTGGAATCTCCTGCAACTCTTCAGGACGATCACCATGATTAAGTTAGTGAATGTAGCTTTGTCTTCAGTTTATCTTTGCTGCTACAAGGAATGTTGTTGGTCTCTCACTCAACTGCGTCCCACACATAATTATCTAGGTCGCTGAATGTAAGGGGTGATCTCGTCGCAGAAATTGTCTGACAAACATGACTGGATGCTCTCGCTTGTGTGACATGGTGCAGAATCCTATTGCCAGATATAGTGTCTTCCAGTAACCACCCTCTTGACTCAGGGCAGCATTACCTTCTCAATGCACATAATGCAGGCCTCCATGTTGAGTCTGAGGCTCTCAATAACAAATTCAGGAGTTCCTTTCTTATCAGAGTGAGTTTTCCAAGCTGCTGCTCCTTCGTAATCACTATGTGATCTATCCAACTCTTTCCGAATACTCTGCTCTGTCCTCAGATTTACGCCCAAACACTGAAATGTTCGTATTGGAGCTTTCGGCTGTACATCCGTTTCCGGAGTTAATACATTTGAAATACAACGGAAGTATCCAATAGATTTCGTAATTGGCCCCTGGTAGTTAAACTGTTATGGATAGAGAACAATAAAAGATCAGGAATTAAGGGGAGAGAAGACAACGATTGACATTGCATTTAAATTTTGAAGATCAAAGTTGACTAGGAAGGAAGAAGCCGGAAGAGAGTTCCACAAGTGAGAAGTGTGATAGAAGAAACAGTTAGCATAGAACTTACGGTTACATCTAGCTATTTCATCCCTAAAATGATGAAACCCGTCAAAGAGGAAAGGTCATCAGAACAATTGCCATAAAATTATTTATAAAGCCATTGGGAAGCTAGGTGACAGCCCTGGGAAATGAGTGAAGCCGAGATGCCAGGTCAGGATTGATAACATTACAGACACTTCTTTGGATATTTTAATGTCTAAATACATAGCAGAAGCGATGTTTCCATTCAGTCTAGGTCTGAATTTCCTAGGCTTAGAGATTGTATACACAATTACTATGCCACAATACCAAAGATTTTTTTTATTTGATCATCAACGATAGTCTCGTGATGACTCTGATGTAAAAATACAAATACGAATAATGAGGATAATAATTGTAATTATTATAGATTTCTGTATTGATAACCTTTAGTATCTTTTGCTGTTTTTATACCATTATGTTTGTAAGTCTATTCTATTTTCTTTTTTTCCCTTATCCGATCATGTTTAATAGTTGGGAGACCAGCGAAAAGGAGCGATTCTCAGGAGGCAATTTCTCATTATTCGCCAGAAGAGCACCTAATTGTTTTTGGCGCTTGGTCTTTCAGCTTTATTTATGAATGACATAAGCGCTATCACAAAACTGCCAGTCGTTGAAGCCTTTAAGCAAAAAATAAATTGCAAAACCGCGTCTGTTCGGACTCGTCTTACACGTTTTATCACCAAAGTGTTAACGTTAATAAATAAGGGTAGACATATTATTTGTGTTTTTTATCTTCATTGTAGGATGGCTGATGATGGTCGGTAAGTTACTGGTTCATATGATAGGATTTTCGTTCTATTTAATAGACACAGACATACATATGCACGCATGCACACACACGCATATATATATATATATATATATATATATATATATATATATGAACATAAAAGTGAACATTGAAATCAACATTCAGCGGCGATAGGCTGTTTCACGCTAGACGCAATCGTCAGTGTTCACTTTTATATTTATATATAGATACGCTCTATCTCTGATATTGAGAACTTTATCCCATAAATATAGCACACCTTAAAACTATATTTCTTCATATTTATATATATATATATATATATATATATATATATTATGTAAATATGTATCTATATATATGTACAAATATACATATATGTATATGTACATATATATATATATATGTACAAATATATATAAATATATATATGTACATATATATATATATGCGCATATATATATATATATATTTACATATATATATATATGTATACATCTCTATATATATATAGACACACACATAAATACACACACACATACATATATATATATATATATATATATATATATATATATATATATATATATATATATATATATATAATAATTATAATAAGAGCTGGCCACTCGTATTCGAATTTACTCATTTACTAGGGCGGCTAGCCAATCCCTATTGCAGACTCTCGCTCAGGCACATTTGTGTTTCTTCAACAACCACAGAGTCCACCTGCAACTATGCTGAGCAGTTTCTGGGAGAGAGCGTGTTATCTAGAATTGTCAACAGTCTTAACAACACCAACGTACTCAAATCCTCGGTCACGATAACTTGTGAGTTCGTGCTAGCACAACTATCGACGGCCCTAAGGGTCCCGTCTACCCAATTTCACTCACAAGGCTTGGGTCAACTCGCGGTATGGTTTTCAGGCACTTGTCAAAGGTACCGCACGCTGGGAACGTCCCCCTACGGGCCGATAACATCAGAAAGTCTCCTTCCTGACATACATATATACATGCATACATACATACATATGCATATATATTTACATATATATATATATATACATATATATATATATATATATATACATACATATGCATATATGTATATATACATATATAATTTTCGATTTAAATGTTGTATATCAGAATCGAAGTTTTGAATAAACTATCCGAACTTCATGTTCATTCTGTTCTACTTTCGACTGTCTCAGTCATTATCAAGAACCATGTGTTGCCAGTGTAGTAGGCAAGAGTCCGAGTCCGTCGGTTACAATATTTTATAATAGTTTGTGTGCAAAAAATATGTAATATACGCAAAAAAAGACTAAGCATGATATTTGATGCGATTCTTTCTCAGTGTCGTCTTGCTCCCTTTAACCGTTACGCATGATTGAACTGAGTCAATCTTTCAGCCGTCGATAAATATTAATATAAAGATTAGTATATATTAATTTAAGGTGAGTAGAACAAGATAGATAGATAGATAGATACATAGATAGATAGATAGATAGATAGATAGATAGATAGATAGATAGATAGATAGATAGATAGATAGATAGATGAACAAACTGTCATAGACAGACAGACAGGTAGATAGATAAGATAGATAGATGAGCAAACTGTCATAGATAGACAGATAGATGAACACACTGTCATAGATAGATAGATAGATAGATAGATAGATAGATAGATAGATAGATAGATAGATAGATGAACAAACTGTCATAGATAGATAGATAGATAGATAGATAGATAGATAGATAGATAGATAGATAGATAGATAGATGAACAAACTGTCATAGACAGACAGACAGATACATAGATAAGATAGATAGATGAACAAACTGTCGTAGATAGATAGATAGATAGATAGATAGATAGATAGATAGATAGATAGATAGATGAACAAACTGTCATAGATAGATAGATAGATAGATAGATAGATAGATAGATAGATAGATAGATGAACAAACTGTCATAGACAGACAGACAGATACATAGATAAGATAGATAGATGAACAAACTGTCGTAGATAGATAGATAGATAGATAGATAGATAGATGAACAAACTGTCATAGATAGATAGATAGATAGATAGATAGATAGATAGATAGATAGATAGATGAACAAACTGTCATAGACAGACAGACAGGTAGATAGATAAGATAGATAGATGAGCAAACTGTCATAGATAGACAGATAGATGAACACACTGTCATAGATAGATAGATAGATAGATAGATAGATAGATAGATAGATAGATAGATGAATAAACTGTCATAGATAGATAGATAGATAGATAGATAGATGAATAAACTGTCATAGATAGATAGATAGATAGATAGATAGATAGATAGATAGATAGATAGATAGATAGATAGATGAACAAACTGTCATAGACAGACAGACAGATACATAGATAAGATAGATAGATGAACAAACTGTCGTAGATAGATAGATAGATAGATAGATAGATAGATAGATAGATAGATAGATAGATGAACAAACTGTCATAGATAGATAGATAGATAGATAGATAGATAGATAGATAGATAGATAGATAGATGAACAAACTGTCATAGACAGACAGACAGGTAGATAGATAAGATAGATAGATGAGCAAACTGTCATAGATAGACAGATAGATGAACACACTGTCATAGATAGATAGATAGATAGATAGATAGATAGATAGATAGATAGATAGATGAACAAACTGAGATAGATAGATAGATAGATAGATGAACAAACTGTCATAGACAGACAGACAGATAGATAAGATAGATAGATGAGCAAACTGTCATAGATAGACAGATAGATGAACACACTGTCATAGATAGATAGATAGATAGATAGATAGATAGATAGATAGATAGATAGATAGATAGATGAACAAACTATCATAGACAGACAGACAGATACATAGATAAGATAGATAGATGAACAAACTGTCATAGATAGATAGATAGATAGATAGATAGATAGATAGATAGATAGATAGATAGATAGATAGATAGATAGATAGATAGATGAACAAACTCTCATAGATAGATAGATAAATCCCGCCGTTTGGGTTAGGTATATTTTTTGTATTAATTTAAGATGGATCTAGATAAAATCAAAATATTTAGAATTCTGGATCTTACCACAAATCGACAACAGACACCGATGACGATTACCTACTTTTTCAGCCAACAAGTAGTTCTCAAGATAGAACAATCGATATTTGATAAGCACCTGGTGATGGTCAAGCGACAACAATTTTCTTTGAATCGCTAACATTTATTCTTCCCTGTTTCAACAGATCCGTTTTTTGAATCATCCCAGTTGATTCGTATTTGGAATCATTTCAACCCCTTTGTTAGTATCATCGGTTACAGTCTCATCACAGCAATCATATTCCAAACGTGCCACAACGCTTGAATAATGTTTTCCTCGATATTTATTTGCTTACTGTCACATGGATTCTTGCTAGAACAGCCACTTCAACTGACAAGTTTTACTCAAGGACACATGGCACAGTGGATAAAGGGGTTAGTTAGATCCAATGACAGGACCCAAAGAGTGCGAGTTCAATACCAGGTTAAGGTAGTGGAGAACTTGGAGACGGGAATTAACAGGAGATAATTGACAAGTGACATCCATTAAAAACGTTTCACGTGGAAGTGGAACTGTCTACCCCAGTGAGCGAAATAAAGGATCCAGTTCAGCCACCTGAAGAAGGCCGGAGCGTACAACGTTGTAATAAATATGGCGACAAAGACGAGAACAATAGTCTGAATAATGTAAATAATGTACATAATACCTCATCTCAGAAATATAGACAGATACTGAAATAATGTTATATATGCAATAGTTTTAGCAGCTCCTGAAAAAACTTAATACCAAGACAAATAAAGAATTAAGCACCCGACAAAAAGGGTCCCACTTGGAAAGAAACATCAAAACGTGAAATTGAAGAAATTATTGGTGGAATTTCATTTACTGACTTTATTTGATCTTTCTGCTTGATCTTCTTGCATTTCCGTATTAAAACATTTAAATTCTTGAAATCCTTATCTAGTATCGATAATTCACATCTAATTTCATTTTGAGAGAATATTTGGAGCAACCCAAAGGAATATAATCCCAGTGCGGAGTGGATGAAACGAGAACAAAGAAGAATGAAGGATAAATCTGAACAAGAATGGAAAAAATAGAACCAAGCATAATGTTAGGCAAATTCTAAGAAAATCCCAAAATGGAAGTCCTTAGAAAAGGATAAGGTATCATCTGTCATCAATCCATAAAAATCTTGCGCAAACTTAAACAATGCAAGTTAATAACCCAAACGAAATTCTAGAATGAATCACAGAAGGTATTACATATCTCCTACTAAAACTGGGTGAAAAAGATGATCCCCCAAATTATAGCCATATCTGCCCAACACATAAACTGATTAAATCTGTTCTGACAAACTGTACTTACGCTTTTCTCGATTAAAACAACATTCTTCCCCTGGATTAGAAAGGGTGCCGAAAGTTTCATATGATTGTAAAGATCAACTATTAAAAAATAAAAGGATAATTGCAAGAAAAATGTCAGAAATCTTAGCAGAGCTTGGATAGACTACCATAAAGCCTTTGATAATGTGCCGCACGCTTGGATCCTTAAGGCTTTGGAAATGTACAAAATATCCTCGGTGATAGTAAATTTCTTTAAATATAGTATGGAATTGTGAAAACACACATTATATCTAAATCAGACAAAAGGTACATCCGCTTCCAATTGTTTAAATATCCAACGCAGAATCTTTGAAGGAGACTCCCTGTCTCCCCTTCTGTTCTGTCTGCTCTTAATCCCCCTTCAGCATGAACTAAACAGTAATAACTATGGATCCAAAATAAAAAAAGAAAGTGTTTAATCATCTATTCTACATGGATGATATTAAATTCTTTGCTAAATACGACAGTATCCTCAACATGTACATTTTTTTTCAGTGATGATATCGAGAGAATTACAGAAACACACTCAAAAGATTTAGATTTTGTCACAAAGGTTAGGGAACTGGAACAAGAAGAAGCCTATAAATACCTATGTCAGCGAAGGAGATGACATACAGAATACCCAAATGAATATGAAAGTTTTAGTTGTACGCTCCGGCCTTCTTCAGGTGGTTGGAATGTCGAACTGAACCCTTTATTTCGCTCGCTCGGGTAGACTGTTCTAGTTCCACGAACTGTTTACGTTTATAAACCAACTCAGTCCGTATGTTTTTTTGTGTTTCATAACTCAACATCGCCAAGTCTTTTTCGTAATATAGTATGCTCAAATAAATATGCGAAAATGTGAGTAATTAAATAAGGTTTGAGAATTTCAGTTTGTATAACAACAAACTACTCTGGTTAAAGGTTAACTGAAAAACTAATTATTGCGAAATAAATCGAGAGCATTTATAACGGAGAAATCGGCTCCAAAACGGCTAAAAGTTACATTTTATTAAACTTATAAATTTATTATTTTCTGGACTGAGCCTTCAAAATTTCGTACCGGACAACAAATTTCAAAGGCCTCTACGCGCTTACAATGAACATCTCTGATTGGTTAATACAGGCGAATGTGGAATTTACATTCAAGTCGAAAAATCGCACGGAAATAAGGCAATTTTGTGTTTAAGTAATATAACTTAAATCTATTGCATCTTTCTACAATTCTGTAACAGGGTCCCCACACACACATACTAAATCAGTTAAATCATTATTATTATTAAAGTCTCTGTATTTTGTGTTTTATATTTCACACTGTGCAGTTTTATTTTATTACGTGTAGGTTTTCTGTGCAGATAGATAGATAGATAGATAGATAGATAGATAGATAGATAGATAGATAGATAGATAAGAAAACCTGAGCGCTCACCTCTAAGCTTTACAATGATTATGTTTCATAAAAATAGTAACATCCGAGAAAACTTTTCATATGAAGCCCTTCATACCCCAAATTTGTATTTGTTTTAAAACATTTTTTATTAAAAATTAGATTAATCTTGAAACTTTATTAATTAAGACAACAGAAATCAAATTAAAATATTAGTCGCTTATATAAAAAAAAATAATATATAAACAATGACAGCAAAGTTAGATTGGTTTAGTATTTCTTTCTTATTTTTCAAAAAACTCTTCTAATAGCAGTAATCCATAAACATTTTCAGCATCTTGCACGACATTTACTACCAAATCATTTCCAAAAGAGTTCTAGAGCCTCTTCAATACCTTTTCCCAAGGACAAAAGGTTTTTGAAAGTAGATAAAGATTGACTTAAAGAGGTTATGTTTAGAGTGATCGGAGAATCAAACTCTACGGAATCAGTTCCATAAAGTATACGGCTCTTGGAAAGAAGCCACCCGAATGGAATTTCTTCCTTACGAATGGAATACGAAGAGAATGAGGATGATTTGATTCTGTTTACGTTGTATTTTGGGTCTTAGTAGAAAAGGTCTGAACTTGTAGAACGACGGAATGTAATGACCGAAAAAAATTAGACAGACAACATTTGTAGCAGTCTCTCTAATATAAGGGGGTGTTTAAATATTACCCAAAAAGCCTTTGCAAAACAAATTCTGAGATTCGGTTATTTGATCAGATTTTGCAAAGTGGTTGGACTGGGAACTTTTCAACATCTCACACATAAAAGAATTTTGAGCAACTGCAGAAGCTGCTCGTAGAATATATGTTGTTTAGTGACAAGGAATTGGCTGAACAGAGTATAGCAAAAACAACAAAAAGACACATTTATAATTTATTAAGAGCTAGAAAGGTTAGATCAATGAGGAGAGCCATGATTACCAACGTCCTGAAAGGACGCGACAGAGAGAAGAAGAAGAAGAAGAAGAAGAAGAAGAAGAAGAAGAAGAAGAAGAAGAAGAAGAAGAAGAAGGGCTAATAATTCTTCTTCCTCAAGAAGAATAATTAGTGGCTGTTCTGCTGACTTTTGCTTCAGAAAATTTTCAACTGGAAATGAGTCTCTCGAAGACGTGCTTTGTAAAGAACAGTCGTAAGCGTTGGGGGTGACAATTGAGGACTTGTGCTGAGTTTAATCCGCTTCAAACCTGTCAAATTTTAACATTAACGTTTAGCACAAGCAATGAAACTATATTTTCAATATTTAGATTGTTCGGGCTGTTGTCATCATCTTTATTGCCACATTCACGACGTTTCAGCCATTGTACATTCCCGTCTTCTTCAGGTGATATTTATTGGAATTTCGTACTGAACACTTTATTTAGTCACGGGGGGGTAGAATACGTCGTGAATATAGCAATAAAGATGAGGACAACAGCCTGAACAATGGAAATACTATAAATAGTTATAATGCGTCATCTCAGAAATATAGACAGACTAGGAAACTGTGATATGTCTGTATCTTCATAGACTCGAGAAAAAATATATGCATTAGCGAAACAGTTCACCTATGGACCCAATCAAAATAAAAGGCAGCATCAAATAACAGAGATAATTTTTAGGGTCACCTAATAAAGAAAGGCTTTTTATCATTTCACCCGAAGCAAGGCAATAAAGCCACTAAGACGTTGAGGGTTACTGGTTGCGAGAGAATAATACATTGATTTTATTGTATTTTTTGCGCTTAAGAAAAAAAAAATTCTAGAGAAATTCGAAAATGCAGCAATTCTCAAAGACAATTAAAAATGACTTGTAGTTGTTTATAGTCTAGGTTCTATATATATATAGTTATATAATTAGTTTAGGTTTTATATGTATTTAGTTATATTTAGTTAAGGTTTCATATATATTTAGTTATATTTAGTTTAGGTTTTATATATATTTAGTTAGATTTTGTCTAGGATTTATATAAATTTAGTTATATTTAGTTTAGGTTTTATATATATTTAGTTATATTGAGTTTAGGCTTTATATATATTTAGTTATATTTAGTTTAGGCTTTATATATATTTAGTTATATTTAGTTATATTTAGTTTAGGTTTTATATATATTTAGTTTATGTTTTATATATATTTAGTTATATTGAGTTTGGGCTTTATATATATTTAGCTATATTTAGTTAAGGTTTTATATATATTTAGTTATATTGAGTTTAGGCTTTATATATATTTAGTTATATTTAGTTTAGGTTTTATATATATTTAGTTATATTGAGTTTAGGCTTTATATATATTTAGTTTAGGTTTTATATATATTTAGTTATATTTAGTTTAGGTTTTATATATATTTAGTTATATTTAGTTTAGGTCTTATATATATTTAGTTATATTTTGTTTAGGCTTTGTATATATATTTAGTTATATTTATTTAGGTTTTATATTTAAGCAATAACTTTGTAAAGCTGTTCAGATAGCAAAAGTCAGAGCCAATAAGGTCACGTGTGTAATTTCTCAGCCTGCACTATGTCATGTTTTTTGTGGATGAAGTGCTTCAAGCGACGCATATCGAACTTGAGTCTTATCCGTTTACTGATATTGTCTCTGTTTTTGTTGTTGTCGTTTTTAATATATTTAAGGTAAATAAATAAATAAATGTGGTAAACTTACACCTTTATTTAAAATAGCAGCGTCTTTAATGATTTGATTCTGGTGCATTGAAAGAACGAACATGTATGTAAGCTGCTGGGAAAATTTTCATATCCACTGTTTTCAATCTCTTTATGTCGTTGCAAAGTTTACCTTCTTTACGGCAATATCATTTTCTATTGAAATTAAATAGCGCATCAAAATCTTCCAACCAATCACCGAAGTAAAACTATTAACAAGTAAAACAAAAAGAAAAACCTCATTTTTATTTTTATTTAATAGTTAACTCGATTTTATTTTTCAATAACAGTTTAATTTAACCACCGAATCTAAGCCATGTTTCTTTATTTCGACGTTTTTTTTTAACAACTACGCATTTTTTTTAGTTCAATATGACGCCCATAAAAGTAATTAGATACGCTTTATTGAAGCTGTCGCCTTTTATGTTTTAAAAATAACGATCGATCGCGAAGTGTCTCAGCAAATCGTTCTCTTTAATTGATATTTCTATAGCTCGAACGTAATCCATTTTTAATTACACTGCTTCGATGATTGGCTTTTGTCGCTTCATTTATAATCTAATATTTGGACAATGATAGTAATATCAGTGGATATTTTATTCGTAAGAATTTTTTTCCTTTATTTATTTTTTTATTTATTTATTTTTTTGCTGATTTCGATGAGGCCTTATCAAATTGTTTCATGTTAATTTCGTTGGTGTTCGTCCATTATTGTCAGAGACAATATCTCGTTCTTTTATTCTTTTCCAGATAAAGATCAACAACTGCATTTGTTTCTTTGTTACTTCGGTCGATAAACACAAATTCGTTTTTAAGTCAAGAAAGCGCTCATCTTCATTCCCTTTTTTTTTTTTTCTTTTTTTCATTTTTAAGATAAGCTTCTTGATAGAAAAAGAAAATTCTTTTTTCTCTTACTCTTAAGAGATAATTTTGGCCGCTCTATATTCCTTGAGTTTTACGGAAAAGGTGCATCGTTATTCGTAATCAATAAATTCGTGATTGATTTTGTTCAATACTCAATGCGCAAATAATCGAGTAGATAATCTTTCAGCTCAGATTTCAGAAATTTTGTACTTGTCAGACAGACAACACGTGGAATGGGATAACTTGTTGGGTTACCATATATATAATGCTAGGCGACCATAGCGGTATCTGGCCGTCGAAAGCAGATAATTATCTAAATTTTATAATTATGAATAAATAAATACGGGTAGGGCTAAGTCGAAGAACGAAAATGAAATTTTTATTTTCTACAAAGAGAACACGCTAACAAAGTATAGAAATCTGTTACATGCCTTCTCTCTGATTCTGAAAAGGAAAACTATTGAATGTTACAAAAGACTGTCTTTACTCACAAGTCCAACATGTCATGTCGAAAAGGTTACTTCTACTCCAAGAACCTATGGCATATCTTCGTTTAGCGGTGTCTACCAAAAGACTGCATCTCCGCTGATTAGCTACATTTTTTTTTTCTCATTTCCTTTCTGTGGCGTGTTTATCGATGTATAACTAAGTATGTTCTAATATTTGTAGAATTGAAGGCAAGGGGGTTTGGCCTCATTCTCTGATTTGAAGTTGAAATTTTGCAATTTTTAGTGAAAGCTGATTTGACACTGGAAAAATATCGTAGTTGTACCATGCCATTTTTAGCTTCAAGCCGCAATCATGGAAGACCCGTTATACAATAAATTTACTTTCTTAAGTTATTCATGCCATGAAACAAGAAAATACAAAACTTATATCAAATGTATCCAATTTTAAATGTGTTTATGTCTGTAATGACAAAAATACGGAGGTGTAGGCTTTAAGAAATCTTTATTCAACTGAGAATACAAGGTTCGCGTATAGTGTTCTTTTATAGTCCCAGTAAACAGAAATAACTCTCTCAAGAGGAGAACAACAAAACAAGGGGAGACCACTCTTGATTATTCATAAAAATGGTATACTATTATTTAATGAATCTGCTTTGATTTTTATTCTTTATTCATAAAATTGAAACTACAAATATAAAGAAAGATGTGTTTTTAATCATTTTACCCCAAGTAAGACAATAAACCACTAAGACGCAATGAGTGTTAGATACTCTGAGAAAAAAATACTATTAAGGAAAGAGAACAATAAACGAACAACAATTAAGACAACAGAAGATAACGATTGACATTGCATTTCAATTTTTGAAGATCAAACTTGACTAAAAAGCAAGAAGCCGAAAGAAATCCACAAGCGAGAAGTGCGATAGAAGAAACTGTTAGCATAGAGTTTATGGTCCCTTTTAGCCATTCCAACTGTAAAATGTTGAGACCTTACCACCAATTTACTACTGCGCTTAAATTCATAAAGTCTAGGTACGAAAGAGAAAAGCACAGTAGAACAATTACTATGAAAGTATTTATAGAAAAAGCACAGGGAAACTACATAACGGCGATGGGAAAGTGACCGAAGTCGGGATGCCAGGTGAGGATCAATAACATTGCAGATTCTTCTTTGGATTTTATCTATAAATATATAGCAACAGACCATATGTGGCAGCAACATTCAAAGAATGGACGAATGGTAAACTTATAAATATGTAAGATAAAATAAAATAATGAAAGATAATTAAAAATTTTAAAAAAGACAATAGAAATTGTAACCACAAAACCTTGGAAACTATAACCAAAACCAAACAAAGTATTTATTAAATTTTACTTATGTTTTATAACAAGTTCATGGAATACTATTATTAAATGAGGTATTGTTTAGTGGGTGTTTTTTGATGGGGGTATTGTAATTCGGTATTTCGTTCATCTTTCACAAAATTCCGATTGAAGTTAGTTAAACTGTTATCTTGCGCACAGATACACATCCTTTAGCTCTGCCAGTACTTATCATTACAACTAAGACATGCCATGCTTCCACAGAGTCGAATCACTATCATTTCCCCCGTAATCCAAACGTAACAAGAAAGTTCCACTCAGATATATAAGAACTTTTTTATTCGATTTCACTACATGCAAGGCAATAAAGCCACTAAGGCACAAGGGGTTACTGGGCGTAGAAGAATTAGGAACAGAAGCGGAAAGAGGAAAGAGTAATTAGAAGTGCAGCAGATAGCGATTGACTTTGCATTTAATTTTTTGCCGATTAAAGTTGGATGGAAAGCATGAAGCTGGAAAGGAGTTCCACTAGCGAGAAGTGCGAGAAAAGAAACTTCTAACTGGATTCTTGTGTAGCCAGTTCCTTACAGCAATTTTCAAATCTTCATCACCACCATAAGATTGGCTCCTCCGTGATTCCTTCATTGAACAAAACAGAAGGAAGATTGTATGCCACCATTTTGAAAATTTTGCTTCAACCTTAAGCTATATCGTCGCAATCATGGCTTTAGTAAGTCTATCAGGCAGCAAGTTAAATATACTGCATCTGATTCCGAATTTTCGATGATCGAATAAGCAGCTGTCCAAAAAAGGCTGGAAATTGGATATCGCCCCTGGGGGAGTGCCGAATGTATTCTTTTTTTAATCGATATCATCCTATGCAAGGTATTAAAAACACTAAAACACAAGGGGTTACAGGGTGTGGAAGAATTAGGAACAAAAACATTAATAATGAGCGGGAAGAGAAAACAGTAATCAGGGCGAAAAAAATAGTGATTGAGATTGCATTTACATTTTTGAAGATTAAAGTTGACCGGAAAGAATGGAGCTGGAAACGAGTTCCACAAGCGAGAAGTGCGAGAAAAGAAACTGTTAGCATAGAAATTACGGCTACATCTAACCAATTATATTGGTGAGATCTCGACGCCAGTCTAGTATCGCGCTTAAATTCAAAAAGTTTAGGTACCATAACGAAGAGCTCATCCGAACAATTACGATGGAAGTATTTATAGAAAAGACACAGAGAGGCAATAATTTGCAATATCACTTTAACCATTGTACTATAGAAATCTTAATCTTTCAATCTCTTAAAATCTTCAATATATATATATATATATATATATATATATATATATATTAGGTTGGTGCAAAAATAATGTCGTTTTCTCACATATGTTACTATATGAAATAAACGACATTATTTTTGCACCAGCCTAATACATACATATATATATATATATATATATATATATATATATATATATATATATATATATATATCACCTTGTACCAAACTGTAATAAATTTAGTAAACATTTGTTTTTTTACTAATGTTCAACCAATACAAGGCTCAAGCTAAAGACTTATTATGTAAAGTTGCTGAAACTATGTAGGATAACAGCTAATTCTAGACTTGAAGAGGTTAAGATTTAATTAGTGAATAAAATTTCAAAGTTCGGGCGGAGACGTTAGGATTATAGAGTTGAAGTGGACATTAGAAGGAACCGGAAACCCAATCCTAAACAGGAAACATGAGGAAACTCCTACTCCTGTTCAAAAGGCTGGGTACGAATGTGAACCGGCCAATAGGCAAACCTCAAACTGGAAGAGGAAAAAAAAGAATAATCCAGTCGGCTATGTGCCATACGTGATTCACGCTTAGGCTATCATGTAACTTTCGATACATGACTGATGAGGCAGATTTTTTTCCCGCAGAAAGTAGTCATTTCTTTCTGCGGTAGACCAGTTGCCATCCAAGGTTATAGAACTTTGCTATTTACCCATAGCTGAAGGGAGAAGATCCATACCTTTCCCAAGGGTATTAGCACATAAGTGAATGTAATGGATTCGACTGGAATGCGAACTCGGTTATCCGATTCCTCAATCAGAGCCGCTATCCATTACTCCACCGTGCCTAAATCCAATTTTTGGCCAGACTGTTTAGGCTAGCAAAAGATAATTACAAGCCAAAATATACAAATACCCATTTAAAAATGAATACACTTAAATAAAATCAAGTACGGAATAAAGAAAATAAAACTAATTAAGAAATCAATATGAAAACTTCTATATGTTCTCTTTCATCGAACACCGTCCACGTCATCTAACATTAAGGGAAACCTATGTAAAACGATAATTAACAAGTTAGTCGGACATGGTATTGTTCGTTGAAGGTATTAACACACTAGAGGAACAATGAACAATTTGATATGAATAGAAAAGGCAGACTGCATACATAACAATACGTGTGTTTTGACAAAAAATAACTGATATATGTATAGATTCAAAATAATTGTGTGTAGAAAGAAAGTTAAAGTATAATTGTTCAATTTTGTATAAAAGAATTGTAGTATAAATATAAGAATGATAGTAGGAATGTCTTACTGATTGCTGAAGTTGACCTGGTTTGACTTCCATGAGATCTACGTTTTAGTCGAGTTGCGAGTGATGTTGAGAAAGAAAGAGGAGTTTCTGGGCCAGTTATATTGAGTAAAAGTGGCTCCGTGAATTATAGGATATATATTATTTTTATTTATGTCTAAATTAGATGGTATTTATCAATCCACCCACGGGGATCGAATGTGGCACAAGGCCTTTTTAATGTGGGTATCTCCGAGCCCGTAGGCCCATCCAAAAATAAATAACCATCCGAACCCGCCGAGGCGGGCCAGTTCCGTCAACCTCCTCCAACGAAACCCTACCCTTCGGCGAAGCTTCGTCCGGGTTCCTCTGTGCAAGCAGAGAGTTCGACAGACACCCGACCCGGCAGCTCACAAAGCGCAGATACTACACTTTGATCCTATCCACCGGGCCGAGTGGGTATTCTTTTTATGTCTAAATTAGATCATAATGTCACCTGCCTTCTCCTACTTATCAATAAGTCGCTATTTAAAAAGAAAATCTGACGTTAAATTTAAATTTTATATAATTTTTTGAATTATCTGTATGCAAACGTATTGTCATTGCTAATAATACTTATCAGGTGCCCAATTACTATGGCCTTATGCCAGATTATGTTAAGCTTAGTCAATGTCTAATTATTTTTTAATAATTGAAAACATCAAGTCAACGAAGTGATAAAAAGCAAAGTAATATAGATAGCTGACAGATATTAATAACCTGCCAAGCCATATTATGTTGTTCTTCATTTAATAAGAGAGGACATTAAAAATGTTTATACAAATTAATAATAAGGCGAACAGGTAGGCAAAGTGTTACGTTGTCAACGAACGTGTACGGTTTCAAATTTACATTTATTTTATCATTGAAGTTCCTTAGACTTATAAAAACTAACAAAAATCTTTTACATATCCGAAAAGCAAAATGCAAATATTTTATAATCCAATACTGTATTTATATTTAAATGAATACCTAATTAGCATAGCTAAGACATGGACTATATAAATGTCCAAGGAGTAAAGTTAGAGTAGCTTTCGGTATGCGAGTATAGTGTGCTGGTTGGCAAAGGGTTTCGCTCCTCTATCAATAATAGCACTTCGGAAGGGGACTGGGTTAATTGCCCGGGATATGAGTCCTTCCCAAAATGGGAATGTGCCGAGAGGACTTGAGAATTTTTCTGCGATATTGCCGTTAAACTCATTTTACTTTGTGTCACATTCGTAGCGACTTGGACGCACTGATTTTAAAATCTAATGCATAGACTATATAAATGTCTCAAATCTAAATTATTTAATATAAATACAAGATCTAACGCATAGACTATATAAATGCCCAAGCAATAAGGCTAGAATAGCTCTCGGTATGCGAGTATCGTGTGTTAGCGGACAGAGGGGGTTTGCTCCTCTACCAATACTATTCACTCAAGCCCTTTGGAAGGGGACTGGGTTTATTGCCCGGCGCCTGAGGTGTTCCCAAAATGAGAATGTACCGAGGGGGCTTGAGAAGTTTACTGCGATATTACCGTTAAACCTACTATAAACTGACTTTGTATCACATTCGGTAGTGACTTAGTCGCTCTCGGTAAGCGAGACAAATGACTACAGCTGTACTGATAAAATATGAAGGAAATCTAACTTCGTAAAAAACGTATTCATTACTATTTACATTATTTGAGCTAATATCCTCTTGTTATCGTGACAACATCTCAGTCGTTGTGTCCTCCGGCTTCTATCAGGCGCTCGTCAATTCGGGTAAGATTCCTGGGATTTCAAACTGGACTCTTTATTTGATCTACATTGTTATTGATTCAACTGTCAATGTATGTCCCATCTTGTTCTTATATCGTACTGATCTATTATTCTGTTCTCACCGAATGTGAGTCTGTACTAACCAGACCAGCGATTGAACTCGAATTTACTGTGTCACGAAATTCATGGACCACTGGTTTAATGTACTAGGCTATTATCTAGTCCGTGTACATATAATGTAAATAACAACTTCTCGGTCCAGAAATTCAGCAACAAATATTGATTATTATACAAATAAAACATTATGAGTTATTTTACCAGCTCTTTCTATGACCCTTTTTTCCACGTACTTGTCATTGAGATTGATGCATTCCTCGTATCAGAGAACGTGGATAAATACACACCTACAAAAAACGGTACAACCGTTACACCTCTTTAACACCAACATCATATATATATGGAACTGCTTTTCGAAGAAATGAGGTTTGAAGAGCCGACTCAGATGATAATATGAAAAAGCCATATTTGAAACTGTGACCTGAAATAGTCGACCGTCATCGACAACGCGCCCACTTCAAATATTCAAATTTCAGCAATCAGCTAATAAACTGTTCTGGGATTCAAAAGTTCACATTACTTGCAATCACTCAACGTAATAGACGCCGCCACCAAATATTCAAATTTCAGCAATCAGCAAAGAAACTGTTCCGGGATGCAAAAAATCACATTACTTGCAATCATCCACCGTCATCGACAACCCCTTCAAATATTCAAATTTCAGCAATCAGCAAAGAATCTGTTCTGGGATCCAAAAGTTCACATTACTTGCAATCACTCACCGTAATAGTGTTGCAGAACCCAATATTCAAATTTCAGCAATCAGTAAAGAAACTGTTCTGACGATGCGAACGTTCACATTAGTTGTAATCATGCACCGTAATCGACACCAGCTTCAGATATACAAATTCTATATGCCCATATTCTATCAAAAATCCCATCCTACATATCCTTATAATATGCACCTTTTTGCCCCTCAATATATGCCCTTCTTCTATTGTAAATTCTATCCTAAATATCTTCATAACATGCACCTTTTGCGCTCCCCACTGTATGCCCTTATTCTATCCTAAATTCTATCCTACATATGAACCTCACTCAGTAACCCTCTGCATTGTGTGGCATCATGGATTTTGTATTGGGTAAGCACAACTCAACCATTTGCCCTTGCATGGAGTATTGCTGCCATATATGGTTTGGAGCCCTTCTGTTTGCCTCGGGGTTCTTGATAAGATCCAGAGACGGATATGATATATAATTGGCCCCGATCTGTCATCTCGTCTGCAGTCGCTCTCTCACAGACGTGCCGTCGCCTCTCTCTGTCTTTTTTACAAATACTTTCATGGTAATTGCTCCGATGAGCTGCTTTCGCTGGTTCCAAGACTTCGCGAATTCAAGCGTCCTACGAGGCTGGCATCCCGCTCTCACCCTTTCACTGTTGAAACTGTTAAATGTAGCCACCTCTTCTACTCCAATAGTTTCATATCTCGCACCTCTCGCCTGTGGAACTCCATTACCTACACCTGTTTCCCTGACAGCTTTAATCTCCAAATATTCAAATGTAATATCAATCGACATCTCCTTGATCTATCCACTATCCTTCTCCTCATCCCCTATCATTCTTATCTGCTCTCGCTCCAAATTCTCTGTAACCCCTTGCGTGCTAGTGGCTTCCCGCCTTGCTAGGGGTGAAATGCTTAAAAAAAAAAGAAGCAATAGTAAAACAACAGCAACAAGTGTATTACGAGGGGGACACTGATGAGTTCCCTGTCCGACCCACTTCCTAAAATCTGACCCATTAATCAAACATTTTTTTTTGTCTTTAAAGGGTTTCTTGATCTTGCTGAGAACTTTTCAGTACCCCCTTGTTATAATATTAATTTGATTCTACCGTTTATGGCCATTGTTGGAAACCAACGAAAAGCAAAATTTACGAAGTGGGAATATCGGGTTTAAATAGCGGCTAATAAGTTTGAATGCTCGATCGTCACTAATTAGCTAGACTGCTCGATCCTCACTGGATACCCAATACTTTTGTGGCCTTATGACAAACTCAGCTTAGTAGATAACAACATATTACGAACTGTTTGAAAGAAATTAGAACAAATAGTGACGCAGTGTTGTTTATATTAAGAACAATTGATTTGTCTATTATATTGGACATGAGTCATTTAAAAGAGTGATTGTTCTGCTTCACAAGGATGACATCTATTAACTCCAAATGATTGAAACGTCTCACTTTCGTCTTGTTTCGTCAAACCACTTAGAGCATAATTTTGTCATTATTTGCCTATTGAAGAGTAAGAAACCAATTTATTTGATTTTTGCGCCTATATTTCTATTTTCCTATTTGAAAGGATTTCTTTTGTAAATTTAATTTCACGTTTTTATTTACTTCCTTTATTCTTTAAAATGAGGGAAGTGTTCAGTTTTTTTTAGCTCTGTCTTAAATCCCAACCAAAAATAGAAGATAGAAGTTGTTTCAACTATTTTTTTTTTCAACATTCTACTGCAAGTAAACGATTTCGCCTAAAATTGTAGGTGTAATTAGTACTTATTCTGTTACCGTGAATTTGAATTTAAATAGAGGTAAAGAAAGAAATTAAAATCATATTTCTTAAAATACCATTTCCCTTCATAAAAGAGACGATCATGATTCTCCACAACTTCCTTTTTTATTATCTTTGAAGTGCCTGAGAAAATCAGAGGAGTGGCTGAAAAAGTCATTTCTGCTTAACATATATTCTAGATTCCAAAACGGAAATACTATTGATACATGTATACATACATAAATACGTATGTATCTACATATGTACACACACATACACACACACACACATACACATATATATATATATATATATATATATATATATATATATATATATATATATATATATATATATATAAACATTATATATATATAAATATATATAAATGCATATATATACATATATATGTGTATGCGTGTGTGTGTATGTCAGTAAAAGGAGGAACAACTGTTCCTGGCCGATGCGTTTCGGCCTTCGAGAGACTTTATCAATACAACTGTAAAGGTTTGTTTTGTTGCATGTGTTCATATAAAAAAGCAAGGATGTCATTGGACAAGCAAGGCTTTCAAATATGGGAATGTCCAAGCCCTAAGAGACCAATGACATCCTTGCTTTTGTATATGAACACGTGCAACAAAAAAAACCTTTACATTTGCCTTGATGAAGTCCCTAGGGGGACGAAACGCGTCGGTTAAGAAAAATTGTTCCTCTTGTCTTTTTATTGATTTTGTTCCTTTACAGATACACTCTATCGGAAAATAAATTACATACTCACACACAGATATATATATATATATATATATATATATATATATATATATATATATATATATAGTTTATGGAAAATTAGGTAATCCCTATGGGTAGACCCAAGGAGGATAAAATCCAGAGAGCTCAATGTAAATCCAGAGCAAATAATTTAAATAAACACAGACCACTTTAAGGTTCCATGTAATAAATTATTTCACCACAGCCCTTTTAAAGGACTGCGGATCATCAGACTTTACCTCCAAAGGTTGCAACCTTTGAGGTAAAGTTTGATGATACGGAGTCCTTTTAAAAGGGCTGTGGTGAAATAATTTATTACATGGAACCTTAAAGTTGTCTGTTTTTATTTAAAATACATATATATATATATATATATGTGTGTGTGTGTGTGTGTGTGTGTGTGTGTGTGTGTAATGGCTGGCTACTCGTTGCTAATCTTGTGCAGGACGGCTAGTAAATCTCTGTTATAGATAACCGCTCAACCCACACAGTCCGTTGTAGCATATGATACAACTATAGCTGGAAGAGAGCACATAATCTAGCGTGATCAATTTTTTGAACAAGTCCAGTATTCTCAAACCCTCGGTCACGATGACTTGTGACTATGTGCTGTACGTGTGCGTGCGTGTGTTGCGTGGATTTTCTCATAAAAGCTTAATACTGAAAGTACCTAAAACTCGATAGAGTTTTTGAAAAGATATCATTACGCAAAAACTAAATTCGATTTTTAATCGAGTTTTCATTAAAATAAGTAAAAGAGGATAGAGAAAACAGGAAAACAAAGATTTGTTAATCTTAACTCATGACCAATCTTAAAACATTAAAAAAAAAAAAGCAGAAACCGAAATATTAATATGCATTATCTTCTTCAATATGCCGCGTCCCTTCAGGACATAGGCGACCACCACAGCTTCCTATCCTTAGTGGCGCTTAGCAGTTTTTTCCTTTCCTAAGGTTTCAGTCCTCCCGTTCCACTATACATTCGCAGAAGCTCGTCATATAACTGCCTTCTCTTATCTCTCTTGCCTTCAATATACCGATTAAGAGGTAAGTTTTTGTTGTAACCTAGAAAAGGTTGCTGAATGAGGAATACCCAAAACAGAGGTTGGAAATGAAATAGTAATCTTTATAACATCAACAAAATACAATGCTCGCCAGCGGCGTGAAGTAGGTAAACCACTGCTAGTGGTGGACTACTTAGACAGCATATTACGATATTTACCTGCCTTCTCACGAGGTAGGATGTGGCATAAGGCCAAATTTAACGTGGGAAAATCCGAGCCCATGGGCTCGGGGAAAAATTACCCGTAGACCCCACATGCGCGGGATCAGGGATGTCTACCGCTCCGGACGAGAATCTGTCTTTCGGCATAGCCTCGTCCGCGTTTCTCTCTGCTTGAAGGTAGCGAGTTCGACACGGCAAGAGCTTCCTACACTGACAGCTCAGCATAGACAGCATATTTCTCCCACTTACAATAGTGTCCAACGTATTTATGAGGATTGGGACATACTCATTAGTGTTCATAGGTACAGTATATATAATAGTTTTCCATGCCCTCTATCCTCATTATGCATCCAAAGAATTTCATTTATCTCTTTTTGATTTTGACTAGAAATGTTCTTTCCGTTGCCATTTTTCTTCTTTTTTTTTCTTTTCGTTTGTTGCTTATTCGCTTAGTCCATGGAATTTTCAGTATCCATCTGTAGAAACACATGTCTGCTGTTGGTAGTTTTTTTTTTTTCCGTGACGAAATTGACCAACATTCACTGCCATATAAGAGGATGGGTATCACATAGCAATCTGGAACTGTTTTCTTTGTTTCTAACGGAATTTTTCCGTTTCTCGGCATCTTACTTACCTTTTACAATGTTTCTTTCGCTAATTCTAATCCGTGTTTGGATCTCGGTGTCGCATTTTCCATCTTCTGTTAAAACACTTCCCTAATATTTAAATTTCTGCACGTGCTTGATATTGATATCTCCAATTTGTAAGTCGCATCTTGGGCCTTTTCTCTTGCTAGTGACTACACTTTCTGCCGTCTTCTAGTTCATAGTTAGTCCTTTCTTCTTGCTTTCTTTTACAAACCTGTCTAGAATATCCTGTAGTTTTCTTTCCGTGTCCGTCATCAACACAGTGTCATCTGCGCATCTTATATTGTAAGGTTACGCCCACTGATAATACATCCTGGTAGGGTGTCCAGTTCTCTTGGGATAGCGTTGCTGTAGAGGCTGAATAGATCTGGCGAGAAGGTATACCCTTGTCTTATTCACCTTTCTATTTTTTTTGTGCAGCTATTCGTTTTTTTTTATTCGTATGCAGGTGGTTTAGCCCCCCGTATGAGTTCTGGATTATTCTAAATTTTTTACATCTAGTTTTCCTAGCAATATGCATAATACAGTGTAACCCGGATATAAGAGAGTTGTCGGGACCGGAGAAGAAGTCTCTTATATCCGGGTTTGTTTAGGTAAGTATGGCTCTAATTTGGGACCAGAGAAAATCTATCTTATATCCCGGTTTCTCTTATATCGGGGTCTCTTATATCCGGGTTATACTGTACAATTATTAAAATCTCGTGATTAGATTTTTGTATATAGTAAGTGCGCGACATTGTGATCATCTTATAATTCTTCATGTCACTCCCTTAGTTAGCACGACCGTTACCCCCTGCCAGTACCTCATAAATAATGGAATATTCCGTTTTGATCGCATGGAAAGTTGGAAAAGACATAGAGAAACACAAAAATGAAAGTAAGAAAATTGCGAAAAAGATAAAAGTGTTTAACGTCAGTTCAGTGATTGTGAAAAGGGAGGAGAGAGAAAGAGAGCGAAGAACAGCATCTGTAGTTCTGTGCATGTGTGAGAGAGGAAAAGAAAGTTCAGTAGCTTCAATTTTGTGAAGATCAATTTTAAAGACCTTTTTGTTAAATTTGATATCTAATTAAATGTTCACTACGACCTGAGGGGATACAACACATAAAGAAGAAGATAAACAAAAATTCTATAGTTCTAATTCCAGAAAATAAGTGCAAGCAAAAAGTAAAATTATTATATATCTAAAATCAAAATAAAAAATGTTTACAGTAGAAAGAATATCTTCATTTTATGAGAAAAGATAAAAAATGTAAAATCAGCAATCTTGAAAACTTAACATCTGGTTTAGCTACACAACTCCCACTATTAATATCAGATTTAGCAATAAACCTGCTATTTTAATGCTTTTAATATCTGATTTAGCCACACAACCCCCACTTTTAATATCTGGTTTAGACTTACTACCCCCACTTTTAATATCTGGTTTAGACTTACAACCCCCACTTTTAATATCTGGTTTAGACTTACAACCCCCAATTTTAATATCTGATTTAACCACATAACCCCCACTTTTAATGCTTTTAATATCTGATTTAGCCTCATTGCCCCCACTTTGAATGTTTTTAATATCTGGTTTAGCCACACAACTCCCACTTTTAATATCTGATTTAACTACACAATCCCCCTACGCTTTTAATATCTGATTTAGACACACGACTCTCCACCATTTTTAATATTTGATTTACTCCACAACTTCTTATTTTATGCTGTCCTATTTGTATTCAAGCACACGTTTTCATTCTTTCTAGTGCATTTATACACAATTACACACATTCGCTTGCACACACACATACAAATACATTATCTTACACATACACTGCCACAATCGCGCAAAAATATGCATACATATATTAGTAAACACACATACACGCACACATAAACGGAGCTCTGATGTGCCTGCACCTTAAAAATTCACTCTTAATTCTATTTTTTATAAAAGAACGACACTACAAATTAATCTTTAAGTAAATCATCAATTACCTTTCCTTTTCTTTCTCTCTCTCTCTCATTTTTTCTACGTTTTTTCTCCTCCCCATTCGTTGTACTTCCACCTTTAATACCAAAAGGCAAACAGCCTTGGAGATTTCCGCAGACAATATTATTAACAAATACAAACCATTATTAATGACAACAGCAGTGTCTGGATACATCTACTTAACCATTCCAATGTTTTTCTAACCTGTTTTTATCAACGTAAAAACTATTTCGCCCTTTATGTTCTGACAAGGACTAGAAACATAAAATGGAGGAAAAATGAAAGAGAATAAAGACAAATTTGAAAATCTGCAAGTGTGTGAATGTGATGCTTTCTTTCTTGTTTACATTCTTTCCTACTTCTTTACTGTTCTATTATTTTTTATTTTTATTCCTACTTGTTTTTCTGTCTTTTTTTTTTTTAAGTTTGATCGTCTTTTGTCTCTCTTTCACCCTTTCGTACTTCCTTTCTTTCATTCTTGTTTTCGTTCTTTTTTGTCACTTCTTCGTAGCTGCTTAATCTCCTTTCTACTTTAATTTAGATTGATTTTTTTTTTTACTTCATCTTATTTACTTACATTTTTCTTTCTTTCGTATTTGTTGTCCTTTTTTATTTTTTTTATTTTGTTTTGTCTCTTTATTGATACCTGTTTTCTCTCTTCTTTTAGTTAATTTCGATCACCTTTTTTCCCCCCTCCAGCTTTTTTTTCTTTCTTTCTTTCATGCTTAATTTTAGTCTTTCTTTCTTTTTCATTTGTTTTTTTTTCTTTGCTGCTTACTTTCCTTTCTTACAGTTAAATTCGATCGACATTTTCCTTCCTTCATCCATTCCTGTTTTCTTTATTTCTCTCGCCTTTTCTTGTTTTATTTAAGTTTACTCATCATTTTTTCTTTTACTGTCATCTTTATAGTTTCTCTGTCTTTTCATTCTTTCTTTTTAATATTTGCTTCCTTGATTATATTCGATTGTTTATTCTTTTCTTTCTTTCTCTTTTCTTCGTTTTTTCTCTTTTTTTTTCTGTCCATCTTTCTTTTTTTCTTGTTTCCATTTATATTTTATTCATCTCTTTCCTTCCTTACTATTGTAGTTTCTTTCTTTCTTTCTTTTTTGATAGCTGGCTTGCTTTCCTTTTGAGCGACAGTAATTTTGTCATTAGCTTTTTAAACAGAAGAATAGATAGGCGTCCGTAAAGACAAGATGGCGGCTGAAGTGGCAGGGGAAATGCGTGTGTTCCTGACTGGATAATACGACAACTAAAAAGTTCTTACCCCGCCATCTCCGACATGCACCCGGCTACGTGTGGCGCCAAACGTCCTAGTAGGCCTTAGAAATTATAAGCTGCGACGGCCAATCATGTTATCAACTTTCAGCTATCAGCTTTCTCAACCACTGCGCACACTGCCTCTGAAATATTTCAGTCTCCTATTTTTTGTTAAAGAATTGAACAAATAAGAAGAGAGATTGTTGAAGGTCTCGAGTACTGAATATATTTTAGATTCTATTCACTGCCAAATTTTAATAGGCAAACGGAAGCACTTTTATCATTTTCCAACGAGGATTTAAAACAATCATTGAAATATTAAGAATTTAACTCAATTTCAAATGTCTCTCTCTCTCTCTCTATCTATCTATCTATCTATCTATCTCTCACAGAGAGAGAGAGAGAGAGCGGGGAGAAAAAATGCAGATACAGAGAAAGAGAAAAGGAGAAAGGAAAAAAGGAGATTGACGCAACGAAATCTTCTTACTTTCATAGCAGTCTCTACATTCGGGTATTTGACAAATTTGTAATACCAAGATATTGTAATAACTACCATCACAGACCTAAAGTTTAATATAAATTTTTAAAGATGGGGAAACTTTTATTTTAGTTTTAATTTCAAATTAATAGATTAAATTTAATATTACCAATAAGCAAAATACTTTGTATTTCAAAACTAATTTAAATTAATTAGAAGGTGTTTTTGCTGATTTTAGCGCCATTTTTAGCCATCCGTCATCACAATGTAATTCACTTTTTTAAAAAAATCTTTAAAAAATAAAATATACTTATTTGAAACTTTATAAAATATCGCAGAAATGCATTTTTTTAACACGACAGTAGCTGTTTATTTAAGATATTGACAGGATGAAAGAATAACTGACAAATATGGATATGTTTGTAAACATTACGTGAGGAATATAACGTGAGCGCCGTTTTATATAATTTTGAACTACCCAGTAATCTTAAAAATTTAGGAAAATATTCTCCATAATCTAACCTTTCATTGATTTTTAGGTACTTTAGCTTTAAATTTACTATAGTTATAGCACTTATTTTCTGATAATGTCGTGTATAGACGTCTGCATTTACACAAATCGGCAGGTTTATACGCGTACAAAAAAATCATAATTCTTTTTAAAATATTGGGTGTCGCTAAATTATAATAAGCTTTTTCCATTTGTGATATAGTTTTTATTTAATAACAATATCACCTAATTGGGACAAGACAGAAATTTGAAATATTTAAAACTTTATAAATTATTTTTAAATGTTTTAAAAAAGGAAAACAATTCTTGTAAAAATTCATTATTAATCGAAATTATTTTTTTCTTAAGACAATAGTGTCCATAATATATCCTATTCGTAAAAAAAAACAGTTAAAGACTTTTCTAATTAAATAATGTCTTAGCTTGATTGCATTTTTTATTTTACGGTTCTGAGCGGTAACTAGCGGTCACACTTTACAAAAAAGTAATTGATGATTTAAATTCTCCAAGGAGTTTTGTGTATAACTAATGTAAACATTAAGCAGGTCAAATATTAATTTTTCGAAATTTCAAAAAATTAAATAAAGTGCGAGGCAGATGAAAATATTTTTACAATGATATTCTAAAAAAAATAACATTTCTAAAATAATTTCTGTTATATAGGAATAAAGTGTCGCGGTCGACACTGGAGTTTGAACACAAGACAGCATTTCTATTCTAACCTCTATTACTATCGGGATCACCATTTCTATTCTATCCTCTATTACTATACGGATCACCATTTCTATTCTATCCTCTATTACTATACGGATCACCATTTCTATTCTATCTTCTATTACTATATGGATCACCATTTCTATTCTAACCTCTATTACTATCGGGATCACCATTTCTATTCTATCCTCTATTACTATACGGATCACCATTTCTATTCTAACCTCTATTACTATCCGGATTACCATTTCTATTCTATCCTCTATTACTATCCGGATCACCATTTCTATTCTATCCTCTATTACTATACGGATCACCATTTCCATTGTACCCTCTATTACTATACGGATCACAATTTCTATTCTATCCTCTATTACTATCGGGATCACCATTTCTATTCTATCCTCTATTACTATACAGATCACAATTTCTATTCTATCCTCTATTACTATACGGATCACCATATCTATTCTATCCTCTATTACTATACGGATCACCATTTCTATTGTAACCTCTATTACTATCCGGATCACCATATCTATTCTATCCTCTATTACTATACGGATCACAATTTCTATTCTATCCTCTATTACTATCCGGATCACTCTTTTTACACTATCCTCTATTCTTTATACTGATCATTGCACGGATCATTATTCGCTGGTTAGTTTCGAGCGAGTATTATCGAGCAAGTACTATTAGTGCGAGTATTATTCGGAGGCGTCTGACACCGGCAACCGGCATTGTTCAATGGCGTTACTATAGTTGTATCTGCGATTACAAAGTCTCTACTACAACGAGCCTTACGAAAGTGGCAACGAGTGTCCATTGACATCGCAAAAATTTCATTCATTTGTGAATTAGTCCTGAAAGTTTCATTAACATTCGACGGCAATTATTTTAGTTTTGCAAGAATTTTCAAATCAATATGGGTTTTCCCTCAAAAAGACGCTAAAATTTCCTATACTAATCTCCCCACCCCCACCGCGACGAAAATAACAAGATTTTTAACCAAATTTTCGAATCTCCTAAAAAGGATAAAAGATATAATATAATAATCAAAATATTATTTGGTTTCTCGTATTAATAATAATATAAATATTTTGAGGATAAAACTTTATTTTTATTAAGTTTAGGGTAATTTTTTCATCATGGCATACTAAATCATGTGAATCAGTGGAGGTACCTATACTATAAACATCTCTCTCTCTCTCTCTCTCCACATATATATATATATATATATATATATATATATATATATATATATATATATATATATAAGCTCAGAGCAGATAACATTAGATCTCAAATAACAACTTAAAAGAGACTGTTTGACCAACACAAGGAATGTTAAAAGATTCATGTTAAAAAGATAAAAAAAACAAATGAAAACTACAGACAAAAGTTCATTTTCTCCATCAAGACATTCATTTCTGTAGTTTACTGCTACCAGCAAGCAGAAATATTTCTCCTCCCAGTGATGGCCATTTTGGCCGAAACTAGTCGAGGAATCTAAATGAAATAATAATAAATAAAAAAAAAACGAAAGAATATTAATCTACAACCCAGTGTGTCTGAAGATTTTAATTTTTTTATATTTTTTTATTGTTCAATATATATATACATATATATACATATATATATATATATATATATATATATATATATATATATATATATATATATACATACATATATATATATATATATATATATATATATATATATATATAATAAAAAGGCTTAAACACTAATATTCCATGGTCATAATTTATTCCATTGGAATCGTAAATACGATCCAATTCAACAGACCTAGCTTACATAAGAAGATAATTAATATTAATATAATAATTTCACCCGCCCCATCTTTCTTCCCCACCACTTCTTTCCTTACCTCTCCCTCCTTCTTTAAGATTTGATCGGCCATGGTGTGTGTATGTCACCACGAAATGTATCTTTATTGTATTAGACATCCGACAACAATCATTTTCCCCCTTCCACTCACACCTAGTTTTTAAATAACCCTCTCTGTTAAACCCCTCTCTTATGAACTAACATTCGTCCCACACTCTCATAATTACACTCTCTCTAAATTCTATTTTTATTTCCGGAGTAGGTTTTTTTCTGTTTTCTTTTTGAATTTGTAGGTCTGGTGAATTGGATCGTATTTACGATTCCAATGGACTAAATTATGACCATGGAATATTAGTGTTTAAGCCTTTTTATTATATCCTTACTCTGTCCTGGACATTGAGTTCTACCTGGATTCTATCCTCTCGGAATTTTTTATTCAAAAAATATACATGTGTGTATATGCACCTGTGGATTTTGCATATATATGTATATTTAACACTAATATTATCTATCTATCTATCTATCTATCTATCTATCTATATATATATATATATATATATATATATATATATATATATATGCTCGTATATAAACGCTCATGTCTAAATATATGCAGCGTTGGCAATATGTCAGTTTACACATTTTTATAAGCTTTTCTGAAAACAAGATCAACATTTAAACATAGAATTGTGGCGTTACCCCCACTTGTCTACCAAGGAACTTCAGCCAACAACCGTTAGATTGTATTGCCAAAGCAGCATAAAAGAATAGGGCGCAAAAGCCTCTTTTTATTCTCTTCTATTTATCCACAGGATGTTTCAGAGATTGGATATGTCTCGTTCCTTTCTGGAGGATTTTTCATTCTTTAGCTAACTTCATGTCATACTGAACACAGCACAGAATAGAACAGAGTATACAATGTCTTTAGCTTACTTGGCTACACACCGACATATCTAATAAATTTCGTTAGACATAAAGAAAAGTGAACTGAGCTATGTAATATCAATCCTCCTATATAGCAGTCAATGCTAGACAATCTCCTCACAATTAAAGCAACAGAAATGTGATTCTACAGAAGTATGCTGAGAATACTAGGAACCGAACGTGTGACTAACGACAATTTTTTTAGTTTTGGTTTGGTTTAGTTTGATTTGTTTTACGGCATATCAATCTCAATGGGTTATTTAATGACGACAATTTTTTTTATTGCTGGTAATGTTTTTCTTCAAAAATCTATTTCTAGGAATATATTTCCTTGAAAAAATCTATAGCAGGTAATATTTTTTTTCAAAGAATGTATAACTGTTTGTATTGCTGGTACATTTTTTTAAGTATTGCTGATAATTTTTCCTTCAAAAATTATTGCTGGTAATATTTTTTTTTATTACAAAATATTTCTGGTATTAAAACCTATTTTTCCACAAGTTTGGGTGTCAACTATTTTCCCATAGCTGGGACCCGGGTCAGGGTTGACATGGGAACACCAGTAATTAAGAGGTGGTTCCACGCTCTTCATAGCCTCCTGATCAGAGGCCTTGCTGTTGGACGTAGTTTATCGTATTACCCAGGACGCGGATGTAGTTTATTGTCATACCCAGGACGAGACAATTTTTTTAGAGAAAATGAAAACAAAAAGGAAACTTATACTTAACATCAGGAAGTGATAGTTGACATTTCTAGGGCACATAATGAGGAAAGAGGGCTTGGAAAATTTGATACTCACAGAACAGATTAAAGGCAAGTAGAGGGAAACAGCGCATAACCTGTCTAGAGAGCTTGAGTAAATGGAAGGTAGAACAAGGTTTAAGGGAAAAGACAATTTATTAATAACTAAAAAGAACGGGAAATCTTGGAAAGCCATGATTGCCATCATCCAAAAATGGACATGGTGCGTAGAAGAATATATATGAATTGCTTTGACTTCTTTGGAAATATGGTAAAGTAGTTTCCCTTTGTCCTCTTCTTTCAATTTAAAACAAATTTCTACTGGCTGTCAGTCAAGTTTAGAAAGCCCAGTCTATTCTGTTAATTAACTCATGACTGGACGAAAAACAAGAGATTATTTCGTGCATTTTTCCAATCCATTAGCGCGATAGTGAACGTGGCAGACTAGGCCAGAATTGGATCTCGGTTCACTGATTCCGTTTCACACGTCGATAATAATTAAACCACACGCGCATCATGATGGCTTCAGATTATTAGTATTGTTATTATTATTATTATTATTATTATTATTTGATCGAGTTTGTTCGAGTATTTACAAGTCTATCACACCAGCCATCACGGCCCTGTATCAAGATAGGAAGGTCTTTAGCAACATTTTTAAAATAACATAACTGAGCAATGTAGGTGGTTGCTGGGTGACCAACCCGTTTTGTTCCATGGTTAAGTGTCCAGAGCACTAGATCTTTTGCAAGTTCTCGTTTTGTTCGTCAGCAGTATCCTTCCAAGCGCATTATGTTCGCGTAAGATTGTAAAAATATCAGGGATGGGTCCGTAGAACTGTTATCTAGTTGTATATTGTCTCTAAGATATGTTAAATATAGCTCTCAGCATCCGCCTGTAGGCTGGCACTTACACCACTCTCGTGGAGTATAATACACATGGCTGCAAATACTATATTTCAAAGAAACCATCTTTAACGTAGAAATGCAATTATCTCATTGTTTTCCTTTATGCACCGCTATACGCGTAATCATTAGAATAAACGAAAATTTTCAATAAATGATTAAAACCATGTTCTCCTGGCGTCAGTTTAAATTGATGCCGTTTTTGTTCCCTATATTTTAACCAATTTTCTTAAAGTCTGGAATTTTATGATGCCAAAAGAAATCTTGGAAATTCTCCAATATATTTCAGTGAAATATTAACTTTATAAAATTGTAGTTTATAATTAAAGTTTAGATATACAGGAAAATAGAGGACGTCAGTTGTTTTTTTGTTTTTTTTTTTAATCATTTCACCCCAAACAAGGCAATTAAGCCACTAAGACGCAAGGAGTTACTGAGTGTTAGAGAATATGAAAAAACACTGTTTAAAAGAGAGAGAGAGAGAGAGAAATAGAGACAGAGAGAGAACAATAAAAGAACAAGAATTAAGACAGTAGATAACGATTGACGTTGAATTTAAATTTTTGAAAATCAAAATTGACGAGGAAGTATGAAACCAGGAGAGAATTCCCCAAACAAGAAGTGTAATAGAAGAAACTGTTAGTATAGAACTTACGGTTACATCTAGCCATTTTCAACTTGCCGCCAATCTAGTACTACGCTTCCATTCATAAAGTCTAGTTATTATAAAGGAAAGTTCATCAGAACAATTACCATGAAAGTATTTATAGAAAAAGCACAGAGAAGCTAAATTACGACAGTGGGACAATAACTAAAGGCAAGATTCCAGGCCAGGATCAATAACATAGCAGATTCTTCTTTAGATTTTATCAAGAATCTATAAATATATATCAGGAGCACCAGATCATATGTGACAGCAATATTCGAAGTATTAGCGGATGGCAGACATATATATGTAAGATTAGATGTTGACGAGAAAAATCGTCTAGCACGACGCAGGGAACTAACTTTCCTAGCAGCTGACTTAGCAATTGATTCAATATAATCTTTCCACTTCAAGTCAGCTTAAAACGTTCACCTAAGAAGGTGCAATGTGTCACTCTCCTAGAGGTTAGCATCGGCCATGCTGGTGGAAGTTTAAAAGGGTTTTCTCAGACAAGAGTTTCAAGCCTTTGGAGGCGTTAAAATTTCCAAGCCATCCCTTGCACTAGTTAACAACAGAATGTTGTCTATTTTTTAGGACAGCTACCAATTTTACTTTTAGGCTTTCTTTTCCTGTATATTGCAACACTTCTGCTCAAAGTTCATATTGATTTCAGATGAAAAATTGGAAATATTTCAACATATTACAATTAATTTTCCACTTTCCAAAAATTAGAATCTTTAGAATGTTTATTCATCATGAGACCCGGGTCTTAATCTCAACATGGTCGATTTGTCAGGGAGGTGGATTTTTAATGTTATCGACCAGGGGATGCGATTCTAGCTTTCACCACCAGTGGAAAATGCTTGAAAGTCATACCACCGTTCGACCGAATCGTTGTGGTATTGTCTGGAAACCAACGATACTTTGGTTGCACGAAATCACAAGTCATTGTGACTGAGGTTCTGAGCGTATTGGCTAGATTAGGCGCTACCTCCCAGAAAATGTAACTAAGCTCCGTTCAGCTTAGGCTCAGGCTGGTACTGTGAATGCTGAAGAAATACATATGTACCTGAGTAGGCGTCGACATCAGGGATCGGGTAGCCGCCCTAGTATGCTAGAATAGGCTTTCTCGTCTTGGTTGACAATCTGTCTAGGAGAAGGAAAACGCTGAAGGAAAACGATGACTTTTTTGGATACTGTGTGGCATTTTTCTGTTATCATTCCTTTCTAAAAGTGTGGCTGGTTCTACACAAGACTTCATTATAATTTAATCGTTTGACTAGTCTGTCAGTTCTAAAACAGAAGTCAGGCCCTCATTCGTCCAAATCGAGAGTATCAACGATATACAGTTACCCTTAAGAAAATAAACAAGTTATCAATTTTTCAATTTACACTTGAGTTGGATATAAGTTCATTGCTAACATTTTCTTTTCTCACATTTCTTGCTTCTCTTTTCCAGTCAACTTTAATCTTCAAAAATGTAAATGCAATGTCAATCGCTACCTACTGTCCTCTTAAATACTCTTCTTTTGTTTTCAGTAATGTTTCTGTTTTCTAATTCTTCCACGCCCAGTAACCTCTTGTGTCTTAGTGGCATTATTACCTTGCTTGAGGTGAAGTCGATTAAAAATATAAAGAACCAAACTTCACATATAAATGTCGGAATTGCCTTCATTTTATGGTTTAAATGTTCTACGATTGGTAATCAGAAAGAAAATCATTTCTATTCATATATGTATGCAAAATGCATTCCGTTTTCGTTAGAAACAAAGATAGTCCTAGGTATGACGATAAACTACATCCAGCAGCAAAGCCTATGATCGGGAGATTGGAGGTTTTGAGTAGCGTGTAACCGCCTCTTAATTGCTGTTGTTCCCAGATTCACCCTAACCAGGGGTTTTAGCACCTGTTAGGGTCCCAATTATGGGCAAATAGCGACCCCAAACAAAAACAAAACACTATGAAAATATAAAAAGATACGTTTATAGTAAAAATACCAGCAATACATTTTTATATAAAACATTACCAACAATATGCACATACCAACAACAGCTTCACCCAAATCCGTTGAAAATACTACCAAAACCAACATAAAAGAACTTTCATGATATTAATCCATATAATGTCCTACATTTTCTTAAATAAAACTGTATCCCAAAATATAACTTCAATAAAACTACAACATAAAACACACCTCTAATAATCATGTCCAAACAAATATGTATATGCACTAAAGCTGAGTATCATCTACCATGTATTCAACTGTGAAAGCGGAATAACATAACATATTTTTATGACCTCCAAACTGCTATACCATAAGGAGTTGATATGGCATTAAACAGAAAAATCAATTAATCAGAAACAAAAACAAAAGACAGCTGAACTGCTACATAATACCAACCTTCCTATATGTCAGTAAATGTTGGACAATTTTCTCACAGATGAGGAGGAGACTTAGGGCAGCAGAGACATGGTTATACACAAGAATGTTAAGAATACTATGGACGGAATATGTGAGTAACTAGGAAGTTTTATGGATAATGCTAATCAAAAGGACGCTTATACTTCGAATCAGAAAGGGACAGTTGAAATTTGCAGGACAAATAATAATGAAAAAGGCGTTCGGAAAATTGACACTCAAAGGACATATTCAAGATGGCAGAGCCAGAGAGAAACAGTGGATAATGTATCTAACGAGGTTGTATAAATAAATGTCAGAACATGGAGTGAGAGGGATATTAAAAAGACAAGCATAAGAGCTGTAAAATATAGGAAGTTGTGGAGAGCCATTATCGCCCATGCCATGAAGATCGTTTCTGGATTTTACTTAAACGATCTATGATATTATTAATTAACTTAAATACTTTCACAATAAAATTGCTACTAACCCACTGTTGTTAGTAAAAATGTTCGGGATATATTTATATGATAATTAAATGGTGTGACTTTATAACATCTATCCGCATTAATAATATTGATAATTTGTTTTGGAGGTGTCATGTTTTATTATGCAATCAAAATTAAAAACAAATCTGTATAAATAAATCAAGAATATATATATATATATATATATATATTTGTATCCCATATAATTTTGTGTACCAATACAAGTGCTAGGGCGATTACATTATTTCCTACAATTTTCCCCTCGGCACGGTATTTATTTGATACGGAAACGCTTATGAATCTTCTAATAATTTTAACCACTACACAATTATTTTATTCCAACTATATAAAACTTACAAGTTCCGGCCGGCATGACTATTTCAGGCGGCACTTGTAATTTTGCAAAAGAGTACCTACAAAAAGATGTAATCTTATATTAATACTCTTTTACACAAAATACAAGAGGCGTAAGAGAGAGATGTGTCTTCTCACCGGACTTATTCAACCTATACAGCGAAGCAATTCTGAGATAATTAGATGTCCTATCACTATTCATTATTGGTGACTACATTATTAACAATATAAGACATGCAGATAATACAGTGTTGACGGCTGACGGAAAGAAATCCACAAACGCTCCTATAGAAGGTTGCGAAAGCGACAAGAAATGACCAAATATCAACGGCAAGAAGACAGAATGCGTAGTCGTTAGCAAAGGATGAGTCCAAATTGCAAATTACAAATCAGAAATACCAAAAATCAAACAAGTACAAGAATTTAAGTATCTGGGAAGTGTTCTAACAGAGGACAGAATGTGCGACACTGAAATCCGAAGACATATTGGGATAGCCAAAGATGCATTCCAAAAGCGAAGTTATGCAGAGTATTAAAAGACAGAAAAATTCCGTTAGAAACAAAGAGTACTGAACTGTTATGTAATATCTTCCTGCAATATGGCAGTGAATTCTGAACAGTCTCGCCAGAGATCAGGAACAGACTTGTGGTTCAGCCATAAACCGATCATGTGAGCAAACGGCGAAGTTTTAGAGAAAATGGAAACAAAATGGAAACTTATACTTAATATCAGGAACTGGCAGTTGAAATACATAATGTGGAAGAAGGGTTTGGAAAATCTGATACTCACAGGACAGGCTGAGGTCAACAGGGACACGGGAAAACAGCGTAAAACATACTTGGTGAGCTTAAGTAAATTGATGACGGAACAGGGTTTAGAATTAATGAAAAGACAGAATTTATTTAAAACTACAAAGAACAGGAAGATGTAGAGAGCCATGATCTCCTACGCCCTGAGGGGACACAGCACATAAAGAAGAGTGTTAAAGACTATTTTCAGGAAGGGCATATCCACTCAATGACATAGCCACCAAATCAGTCTGGATTTCAATTTGATAGGAAATTTATATTGGAAAAAATTATCATAGTCATTAGCTCAACAGTCAATGCACAGGTGTACGATGGAAATTACGATCATTTTTCTCATTTACCTCGATAGAATATAACGTTAATGGTGATGGAATAATTTTTTCAAGATGATAATGCATTTTTCACAGATTAGCTAAAGATGCATTCCAAAAGCTAAGAGGAGTATTAAGAAATAGAAAAACTTCGTCAGAAACAAAGGAAAGAGCACTGAACTGTTATATTATATCTGTCCTACTGTACGGCAGGAAATGCTGGAGAAAATTTTGATAAGTTGAAAAATTCCATCCGACGTGACTATTACAGACGACACTTGTATTTATTACAAACGAGTACTGGAATAAATTATGACATATTAAATATTGCCTCCTTGATATTCTATAACCTTCATCTGTCTTTCATTCATTGATTTTGTTAATTTTGCTACTATTTGGCTATAACATGTAGCAATTTTTATCTTCTTTGCTTGAATATTGTTTTCCATTTTCATATAAATCTCTTTTAATGAATAACACCAACTTTCAATTAGATTAATACCTGGAGATGATGGGGGCTATTCCATTAATTTGGTGTCTTTGAAACATTTTTGATAAGTCTGAGCTGTAGCCACCCCGCCCGTACAGAGCGTGAAGGCCCACTGTCTTGCATGAAAAATCGCTTTATCTTAAAGATTTCACCTTCTTATCTGTATCACTCAAATATGTACGATAATTCTTTATATATTATCGGGATATTATCATCAACATTGAAAAGAATATAATATTATTGCATGTAATATTGCCTCAAAACATTACTCCACCTAACTCTGTTGTCGTCTAAAACGTGTTGACTATTTCCATGAAGAATCCACCCCCAGCCATTACGACCATCTAAACTTAAATTAAACTTAAATTCATCAATATTAACTGCTGTTGAGGAATCATTTTTCATGTTTTGCATACTATCTTGATACCATCATCAACATTGTAGAAACCTGTAAATTTTCTGTCTACAATACGAAACCAAACCATTACTCCACCTCCTCTTGTCTTCTAATTCCTATTTGTTGACTCGATGAAGGACCCTACCTCTAGTCCAGGTTCATCCAATGTAGCTCTACATTCATCGCAAATAAGTATTGTTGTAATATATGTTTCAGTGACCAACGTATATATTAAATTAAAATATATTTTCTTTGCTTTCATTAGATTTTTTCTAAAAATATTAGCATTTTTCTCGCTGCATTTACAATACCGGATTCTTTAAAAATATACCTTTTTTGCTTTGACTTTCTTTAACTTTTCTCAAATTTAAGTTTGTCGCATTCTTAACAGCTGTTATTCTTGTTCTAATCTTATCACCATTTTCTCTGTTTTGTGTTTTGCTTTTTATTTTTTTGGGGGGGTATGGAAGAGAGTTCTTTTATCTCACTTCAATTTCTTCATAATGTCAAAATTGATTTCTCATCACTCAATAATTTTACAGTATCCTATATTTGAGGATGTATATATATATAGCATATGTAGGTACTGCAAATATTCGGTAAAAAAATATATGCATTATGAAAAAATGACCCAAACTTATTGAAAACGAGGTTCTATCGTCAAAATCTTTATGCTATTAATAATTGGAAAGATTAAAGGATTTTTACTATTAAATCATACATTTTAATCTTTTTTCGGTGAATAATGAATTTTTACAAGAACTGTTTTCAATTTTTATAATTTTAATTATAACAATTTATAAAGTTTTACGTCTTTTAAAAGTTCCTATTAATTTTGCAGAAGTTTGGTGATATTGTTATTAAGTAAAAACTATATTTACTAATCATAAACGGAAAAACTCTCTACAATTCAGCGAACCCCAGTGTTTTAAAAAGAATTTTGAATACTTTTGTGTGTCTTTAAACTTGCCGAATTTTGTAAATATGGACGTTTATAAGCGATATTATAAGAAAATAAGCGTGGTGATAATAGCAAATTTAAAATTTATTGGTAATTTTCTAACATTTCCCCAACAAATGTCTTCGTAAGTAAGACGATGTACTCACAGTAGCTAAAATTCAATCAAATATTTGATTACTTAGAATATTCTACAAAACATTTAAAATTACTCGGTAGTTAAAAAAATTATATAAAACGTCGTTCATTAAGTAATTTTTACAGCTATGTTCTCTTTACTTAAAAATGCCAGACATTAAGCCAACGATAAATATATTAACACCTTATAAAAATACGCACCCCAATGTTAAAAAAATGCTTTGCGATATTTTAAACTAAAAGTAAATAATATTCGTATCAATTCCGCATTTTGCTTATTTGAAATATTAAATTTTATCTATTTTCTTGGAATTAAAACTAAAATAAATCTTCCAGAAAGATTTTTCATTTTTAAAATGCATTTTAAACCTTAGGTATGCCAACAGCTAAAGAACCCACTTGTGACTCATATTGCAACCATGTTGGGTGGACATTAGTTACATTTTCTGGGAAGAGAGTATATAAACTAACAGGATCGCCAGTATGAACTCTGCCAATATGCTCAAACCTTTGGTCACGATGACTTGTGTCTTCTTGCTAGTACAACCACTGACGGTTTCTGAATAGGTCGGTCTACCCAATTTAATTCATATAACTTGTATTGTTCTCAGGCACTTTCCAAAGGTGCAACACGCTTCGCGCGTTTGTGAGTATCGCGCGTTTGTGAGTATCGCGCGTTGGCGATACGCAAAAACATATACATGCACACACATAGACACGCACACACAAGTGCATACACACAGACACACGCATACACACACATACACACACACACATATATATATATATATATATATATATATATATATATACAAGGTTTGATCAGTACTGTTAAATCCACTAATTCTTTGTATATACATAAATATATATAATTTTTTGTATATATATAATTCTTTATATATATATATATATATATATATATATATATATATATATATATATATATATATATATATATACATATATATATATATATATATATATATCCAGAATTAATAGGTTAAACTTTTAAATATTTTTGCTCTTCAACAGAGGACGCAGGTTAGAATCCTGTCTGAGGGTACATTTTCATTTTTATGTTTTGTCGAACCCTCAAATCGGTAGACAAAATAAATACTGTTTAAAATCTACTAAAATGAAATAAATACATTTTAAGTAATATATATATGTGTGTGTGTGTGTGCGAGTCTGTGTGTGCGTGTGCATGTTTGTAAAATTTTCAGGCAGAGTATATCTGTAAAAGGATAAGATGAATAAAGACAAAAGGAAAATTTATCTTCACCACACCCGCCTACACACCCACATATATATAGTGTATATTTAAGTTGTATATATATATATATATATATATATATATATATATATATGCAGTAAAATTAATTTAAATATATTGTATTAAAATGCAGCCAACAATGTCTTTCTGCTTAATTTTGCATTCCACTTTTCCAATTATATATATATATATATATATATATGTGTGTGTGTGTGTGTGTGTGCGTGCGTGTGTGTGTGTGTGTGTGTGTATAGCAAGACGATAACGATTGAGGCAAGAAGAGGTGTTAAGTAATTTTCTGCAGAGAAATAAAGCTGATGGCCAGTTTGATAAACACGTCGTCTGTCGACCACGAAGTACCCTGATTGCAAAAAGCTGGAAACGATGGAGTGCTTTTTCCCCTAATTGAGAACCCCGAAAAGGCTCCGGTCTTCCTAGGTTTCGAGCCAGGGCCACCTTGTGAATAACGACGAAGCACTGAACGTGATATTCGTGGGCTGATAAGGGAGAATCTCGAAAAGCCTTATTCATCATAGTGACAAGGGAGTGCGCAGTCTGTGCCTTGGCTACCGCGGTCCACCGCACAATGAACACACAGTGAAGGTTTTTAAATTGTTTGTAGGCTGGAGGTGTAAGCGACCTTGTCAGTGACGTGTGGCAGGTGGGGGACAAGGCTGGTACATCGGCATACTAACAAATCGGCTTGTTTGATCTGGCGTTTTCCTCTCAGGTAACCTCTGTGTTTGAGTTGGCGCCGGGCGCTCTACGGTGTCTCGCTAAATCCTCAGATATTTTATCCAGGGAAGAGAGTAATAATAAAAAAAAGTATATATCAGCCATCAAGCAGACATATAACACAGACGGTCAAATAAAACAATAAGAGGCAAAAGTATTCAAAAGGAGAAAGAAAAAAAAGAAAAAGAAATGTTTGATATTGACGAATCGTATGCCTTTCTCACTTGGCGATTTGACTTCTTGCCCTCCTCCTGTCTTTCATCTATTACCCACCACTTCTATCTCCTACCGGGGTCGACCTAAAACTTCCGGTTAATTGTATTGTGATTGCTTGAAGATGTTAATTTTATGCGAGCATATACAATTATATATATACATGCAAACATGAGATGCAGCTTCGCGCTTCCGCCATATTTATTATATTATGTCTGTTAAGCCATGAAACCAACTTATTTTAAAAGATAATATAGAAGCATCACGCAATTCTC
>OZ010577.1:31769080-31796580 GCA_963932145.1 Acanthosepion lycidas | reverse complement strand
TAAATAAATAAACCACTGGCGCCAAAATAACCGTCAGAAGCACCACAGACCCGTAATATGAATTGTCGAGATAAAAACCAACACACGTGGCCTGACGATTGCGTCTAGGATGAAATAGTCTGTCGCCTCTGTGTTTTGACTTCAATGTTGACTTTTATATTTACATACGCTCTATCTCTGATATTGAGCACTTTAACCGATAAATATAGCATAGGTTAAAACAATATTTCTTCATACACACACACACACATATACACACACGCATATATATATATATATTTATATATATATATATATATATATATATATATATATATATATATATATATATGTATATATATATATATATATATATATATATATATATATATATATATATATATATATATATATCTCCTAAAATAAAAAATAATGCTTTACTATATATTAAGCCCTCTTTTAAATTAAATATTACGAACGATGGAGCATTATTTGCTCTCATCGTATCTGTATATATATATATATATATATATATATATATATATATATATATATATATATATATATATATATATATATATATATATGTATATATATATATATTATAATATTTTTTGTTTAAAAATATGATTCCTTAGCTACACAAGAGTACTCATGTTTCAAAAACGAGAGCCGAAACCATCCAAATAATTATTAAAATCAAGTTGAATTGAGGTGTTTAGTCCCGTTTCATCTTCAAGCGAAATTTTAGAATTCCTAGAAATTTTTAGATTACTAAAATTTTGCTTGAAGATGAAACGGGACTAAACACCTCAATTCAACTTAATTTTAATAATTATTTGGATGGTTTCGGCTCTCGTTTTTGAAACATGAGAACTCTCATGTAGCGAAGGAATCATATTTTTAAACAAAAAAATATAATATAAGCTCTACTTCTGTATGTAGTACTGTCTTCTTAAAAATAAAAACAAAAATACTAAGGAACTCCAGATTATGCACCGAACGTGTTCTTTTCTATTTTATGCATACTTATATATATATATATATATATATATATATATATATATGTGTGTGTGTGTGTGTGTGTGTGTGTGATGATTGTGCCTCTATCCCATAGAGTCTGTTGTACCACCACGCGAAAAAACTGTGTGTAAGGTAAATGCCTTGGGATATTTGAGTATAATAATGCTCAAATATCCCAAGGCATTTACTTTACACACAGTTTTTTTCTTCCATACGTACCTAAAGACGACGTACCTAACACTTATCGACGAAACGCGTTGTTGAAAAGCTTTTCCACTTTGCCTCTTATATATCACATCATCATAAACATCACTTTAGTCAGATGGAGTCCTATACAACAAAACGCGTCGCACAAGAAAATATTTCCACTTTGGTATTTTCCTAACACACACACACACACACACATATATATATATATATATATATATATATATATATATATATATATATATATATATATATATATATATACATATATATATATATATATATATATATACATATATATATATATATTGAAAGTATTAACATCATTTATAATATACTGTGCAATGTTAACTGAATTTGACCAGCATACAGATATTCTAATGAGAAAAATACTTAAGATAAAACAGCAAAAGAATGGCTTCGTTTTCATACTTCTACTATTACAACAAAAGCTACGACTACAAGCGATAATCATAGCAATAATTATAATAGTTTGTTAAAGTCAGTGAAACATTGCAGTATTTACCGACAATCAAATGAAATTAAGTAGGGCAAATTATAATAATTACAATATGTAAAACGTGATTAGAATTTCAGTAAAACTGACCACATCATAGGAAGCAAAACTAAAATGATAATAACTAGCTGGGGCCGAATACATAATATGGATTCACTAATAATTTTCTTAAGGCTGCACTGCGTACTTTTCAAGCCATGACCATTTCCAGATAGGTATAAGAAAAATGAGATTGTCTCTTAAAAATACTGAAATATCCTCCACAGATCGCTAAGTTACGAAACTTGATTTAACCCCTCACTACAAACAACTGCCTTTATCTAAGATGATCCCCATCCTCCAATCCTTCTATATGTGACATTCTCTTTTTCTCTCTGTACATTCTCTTTTTCTTGTTTACTCGCTATGCTTCTCTTTCTTTTTCCTTATCAGGTGCTCTAATCAGACTACGTTTCCACAGTCTTTAACAAATTCGCGACTAAAAATGAAAACCCAATGCCAAATCTTATCAGAAAGAAAATATAACACATACTTTTGAGCCCACCAACCACTTTTTTGGATTACAGAGAGTTGGCTGATAGGGCTTAATGTATATAGATTACAACACTTTCAAATGAAAATTGGAATTAACCTTGATCTGTACCGAAAACATATCTGGGTTATAAACCTGTGTACATTGCTGTTTTTTTTTTATCAAATGTTCAAATACACCGATTATGTAAGTGATAGAAATGCACCCCCACCCCACAGATAGATACTGGGTTACCCAACCTAAAGATATTTCTAACGGTCACCTTTGACAGTGAAGTGCGAATCTGATATGCCTTTATGAGATTGAGTGTCGAGATGTGTATATTGGGCTTCATATATTTGAATGTGAGCCTGAGCACTTCGACGTGGTGTAATGGTTAGCAAGCTTGTCTTACTAGAACCATGACAACTGAGTAGTGATTTCAATCCTCACTGGGTGCCCCATACTTTCGACTTTGTGCCACATCTAAGCTTTGCTAGGAAAATCTCTATATTTGGGCACCTGGAGGTGGTGTAATGGTTAACAAGCTTGTCTTACTAGAACCATGACAACTGTGTAGTGATTTCAATCCTCACTGGGTGCCTCTTGCTTTAGGCCATGTGCCACATCTAAGCTGCGCTTAAAAAATCACTTTTGAGCACCTCGAGACGGTGTAATGGTCAACAAGCTTGTCTCGCTAGAGCAATTGCGACTGTGTAGTGAGTTCGATCCTCACTAGGTGCCCCATACTTTCGGCCTTGTGCCGCATCTAAGCTATGCTAGGAAAATCACTATATTTGGGCACCTCGAGGTGGTTCAATGGTTAGCAAGCTTGTCTTGCTAGAACAATTACGAGTGATTTCAATCCTCACTGGGTGCCCCATAATTTCGGCCTTGTGCCACATCTAAGCTACGCTTGGAGAATCACTATTTGAATCTGAGCCTCACTTTGCTGATATTCTCCTATCTTACTCAATAATAATAATAATAATAATAACAACTAGAAATACCCATGTAAAATTCATGATTTTGCTGTTTGAATTTTGTCATGAATCCTAATTCTTAATGTTTGAATAAGAGTCTTGTTACTTCTACTACTATGAAATACCCGCGTAAATTCCCCGATTGCACTGTTAAATACAGTGTAACCCGGATATAAGAGACCCGGATATAAGAGAAAACATGATATAAGAGAGATTTTCTCTGGTCCCAAATTAGAGCCTGTGTTAATGTATATATAATAGACCAAACCCGGATATAAGAGAAACCCGGATATAAGAGAAACCCGGATATTGGAAACTTCTTCTCTGTTCCCGACAACTCATATCCGGGTTACACTGTATTTGTGCTTAACAACTTTAACAAAATATTGCAATAAGAATCATACCTATAAATGCAGGTCATTATTTAAAGAAGTAAGAGGGTACAAATGAAAAGATTTGAAATTGATGCCGTACTTTCTTCTAACCCAAGTACTTTCGACCTTTTCCAAGAACATCTTCAGGGGCAAATTACAAAGGCAAACTTATTGTGACTGCGATAAAATCTGAATTCCGTTGTGATGGCGATTTTTAAAAGCACGTACAAACACGCTCTGTTATGTTTTTTTTTTTTTCTTTTTTTTAATTACTTGGGTTAGAAGAAACTATGCCGCCTTCCTTGATGAATTTCATCTTAACATCACGAAACTGATTAGACAACTGGAAAAGATCAGTATAAAAATAAAGAGACACAGTACGTTTACATTATTCAATGAAACATGTTTGAATGAAGACATGCGGCATAAATACACAAACACAAAGAAAGAAAGAAAGAAAGAAAGAAAGAAAGAAAAGTGGACACTGGAGTCAACACCGAGTAGTGACAGCCCAAATCTCAAGAGTGTTTTTTTTTAAGTTTGAAGGATGAGGCAACGTTCATTATATATACATTAAAAATATTTCAAACTTTAAAAAAATAAAAATAAAAAACTTTCAAATTCATATCTAATTAAGATTTCAACATGACTCGAACTGAATTTAAAACGAAAACATTTCAATAAGTTTTAATTTATTTTTAAAAAATATTATAATCTTTAAAAAAATCGTAATCAAATTCAACGAGATATGCAGTCAGATAAGTTTGGCATTTGACCTGTGAATTTGCGTAATAATTTCTTAAAATGTCTTCATCTTCTAAAACATTTTTAGTCCCACGAGGGTCCTGCTCACAGAACATATAATGAGAAAAGAGGGCTTAGAAACTATGATACTCACAGGAAATACTGAAGTCAAGAGGGACAGAGAAAAACAATGCATAACCTACCGTGGGAATGACAGAACAGCGTTTAGGGAGGTAACAAAACGACATTTATTAAGAGCTATAAAGGAGAGGAAATCATGAAGAGCCATGATTGTCAAGGTTCTGAAGGGACACATCAAATAGAAGTCTGACAGTTTGCTTCTATTGATACAGAAATATAGTGAATAATGACTTCATGTTTCTGTTTCTCTACCACTCCATAATCATTTATTACTTTCTTCTATTTGTATTTATTTGTCAGACATGCGCATGCGTCACGTCATTGGAGAGCATTCACAAGCAATAACAAGATTATAATTAAATAGATAGATAATTATTAAAATTAAATTGAAGTAAAATAAGTAATAAAGATATAAATTGGCACAGATTGGAATAGATAGTTGTCAAATATAACCAATTAAGTGTAATTATAATAAATGTATTTATTTATTATTGTAATTAATATTTTTCTAACGATCATGAGCAATTATATATTTAAAAATATAATCAGAGGATACATATCTAACCTACAAAGCATGGCTACGCGAAAAATTCAATTAAAATGGTAATAAGGGCTCAAGTTCATTTGCATATGAGACCAGACTACGGATCAAAATATCTAGACCATTGCACACAGAGAATGTCGTGAGAATACTGCTTGATACAGATATATCGATCAAAATTGAACTTGATTTGCACTTCCTCTTTTCGAGTCACGACCAACTGCGTTGATTCGTGACCCCATCATGCAGAAATATTGCATTTATTAGATCAACGTTAACGCTGGTTAGGGAATTGGCGATCTATATTTGCCAAATGATCGACGCAGTCACGTGTAACGGACAACAAAACATTCTAATGTGACAAACGTTATGCGAATACAATCAAACTTGGCACCAGCCAAACTCGCCGCTTGTGAACAGAATCCCCCCCACACACACCCAACAGCTAACATCGCGCTAGCACACGATACATTTCAAATATATGCCGAATCACTCCATCACGCATGCGTGGTTCAAAAGAGAATTACTGATCAAGTGAGTAACATGATGCTATTATAAACTTGTCATTTTTCAAATTATGTAGTCCAGTGCTTAAACTACAAAGACATGCTCGTATAAAAGGTAACATTTATTTCCAATTTAATGAAGACCTCAAGGATTTTTTAGTCTTCGTTCAAACCCGTTGAAATTGCAATTCTGGAACGTTCTCTGGTGTCAAAAAGAGTCTGATCTGGTAATTAGGTTCGATACAATCTTGAGCTGCTTTTTTATGTAAAATTTTTAAATAAGCATATGTTTTAACAAACTATTGGTGGTTAAACGTTTGAGTTTCAAACAGATGAACCGGGACGAATATTCATTTTTTGAAGGCGTATCCACTCGTGACGTTCTCATTAAAACACCTCATATAAATTAAGGAAATTTCCATGATACTCTTAATTTAGACATCAAGCATTCTCAAGCAAAACGTTTTATTTCTTCCTCTTCTTCTTCTTCTTCTTCTTCTTCTTCTTCTTCTTCTTCTTCTTCTTCTTCTTTATGTGCCATGCCCCCCCTCAGGCTGTAGGCGATCATGTCTCTCCATGAATTCCTGTGTTTTGTTAGCTCTAAATAAATTTTGTCTTCCTCTTATTTCTCCTAAACACTGTTCTGCCACCCATCTAGTCAAGTATGTTATGTATTTTTTCCTCTAAGTCCCTTGACTTCAATCTGTCCTGTGAGTATCAGATTTTCCAAGCCCACTATTATATTGTGCCCTAGAAATTTCAACTGCCTCTTCCTTCTTGTTTCAATTTTCCATAAAACATCGACGATGATTACATGTTCGGTCCATTTTATCCTCAGCATCTTTCTGTAGATCCACATTTCAAATTATGAAAAAAAAGCTATATATATATATATATATATATATATATAAGTGAACATAAAAGTCAACACTTAAAGGCTCTAAGTGTTGACTTCTATGATCACTTTTATATTTACACACGCTCTATCTCTGATATTGAGCACTTTATCCCATAAATATAGCACATCTTAAGACTATGTTTCTTCACACACATACACACACACACACACACATATATATATATATATATATATATATATACAGGCACGCGCACGCACACACACACGCACACGCATATATATATATATATATATATATATATATATATATACAGGCACACACACACATACATATATATATATATATATATATATATATATATATATATATATATATATATATATATATATATAGGGTTTGTCAAAAACAGTTTTACAAAATTTTGGGCGCAAGTTCCTCACACCCAAACGAGGACAAGTCCATATAACCTCCATAAAAGGTGGATTGGTAGGGAAGAACCGGTTCCATGGTCTTCGCGTTCCCCCGAACTCAATTCTTTGGATTCTTATCTGCGGGTCTACCTAAAAAAATGGTTTATGCAGCAGACATTAGTAATGCAGAGACACTTTATCAACGTGTCATGGGGGCCTGCGAAACCATTTGACACCGTGTGCGAATATTTGAAAGGGTTGGCTAGTCAATGATCCGACGGGTGCAAGTGGAGGGCATTTTGAACATGTGTTTAGATGGACATTTTACCTTGTTCTGGTGTCAGGAACCAGCCCCGAATTATTTTTGGATTCTATTTTGGATTGTACATTTAACAACGTCTAGCGTAAACTTTAAACTTAATAACTCAAAAACAAAGGATTTGCGGACATATATTTATATGAATTGTTGTCCTTGTTTTGATGTGAAGTAACAGCGTCAAAGTTTCCAAAAGAATTTTTGATATAGCCTGTATAAAAATTTGTGCTACCTCTTTTATTCGAGTTTCACAAGTTTATGTCTATCCAGACATAAAAGTATTCTTTATTCTCAAAGTTAATAGCTGAATTTTTTCCGTCGAAATCAAATAATGATGTTATCCTGAAGTAGGAGTATGCAGCAGCAGTTATCAATTTTAAATTAATTGTGTATTTTAACATAACATTTGTGTTTATATTTTTCAGATTTCCAATAGACAGGTCGGGACGACTATTTTTTTTTTTTTTTTTCTGTTGAAACATCCACCTGTGACATCTTATTTCAAACTACCCCTTTTATCAAATATTCAAAAAAAAATTTCCCGGCCTTTAATTTAAGCAGCCAGTATTTTAAGAGAAAGCGTTTCATTACATAAAATTATAAAGATTAAAAAAATATAATATACATAAAAAAAATTAAAAATATATAATATACATAAAAAAATATAATATATATTAAAAAATTAAAAAAATATAATATACATAAACCTCCGGCTGCACCTTTTATTCCAGCCAAACCGTCTATTTGAAACGCAAGCAGTGACGATTGCATGTTTTTTTTTCTCAAACGTAATAGCCAATTTTTCCGTTTAAATAAAATCATGGTTTCATTATAAAGTAAAAGTATTCAGTAGCCTAGTTTTTCTTCAAATATTCCTTATTATTTTAACTAAGATTCTGTTACCCCAGGGAATAGAAAATAATGTTAATCAGCATCAAATGCCACCCTTAAATTTAACTCATCTTTTTTAATTGCTGTCGTATCTGGGCTGGAGCACCATAGCAGATGTGACAGCTATATTCGATGCACGGACGAATGATAGATTTATAAAAATGCTTAGTCCTCCAACAACATACTACCAATAGTTTGAGTGTTCAAAACCCAAATTCATAAACTTTAATGTCTCCAGAAAGAATTTGGTAGCATTTAGTCATCTTTGAAAACCATTTTTTCTAGCCTAAAGAAGTGCAACTCATTGCGACTTCTTGGTCTCACGTTTTCCACTGACATGAAGTGGAATGGCTACATTGTAAACAATTTTTATCGTCAGAATCTAAGTTGCATTTTTATAAATCAATCATTCGTCCGTGCATGGAATATTGCTGCCACATCTGCTCTGTTGCTCTTGCTATATATTTTGAAATTCTTGACAAAATCCAACGAATAATTTGTTATCGGTCCTGATCTTACATTTTGGGTTCAGTCACTTTCCCGTCACTGTAAGCCCCTTCCCTAGCTCTTTTCTATATTTTCATGACCATTGTTCGCTTTGGTATCTCGAGCTCATGAATTTCAACGTAGTTCTAGATTAGCAATTAGGACTCATCAGTGTAATGTTTAAATAACTAAATGTATCTTTGAGTTCTATTCTAATAGTCTCTTCTCGCCTATGGAACTCTCTTTGAAATTATTGCATTTGCTTTCTCTCAGATGAATACAGATCAACGACGCGTGAAATGAAGTTTATAATATTTTAATTATTAATTATTAAGCATTATTAAACAACAATTTCTTATCCTAATTTTTGATTTTACAAATTTGACTTTCTGAAATATATATATATATATATATATATATATATATATATATATATATATATATATATATATATAATTTTAAGTTGTGCTATATTTATGGATAAAGTGCTCAATATCAGAGATAGAGCGTATGTAAATATAAATATAAAAGAGAATATTGATTTCAACACTCAGAGGCAACAGGCTGTTTCAGGCTGGACACAATTTTCAGGCTGTCAGACGATTGCGTCCAGCATGAAACAGCCTGTCGCCGCTGAGTGTTGAATTCAATGTTCTCTTATATATATATATATATATATATATATATATATATATATATATATATATATATATATATATATATATATATGTAAAAAAGTGAACATTGAAATCAACCATCAGAGCCTCTGAGTGTTGACTTCAATGTTCACTTTTTTACATATATATATATATATATATATATATATATATATATATATATATATATGGTGTATCAAAAATACCTTTAAAAACTTTGGGGCGGGTTCCTCACACCAAAACAAAGACAAAAGTTCATCCTTTATTTTTGAGTTATTAAGTTTAATTTTACGGCAGACATTGTGAAATGTACAATGCAAAATTCACTCCAAAAATATTTTTACAAACTTTGGGGGCGGGTTCCTGATTCTATTTCAACATTTCTTTAAACATAACACAAAAACGGACATATGTCTATATGGACTTTTGTCCTTGTTTTAGTATAAGCAACCTTAGCCCACCCAAAGTTTGTAAAAGTATTTTTTTAAAGACCTTGTGCATTAAAGAAATTCATGTTATCAGTTATTAAAACCTTCATTACAATCAGTTAACCCATAAGCTACCATTTTATTGTTTTGTCCCTTATGAAATCGTCGTAGCCTTTAGCCCGACTGTTTCGCACGGGTTAATCCCTTCCCAAACACGTGAACTAGTGGCTTTGTTTTTGTGACAGCCGAGCGACGGAAATTAAGCGTAACTTGGAAAGAGCTCTTCCGGTACTCCTCGTGCCCTCTCTATCGTGTTAGTCCGGTTGACTGACAGAAGATGGCACCTGGTCGGAAGTGAAGAGACGGTAGACGACGCAATCCTGTTCATTATCATCAAAACAGGAAAGATAAAATAAACGTTCGTCCAGTGTGAGAGAAAAATGATTAGTCTCTTTCGTTTGATTCAGGACAATGAGTCAAACGATGTTCAACGGAAACAAAAGAGGGTTAAAGAAGAAAAAAGGCTGAGTTATCAATATTTTAATACTATTCTCAGGCCCAAGTGTTTGTGGGTAAAAAAAAAGGTCGTAGACAAATGTTTAATGAAGACGGAAGAAGGAAATTGATTTTTGTTGCCCTTAAATAAATGAACAATCAAGATTTCTGTCTATATATCTGAGATGAGGTATTGTAACTATTTGCACTATTTAAATTGCCCTTACTGTTGTCCTCATTTTTATTGTCATATTCACGACCTTTCAGTCGTTGTACGCTCCGGCTTTCTTCAGGTGATATACGCTGGAATTTCAAACCGAACTCTTTATTTAGTCGACTTGGGTAGATTGTTCTAGTTCCACGTGCCATGTCTTTTCTGGATGTCTCAGTTTCAGTAAATTCCCTTTAGTAATTGTTATGGTGGAACACACCTATTCTATAGTTAATAAACTCTCCCACCTATAATAAGTAAGAGTAATAAGAGTAACGAGTCCGTCAGGCAGTCAGTCGGTCGGTCGGTCGGTCAGTCGATGTCGGACGACAGTTAGTCGAATACGAAAGTATCAGCGACCACAACTAGATTTACCGTAATGCCTATTATATCAATTTCCTAACGTTTTGTACGTCGAACCTATTTTAGGACCGACTTAGTACAAATACAAGCCTCCACTGCGAAATCACTCCACAAAAGTAATTCAACTCTCCAACTTTTTGTTCACCTGTACTGTGGTCAGGTATTCAAACTCACAGCTCTTTGGATCAAATCACTGGATTACATTAAGCAACGCTTTTATCCGTTGGATCATGTGTCCATGTACATCACCTGAAGAAAGTTGGAGCGTACAACAGCCGAAACGTCATGGATGTGACAATAAAAATAAGGATAACAGTCCGAACAATGTAAATAGTGTAAATAATAAAAATCAGAATTGTTCTCTATTTTACTAGTTCTGTGACTGTTGTTTCGCTGACGGCAAAATGATCAAATTTCAATCCTAAAATATTTTTCCATTTTCAATGTTACATTTACTAGAAACTATCTTAAAAGCCGCCCTATCGAGCGGCATTTAAGCTAGCTCCTGCGAAGGACTCTTGATTGAGCCTTCAGAGTAGTAGATGCGATAGGCAAGAATAAACTACAGAAGAACTCAAAATTAATCGCTGCATTTAAGTATTGCATTTATATTTAAGCTTACCTTTTAAAAGTTCAACGATAATTCTTCTGCTGCCACTTAATTTAAAGACAGTTTGATGTACGTAGGTCCTTACTTTCCGTACAAACAATTATTTTCATTTCGTGGGTGAATTTCGCAGGATTTTGCAATTAATTTCGAGTATTCCCAAATGTATTTCCAAATTATAAAAATTGTTATCGTACAAAAACATTCGTCGCAAAAATCACGTGCAAAAACAATCGCAGTAATGAAAACTTTGGGAATCAAAAATTTCAGGATTGCGGGTTTGGATCCGGTTCGGAATGTTTTAATTTGCTCCTGGAGTCGGCCTGATTCCAAAATGGTATAGCATATTGGACCACGGCCTCTAAGACTAAAGCTGAAAAAGTGTGACACGGTGATACACTGACATTCGCATTTATCCTATAGAAAAAGATGCGCTAGTTAGAGAATTGGGTCCCTTTAATTGAAAATGTGTGACACACAGACATTCGCATTTATTATATAGAAGAAGGAGATGAGCTATTGGGAGTTGTGTCCCTTTGATTGAAAATGTGTTACACATGGACACAATGATATTGGCATTTATTATATAGAAGATATTCAGTTGAAATACAGAAGGCGTAAAAAATGACTTAAAATAGTCAGTTTTCTACTTTTTTTTCTGTTACTTATGGGTTGTTGTCAAATAAAAAGGAGAAATAGCCACCGCGACGGGAATTTCATTCAAATTTTGCGTGTATGTATATTTACGTGCGCGTAAGTATATTTGAATTCAATGACAGACATAAAAATATGTCTACAAAGTTTTAAAACTTTTTTAAATAATTTTAATTATTACCAAATTATTTCTGAAAAGTTCAATAAAATCTTATAATTATCTAATTTTTATGGTTTAAGAAATTAATATTTTTTTCTAGTCTCCAACTTTATGACTTAGTCAAGGTTAGAGGTTGTCCAGAGGGCAATGTGACATTTAAGTGTCTTATTTCAAACACAGTTAAAATTGTGTGTGTATGTCTGTCTGTGTTTGTGTGTCCATTAAATGACACAAGCAGCACTTGTCTTATAATAGCGACTTATTCATTTTCAGTCATTGTCAATCAGCTTGCTAATCATGAGTTTTTACGTATTTTAGAAACATTACGTATTTTAGAGACTATTTTGTCTCGCTGAAGAACAAAATGATATTCTGCAGCCTCTTGGCCTAGGTCAGGTGTTCCTAAACATTTTAGAGCATCGATCTCGTCATGGAATCCAAGGTTCCTCCCCGACCTATAGGCATCTACAAAAAATATTAATAATAATTATTTTTTATTCATTTGACCCTTGTCTTCATTAACCTTTCTCAGTAAAATTTATTTTAGAGTTACGCTTTGATTTTCTTTTTCAATTTCTACTTCTCTCCCATTATTATACGCGTTTGTTTTTACTAACAGTGTCCCAGGTAACATCAGCATACAAGTTGCCCAGAAGATCGCCCTACTGGGGACATCCCATATAGTAAGAAAAGTGCTATAAATTAAATTGCAATTCTCCTATAGGACCATAGTTTGGATCTGGCTCTACAGGATGCAAAACAGGAAACATAACACACACAAGTAATAATAATAATAATAATAATAATAATGCTTTCTTATTGAAAATGGCAGTTCCTACAGATTGTAATGTGTCTTTGAAGATCATCAAAACAAAACCACCAAAATATAAGGATATCTCAAAAATGTGGCATCAATAATTCCAGTTGTAGTTAGAGCCCCCTAATTGATTGGAAAGGTTCCGATAGACTCATTGAAGGGATTCCTGGTAGCCCATGCCTTAAAGAAATACCAAAACTTGAACGCACAAGTACAGCTCATACATTACGAATGGCTTTATCTATGTCAAATGTGTGTGATCTTTTAAAAAAAAAATGATCATTGGAAAATGTCATGAAGCCATTCCTGCCCTACATCTCTGGTTGGGACCCGGAAGGAAATGTGTATACAACAGAAATCAAAGATAATAATAATAATAATAATAATAATAATAATAATAATAATAATAATAATATATTGACTTTCTGAAATATATATATATATATATATATATATAGTTTTAAGTTGTGCTATATTTATGGATAAAGTGCTCAATATCAGAGATAGAGCGTATGTAAATATAAATATAAAAGAGAATAATAATAATAATAATAATAATAATAATAATAAAATGATGATATTTATTATAAGAGTATGTTTATAATAATAATAATAATAATAATAATAATAATAATAAATGGAAAAATTAATAGGTGGGGTTAAATTAAAAATAAATAAATATATATTCTTTATATTGAATTGATTGTCATCATTAATAGTAGGTACCTCCAAAAAAAATAAATACCTAAGTTAAAATTGCATTTTTAAAAATTAAATATCTTTCTTGAAGATTTAATTTAATCCCAAGCTAGTAGATTAAATTTAATATTCCTAATAAACAAAACACTCTGGTGTATTTCAAACTTCATTTAAAGTGATTGGAGCATCCTTTTTTTTTTTTTTTTTTTTTTTTTCGCCTTATCTGTAAAATCTATAAATTCGTCCATACTGACAAATCTGTCCATACTGACAAATCTGTCCATACAACATAATTCTTTTTTTATTTATTAAAATCTTTCAAAGATAAAATATATTTTTCTGGAGCGTTATTTGAGAAATTTAAAGGTTAATTAATCTGAATTGTAACAAATATTACTTTTAGTTTAAAATATCGCAGAAATGCAGAATTTTTAACACGGTGAGGATGTTGAATGTTTTATTGAAAGTCTGATATTTGGGAAATTTAAGTAAGGATGAAAGAACTGACTGTAGTTAGTTGAGTACTACAAAGTTAATACCTTATATATATATATATATATATATATATATATATATATATATATAGCCCTGGTCAAAATCTTAAGACCAGATACAAAATGGTTAAAAAATATAAAATACTGTTATTTTAATTAAAATATATTTGCAAAACATTTACATTTAATTAGAAAATATGGTTTATCAACAAACAAGTGAAAATGTAAGCTTTTAATTGATTAATTTAAACAAACATTGAAAAATGATTTTTTTTTTTTTTTTTTTTTTTGGTTGGTCATAAAGATAAGACCATGTAAATAAAAATAGCAAATACTGAACAAATAAGTCACAACTCTTGTGAATTATTTCGAAAATTCTCTTTGGCATACTAATTATTAACTTCTGCATGAGGGTGCTTGGGATGCTTGTCCAGGATGCATATCCTGCAGCACAAAGAGCATCCACAGTTTCAAATTGCGATCCATGTTTATAAACATCCTATGCCATCCATCCCCAAACATTCTCGATTGGATTTCGATCTGGAGAGCGTTGTGGATTGCAGCATTGTCCTGCTGGAAAATCCAGTTTTCTCCGCATAGATGTGGGCCTTCAGTAATTAGCGATGCCTTTCTTAACATGTCAATGCAACTAGCAGGTGTTTGACGACCTTTTACCTCCTGTAACTCAAGAGTTCCATTGTATGAAAATGAGCCCCAGACCATAATTGATCCACCTCCACTGTGTCGTGTTGAGAAATTTTCTTTTGGGACATGTTTTGCATGCCAGTAACGCTGAAAACCGTCTGGGCCATCAAGATTGAATTTTTACTCGTCTGAAAACAACACTTTCTTCCATTTATCCACATCCCAAGTTTGATAATTGTAAACAAATTGTAAAGGGGAGGTTTTATGGCGGAGAAGAACACGAGGCAGCCGTTTCAAGTTCTTAAACTCTTTCGCATTTAAATGCTGTCGAATTGTTCGAGAGCTGCATTCACCATCTGTATTCGCTTTTATCTGATTTGATGTTAGGCTTGAATCTGTCTAGAGATGGTGAGATTTTATTGGGCTGACAGTTTTATTTTTTAGAAGCATACGCATCTGGATTTTTAATGAAGTTAGCAATGACATTTCTGCTACGGCCAATTTCATTTGCAATGGCTCGTTGCGAAAGACCACGTCTTTGAAGTTCAACAATCCTGCCCTGTTCGAACTTTGTTAAAAATTTTACCCTTAGTCATTTTAAAATCTGAAATGAGCTACGTAGATGTTTACACACCTGGATCTATTTTTATCTTTAAGACCAACCAAAAAAAATTTTTTTTTTCAATTTTTTTTTAAATTAATCAATTAAAAGCTTAAAATGTTCACTTGTTTATAGATAAACTACATTTTCTAATTAAATGTAAATGTTTCGCAAATATATTTTGATTAATGTAACAGCATAATGTCGTGTATGAGTGTCCATATTTACATAATGTCGTGTATGGACATCCATATTTACAAAATTCGACACGTTTATACACATACAAAAAATTTAAATTCTTTTTAAATACTGGGAATCGTTGTTTTGTAGTTAACTTTTCCATTTATGATTAGTAAATACAGCTTTAATTATATTACGTTGGTGCAAAAATAGTGTCGTTTTCTCACATAGTAACATATGTGAGAAAACGACATTATTTTTGCACCAACCTAATAACAATATCACTTGGCCGTTACACATTTAAACAGAACTTTAAAAGATTTAAAATTTATAAATTATTCTAATGAAAATTAAACAATACATGCAAAAATTCATTATTCATCGAAAAATCTTTTTCTTAAGGCAATAATGTCCATAATATATTTTATTTATAGAAGAAATCAAAAGTTTTTCTAATAAAAACAAAAACAAAACATGTCTTGGTTTCATTGCATTTGTTATTTTATGATTCAGGAGAGATTTTCTGTAACTGAAGGTACTGTTTGACCAAATAAATTTGATGATCTAAACTCCCCGAGGACGTACTCTTATAATAAATATCATCATTAAATGATACAAAAAAAGTATTTATCCAAATTTCATAAAATGAAATAAGTGGGAGTAACAAATATTTTTAAAAAATATGTTTAACCAAGACTTTCTAAAAAGTAAACATTTAAAAGATGATTCCAATCATTTCTGAATAAGTCCTGAAAGTTACATTAAAATGTGAGAATTATACGATTTTTGAAAGAATTTCTCAATGTGTTTTTCATCGTAAACCAAAAGCTCAAATATTCCGTAGAAATTTAAGATCCTTGTTGACGAAAAAACTTTTAAAATTTTAAAGTTTCTGAAGAGGAATAAAAGAATTAATTTTACATAAAATATCTTTTTATCTTTCTTCTGAATAATAGTACAAAGATTTTGACGATAAAATTTTGTTTTTATTATGCTTTGGACATTTTTTCATCATGCCTTCGCCTTTTTTAGCGAATTTTTGAAGGAACCTATTTAATATGATGACTGCGCTTGTTGGTAAGTTTTAGCCATGAGTCACCACGGTTTATTTATCAGCCCCCCACCATTTTGATTCCTATTTATCGACCCCCTTGATAGTCCTATCTACTCCTAGGGGTTGATGTCGACTTCTTTTTGAGCCCCTGGGTTAAATGAATAAAGGAACTGTCTTCCACGAGTCAAACAACAATTCTTAATAAAACCAGACTTGAAGTGATATATGTATGCGATGTACAGTTAATGTATTAACCTTTTTAGGAAATGAGCATCTCGTTGGGTCATTTCGAAGTCTATATCTGCTAACTTTAATTTCGTACTTGAAACGTAAAAAAGTAATATTTAAGTAATTGATAATGTTTTAGTCCAACATTATTTCTTAGACTAAGTCATGATACTTTTGTTTGTGGACTTTATTCTTCAAAAGTAAAGTGCAATGTCATTTTATTCACCATTATCTGCAATGACTTGTTGCCAATTATCAAGACGCTTCTTCGATACCTTTGATTTCGATGTGAAAAACGTTTTAGACTTGAATCCGATTTTTATTAGAGAAATGTGTCGAAAGCATTTGGAAACAGAAAATACATAGCGAAGCTATGTTACAGCGATGTCAAAGTGACAGAAATCGAGGTGCAAGGTCAGAACCGATAACTTTACAGATTTTTTTTTTTGGGTGGGGGGATTTGTCAAGAATCTTGAGATATATATTGGGTTGGTGCATAATTATCAGGCGTTTTTATAGATTAGTTATTAATAAAAATTACTGTTTTGTTTACTTTTTTTAATAAAAAATATTATTTTATTTTCAGGTTATAAAAAAGCATGTTGATAATCACACGCTCTGGAATAATCATTTAAAAATGTTATTGTTGAATTTTTATTGTTTAAAAACGCCTGATAATTATGCACCAACCCAATAGTAGGAGAATAAGCACAGTTGTGGCAGTAATATTCGATGCACGGCATATAAACGTACAAGTTGGATTCCTTCGAGAAAAATTGTGTCACACGACACAGTGAAGGAAGATTCCTGGCAGCAGACTTAGCAATTGGTTCAATACATTCGTTTCACCTCATGTCAGTGGAAAACGTGAGATGGGCAAGCTCAAAGAGTTGCTCTCCTGGAGGCTGGCATCAGCCATACTGCCAGAAGGCAAAAATGGTTCTTTAAATTGACTAAAGGCAGTAGTTTCATTCTGGAGGCTTTGACATTCATGTTTGTTTTGTTTTGTTTTACGGCATATCAACCCCAATGGGTTATTTAATGCCGACAAGATTTTTATTGCTGGTAATACTTTTTTCAAAAATGTATTGCTGGTAATATTTTTTCGCAAAAATGCATTGCTGGTAATATTTTTTTCAAAAATGTATTGCTGGTAATATTTTCTTTTTTCAAAAATGTATTGCTGGTAATAATTTTTCCCAATTTTTACCCAAGACGTCACATTCATGAAAATTCCTTTTGAAAACTCGAATCATTGGTAGTAGGCCAAACTCCGAACCGGTAATATGTATTAGTTTGAGTCATAAATATTTTCCATTTTTGTATATCATCTTTAGTCTGCCAAAATAAAATAAAATTATATTTAATTTAATTATATATTCATATTTGCAATGGCGTCTTGCCACTTATATTTTTTAGCAAAATTGTGCAGGTTTTGCTGTGAAATAGTTTCGACGAACCCTTGAATCTGATTCTTAGTAAAGAAAATTTTCCCGATCAAAGCATTTTGCAGCCATCGATATTTTTGATAAACGATTTTTTTCTGTGTATGCTGCCACTAACAAGCATAAACTAAGGTGTATTTGTATTCCCCAAATTTATTGTTAACTGCCACAATTAGCTAGGAGTATGCATTCATCATTAAAATCAGTTCCTCAAAACAGAAATTAATTACGATTCAACCGAATATAAACGCTACATTTAGTAAAATATTATCCATTACTTTAGTATTAATTGGATACTAATTTATAAAAAAGAAAGCTGGACTGTGAACAGAGTTTGGTACAAGACCAGCATTATGGAGAGAATCAGTTAGATAGAAAGGTAAGCTGATAGATAAACTATCAGTGATAGCATAAAGTATCATCCAGCGTTTATGTCAAAAGCAAAACAATGTGACCATACACTGGCATGGCCTGTCCCGAGAACCTAGTCACCGAGTCGACTCCACATTTTATGTTATCAGATAGAGATAATTGAAAATTAATTGTTGCTGGAAAAGAAAAGAAGAATATGTTGTGACTGGCGTCTGTAAAGTGAGTGACGCACCAAAAAAGCTACACCTATATAAGTTGCCGCACATCCACCTCCTGGATATACGAAGGAGAGAGTGCGCATGAGAGAGAGAGAGAGACAAACACCCACGCTAGTATGTTTATAGGAAATGACAATTAGACGTACAGAAACATTTATATAGCCACTCAGAAAACGTTGTGAAAAGCGACACACAACCATAAGACGACAGGGGGGGGGAGTTGGTGGACATAGAAAGTCACGGACGCACGGAGAAACACAGACTCCCCACTCCCATCCCCCTAATGGAGACAAATACAAATAAAGCTGCGAGACTAGCGTTTGCATATTGGATGAGCAATGATACTGTATCATTGGGCTAACATGTTTAAGGAGATAAGATTACACGTTCTCTCTATCACATACACACACATACACGCACATTCTGTCTGCCTCTCACATGGTCTCTCTCTCTCTCTCCTCTTTCACTTTCGCACAAAACAAAAGCTCATGTGCACAGCACGCACACGCACACGCACACGCACACACACATGCACACATGCACACATGCACACATACACACACACGCACACACACATACACACACACATATATTATATATATATATATATATATATATATATATATATATATATATATATACACCATAAAAATACGAAAATTTTCGTATAAATATATACAAAACAACTTATCGTATTTGCAGGCATATAAAACGCACGTTTAAAAAAGTGGTCAGAAAAATCATACTGCGTCTTCCATGAAAGTTGAGATCTCGCTACCGTAGAATATGATTGTACATCAGATTGTCACATTGCCCGATCTCATGACATTATTTACTCAAATGGCATCATTATTATTATTATTACTATTACTATTATTATTATTATTATTATTATTATTATTATTATTATTATTATTATTTCCTTTGATTTCTGGTGTATACAAATTTCGTTCCAGGTCCCGCCCAGAGACCTAAGGTTAGAAATGGCATCATGACATTTTCCACTGACACACACGCAAAAATTACATAGATAAAGCCCTTCGTAAGGTGTGGGCTGTACTCGTAAGAACATTTTTTTTGTATTTCTTTAAGGCATGGGCTTCCAGGAATCCCTTCAATTAGTCTACTGGAATCTTTTCCAAACAATCCGAGGGCTCGGACTACAACAGGGATTGTTGATGTTTCCATGTGCCACATTTTTGAGATTTTGATTTCAAGGTTCTTGTATTTTGATGTAGCCGTAAATTCTATGCTAACAGTTTCTTTTCTCGCGCTTTTCGCTTATGGAACTTTCTTCCGGCTACATGCTTTCCAGCCAAGTTTAATCTGCAAAACTTTAAATGCTATGTCAATCGCTATCTACTGTCCTCCTTATTACCCTTTTCTCTTCCCGCTCATTATTAATGTTTCTGTACGTAATTCTTCCACATCCCTTGTGTCTTAGTGGCTACCTTGCATGCAGTAGGTTGCCATTTCTTTTTGCGGTAGACCAGTTGCCATCAAAGGCTATAGAACCCAGTCTGTCCGGCTATGTACCCATACCTGGCAGGAGAAGAAAATGATTCATACCTTTCCCAAGGGTATTATCACGTAAGTGAATGTAATGGATTTGACCGGAATTTGATCTCGGCTCTCTGATTCCGATTGAATATCTATAACAGTGATATAAATGCAAACACAGGGACACACGAGCCATACTTAGTAACTACGCTATAATTCTGATCTCCTGTCAAAAGTTCACTGAGTTCAATAAATGTCTACAACGCATTCAAAAGAAAGAAAAAATACCTTTAAAACAATTAAAAGCAAAAACTAAGAAAAATGGCTTCCTAATATGAGAGAAATCCGAATAAGGTCAATGCTGCAGAAGTTACCAAGCTTAGGAAAATGAAATTGTAAATACTTAATGCGCCACAAACCTAGGGGAGAATTGCCCCACATGTCACAACTGAAAACCATAAAAGCACATATCTAAGTCGAGGGAGAAGAAACAGTGTAGTCAAGTATGTAGGTTTTATTTTGGGCTGCTTTATAACTTCCGGTCGAACCTGTACATGCAAATTTAAAGATAAACGCAAATAAGTGCAAAAATATATACGTGGATACAGCAATTGTATATGCGGTTGGCGGGTCAGTTATCGGAACGGAAAATTGAATCAGTTCAAATTCGGGTCGTGTTTGTTTCATTCACTTTGCATCTTCAGAAAGGCATGAATTCGTAATCCTCCTGCTATAGGTTAAATAACCGGGCAGATTGTACCCTCTTGCCTTCTCTAGGAGAAGGATAACTCTGAATTGAAACGCTCGCGAATAATAAGGCAGATTGGGATCTCTAGCCTTGGTAGGGCAAACAGACTTGGAAAATAACAACTATTGAATTCAAAACCAACCTGAAAGAGAACAGTCTTGTCCGCGACATAATCACTGCTGTTACGGCTTTAATACATACGGTGCGTCTACGATCCTTATAGATTACGTCACTCCTGATGGTGAAATCAACGTCAGTAGATTCGTCATGAAAAAAATGATTTATTTTACATAAAAATGTATTTTTCACCATAATCTCTTTCTTTGTTAATTCTCTTAATCTAATGATGAATATTAACGACATAGATTGAATATTATGCAGTGAAAATTTCAGATCAAAATTAAGCTAATAACTATACAGACTACGGATTTATTCATACGACCGCATAAGTGTTAGATGATAGTACTCGAACATTAAAGTTGTAGAATATTTGGATATATAATGTTCGCTAACCTTTTTACTTCGGAATATATTTAGAATATCACCCAGTTTTCAAATTCCCCAGTTTCCTTCACTCGCAACCAGACTTGCCACATTGAGCTACCAAATAGTAAATTGATCGTCATTTGAAAGGAAAGTGCTAATAAAGTTGAAATTGAATCATTGCTGCCATATCTGGGTTGGAACTGCCAAATCGTCAATTTCCAGCCTTTATTAAGGCTAGAAAATGATGACGGAGTTCAATATCGTTTACGCTGTCTTGTAAGAAATTACTTATTTTCCACTGGACAGATTTTTTTTCCTATAGTTGCAATGTTGCAAGCCTATGGCTACTCTATCGTTATTCCCATGGCGAATGATCAAATGAGTTCCACAAGTTTAGACCTTTACTGCCAAGACTCGCCGTGCTACATCCACGGAGCCGAATCATTCACATTTACTCCGTATTCTATTCGTAAGAAGAGATTTCCACTGAGAGCTTTTTTTTTCACTGAGAATTAATTCTTTGTGAAGCAAACTCCTGCGAGGTTACTTTCCTGAACACTACAGTCTTTAACTTTTCACGTCAGGGATTAATCGATATCTATCCACCTTATCCTCATAATCTTCACTCTTCGATTCATATCACACACCTGATTAAGTAAACCTCTTCCATGAGTATCTTTTGTCCCGTATTGGTTGAAATTTAATGTAAAAACAAATTCCTCCTCTTGAACAGACCAGGTTAGTCTAACTTATGTTTCAAGTTACCTACAGATTGGCAAATAGCGAACTTCAAAATTTAGTAGCATTGGGCTTTAAAAGTAGACATGGCAGACCTTCTTGCATCTAAGTAATAGAAATTGTTAGGAAAAAATCGATTTTCGCAAGTAGTTAAGAATACCTATAATGTACTATTTCAGTCAAATCGATGCTATGAATGAACTACGCTTTATATTTCTCTATTTTTTTCATTTTTTTTTTTTTTTTTACTTTGGCTTTGTGGTCTATTGAGATGGCAACATTGACGTTTTAACATATTTTCTTTTCCTGTATCAAAAAATGATTTCCATGTTCATAATCAACTCTTTACTTTTTAAGCTTATATAACGATCTGGCTTACGGCCATACCACGTTGAAACACTAGTTGACCGAAGTTAAGCAACGTCGAGCCTTGTCAGTGCCTAAACTGTTGACCGCTTGGGAATACCAAGTGCTGTAAGCTTGGATGTGCGGATGGTATAGTGGGTAATGTTTCAGAAATGGAAACCGGAGAACCGAGTCCCTGACGCAAAAATATCATTGGGAAAGGCATTAACTTCTTCTCCCCTGAGCTATGGGCTAATTAGTAGGACTTGTATCAGTAAATCATTATTATCTGAAAATCAATGACAAACTAAAGTATTTTCTTGTTTTACATAACCTGAAAAAAAGATTGATAAGTTATGAAAAAACAAATCACTTAACTAGTAATGATATACATGAGTTATTTTTGATGATCCTAGCGCTTCTGAAATTGTCTGCGTGCTAGTGGTCGCATTCTCTTCTACCCTGCGTTTTAAATCATTATAATCGACAACTGTAATAGTCATCCCCACTTCTGGGCTTTATTTCAAGGAATAAGTTCACTTTTGAAATGCTTAATCCATTTCATAACAGTAACGATCAGATGTCGCCTTATATTCTTCCAATTCTCGAATTCTGTTTACAACTCCAAAGACTTTGTGTCCCAGTTCAGAATAAAGCTTAAAAATGCCACATTATTAATATTTATGTCTGCTATTATAACATATAAACACAAAAGCTTTGGCTGCATAATATTGATAACGAGCTTAAAATCTGCACATTGTGCGGATTTTTAAGCTAGCTTCTTCGGATTGGTCGGGGAATATTTGGGCCAAAACAAAAGGGACCTCTTGTCCAGCTTAGAAAGCAGCAATATATATAATATATATATATATACCAGTGTATTGATGGTGTAGGTGATATATTGATGACATAGGCATTCAAAGTAGGGATAAGAATTATCATGAACAAATAAACTAAGTTCTCTGCCAAGTGATCTACTTTAAAATTAAATCTCTCGAAAATAGAAACTTTGATCTGGAATTGAAATGAAATTCAAAATTTCGAGTAAACAATGTAAATACCTCGGTGTATGGATTAGATATAAAAGATTTACTATAGGAGATAAGAAAATTGAATACATAATTGGCTGCGCTATGAGTTAGTTTTGTCCAACACTGTAAAATTGTTTTTTAATCAATTCACCCCAAGCAAAGCGATAACGCCATTAAGAAGCAAGGTGTTGCTGGAAAGTGAAAGAGAAGGAAAACAATTTAGAAGGAACCGGAACCCAAATCCAAAACAGGAAACAAAGGATAAATTTCAACCTCATTCAAAAGGCCGGGGAAGCGTGTGAACCGGACGATACGCGAACCACTCCATGCTACACAATCAAAACATTAAACTAAGAACTCGAGTCACGTTCTTAAATAGCCTCGTCAGATCGAGACTCTCATATGGATGTCAAGCATGGCGCTAAACCCGTTCAGAAATGTCCTATCATCTATATGCAACTGTTTTCTTAGATCGATGATTAAAAATGACTTTAAGAGAATGAATTCCGTAGGTCGTAAAAAAGACAATCACATCATCTGATTTTATAAACTGGCGCTACAGAATCACAAACCAAGAACTTGGCCAAATAGAAAAAAAACACACATCACTTAAGGATTTCCAGCTCCAGCAAAAATAAAAATGATATGACATATAACTAGAAGGGAAAATAATGATATAATCAAAATGTTGACTTTCTACACTACCTTAAACAAAAGGCTAGAAAGAAACTCCGAATGTGGTGCTAACTGTACGGTTAATGAATGACATTTGTTTCTTATATGGAAAACGGTTAATCTCAGTATTAATTTTACTATACAAACATGTATCGATTGAGCTGCTTGATAAAATCCAAAGAAGAATCAGCAATATTATTGGTCTTGATCTAGCGGCTCGGCTTCAATCACTTTCCCACCGGCGTAATTCTGTTTCATAAATACTCTCATGGTAATTGTTCGGATGAGCTCTTCGCTATGGTACGTAGACTTTTTAAATTTAAGTGCAGTAACGGTGGAGTAATGGATAGCGGCTCGGATTAAGAAATCGGAGAGCCGAGTTCGAATTCCAGTCTTATGTGCTAATACCCTTGAGAAAGGTATGAATCCTCTTCTTCTTCCCCCAGCTATGGGTAAATAGTAGGACAGACCAGGTTCTGTAGCCTTGGATGGCAACCGCAGAAAGACACGGCAAACTTCTGCGGGGAAAAATCTGCATCGTCAGTCATGTATTGAAAGATAGATGATCGCCTACGCGTATATCACGCATTGCACATAACTGACTGACTCGACTGACGTCGAGATCTCATCAATTTACAGTTAAGCTAGCGAGATGAAGCCATAAATTCTATGCTAACAGTTTCTTTTCTCGCGCTTTTCGCTTATGGAACTTTCTTCCGACTAAATGCGTTCCAGCCAAGTTTAATCTGCAAAACTTTAAATGCTATGTCAATTGCTATCTACTGTCCTCCTGATTACCCTTTTATCTTCTCGCTCATTATTAATGTTTCTGTACCTAATTCTTCCACGTCCCTTGTGTCTTAGTGGCTTGCGCACCTTGTATGGAGTGAAAAAAAATCTCATGCATTTTTGCTTATATGCATGGAACATGGAACTCAACTTTCACCTTTTCAAATATGCGAATAAAAAGGCTGGCACTTATGCTGTGGTATATTTATCATAGTTGACTCCGCGACAAGAACGGTACAAAAACGAGTGAGTAACGTGACAGCCAATCAAATTGTCATATATCCTATCCCATGAGAAAAAAAATGATTTTTTTTTTTCAAAATAGGTTGGGTTAAGGGCAATGATAGGGTCAGTAAGTGTTACACTGAACCCTTCCTATTTTAACCCTTTTTTTCCCACCCTCAGTAACTCTACAAATGTACAAACGATGTGATGTCTGAACACACGCGCCTGCTGTTATTTTGTTTAGAGAGGGATGAGAAAAAAAAAAGAGAAAGATATGTTTGTGTATGTGTGAAGGTTTTTACTTCTTGTGCGTGTGTCGGAGTGTGTATCACATACGTATTCTTGTCTGGATATATGAGTATGTTACACCTGTCAAATCACTGTGTCATTTTAGTCTTTCTGTTTGTGTATTCCTCTGTGTGCGCGCATGCGCGCTATATTACTCTCTGGTTCTTTGTTTAGAAATTTTATAGTTTTACAACAATTACGGTTTTTGACTACCTCCATTTTTTCGTTTTCGTTTTTTATTTATTTATTGTAATTTCTTTTGATATTTTTATTTTTGCCATATGGTACCTTCTTAAGAAATGTAGAAATAAAGACCAATGGATTCATATAATAATCAGTTGCGATAGTTTCTATGTTTTTACTAGTATTCAATAATTTTTAACATTGTTATTCATCATTGATAATTTTGTCATAAATTGTTTATAATTTCTTAAAATAAACATGCTATAGTAAATTCTATGTCAATTTGAATTATCAAAATTTCCTATTTTCTTGACTTTTATCTATTCTTCTTTGTGCTTTGTTCCTTCAGGATGTGGACGATCATTATTATCCAAAATCTCCTTTCCTTTCAAACTATCAAACTTGTTTAGTACGTTACGCGTTGCCCACTTCTGCACATCCTGTCTTTAGTATGTCCGCTGAGGATCAAATTTCAAAAGCCTTTTTACCTAAATTGAAATTTTAAAAACTGTTCATAATTCTTGATATGGTTAAAACATCGCGCAGGCACGCGTATGTATGTGTGTGTGTGTGTGTGTGCATCAGGTGTATCATTCCATTTAGGTTTTTCTACTAGGATAGAAATCTCACGGATTTTTTTTTTCTCCAATACAGCTCAGTTTCCATATTTTTATTTTTGATTTCCAAACATTCAATTCCGATCTTTTCACTTTACCTGTTTTTCAGCCTGAAATTTTAGTGCAGCTGTTCAACATTTTCTGTGATGAAATGCATTCTAGTGATTTCTGCCAAAAATATAATATCTATACTCATAATTATATAATATGTTCTATTGCAATCTTTTGAAAACATATATATATATATATATATATATATATATAATAAAAAGGCTTAAACACTAATATTCCATGGTCATAATTTATTCCATTGGAATCGTAAATACGATCCAATTCATCAGACCTACAAATTCAAAAAGAAAACTGAAAAGAACAATGGAAATAAAAATAGAATTTAGAATTGACCCCTCTCTTATGAACTAACATTCGTCCCAGACTCTCATACTTACACTCTCTCTAAATTCTGTCTCTAGTGTTATTGGTCTCGCGACCGTCTCCAGGTAAAAGGCGGAGATTTCCACATATTATAAAAATTATTAATTTTTTTCCTTATGTTTTTCAATGTTAAATATTCTCGATATGAGACATTCTCTGTTTTTGTGTTAGTAATCCGAATGTCTTCATTGAATTGGCAGTGAAGAGTTCTGCGCGAAGGGTCATAAAACAATTAAGGTTGGTCCAAGAGTAATGATGAATTAATTATCGGCATTTTATCTTTTAATGTTTTAATGACCCCTGTGTGTTCTTAGATCTGTTTCCATTTTCGTGTGTTTCTGTCAGCATGCGTGTATATATGCGTGCGTACATTCCCCCTCTTACTACGAGGACCTTTTACCTGAAGACGGTCGCGAGACCAAAAACACGTGTATTAAAATTATGGAAAATAAAGCATTTTTTTTTTTTTAAATCCACATTACAACCAAAAACGTTTGCGGCACCTCTCTTCTCTTCTTTGTAATATATATATATATATATATATATATATATATATATATATATATATATATATATATATATATATATATATATATATATAAAGTGACATGCGTTGTTGAAACG
>OZ010577.1:31746580-31764080 GCA_963932145.1 Acanthosepion lycidas | reverse complement strand
CAACCAACTTTTCTAGCAGCAGAACTAGCAATTGATTCAATATAATTTTTTCTATTTCATATCAGTGGAAAATGTTAGTCCGAGAATGCATAATGAGTCACTCTCTTGGAGGTTAGCATAAGCCATGCTGATTGAAAACAGAAAGGGTTCTCTTAAATGATTAAGAGAGAGCAATTTAGTTTTAGAGGCGTTAAAATTTACATGCCAATCCTTGTCCTAGTGAACAACAGATTGTAAGTCATTTTTTTCTTTTAGATCAGCCGCCATCTTATCGAATCGATTAGACTTACTATTAAAACAGGAGTAGAAAGTTGTGTCATCAGTATTGAACGTTGGAGCCGATCCTAGTTGCATTTGACAAGCCTTCTGTCTTTGACACGTGTCCGCTATTTTTCCACATCAATCTTGTCCGAAAATAATTTTGAGCGGTCAAGATAGGTTTGACATCAGCGGTGGACAATTTGCTTCCAGTTCTTCCCAGTTTTCCCGACTGATATTGCTCTTTTTCAGCTGATCCTCATGACAACGCATAGCTGTGATCTCTTTAGACAGTTCCGGGAATTGTAAAAGATTTGGAGCTTAAGCCTGTCTCTGTTCATGCGGAATACATGGCGTGTCCATCGAAGACGTTGTTTAATGATCGTAGCTTCGATGCTCTTGGTTTCAGCTTTCTCAGAAACTGTGATGTTAGAAACATTACTCTTGTAGTTAATATTCATAATTGATAAGAGTTTTGGTGATAGAATCGCTCAAGTTTCTAAACGCTTCGTCTATACAGGGTTTATGTCTTACACGTGAAGAATATAGTTGAAATGATGACAGCTTCGTTTTTTAAGTTTTTACATCCCTTGACACTATTGTACATTTTCCTAAATGTAACGTATGCACGATGCACCAACCCGATGTTCGTGAAAATTAAATAATGAAACAACATTCTCAAAGAAAAAATAAATTTATATAAAATCTGGATCTTTATTTCCCGGTAGACCGATTTACGGAGATGTGTGAAATATTTGGCGACACGTGGAAAATCCTTGGTAGCTAGGTTTAAATTTTTAAAAAATCTTTCTAGAGCATTGTCTGTAAATGTGGTCTGTCTAGCCATTTAATATTAACGCACAATTAGCCTGCCTAGGGCAATGACGCTTTAGTTCACTTCGACTTACTCCTTTAAGAGTAAAACGACAGATGTATTAGCAGGACAAAAAGGCAATAAGTATGCGTCGAAAATAAGCTCACACTAAGCGAATAAAATGTTTATAAGCAATCATATATTCCAGCGGTTCGTGGATATTTCTTTGTACTCGAAACATGATACAACACAAAAACACTGGACGGCAGGGAGGATAATATCCTTTTTGGAGGAAGAACAACAAGCCGACTCTGTGGATGATTCTGCAACAACGACATCAAAGATGACGTAAACATTTACTAAACTGATGAAACTGTCAGTGAAGCAGACGAAAATGAGCATAACACCTATGGGAATAATTAAAATTTAAAAACAAAATGTAGTATTTTCTTTCTGATTTAAACTCTTTGATGCACATTAGTTGAGACCATATGTACAGTATGTTCGAGTGTAATGTCCTGAATATGGCGACGCATAAGGCCAGAATTTTTTTTTCTTTTTTAACTACTATTCACCCAGTTCAAAGTTCACGATCCACTCAAAGTAGAGGGTAACTGTTAAAATTGTTATGATGAATGAGGTGTGATCTGAGTGAAAAAGAAGGTGAAGGAAGTGAAGATTGTGAAGAAAGATAGAACAGATAACGATTGACCTTTGACTTAAAGAGGCTAAGATTTTAGTGTTCTAGGAAGCAAAATGGCAGTTCTTGAGAAAGATGTCTGAATTGAATTTTCTCCTTACATATTCTGTTTGACTAATGTTCATTCAATACAAGGCTCAAGAACCACTTAAGGTAGAGGGTATATGAACGAGGTGTGTGATATGAATGCAACAGTAGGAAATGGGAATTATGTGGATATAGAGGTTAGATAAAGATTGACCTTTGACTTGAAAAGGTTAAGATTGTAGTATTCGGGGAAGCCTCCAGGCGGGAATCTGTTACACAAAGCAAGTATTTTTTTTAATACTGGGGAAATGAAGGGGATTCGACTCGATGGAAGTAACACGGATTATTGTTGTAGTAAAGGTGTGAATTTGCTCGAAGTAAAGTTTGGAATTCATTTGTCGTGGGAATAGCGAGTAGCGATAATTTTGAAATGTTGCTTCTGTAGTAAAGAGGATAGATATTAGAGAATAGACTGATCGCCATAAAGGCGTTTAAACGATTTTGAACTCTACCAATGCTGAAAAATGAACCACATCCACTGATCGCGAGACTGGAGGTTCTGAAGGGCATAGAACCACCTCTTAATTGTTGTTCTTCCCAGGTCCACCCTGATCGAGGTTGTCCCAGCTACTAAGAACGTATAAAAATACATTCTTATAAAAAAAATAATTACCACCAATATATTTTTGTAGTGAAATTACCGACAATACATTTTAAAATAAAATGACCAATGATATATTTTCATAGCCAAAAGTATCAAAAATGCATTTTATCGTAAATTTACCAGAATGGCGGTGGAGACACGGAAAAATCTGCCTCGTCACTCATGTATCGAAAGATATATGATCGCCTAAGTGTGTATCACGCATGGCACATAACTGACTGACTGACCAGAAATATGTTTTTATGAAAAAATTATCAACAGTACATTTTGTCATCTACAAATTATATACTTAAAAACATATACGCTTGCCCTGAAAGTATAAAATTATGTACGAAGTATCTATAGTTAAAGCCATAAACTTGCGTCCAAAACATATGTTGCTGAAACCATAAAATTGCGTTCAAAATATATGTGGCTGATGCCATAAAATTGCGTTCAAAATATATGTGGCTGAAGACATAAAATTGCGTTCAAAACATGTGGCTGAAGCCATAAAATTGCGTTCAAAATATATGTGGCTGAAGCCATAAAACTGCGTAAAAATATTTAGATTTCAGCATTAAATAAACCATGGAGGTGTTGATATCTCTGTTTCCTAAATCTACTCTTCATCTGTGAGGAAATTTTCCAGCATTCACTGCCTTATAGAGCAGTGGATATTACATTGTACCGTCCATGGTATAGTCAGCATCTTTATGTTGAATCACATCTCGGTTACCACAGGTCACTTCTTCTTCTGTGAGGAAATTGTCCAGCATTCACTGCCATATAGGAAGATTGATATTACACAGCATTTCATCAGTCTTTTGTTTCTAACGAGATTTTTCTGTTAAAACATCTTTCGTTATTCAAATTCGCGTACGAATTCCAGTGCCCCGTTTTGCATGCACTTCCGTATAGTTAAAAAATAGTTAAATTACTGTTTGCTTGATTATCACGTTTCCGACTAGTAGCTCTTATTTCCAGGGTCTAAGATTTGAAATTCGCTACTTACAAAATTTTCCATTACTTTTTTCTAAATAAGCTGTGCTAAATTGCTATACTAATGTAAAGAAAGCTACTTCACTATTTAGTAATACTGTTTTCAGCTATAACACAATCCTTTACGTGTTCCCCAGTGAGACAACACTGTCACAGTCATAAAGTTAATGAATACATCAGAGACTTTAGTATAATTAACGAGGCAAAGAAAAGAATTTATTCTAAATGTCAAGGTTTTCTACGTCAACTGTGGACAGTAAGATCCTGTTTGTATATTTACATTCAACGTTAATTCGCTTAATGAAATGCGAATCGTAATGACATTTGACGCTGATATATCTATTAGTTAGTTGCAAGCTGATCCTAAATTATGAATTCTATACAGAAATAAACAGGTGTTAATTGGTTAATAAACACAATTATAATCTTGGTGCGTTTTCACCTGTTGCTTCAGTCTAATAGAGTTATCGTCTGATGTTTGTCAGAGAACTAATTAAATAGAAATAGCCTCACAATAATGTTAGTCGTTTTATTTGATTTGATATCGTTTGCACTGGAAATGTCGCTTATGGAAATGTAGACTTCATTTAAACCAAATTTTCTTTCTTCAATTCCAAATGAACACAGTTGAATACGTGTTTCAAATTAATAAGCTACTATCTAATGCAAACATTAAATATAGAAGACATGTTTGCTGTAAATTGTTCCCTCTACCAGAAGGAAAGAATCTTATTACATAACGAGTTTGCGAACAAATGGGAATCGAACTTTCTAGCAATGGCTAGAAAAGCACAGTCGAGTTTACAAGCGTATCAGGAACCGTTTGTTTCCCAAGGTATTACTGGGTTGTTTTTTCTAATACTGTATCTCTTCATATCGTAGCTCTCCATAGCTTCCTTTATATTTTAATATCTGTGAATTGCTATGGCGTCTATGGAAAATTAGTGGAGTGGTTTCCCGTTGCCTTCTCTGTTGTTTTGGATTCAGAGTCGTCCTTCAAGAGCCAACAGTCTACCTTGCTATTTAAACAATAGCTGAAAAGAAAAGGGATCTCTTTGAAAAGTGTATTAGAGTAAAAGGGAACGCAACGACCTATCGCTGAATTTAAAACCGGTGGGATTAACCACACATATTTCTCAGAGCATTCTAAAATGCTGCGAAAAAATCGCGGCCTTGTACCGGCTTTGGATAATCCTTGAAGACACATTCAATATATTTTTCTAATCGTATTATTTTTATTTATTTTTTTTTTAATTTATTTATTTATTTTTGTTTGAAGTCCGACTGTTCTGACAAAGTAAAATGGGCAGCTGTTCACGAAAAGGTTCTCCAATTAGTGGTTAACTGGGGCAAGGAATAGCTTGTAAATTTTAACCCTCCAAAACAAAACTGCTTTCGTTTAATCACCATCAGTCAGTCAGTTATGTGCCATGCGTGATACACGCGTAGGCGATCATGTATCTTTCGATACATGACTGACGAGGCAGATTTTTTCCTTCAGTAGATTGTCATTTCTTTCTGCGGTAGACCAGTTGCCATCCAAGCCTATAGAACCCGGTCTGTCCTGATATTTACCCATAGCTAGGGGAGAAGAAGAGGATTCATACCTTTTCCAAGGGATGCAATGGATTCGACTGGAATTCGAACTCGGCTCTCCGATTCCTCAATCCGAGTCGCTACCCATTTCTCCACCGTTTCTGCCTTCCATCAGCATGGCTGATGTTAACTATTAGGAGAACCACTATTTGTGCTTTCTTGGGCTAAGTTTTTCTAATGGCATGAAGTGGAGTAATTACATTATATCAATTGCTAGGTCTACTACTTGCAAAATTGGTCCACTGTTTCGCACCACACAATTTTTCTTGTCAGAATCCATCTTGCACATTTATAAATCTTCCATTCGTCTTTGCATTGAATATTGCTGCTATATCTGGTCTGGTGTTTCTACTATATATCTCACGATTCTTGATAAATTCCAGAGAAGAGTTTGTAATGTAATCGATCCTAACCTGGAATGTTCAACTTCAGCCATTTTCCCACCGCCGTGACGTAACTCACCACTGATGAGCTTTCTAGTACTACTAGATTGCAACTAAGTCTCACTGTTTTAGTGTGGAATTAACTAGATGCAACCGTATGTTCTATTCTAATAGTTTCTTTTGTGTCACTTCTCGACTGTGGAATTTTCTTACGTTTTTTTTTTTTTTTTTTTGCTTTTTTTGTTGTTTTGTCTTGTTTTGTTTTTTGTTTCCCTGTCAACTACAATCCTCAAAGATTTAAATGCAATACCAATCACTATTTTCTGTCCTCCTGAAACCTGTTCTTTTATTGTCCTTTCTCCTGACTACATTTTCCAGTAACCTCTTGCGTCTTAGTGACTTTATCGTCTTGCTTGGGGCGAAATGATTTTTTTTAAATTCTGTGTTGAGGAGTTATCATTCTTTACGTTATTTACACCCAGACTTTTGTCCTCATCATTGTTGTTATTGTCGCAACGTTTCAATCCAGGTTTTTAATGAACAGGAGTAAAGGTTTATTCCTTCTTTTCTGTTAAGGACTGGAATTTAGGTTCCTTTAAAGCTCATATTCTCTTTCACTCTTTGTACCCCCTGTGTCTTTATTGCCTTGGTTGGAATGAAGTGATTAAACAAAAATCAATATGGATTACATAACAATCTAAATAGCAGGGTATACCGTGACTCTAAAATCAAAACTTGTTGGGCGTAGGGCTAGCAGCTCTACCCCGTAAAACCAAAGCACCAACATCTAGTATTCAGTGGCTGTGGTTCTTTGCTCTAAACAGTTTAACACGAAATCAAATACAAGATAATTTAGATACAATTATGAAGACAAATTAACTGTCATATTTTATTATACAAGTTACACTAAAGTTGACATTAAACAACTTCTTCTTCATCTTCTTTTTCTTCTTCTATGTAACGTATCTCTTCAGGACGTTGACGTTCATGGCTCCTCACAATTTCCTGTCGTTTCATAAATTTTGCCTTTTTCTTATCTCTCCTAAACTTTGTTCCGCCAACACAAGCTCGCTAGCTCGGTTATACGTTGTTTTCCTATGTCCCTATTCCCTTTAATCCATCCTGTGAGGATAAAATTTTCCAGACCTCTTTCCTCATTATATAACCTAGAAACTATCTCTTCCTGATGTTAAATATGTGTCCTTTTTGTTTCTATTTTTTCTAAGATTTTGCCGTTGCTCACATGTTCGCGGTCATGGTATTCTCAGCATCCTTCTGCAGAACCATATTTCTTTTGCTTCAAGTCTCTTTTTCATCTGTGAAGAAATTGTCCAGCATTCACTGTCATATAGGAGGACTGATATTACGTAATACGCCAGTACTGTTCTCTTTCCTTCTGACGAAATTTTTCCTATTTCTTAATACTTTGCTTAGTATTTGGAAGGCTTCATTTGTTATTACAATGCGCTTTCGGATTTCAATGTCGCACTTTCCGTCCTCTGTTAAAAAAACTTCCCAGATGTTAGTAAAATTTTCAGAATATATTCATATGATCAAAATATTTCGTGTGTTTCAACTTCTAACATCCCTTATATAAAAAATGATTATTACAATTTGTTTTGATCGTTCGGTAGGCAAGGTATATTGAAGTTTATAAGCAGTAAATTCGACCTTGCCTACCGAACGATTCTTGGTGGCCGAGAGGTTAGGCACGTCGGCGTAAATGACGGTTCCGTATAGGATGCATGTTCGAATCCTGTCCAAGGACGAATATTTTCTATGAAAATTTCTCTGACATTCAGGCCGGTAAATGTTATTTAATACTGTTTATTATAAACAGAGCATTTACTTAAATACTTGTATCTATAAAAAGAACGTTAAACATAAAATGTCTTTAATAAATAAATTGTCGGACTTTGTCCATTTCGTAATATATGACGTCATTTGTTTACATTCGATACAAATGAGCAGTTATGAATGTACGAGATTCATAGAAGATTGAAGTTTATAAGCAGTAAATTCGACCTTACTGTTTATTATAAACAGAGCATTTACTTAAATACTTGTATCTATAAAAAGAACGTTAAACATAAAAATGTCTTTAATAAATTCCTCCTACTGTTATCGGTGGTCTTTCCAGTATTGATTGAAGTTTCTTTCCTTGCCTTTTGTGTGAAGTAGTGTGGAAAGTAAATACCTCAATTATATTTTCGAGTTACATGGGCTTTTCATTTTAGTTGTTGCTGCCACTAAAAGTCCCCAATTATTGTGGTTTCTGTTACTTGGTACTGTTGTTTATGATTCTGTAGCTCCATTTCACGATGTTTAAAGAATGATGATCAAATTTAAGACTAAAATGGTTCTTTTGCTGGTAGACATTTTCAATCATTTTCTTAGAAAACGTTTATATGCAGCTGACCGTTTAAACATTTCTGAATGAGCTTGATGCCACGCAGGACATCCATGTGAAACTCTCGATCTAATGAGTGTATTTAAGAAAATAGCGAAAGTATTTAATGTTTTGGTTTTGTAGCAATATGTGGTGTTGTGTGAAACTACCTCTAGCGCAGCCTATTTCGTGTTCAGTTTCTTTATATACGATGCTAAATTTGATAGCCTTTATATAGTTGATACTGATAATATTTCTTTAGATCATTCTTTAAAAAGACTTAGCTTCTCTCTATAGATTTCCCCTACGCAACCATATTCATTTGGATTTATCTGCTATTAACTCGATTTATCGATTATTATTATTATTATTATTATTATTATTATTATTATCTCCTCTTCTTCGCGGGTTTTCGTTTACAACCGGAGTTCTTGCATTATGGGTATTCTCCATCAAGTAGTACGATAAGGTTGTACCTTTCGCACAATATTTGCAGAACCAAGCAACTCAGACTTCTGAAGCGGCGGGATATTAGACTTTATTCCGATTTTCTTAATGTAGGTCTTTAGGCTCAGTTATATAGACGCCAAAGCCCCAATGAAAATTGGGGAGACAATAGTGGCTTGAACGTCCCACATTCTGGCAACCTCAATCTGGATGTCAGTGTACTTTTAAGTTTTCCAATTTCTTTGGCCTTCATATTATGGTCAACAGGAACAGTCATATCGATGAGGAAGGATTTTTTTTCAACAATGATGATGTCTAGTTTGGTGATCGTAAAGTTGTGGTCTGCTTGGATACTGAAATCGCTTATTTTTTATTGTTAGTTTAGTGGTATATCAACATTTTTATAGGTCATTTAATGCCGAAATTTAATTTTCTTGGGAGCATTAGTAATTTCTTTTACAAAAAATGTATTACTGGTATTTTTTCACTATAAAAATGTATTACTGATATATTTTTACTATGAAAATGTATTGCTGGTAATTTTTACTATTATAATGTATTGCTGGTATTTTTTTACTATGAAATGTATTGCTGGTATTTTTTACTATGAAAATGTATTAGTGGTATTTTTACTATAAAAAGCTGGGACCCTAAAAGTGGCTACCACTTCGGGTCAGGGTGGACCTGGGATCAACAGTAATTAAGAGATTTTTTCACGCTCCTGAAACCTCTCGATCAGCGGCCTTGTTGTCGGATGTAGTTTATCGTCATACCCAGGACAGGATGTTGAAATCCCATAACCATCTTGGTTTGGTTATTTCGGTTACCTTCTCTGGTTTGTGGCAGTACAATTTCTATTCGTAATTCCTACATCAGCACCGATGAAGATGGGAGGTCAATTTATTATGGCGGAGCTTGTATTCTATCTGTGCAAACATACCACAAACGCTATGTGGGAGACCTTTTCCACCCTCTATGCAACACTGTCAGCAATTGTACGAATCCCATTTATTAATATTCTTTCGGACAGAATTAGTTCTTGGGGCCTGGTCTTGGACATTTAACAGTAGGCTTTTGGTCTCCATTTCAGTTCGCTTTTCGACAATCAGTTCCATGAATAAATCAAAACATCAACTTAAATAGTCTCGTCAGATCAAGACTTTCATACAGGGTGTCACGTATGGTGTCAAACTCGTTCATAAATATCTAAACTGCAATATACAACCACTTTCTCAGAAAAATGGTTAAAAATGGCTTCCATCGAATTAAGCCTGTAGGTTTTAGCGAGGATAATCTTTCTTCGGACCTCGTGTACTGGCGCTACAAAATCGTAAAGAACTGTGCTAAATAACAAAAACCACGTCATTTGAGGACTTGTCAACAGCAACAACAACTAAAATGGATATCACATGAGGATAAAATGACATACTCAATATGTTGACAGGCCATACTATTAAAAAAAATTAATTAGGAAACTTCCATCAATACTTGAAAGAGCGATAACAGTTGCTGGACGGACGTATTTTCTTGAAAAACTATTTTCATATTGACTGTATGGTCAATAAATACTTAATGTTTCCTTATAAGGAAATAGATAATAATACCATTATTATTATTATCATTATTATTATTATTATTATTATTATTATTATTATTATTATTATTATTATTGCTGCGTTTGTAATTATTTGAAAAGAGTATTTGTAATTTTATCGCCATTTCTATCAGGTTACAAATATCCCTGTTCATTGTTATCGAAGCGATTTACCGCGGGGGCCACCCGAACCTCTGTGGTTGCTTGTACCACGCTCGAGCAAACAATGGCAATGAGTCGCAATTGGTTTTTGTGGTTGGTCAGCGAAGCCGTAGCAAATTTCTCCTCCCTAGTTTCGTGTGTGTGTGTGTTTTTTTTTTTTATCTTTTATTTTCTTTTGCATTTATATTTCAACTTCCACTGACGGCAACAGTAACAATGCCGAGCACAAATAAAGAAAAGCAGATAAAATAATATGGCGGTGAAGAAGAAGAAGAAGAAGAAGAAGAAGAAGAAGAAGAAGAAGAAGAAGAAGAAGAAGAAGAAGAAGAAGAAGAAGGTGGAAGAGAAAAGGTAGAAGCATTTATTGAGATGTATCAGAAAAAGAAAGAGGAAGTCTAAAAAAAAAAGAAAATAGTAAAGAAGTAAGGACTGGTTAAAAACATAGAGGGATAAAGATGAAAAAATCGTAAAACCTGAAAGAAAGAAAGAAAGAAAGAAAGAAAGAAAGAAAGAAAGAAAGAAAGAAAGTGTTAGCTTTCGGAAAAAAAAGAAATGAGAAAAATATAAGAATTACTGTGAAAAAAGAAACTGAATAATAGTCAGAATAGAATATATCGATGAAACTGACAGAAGAAAGAAAAGAGAAGATGGCTGAGTAAAGGCAGAAGCATATATTGAGATGCATAAGGAAAAAAGAGAGGAAGTCTAAATAAGGAAATCATAAAGCTGAAAGGAAGGAAGGAAGGAAGGAAGGAAGGAAGGAAGGAAGGAAGGAAGGAAGGAAGGAAGGAAGGAAGGAAGAAAGAAAGGAAGGAAGGAAGGAATTGAGTAATAGTCGTTGGAGAAAAGATAAAACTGGCAGAAGGAAAAAGAAAGAAAGAGAATACAAAGAAAGAAAGAAACAAACAAATAAATTCGAAGAAAGTAAGAATATCTTGGCGTTTGGGAAAAGAAGAGATAGTGAGAGAAAAATGCAAGAATTACTATGAAAAAAAAGAAAGAAAGTACGTAATAACAGGAATATCACGAAAAGATGAAGCTGACAAAAGAAAGAAAGAAAGAAAGAAAGAAAGAAAGAAAGAAAGAAAGAAAGAAAGAAAGAAAATGTTAGCCCTCAGGAAAAAAAAAAGAAATGAAAGTATTACTATGAAAATAAGGGCTTGATTAATAGTCAAAGTAGAAGAAAAGAAAACCGAAAGAAAGAAAGAAAGAAAGAAAGAAAGAAAGAAAGAAACATTAAAGAGCGTTTGATTAATTTAAGAAAGAAAAAGAAATACAAGTGCGTACTGTGCCATTTCAGCCACTTCACCACTGTAACCATTCCGACATTAACAAATATGCAATGAAAAATATTCCTCCACAAAAATGTATTCAAGTGTTCTAAAGCATTTTATTATATTTTTCTTTTAACGTTTTACTTTATTTTTATCGTTTTTACTTCTTTTCTTTCGTCATTTTCTTTCGTCCTTTTCTTTTACATCTTCTTAATAGGAAGTTCTGACTGTTCGCAATTTCTGTTTGCTGGAGCCAGGGTAAGCTAATGTGAGACAGATGCAATGAGGCGTCTATTTTTGGTTGCTATTAGTTCATGAAATTTCCGATAGGGGAAGGCGTAGACTGAGCAAAGCAGACACTTCTTTTATGAATCGGAATACATTTAGCTTTAGCCAATTTGGACAATTGAAAAAAGTCTCTTCGTCGAATGTACAGAACAACAAACACCCAAAATACGCACATTTCTTCATTCAGTAGGGCACATGTCACGGCTCATCCTGTTAGGATGTTTCATGTTCCAACTACTCGACGGTGAATTGAGTTTCGATCCCCAAAACAAGCTAACGTTGTTCAATACTTTATTATCTTCATCTTTGTTGCTATTAACATATTCTGAACAATACATTTTTTCTCGGATCTGTATTACACGCTGTAATCACCAGAAGTCATTTCATTTTAATTTTCTTTGTGTGTAGAAAATGACAATCTTAAGAGATTGACACGACTGAATGGTAAGAAATTGTGCTAAAATTATTAGCGGAGAACAAACGAAATTAGAAAAGAATCATGTATTATTATTAAAGATATGCCGGTTGTATATCTCTCGTATTTGAAATGATAATGTCTTCAAGGTTTAATTTTGAACATTTGTTTTAAAAGCAACAAATATGAAGACAATCACTTTACTCAGTCAAGTGGCATATGTAATGTACGCCTAAACAATCATGTCTTTATCGACCTAGGCAGATTTCTCTCAATAGGCCGCCGTTTCTTTCTGCAGTAGACCAGCTGCCAACCAAGACTCTAGAACTCAGTCCGTCCTGTACTCCTGCTATTTAGCTGGGGCGGCGAGAAGCGATGGATCCATGGCTTTACTAAGGGTATTTGCGCGAAAGGGATTGTAATGAAGGAAATGACTAGAATTCGAACTCGACTCTCCGATTTCTCATTCCGAACCGTTATCCTTTACGCCACCCCGCACATCCATGAAGACAATAGTCTGATAAAAATGTCGGAGTAATAGAATACTGAAAATGCTTAATCTTCTTCTCCTTCTTCTCCTTCTCCTTCTTCTTCTAGGAACGCTGTAGCTTCAGAACGTAAGGGAGCATGGCAACCTTCTATACTTTGTAGCTCTTAGCCATGTTTGTTTGTTTCACCATACCTCCCAGGCCCTGTTTTGCCATCCATTTAAACAATCTCGTTCGGTAAGTTACTCACTGTTTACCTCTGTCCCTCTTGCCTTTAATATGCCCTGTAAATGTCAAATTTTTTAAACCTTCCTTTCTTATTATTAGGAAAGAGTACTTGGAGAATTTGACACTCAGATGACATATTGTCCTGGTAATTTACCCACGCACGCATGGCCTTTCCCAGCTATAAATAGGAGCAGGTACTGCCTTTTAGGGAAGTCCCCAGCAGTCAGTTCTGACAGTCGGCCCGAACATTCTTGTTGTAACCCTCTTGTTTGTATATGTTTGTATTACTGTTTCTGTTAATATATTTATTTAACTCAATTCTTCTCTTTCTCTTTTTATTTCTGGCCCTAACAGGGCCACAACACATACTGAAGACAGGAACGAAACAGTGAGTAGCCTACGTACTGATTGTTACTAGTGAGAGTCCTGTCCATAATATAAATATATTGTCAAATCGATCCCTCACTTGTGACTTATCCGTACTTTTTTTTTTTTTTTTTTGAAAATGTCATGTTTGAAATCTTGCTAAGCTTAGTGATAACTGCGTACTACTGATGCTGCGCTGTTCCCAATTCATAATAATGCTATCTCAGTCCCTGTTCTGCTATTCATTTACACAAGTTCGTTAGGTAGGTTTATCGTTGTTTATCTCTGTCACTCTTACCTTCAGTATGGCCTGTAAGTGTCAAATCATTCAATCCTTCTGTCCTTATCATTTGGCCCAGAAAATTCAACTCTTTCTGACAGTGTCCTTTATTTTTCTGCTTACGATCACATCACGTTCAAACATCAATTCTCGTACGATCAGCGAAGTGAAGCAACGTCGAGCCTGGGACGAGCTTGAGAATACCAGAGGCTGTAATGGACAAGGGCTCCGAATTGGGACTGAAAGAGTCGAGTTCCAATTATGGTCGGGTTCATTATATACACTTGTGTGCAAATGACCTTAGGAAAGGTATGAACCCACCTCTTCTCCCCAGTTATGGGTTAATTAGCAGAACTTGTAAAATCATTATTATCTCCCAAAAATTTACAGAATATATCTTTAAGAAAGAGTTAACATTTACGTTTTCAAACTTATATATATATATATATATATATATATGGGGGGTATTTAGGCAGCAATCCTTCTTTCATGAAAGATTCATGAAACATGACAGACAAGGTGTTTGATTAAGTGTTTTATATATCTTCTCATATAATATTTTTTCTTTTTCGTAGATAAATTATAGAAAAACTGTCCAAATGTATTTACAAGTGCTTTGATATGTTGACTGTGTTTTGAAAATAAGACGTTCTATAATGATAAATGCATACGTACATACAACAATCCATTTCCAGTTAACAGTAAATATAATTCATCCTCGATAACGGCTAGAGGTATAGACGAAAGCGCTTGAAAAAATCATTAGGTTTGGTCCGGTCTTTTGTAAGACAGTATGTATATATGGGGAGGGAATATACATATACATGTGCAAGCTAACAGAGACACGCACGCACACACGATACACAAAAAATGGAAATATATTTGACAGTCTCAAGGGTAATGTAGGGATAAGAAAACATCTCTCATCAACACATCTATCATCACCACTACTCAGACCAAACCTAATGATTTTATTACCACTTAGACAGAAATTCACTTTTGTCAACAGTCCGGAAATTAAATCAAAGCTCACTACAAATATAGAAAACGAAAAATGAAACATTAAAAGAACCAAAGGGAAATTTATTCCTTTAAAAATGTATTCCTTTTATTTGCCTGAAGAAGGTCACGACACCAGAAACACGTGTAGCAGAAATATGCAGAATAAAGTATAATATATACATTAAAACAAATTCAAAACAAATTATAAACAAAAACGTTTGCGGTTTCCCTCCTTTTTCTAAATATATATATATATATATATATATATATATATATATATATGGGGGGAGTGCCGTTGAATAAGACTGTCTAGGTACTTATATTTAGGTTTTATAATCATCAAAGAGACCTCTTTCTACTTGTCGTTAGCATGGATGATGCTAACCTCCACGAGAGCGACTTCTCGGGCTAACATTCTCGTCTCACATAAATTGAAAAGATTATATTGAATCAATTGCTAGGTCTTCTGCTAGGAAACTTTGTTCCCCGTTTTGCACTAGACAGTTTTTCTCACGAGAATCTATCTTATACGTTTACCATTCATCTATACTTAGAATATTGCTGCGACGTGGGGTCTGATGTTCCTGATATATATGTAGATATTCTTGATAAAATCCAAATGATTTCGGATGAGACTGAAAGTACTTGTGAAAATAAAATGAATAAAACAAAAAAAATAACTACGTTGCCTTCCTTAATGAATTTAATATCAACATTAAGAAATCGATCAGAGAATTCGAGAAGATCACAATAAAAATAAATAGACATAATATGTCCAGATTATTTAACCAAAAAATTTGAATTAAGATACGTTGCTTAAATGTATGTGTGTGTGTGACAGGTATAATTTGGCAAACGGTCAACTGGAAGTAAAAAGAGTAGGGAGATTGTATAGCACCAATATTGCAAGTAATAAAAGCTTGATTGCATTAAAAATCAGCATTCAGAATATACACTTTTAATTGGACTCGAACAATGTATATCGGTGACAATAGAAAATGCACAACTACCTCAGCCGCTAACCAGATTCGGCACATATATCCCCCCCATACACAAATGAAGATAAATGTATACAATATGTATTTTTTAAGTGTTGTATTTTTTTCTCGGCCTCCATACTTATACAACTGTTTGTTTTTTGGGTTTTTTTTGGGTTTTTTTTACGCATCCAGTTTCAACAGAGAGAGATATGGAGACAGCAGAAATGCTTAATCAAACCTCCATATTTAATGTAAATGCATGTGTGTGCATATATGTGTGTTGAATCTTAACGTAATCGTTAATCTGCTCTCTGTGTCTCTCTCAGTCATGGCTAGTCCCAAACGTCCATGGTGAAAACAGCACAATGAAGGTTAACCGAGTCGTTTAGAAAGCTAGTCGGCACGCCATTGCAACATGCCAGATTGACATGGCTGATAACCTGGCAAAATAATTCACCGCCGTTGAAGTGATTTCCTTTCGTTGTTCATGGCCGAACCTGGTTTTTTTAAATGTCGGCCAGGATTTTAATGAATAGCCATGGACAGGAAAAAGGAGACATTAAAAGAAAACTCGAAGAAAAACAAAACAAGTAAACAAGACAGTAAGCAAATAAATATGAAAACAAAGAGAACATTTCGTTTCGCACAATGAAAATGATCTTTAAATAAAGACTCAGAAAATATTTGCTTAAGAAGACATGGACATAAAATCCTACGACTGTTGCCCGACGAGACAGACTGATAAGCACTTCGAGGGTTTACCTGATAGACATACATAGCAACTGACGGAGTGTTAGATATAGACAAATAATGATTGATAGATGTAGAAATATTGCAGAGAAGATTTAATGAATGTACCGACTGCTAAAGGTATATAATAAGTCTGGATAACGCTACTGAACTGAGATTTAAAGTCTCCTATCTTACAATTAAAAATGCGAGCCATTTCTGCGGACTGAACTCAGAATGTCATAAACAAACTCTGCTTTCATCTGCTTCAAAATTGTCTGTGGGCATTTGAAACACGTGCATAAATTGACTAGTTAATTATGGAAAGATTGTCTAGACTCAATCGGTCAAACTGCCTATCTACTTTGAAAGTTAGTATTTAAAATACTGGATTTTACCTTGCCTCAAACACTTAACAACAGCACTGGGGCGAAGAAATGGTAATATTAGCCGTTTTTTTATAAGGAAACATTCGGCATTCATTGACCAAACAGACAGTGCTGCTGTAGGTTGAAATCTATAAAATCTTTCTGTTAGAATAAATTTTCAGGAAAATATGTTTCTCAAGTCCAGTCGCTGTTATCGCTCTTTCCATTACTGAAGGGGATTTCCTTCCTAACATTTTATTTGAAGTCGTGAGGAATATCAACATCTTGACTATACCATTATTTTCTTTTCGAGTTACGTGTAATATACCTTTTAGCTGTTGCTACTGTTTAAAGTCCACCGGTGATGTGGTCTCTTTTATCTGGTACAGTTTTTTTGTTTGTGATTCTGTAGCACCAGTGACACAAGGTTCAAAGAAGTGTAGACGCAAAGGCTTCATTAAAAGCCATTTTTAACCATTGATCTAAAAGATGATATACGGCTTACAGATATTTCTGAACGGGTTTGGCGCCATGAATAACATCCATAGAAAAGTCCCGAGCTGGCGAGGCTATTTAAGAATATGTCTTGACTTTTCAGTTTCTTTTTTTTTTGTTTTTTTGTTTTTGTTTTTTTTTTGAAGCAGTTTGCAATGTTGGGTGAAACAACTTCGAGGGCAGCATATTCTATGTTTAATTTCCGGGTGAACAAACTCAGTATTTTCTTATTTACGTAATGTGAGAGCAATAAAATAATATTACTTTTTACCCACTCTTCATTGTTGTTGTTTATTTAAGAATTTCAGTCATGCGCGTTTTTCTGGTCGATACATCCATGTCAGGGACCAGGCTGCTGACGGCTTCTTATTTTTATTTATTTATTTATTTTTTTTTTTAATCATTTCACTCAAAGCAAGCTACAAATGCTACAAAGAAGCCGGTGACTGAGAGAAAAAGAGAATGAGAAGACGCTAGTCAGGCGAAAGATGGTTAAAATAACAGGATTCAGGAAGACAGATGGCGATTGACGTTACATTTAAATTTTTTGAAGAGCGTAGATGACAGGGAAG
>OZ010577.1:31721580-31741580 GCA_963932145.1 Acanthosepion lycidas | reverse complement strand
TTAGTTTTTCATGGTTAGCTATGGTTTTTGCTGTAATGAAATTGCTTATTTTTTGAAAAAAAGATCAATTTACGATCTTGGCTGATGGTAAAATTTAATTAATTAAGGTCAAGAAACACATTAATTTTACGGTAGGCCGAGCAATTTATGTCAGCCACCTATTTTTATAAGAAAAAATATTTTTGAGTCAAAAATTTTAAAATACATGTACTGAAGTTTTCCAATTTTATTCTTTATTTTCAACTTAACGGATAAAATTTATTGGTAATACACTTTAGTAAACCCAATAATTATGGTGACATAAAAAAAAATGGAACCCTAAAATATTGATGTGTGATATTCATAAATTTATTCCATCACTTTTTCCCTTCCGTACGGAACGAAACCAACCACATTGAGAGCATTTTGTTTTCACTGTTAGAAAGAAACGCCAACTAAGACATCCCAGTTAAATGCACCTATTCCATTGCACATGATACTGCTAGAGTAACAAAAGGGACTTGAATAACATTGAACTTGACAATCAAGAAAGAAATTTTTACCATAGTTCTTATGTTCTCGAAGGTTTTATGTCTCCTGTTAGTTTATTAAATGATTTGTTGGTCTTGATATATTCAATCGTGTTATTTTTAAAGACGTAGGGTCTGATTTTTATTGCAAAAATAGTATTTCTCAATAAGCAGACCAATATTTCTTGGTTTAAATAAAAATTAAGAGGTTTCTAAGATTTCATTTTGATAAATATTGCAATCTGTCAATCAAATATACAGAAAACCAATGAAAAAATGTTTTTTCCAAAAAACGGCAGCTAATCAAGAAAAAGTAAGCTCATTTTCAGATTCAGCGCTAAAAATAACGTTTGGTATCTCGACACCATTTCAATTTTTTGTTTTACTGACCAGTGTAATTTGGTGTTTTTCCATGTCGACGGTATGATATATGATGCGTTTCATTCCTTAGGACTTCACCGGACTGGGTTTGTTAACGTTGATATGACTACATATGCGCAAGTTTGGCATAAAAAATGCTACTCTAATTGAAAGAGGAAATGATTCACTAAGATGAAAATAGCTAGAAAGTGCTTTAATCACTAATTCAGCCACATTAAATTTAAAGTCCAGTTCTTACAACGTTTCACCATTTTTGGCAGATTTTCTGTTATCACAATGTGCGATATTTAAAAACAAGGATGATGGAAAGAAAAAATATATAGATGAATTTGGCTAGATTTCAAAACAAATTTTTTTTTTTTAAATTCGAAACTACCAGGATACAAATATTTAAGTAAATGCTCTGTTTATAATAAACAGTATTAACGACATTTACCGGACTGAATAATGTTTATTATAAACAGACCATTTACTTAAATATTTGTATCTATAAAAAAGAACGTATAAACATAAAAAATATCTTAAAATAGTTGTCTGACTTTGTCCATTTCATAATATATATATATATATATATATATATATATATGTGTGTGTGTGTGTGTGTGTATGTGTGTGTATAATCTTTCAAGTGAAGTAGTAATTCAGTACATATGTGGATATGTATGCGTATACATACATTATATATATATATATATATATATATATATATATATATATAAATTTGGGTATATGATCCCGACAGAGTCATAAATTGTTGACAATAGGAAAAACGTTCATGTAAGTATATTTCGAAATATAATGTTTTATATTTAAAGCACGTAAAAACTTTATTCTTTCCGTCAACATATTTTTCCAAAATTATTTTTACTTAATATAGCGTCTTTTACATAATGTAATAATTTCAATTGTTAACAGACACGGAAAGAAAACTACAAACTCTCCTTCATAAGGTAGTGAAGGAAAGCGAGAAGAAAGGACTAAGCATAAACTGCAAGAAGATACAATGTATGGTTGTTAGCAAAAGGATAACCCCAAAATGCAAATTACAAATCGGATGTACCAAAATCAACCAAGCACAAAAATTGAAATATCTAGCAACTGTTTTAACAGAGGACGGAAAATGTGACAATGAAATCCGAAGTCGTTTTGGGATAGCCGAAGGGGCATTCCAAAACCTAAGCAGAGTATTAAGAGACAGAAAACATCGTTAGAAACAAAGAAAATGGTACTGAACTCTTACGTGGTTCCTCTTCTAGTTATATACGAGTGATTGCTGGACAGTTTCCTCAAAGATAAAGAAGAGACTTGAACGAAATAAATGTGTTTCTACAGAAGGATACTGAGGATTCCATGGATTGGAGATGTGAATAACCATGAGCTTTTAGAGAAAATGGAAATCAAAAGGAAACTAATACTTAAGATCAGGAAGAAACAGCTTAAATTTCTGGTGCACATAATGAAGAAGAGAAGCTTGGGAAATTTGATACTCACAGGTCAAATTGAGGGCAAGAGGGACAGAGAAAAACAATGCATGACCCACTTGACGAGCTTGGGAAAATGGATGGCGGACCAAGATTTAAAAATAACGAAAAGACAGAATTTATTTAGAGCTGCAAGAAACAGGAAATTGTGGAGAGCCATGATCGGCAACGACCTAAAGGGGGGACACGGCACATAAAGAAAGAGAGAGAATAAATTCAATTGAATTTCCTAAACCACTGATGATACGTCCTGGGTATGACGATAAACTACGTCCAACAGCAAGTCCTCTGATCAGGAGGTTTTGAAAAGCGTGGAACCACCTCTTAATTGCTGGTGTTCCCAGGTTCACCCTGACCCGGGGTGGTAGCACTTGTTATGGTCCCTAACTTTTCCATTTAATTAGAAAATGTAGTTTATCAACAAATGTTTCGCAAATATATTTTGATTAAAGTAACAGTATTTTATATTTTTAACCCTTTTGTAGCTGTTCTTAAGATTTTGACCAGGAGGTGAATATGGATGGATTCTCCCGTCGTTCAAAACAGTTGAATATTCAGTAACTTCTAAGTTTTCACTAAATAACCTGTACATGTGAACTGTTCAAAGTGGCCAATTGACTCTGCCCTGCAATGCACACTATCACCATCGAAGCACCATACTATGTAGTGGTGTAATGTGTGCTACATGTAAGATGATGCTACAATCAAAGGCTTTTTGAATAGGAGTTTCCCATCTCGGAGCTGCATGTTGGCCGTTGCCTCCTATAAGAAGCTAGTCCACCCTTTGCCAACCTACTCCAGGTTGGTTTGAATTCAGTTTTGCTTCTCCTAACCATGGCTATATGGATCAGTCTGTCCTGCTATTTAATCCATAGTTGGCGAGGAGAAGAGGTGGTTCCACATCTTTCCCAGCTCAGCACTCATTCCGAGCCGTTATCAATTATACTACTCACACATCTATGCTTACAGCACCTGGTATTCCCAGGCGGTCACCCATCTAGGTACTGACCAGGCTCGACGTTGCTTAAATTCAGTGATCGTAGGGGGAACCGGTGTTTCAACGTGATGTGACCGTATATATATATATATATATATATATATATATATATATATATATATAGTATGTGTATTTGAACAGCAAACCCTCTTTTATACAAGTTCCATTAAGGATGACTAACAAGGTACTGTGATCAAGCTTTTTTATCCACTTTTTTGTGTCTGTATAAGTGCTTTCTTTTGTGGACATAAAGCGTGTAAAGATTGTCCAAATCTCTATCTATAAAAGGCAGGATGTGTGTGTGTGTGTGTGTGTGTGTGTGTGTGTGTGTGTAACGAATGCACGGCCGTAATTTTCGACGGATTTACACCAAAATTTACATGACCATGCTCCAAGTTAGCGAAAAGGCCAAGACCGACATTGCATTTCCCAACTGCCATCGATAGTGAAAATAATCGATTTTTCATGCTTCTACGGTAGTTTTCATGTAGTTTACTGCCATTTTCTACTGGCCAGAGTGAGAGCCTATAGCTGGCTATAACGAATAGACAGGAAGATCCTATTGGCCAGCGTAAGAGCCAACAGCTGACTGACACGAATGTTAACTAGCATGCTAGCATGCCAAACAAATCGATAGCTGCATTCGTCACAAGTGGGAAAAATTTAAATCTGCATGTCATTTTACTCCAATTGGCTCATTCGCTTGCTTAAAATCAACGTTGATTCTGATTCCTCAGAACTGGGTTGGGTGTGAAAAAGTATTTTTTGTTAACATTCTTTTTTCATTCGGTTTTTCCAGTTACGAGTCCTTTTTTAAAGCTGATCGTTTTGTGTTCATTTTGTTTAGTTCTTTTTTCGTAACAGATTTAATGTTTAGTATAGAGCTTAGAAAAAATTCGCAGCGTGAGATAGGCAAGAAGTAAGGCATGTAGCAACATCAGCACGGATAAGGGCACTCCTTTAAATGCAAGGAAGAGCAAAAATATTTTAAGTCAAGTGATAGCGATTGCTGTATGAGTCGTACGATTTTTGAATCAAGCACCGGCAACGCCGGGCAACGCCGGGCCATGCTGCTAGTGTTCTATATATCCGAGCGCTTACTTCTATTATTTTAGCCATTATCAAGGATGGTTTCATTTTTAACTGAATGCCTGGATTTTTTTAGGTATGTATCTAGAGTTATAAGAGTGTTTTCTTTTTTCAAACACAGTCAGTAAATTGTGGCCGTGTTCACAGTAGATGTTATTGAGTGTTGGCTTTTTTTTTTTTTTACTATTAGCGCTTCCATTATTGTTAATCTTTTCTTACATGTAGATGAGACTATTCTACAAGTTTGTTGTGGATGGAATTCGGTAGGTTTCCTTGTACGGTGGAGTGGGTAGCGGTTCGGACTGAGGAATCGGAGAGCCGATTTCAAATTCCATTCGAATCCATTACATTCAATTACGTGCTAATACCCTTGAGAAAGTTATGAATCCTCCTCTTCTCCCTCCAGCTATGGGTAATTAGAAGGAGAGACTGGATTCTAGAGTCTTGGATGGCAACTGGTCTAGAAGAAGGACAACTCTGAATTCAAAACCTGCGGAAGTGCACCAGGTCTCTGTATTCGGCTCCTCAAAAAATGTAGTTGGTTCTGCACAAAACCTTCACCACTATAATCAAATCATATGTGCCAGTGTTTGGCTGTCGGTTCATAAGAACTGAGTTGCTGAGCCTCATACGTCGAATACGACGGGAGAACCCACCATATATATATATATATATATATATATATATATATATATATATATATATATATATATATATATATATATGAGCGTGTGTTGTAAAGGCTGTGTGCTCTTTTTCGGCATGGACATACGCCTCTGTATTAATATTATCATTTTCCTTTCTTTCCTTTTCTTTTTTCTTTTAATGGTTGCTTTGAAAATAGTGCAAAGAATAAGTGTCCGTCGGACGTGACTGTTTCTCATTGGCCGCTCAACTAAGTGACAAGTGCTATCATTCCGCACATACGTCTGTTGACAGCATCAGAATAAATTTATAAGTTCTGAACGAGTGATTTATATAAAAGGAAAAATCTAAGTGTAAAACATGACTGTTTTATTGCTGAATCTTGATTTTATTTAATTTGCAAGTAGTAAACAAATAAATCAGGTTTAACTATCAACTGACTTCCTGTGTTCTAAATCAGTAACGATAAAAAAAAAATCACAACTTAGGCAGTTCAATTGATGACAAACATATTTTTATATGAAAGTTACTCCGAAAATCATTCTCGAAAACAGTTATCTTTTTCATATATCTTCATAAACTGCGTCACTTACCGTTCATAGAACATCCTTCAGTAATCGTCTACATTATATGGTTCTTGAGCCTTGTATGGGGTGAATATTAGTAGAATAATATCGATTATCAAGCAAAATTCGTTTATTCTATTAATGTCACGACCTTCCTTTACTTTTACCTAATGTTGCTATAATGGGAATTAATATCAGGTATAATTTTTAGTTATGTATCATAGTTGAAAAGAAAGTCATGTCGCATGTGTGTGTGCGTTTGTGTGTATGCGTCCTTTACAGATTACTTAAGATCACGGTGGATAAATTTTGTATCGGTTCTAACCTTTTAAACCGAGTTTAAATCCCAACTATATCAGACTTTGTATATTGTATGATTTCAAAAAAGGCCCTTCAGCAACGGATACAGCAAGAAATATACGACAAAATTTAACAAACGTGCCCGCAAAAAACAAAAAACAGTGTGTCAAAAGGACTGTTTTTATCTTGATACCATTATAATTGTATACTCCTTCGCTAACGTTTAATTTTTTTTTTTTTTTAAAGCCATTTTTTAATATTTTAGTAAAAACCAAACATGAGAAACTGGATTTACACAATTTTTCTCGAGAACTGTCAATAAAAATGTTAAACTCTATTTATTTATTAGGCTGTTTAGTTACAATAATAATTTTATAAAATGATATAAATAATATAATAATATAAAATTACCAATATGTGAACCAACTGTAATACAACATTTATTATTTACGATATTATAACTATGAAAACATTTTTATTCATAGATTTATAAAAGTCTAGGAGGTATAGAACTAGAAAATTTAAATAAACGCATAACGAGAAAGAGTAAGTATACAATAATAGCGAAGCCAAGAGAAAAATCCTCCTTTTTACAGTTTATGACAATGAATTTTGTAATTATCGAGGTAGCCACAGATGATTTGGCCAGTTTTGATTAAAAAAGATTTCCCTCTATACCACACCTTGTCAAAGACCTTCTAATGCGATCATCCTTGAGATGTATAGATTGTCTAGTGCCTCACTGGTTCTGTGAGTAATGACAGGATATAAGCATGGGATCGAACCGACCGAAACCCGTACTGCCAGTCGCTCAAGAGGTTGTCCATACTGAGGTGATCAAGAACAACCTTCTTGATTATAGACTCAAAACGTTTGATAATGACACTGAGATGGGCGATACTGAGACGAGTATAATCGCTCACCCGCATTCTTAAAAACGGAGCATACACTTAACACCTTCCATATGCTTGAGAAGGATTTCTCTTTCAAGCAACGGTTAAATAGTTTTGCTAACATCGGGGATAAGTCAGGGTTAATATTCTTAAGGACAACAAAACTGATTTTATCTGCGCTGGTTGTCTTCTTTGGGCCAAGGCTTTTCATGAATCTTGAGACTTCCTTGGCTGTGATAAAAATATTACTAACTTTGTGCTCCGTGAGAAATGGGAAGTTAAAGGCAAAGATCATCGTAGCAGAGAGTTTTGCCTTATCTAACGACGTTGAAATTGTCTGGGGGCTATTTATGATAGTAATCATTGACGCTTTGTCGCTATTGAGAATTTTGTTGGAGATTTTTCAGTACTTTGGGCATCCAAGTTGTTTGTTTTCGACATTGGCCTGGACTGCTTGTATATATCTACACTTTGCATTTTTGTAGAGTGCGGGCCGCTATGAATACACAGCACGCGTATCCCACTATACCATTCCCTGTTATAGGTATTGTAGTAGTGGGTCATGGTAATCTATGACTGCAGCACATTCAGAGATGCACCAGGGCTGGCTGTGTGGGCTTTACTGGAATTCTTTCTCGGGTATAAAGATTTACATTCCAGAAAACATCCATTCGGAGATGAGGGGCGACAGTTTTGAAGGCAGTATGTTGTAATAGGAAATGAGGGGCGACAGTTTTGAAGGCAGTATATTGTAATAGGAGATTAGGGCGACAGTTTTGAAGGTAGTATGATGGAATAGGAGATGAGGGGCGACAGTTTTGAAGGCAGTATGTTGTAATAGGAGATGAGGGCGACAGTTTTGGAGGCAGTATGCTGGAATAGGAGATGAGGGCGACAGTTTTGAAGACAGTATGTTGGAATAGGAGATGAGGGGCGACAGTTTTGAAGGCAGTATGTTGTAATAGGAGATGAGGGCGACAGTTTTGAATGCAGTATGTTGGAATAGGAGCTTCCGCATTCTGAAGCTGTCGGCTTTCGTGTACCAAAAAATTGTTCTATGGAACGGTATATCAAGGGATGCCATTGGCTTGGTATCGACTTTAACAATGACTAGTGAATGGTCTGAAGTGTTTGGGAGAGTATTGTTCAAGGCAGGGTGTAAGGAAGATATCTAGGAAGTTCGTTTGATGTGCTGTTACATCGGAAGCACGATTGGGCTTTTCAAGGGTAAGTTCGTAGTCGATGGAAAAGTCTTGGCAGCTTTTTTTTTGAGAGCGCTAACAAGTCTAGTCACTCTTTATGGTGTATATTAAAGTCACCACAAATATGAATACTAGCTAAGGGATACTCAGAAACGATATTATCGATCGTCTCGGCTATTTTGTCGAACATTACAGTTCCGTCATCCTGTGGACGATAGTGTATGATGATGAAAGAGGTACTGTGAACAGGTGCTAAGCACATATACCGGACATCAGGGACTTCGTTTTTTATCTCATATCATCTGATCCATAAATTGAGGTATTTAAAGTTATTAGTATTTATTCATTCCACTCGTTATTCTTTTTTTAATCATTTCAACCCAAGGCGATAAAACCACCAAAACTAAAAAAGTCGTTTACATACAGTGAAAGAAACTAGGAAAACTTTATCAAGGTCAGGGAACAATAAAAAGAAGAGGATTCAAGAGACAAAAGATGACGATTAATATTGCATTTAAACTTTTGATGATCATAGTTGACAGGGAAGCAAGAAGTCGATAGAGAGTTCCACAGGCGATAAGTGCGAGATGAGAAACTTTTAGCTTTATATATAACAATTTCAAGAGTAAAATAACGAGACCTTGTTACCAATCTAGTACTGTACTTATATTCGCGAAGACGAGGTACCAATGAGGAAAGATTATCAGAAAAATAGCCATGAAAATAATTGTAGAAGAGGCAAAAGGAAGCTATGTTACATTGGCGGGAAAGTGGCTGAAGCCGAGATGCCGCAGCAAGACCAATAGCATTGCAGTTTCATTTTTGAATTTTGTCAAAAATCTCTAGATATATAGCTACAGCACCAGACCAAACATGACAGTAATAGTCAATGCTGGGACTTAGAAATGTATAAGATTTATTTTGGTGACAAATATTTTCTAGCATGACACGATGAACCAAATTTCCTATCGACAGACCTAGAAGTTGATTTCCAATTTAAGAATTCTGAATTTTTATGATGAATTCAAGGTGTGCCATCACTGCTTTCATTCCAATTCCAGAACAAAGTTTCTGTTTTCGAAGTTCTACTTCTTGGAATACTTCATAAAGAATGTGAATCTCATTAAAATCCTGATTATCCAAAGCATGAATACTTTTGGAAAGTAACGAAGTAGCAAAAATAAAAATAGATAATTTATTAATGATGAAGACAAACGCTTTATATATTACCGGTTTATGAGCTGATAGAATGCAGAAACTTTTTAAAGAGACATGCTGCCTATATCCGAAAGTCAGTCGTAATTAGTACGTTTCTAAACGAACGTAGGATTTTTGTAAAAACAGCCAACAAACATCGACCAAGGCAAAATGAAATGGATAAAAAAAACATGCAACCACTTGTCAATTTAATTTTATTTTTGTTATGCAACTTTACTCTGTTTCTTGTCTTCATACACGCTGTTAAAAAAACTATTTCAAAAAATGTTATCCACTAAAACATAACGCCTGAAGTAACAAAAATATGGAGTTAAAAGTAAATACATTAATTCTTTATATATATATATATATATATATATATATATATATATATATATATATATATGTATTCATGAATCATTCATACAAAAAACAAATATAGAGGTTAATGATTTAAATGGCGAGAATACATCGTCGTAAACAATATAATAAGATACATCAACCATTTCTCGGCATTTAAATCATTAACCTCTATAATTGTTTTTGTATGAATGATTCATGAATTTATAAATTATATTTGCAACTTTTAATTTAAATTAATATATATATATATATATATATATATTGTGTATATTTAGGCAGGATGTTTCCTACTGATATCGCCCACTGATTCAAGTAAAAAAATAAAATTAATCATCCACTATACTAAATTTAATACAACCAACCTAGTTGTCCAAAGCAACTCTTCTCCACCAACTAACATCTTGCAAAAAGCCAACATTGTATATCATTTTAAATGTCCTTTAGTAGAGTTTATCTCTGATAGAAATTTCAATACGTACGTTGGCTTTATTACGACGATACTAACAAAAAGGCTTACATTTCATTTCGCTGAACATAGCTCAATACATCAGCACTTAAAGGAACACTCATGTCACAGATTAGATGGATATTAGTTGAAAATACATCTAAGTTACATAAAACAATAACAAGCAAAAATTAAAAATCCTTGAAGCCCTTTATATAAGAGAGTTAAAGCTCAAAATTAAATAAAGTCAACTATAAGTATAGCAACAAAGTCCTTAAATGCTTATGAAAAAAAAAACTTTTATGCGTATGAGCAAAAACAAAAAAGTTACTTTATTTAAACTGAAAAAAAAAACAAAAGAACACGAACTTTGAACTTTGAAATCCAGAACGTTGCATAAGCAGTAAAAAAAAAAACAACAGAGACAACCTAACCCCCTGAAGATGGTCTCAGATGAGATTGAAAGTACTAGGGAAAATAAAAACTATTCGAAAGAAAATTTTGATATTTTCTTTTCTCAATTTTCTAATTCTACCAAAAAATTAATCCCCAAACCTGAAAGTATCACAACGAAAACTAATCGACATTATATGTCTAAATTATTTAACCAAACCTGTTTGAACATATATATATATATATATATATATATATATATATATATATATATATATATATATATAATAGCAGGCCACTCGTATTCGCGGATACCAGTCTATTAGGGCGGCTAGCCAATCCCTATTGCAGACGCTCGCTCGGGTGTATTTGTGTTTGCTCAACACCCACAGAGACCATCTGTGGTTTATACTGCAACTATGCTGAGCAGACCTTAGTTACAGTTTCTGGAAGAGAGCATGTTGTCTAGCGTGATCAGCAATTTGAACTAGGCCAATACACTCAAGCCCTCGTCTATGTTGGCTTGTGACTTCGTGCTAGCACAGCTATCGACGGCCCCCAAGGGTTCCGTCTACCCAGTTTCCCTTACAAGGCTTGGGTCAACCCGTGGTATGGTTTTCAAGCACTTTTCAAAGGTGCCGCACGCTGGAATCGACTTCGGTCCAGTCCGATAACTTCAGGAAGTCTCCTTCCTGACAAATCGACTATGGTCTCGATCCAGGTCTCATGGTCAGAAAGCGAACGTTCTTACCACTCGGCCACGCGTCTATACATACATATATATATATATATATATATATATATATATATATATATATATATATATATATATATATATATATATATATATATATATGTGTGTGTGTGTGTAGGTGGGGAAGGGATGTACATAGGATTAAAATCTGTCTCTGAATCACGGAACGAATACCTTGGCCTTTTGTCTTCTCAAATATTTTCGCCAATAAATATATCTTTCAAAAATTCACTAAGAAAATTGGACTTAGCTGATTTCTAGCTGAAACTCTTCGAAACAATATCCCATAATCAGCATGGGCGCAATAAAATCCCTGCCAACTTTCGCGTCTTCCAATCTCTGTCAATTTAGCTTTCAATTTATTAAATAATAAAAAAATATGGATGTGGAATTTCGAATAGAAATTTCGGTTTAACTTGAAACTCAGCCTGTCTTCTTTTCAGCCAATGATGAAAAAGCTTGAAACAGACAAGCAGTGTCAAATTTCGCATTATTTTGCCTCTTTGCCTAATAAAATTTGATTTTAAAAAAAAAAGGTTGTCTCTCGTCGAATATATTAATAACAAAAGAGCGGAGACAGACGATAAAAGTTTGAAGAACACTGACAGAGAATAAGTGAGGGATGTAAGTCAGGCGAAAGATATCAATAATTGTACGCTTAAAACAGAGACAGACGACCGGAAAAGGAGGAAGTAGCCTCGCATGATAGAACCAGCAAATAAAATGTGTCAAAAGACAATCTGTTCTTCTGGTAGACATTTTTTAGCTTCCTTTTCGTCTGGCGTCTCCACCCTTTCCTGATCAACAATCATCACACACGTGCGATTCCTGCCGCAGTAAACAGACGCATGCGAGTTTTGATGAAAGCTGATATATTTTCATATGCTTATAAATTGTCTCATTTTCTTGGAATCATTCGTGAATGCCGGTAGGATTTTGTTGATGAAAAAGGGATAAAAAAAAAACACAGATTTGCAACTAAATATAGAGCAATGCACACGGGAAGCATGTAAGCATAAAAAGGGGGAGAAAAACGAAAGAAAAAAATCGAGTAAAGTTTAAAAGGTAAGAGAAAAAAAGTGAATATATGTATATATATAGAGAGAGGGGGGCGTGAGAAAGAGTGTATGGCACGATTTAAGAGCCAGGTTTGAGAGGAAAAGATGCCGAAGGGGAAACGTTGTAAGAAGGAAAAGCAAAAGAAAAGGAAAATGAGAGAGAGAAATGAAGAAAAAGAAGTCAGAATACATGAAATGGAGAGGAATAGGTGATAATAATAAAAGAAAGAAAGAAAGAAAGAAAGAAAGAAAGAAAGAAAAAGAAAGAAAGAAAGAAAGAAAAAAAGAAAAAGTGTTAGCTATCGGATAAAGAGGAAATCAGAAAGATATAAGAATTGCTGTGAAAAAAAACTTAATAATAGTCGTATTAGAAGAAAAAGATAAATGTGAGAGAAAGAAGAGAATTCAAAAGAAAGAAAGAAAGAAAGAAAGAGAATTCGAACAAAGAAAGTAAGAAAGAAAATTCGAAAAGAAAGAAAGAAAGAAAGAAAGGAAGAAAGAAAGAGAATTCGAACAAAGAGAATTCGAACAAAGAGAGAAAGAAAGAGAATTCGAAAAGAAAGAAAGAAAGAAAGAAAAAGAAAATTCGAAGAAAGGACGAATATCTTGGTGTTTGGGAAAAGGAGAAGAGGTAATAAGAGAAAAATATAAGAATTACTATGAAAAAAAAAGAAATTCCGTGATAATAGGAGTATCAGGAAAATATAAAGAAATCAATAAAGAAAACTTCGAAGCGAAAGAAAGAAAACTTCGAAGTAAAAGAAGGAAATAAAATTAGAAAATGAAAGAAATTAAGTGAAAATTTTACAAAATTGAAGAAGAGAGGAACATAATTAGAACAATTGAACAAAATTGAAAGAATGAGTGTAAATTAAAAATGGATAAGTCAAAGAAACGGAAGAAAAGAAGAAAAAACTAATTAAATAATCAAGAAGAGAATAAATATTGAGCAGGAAAAAAAACACGAAAAAAAAAAGATAAATAAAAAAGTAAAAGAAGAAAAAAAAGTGAAGGCAATCTATAATAGAGAAGTGAGTGATAAATGCTTTCAGAAGAGATAAAATGACTGCGACTTATTTTTTAGAATGAAATTGTTTTAGTTGAAATAATGTGTAATAAATAAACGTCTTGGATCAAAGAGAAGGTTGGATCTGAAAGCAAAAAAAAAAACAGCGGTAATGCTTGAAAGAATTATAACTCTGTTAAAGAATAGTTAAACGAAACAGATGAAAATGAAAAGAGAGAAGAAGGAAAGGGATTCTGGTATTGAAAGGGAAAGTAGAAAATAATAAAATAAAAGTAATAACTAAAAAAACGACAGGTGATAGAGAAAGAGAGAAAAAAAAAAAGAATGGGAGGAGGTGGTCGGTCCAAAAAGAATATCGCAATGGAAACAACACTCTTCTTGTTGAGAGAGAGAAAATACTTTTAGATAAGAGAGAAATGAAATGCCTGAGAAGAAAAAGATAAAAAGTCGTTTAATAATGTTGACATTGAGTGAGAGGATAACGACAACTGGAGATGTTCAAATCAAAGAATTTCTGAAATAGAACTCCCTGGGAAGTGTTTTAATATTAATGTGACATTGAAATCCGAAGTCACGTTGAAATAACGAACGATGCCTCCCAAAAGCTAAGCAAAGTTTTAAGAAACAAGGAAATTTCGTTACAAACAACAGCCCCAAAACATCTGGACTGCTATATAATATCAATCCTCCTATATCACGTTGAATACTGAATAATTTTTCTGACAGAAATATCTATCTATCTATCTATATATATATATATATATATATATATATATATATATATATATATATATATATATATATATATATATATATACAATATTATTAGACGAGGAAAGATAATGTTCGTTTCTGTTTCATGAATCCGATTCTATGTACGTTGATATTTAGTTCATTTACAATATCAGGTAAAATGGTTTTGCGGGTCACACACACTCGCACAGACACACACACATATATGTGTGTGTGTGTGTGTGTGTCTTTGTCTGTGTGTATGAGAGAGAGAGAGAGAGAGAGAGAGAGAGAGTATATCAATAAGCTCATGGCATAATGATATTTATTTTACACATTATACACATTTTAGACAATATTTTTCGGCATTTCCTATTTCTTGTCAATGCACTTAATTCAGATCGAACATTACAATATGAACAGCATATCAACGTTCAGATTACGAATATATTGCTTAACACGTGTATATATACGAAGAGATGCTGAAATATTCCCAGCCCCCAAACCCCGCCCCACTAAAAAATCTGATGTTATGTCAGATTTTGTAAAGCGCATCGGACAAAATCTTCATAGCACCCCATCGGATGTATGTATTTTTTCTTTTTCTTTTTTTTTTTTTTTTTTTTTTTTGACAGTGAGGCTCACTCTATACAAGGCTCTGGAGTCACTCGAGATAGAGCGCTACAGAGTAAGGGGCAAAATTTATGCAGGTAAGTGGAGTGAACAACAGATAACCTTAGATTTGAACAGGTTAGGATGTAGTGATCAGGGAAACATCCTCTTGGGAGTTGGTTCCACAGAGCAGTGCTTCAAAGCTGCTTCAGTGGAACTTACTTCTCATCAACAGAATACGGATGGAATTTGGGTGGTTTGCTACAATACGCGTAGCATGGCGGGTCCTAGCCGTGAAGGTTAGAACTGATGAATCTAAGGAGTGTAGTTCGTCTGAGCTCTTTCCATGGAAGTAGCAATAGAGCAGTGAGTTGCTTGCTACATCTCGTCTGTGAGGGAGAAGTTGGAGAGTGGAAAATAATGTATCATCCACAAGGACGCCGGGACGCTTTATTGAGAATGGAAAGTGAGGACATGGTAGCTAGGTATTTACTCTGTCTCCCCACTAAGACAAGTTGTGACACAAGGTTTTTTTAATGTGAGAACCCGAGCGCGTGCACCTGAGCCAGGAACAAAAATTGCCCGCATACCCCGCAACTGTCGGTTGCGCTGGCCTCGGTGCTAGCTCCGATCCCTCTCTCTGGTACAATGAAAGGGTGAGGCCTCGGGCAGCTGTACCCCAGCACCCCTCAATATGATTTTCCTTAATTGCGACTCAATCCTTTGACGGAGTCGCCCCTGAGTGCACTCTGCCCAAGGACACAGACTCGCCTGAGAGATAAGTAATGTGTTACAAACCAATTGAGAGAGAGCGTTTTACATACAAGATAGCTAATGACCAAATATGACAGCACAGTGCTCCATTTTAGGTCTGATCTGACACTTGTAAAGGTAGAGGGTAGCCCATGGAGTCAGGTACTTGGTGGGCCTGCATCTTCAGCGATGCCTCGAATGTACGAGTTCCACTTGAGGCCTGAGTTGAGTTTGAGTCCCATATAGTCGCTCGTTGTACGGTGCCTCCCTGAGGGAACATCAATTCGTCTGGGGGTAGTTCAGGGTCGGATCGGCGATGATAGAATGTAATTAGTTTTTTTCTTCTTCGAGGCATTGAATGTAACCAGCCAGTTTTTCCTTCACTGAGATGTTAGAGCTAGATCAGATGAGAGATCAGCTCCCAATCTCTGGTGATCACGAGTCTTGGAGATGCCCCAATGTATCGTGTGTATGTTCAGCATAGATATTCACAAATGATCGGAGTATACTCTCAGGCAAATCATTTATGTACAGTAAAAACAAGGTTGGTCCAGTCCAAGAAGAAACCACTGGGAGACGCCTGCGTTGATTGCTAGAGAGCTCCGGGGAAATGGCCGTTAACAACTACCTTCAGGGACCTACACGTCAGGAATTACTTTATTATTAAGAAGACTCTTCCACTGATTCCACAGCAAGAGAGCTTCAGCAGTAGTCCTTTGTGCCATGCCTTGTCAAAGGTATTTGAAATATTTAATGCTATGCTCTTTGAGGTGTATTTGTTGTCAAGTGCCTCGCAGATTCTGTGAGTAATGGTACTTAGGACATCAGCAGTGGATTGGGCGGATCGAAACCCGTACTGCTTGTCACTCAAGAGACTGTTTTTATTTAGGTGCTCAACAACCTTCTTGTTGATTAAGGCCTCAAAAAATTGCTAATGACACTTAAGAAGCTGATGGTTCTATACTGATAGGGGGATGAGGGTTCACTCGCGCTCTTGAAAACCGGACATATGAATGCCACTTTCCACAGTCTTGAAAAGGATTTCTCCTTCATGCAGCGGGTAAATATCTTCGCTAAAATCGCGAATACCTCCGGGTTGATGCTCTAAAGGACAACCAGTCGGGTTTTGTCTGGGCCAGTGGCTTCCTTAGGGTCCAATCGGCCAGTGGCTTTCTTAGGGTCCAATCGGCCAGTGGTTTTGTTAGGGTCCATTCATTTGATAAGTCTTGAGACTTCCAGGGATGTTGAAATGGAGGCAACGATGAAGGCGAAGAGCTTTGACTTATCTGTCAAAGAAGATATGGTAATTTTCTCAGCACAGCTTAGATGTGGTACAAGGCCAAGAGTATGGGGCACCGAGTGAGAATCGAACTCACTACTCAGCCGTAATTGATCTAGCAAGACAAGCTTTCTAACTATTACACCACGTCGAGGTGTCCCTGTCGAAGAAGATATGACCTCGAGACAATTTATAATAGTGGGCACATCCGCTTCGACAAGATGGGAACATGGAAAGCAAAACTACATAGTGACTGTCAAACTTACGCCATCTTCTGACAACGCATATATATATATATATATATATATATATATATATATATATATATATATTATATATATATATATATATATATATATATATATATATTAGGTTGGTGCAAAAATAATGACGTAATAATGTCGTTTTTTGACGTATTTTTAACGTAAAAAAACGACATTATTACGTCATATATATATATATATATATATATATATATATATATATATATATATATATATATATTATGAAATAGTGAAATATTTTGAAATAATAACATAGAGGAATTAAAGTAATTTAGTTGGAAATGAGGAAAAATAAACAAAAAATGACAGGCCAAGTTAGAAAGTTTGGAAGAATAGATTATTGAACGAGATTTCAGTTTTGAAAGTGAGAAAGAGCGCCCGATAGAGAATAAGACATAAAAAGTGAGAAAGAAACTTTTACAGGTGAAAGAAAAGAGAAACTCATAGTGCCTCTCGCTTATGGAAAGAGAAAGAAGAAAAGAAAAGGAAAATTTAAAAACTAAATGAAAAAATGAAAGGAAATAAGAAAAAAATGAATTTTGGACGTTGGTAAATGAATGAGAAAAACGTGTCCGAATAGAGCGATTGTGAAAGAATGAGAGTTGCTGTAATGTAAATCAATAAATGATAATAAAAGAAAGAAAGAAAGAAAGAAAGAAAGAAAGAAAGAAAGGAAATGTTAGCTTTTGAAAAAAAGAGTAAGTGAGAAAAAATATAAGACGTATTTGGAAAGGAATTGAACAATAGAGGAAGTAGCAACTGGAAAAGATTAAGAGTAAATTGGAAAGAAAGAAAGAAAGAAAGAAAGACAGCGAACCCGAAGAAGAAAATCCCCACTAATAAAGAAAAAATGAAAAAAAGATAGGAAGAAAATGCGAAGAAAGAAAGAAAGCAAAAGGAAGAATAAAAAATAAAAGTTTGTAAAGAAAGAAAGAAAGAAAGAAAGAAAGACAGCAAACCCGAAGAAGGTAATCCGCACTAATAAAGAAAAAATGGAAAAAAATAGGAATAAAATGCGAAGAAAGAAAGAAAGAAAGAAAGAAAGAAAGAGGAAGAATAAAAAATAAAAGTTAGTTTTTGTAAAGAGAAAAGGATAGGAGAGAATTATATTAGAATTACTACGAAAAGAGTAACTTTATTGATAATAAGAGTAGGAGGGAAAGAAAAACTGACAAAAGAAAGAAAGAAAGAAAGAACGATGAACTTGATAGTAAATAACTACAAAACAAGAGTGAATTGTTTAAATGTCATAGCGCAGAATCATTGTTAGCAGAAATGTTACCAAGAAAAATGGCAGCAAAAATACAAGAAAATAAAAGTAGTGTGCAGAAAAATGGCAAATCTACAGCAAAAGAAATAAAACGGTAAGAAGGAACCCAGAAGAAACGAAACGGAAGAGAAGCTTCGTTTAGGAAAAGAGATCAAGAAGCAATAAGCGAAATGGAATAGGAAAACAAATCTCCTTTTCTTTCGCCTCCGCTCGGCAACCAATCTCCAAAGTCTCACTCTATTGCTTTACAATGGGAGGACCAAATAGTAGATGGCAGGGATGCGCTGTATTCGATAATGGAAGAAGACACGCTAACTAGGCTGACGCCCACCGTTCGATGAACAGTCCTAATGGGTGAAGTAATGAACGAGCTCTCTGGCAAACGCCTGTCACATTGCACCGATTCAGTGCCGTGTGCTCAGGCATTTAGCTCGCTCGCGCGACTGTCCGTCCGTTCGTAATAGATTGCTCGGTCCGTCTGCCGCTCTAGAATTACGACAGAAATATCAAATGGGCTTATCGTGATTTCTATTTAAGTGAATGGAGCCCTCACGCAAACCAGCCGAAAATGGTCGGTGTTGGTTTGATCCCAGGGTCCCGAGTCTTTAAGGTAGCGACCGCTACACGTGAAGTTAGGGAAAGGCGGAGTAGAAGAAAAGATTGTTTTGATGACGACGACCGTTTAGAAAAAGAAAAAAAAAAGAGAACGAATTAAAAATGATAATAATGGTGATGGCTGTGATAGATAGTGGTAGTGACAAAGAAGAACAAGAAGAAATAGTAATAATATAAATGATGATGATGATGATAATGATGATGATGTCAATAAAGCCATTAATTTTCATCGTAATAGCCATGACGGTTACGTTTTTAGTATTGTGGATGCTGATACCTTTATAGAGAAAAGAATAAAGTAATGCCGATAGTAATGACTGTGAAAACATTAATAACAAATGTGTTAATTTTTATTATTATTTTGTAAACCTTTCACCTCATGCAAGGGAGTAAAGTCACTAAGACACAAGAGGTTACTGAGTATGAACGAATAAGAAAAAGCAAAAAAAGATTATAAAGCGAGAACAATAAAAGTGTAATCAAGAAGACAGTAGTTAACGATTCACACTGGATTCAAATTTTTGAAGATCAAAGTTGGCTGGAAAGCATGGAGCCGGGAGAGAGTTCCACAAGCGAGAAGTGCGAGAAAAGAAACTGTTAGCATAAAACTTACGGTTACATCTAACCAATTCAACAGTATATTAAGACCTTGTTACCAATCTAATATGGCGCTTAAATTCATAGTCTTGGTACCATAGTGGAGTGTAATATTTATTTTCTATAATACGAAAATATGGCACAAGGCCAAAAGTGTGGATAGGGGAAGACTAATCTTAAACTTAGCTAGCCACGATTACTAACCCAAATATACCACAGTATTCCTTACACTAAATCAACACATTCTTATTTACCATTCTTACTACAGCCACCATAATACCACCAAGTCTCTATTTGTGTGTGGGGGGGGGGATAAAATTAGCAACATTTAAAAATTAAGCCCCAGTAATATCTGTAATGAATAGCGGAGAGCTCATCAGAATAATTACCATGACTATGTCAGGTCAGGACCAATAATATTGCTGATTCTTTTTATTTATTTATTGATTGATTGATTTTATCAAGGATCTCTAAATATATAGCAGAATCTTCTTCTTCAAGGATTGATTACAATTAAAATGAAACAGGAAAAAATAAAAACAAAATTAATGTGCTTAC
>OZ010577.1:31704080-31716580 GCA_963932145.1 Acanthosepion lycidas | reverse complement strand
CGATCGAGATCTGAATCGCCTCAATCTAGATATTACAGAAAAGAAAATAGAGGTGTGGAGAGAGAAAAAAGGAGGAAAATGACCGAACAACGATACAGAAATACCCGATACACCGGAGGAATCAAATCCCGACATTTCCGGGAAATGTAGACGTAGTTTAATTTAAACATATGAAGAGTGGAAACTATAAATTGTCTCCTCTGGTGTAGAATAATGGTTATCCATATTCAGTGTGTGAGCGGCACCTCGATGTGGTGTAATAATTAGAAAGTTTGTCGCACCAGAATAATTAAATATCTGAGTAATGAGTTCGATTCTCACTGGTTATCTCATACTTTCGGACTTGTGCCAAATCTAAGATACTCTTAGAAAATCGCCATATTCCGTGTGTGTTACAAATCTACATTAAAATAAATATAAAGAAAAATATTAAAATATAAAGAAAATTAATAAACATATAAAAATATGAAATATACAAATAAAAATTAAAGTACATATAAAATAATCTTTATCAAAATAGCAGATGCTATTAAAAATAATGTTTATTATAACAAGTTCCTCTACCCAGTTGTTGCTAATGAATTTGATTCTCACTGTGTGTTATTCAGGTGTTGACTGAATATACTGAGATAAGCATCTTCTTCTCTGTGTCGCCCCACACCATAGCAGGAGCGATCATGGTGCTCCACAACTGTGTGTTCTTTGTAGATCACAGTAAACTTTGTTTTTTCATTATCTCTCTAAATCCCTCTTCTGCCATCAATTTACAGAAGCTTTTTAGATTAGATTATACGTTATTTTTCTCTGTTCCTTTGCCTTCTTTGTGTCCTGTGGGTGTCATATTTTCCAGGAACTTCTTTTTTTTTAACATGTGCCCTATAAATTTCAACTGTCTCGTTCTAATTCTAAATATAAGCGTCCTTTTTTTTTCAATTCTCTTTAAAACTTCCTCATTACCCCAATGTTCTTTACATGGTATTCTTATCAACCTTCTGTAAAACCACATTTCTGTTCCTACATCTGTGCGAAAAACATTTAACGATTCCGTTTCAAATCTTTACTATAGAGGAGGACATTTTACTCTTTTACCTGTTCCATAATACTTTGCTTAGCTTTTGGAAATTACTTTTTGTTATACGTCTTCGGATATCAGTTCATATTTTCTGTCCTCTGTTAGAACACTTTACCAGATGTTTAAATGTTCGTACTTGCTTAATGCGGATGTACGTTGGAGTAATGGATAGCCTCTATATATATATATATATATATATATATATATATATATATATATATATATATATATATATATATATATATATATATATATATATATATATATATATATATCATTGAAAGCTGTACAGTCTCTACACAGATGAATAGGCGTACGGCCATATCACATTGGAACACCTGTTTTCGTACAGGTTAAGCAACGTCGAACATACTCAGTATATAAATGGGTGACTGGTTGGGAATACTTAGAGGCGCAGTTACAATTCCAGTCGGGTTCATTATATTAGGCGCAAAATACCCTTAAGTAAAAGTATGAATCCACCTCTTCTCCATTCCTCCCCGACCGCCAATCTCGATAGCAAATACAGAAAGGAAACTGCAGTAACACGTTTAGAATGTAGTAAAAGGAAGCAAAAAAAAATACCCTTTTCCAGGCGTATTTGTGCGAAAGGGAACCTCGATTAGAATTTGAACACGGCATACCAGTTTCTACGCCGCCAACGCTACGCCACATATACCTTCTTGTCCGCATTGATTTGCAATAGAATGGTTAAGTATTTAAATACATTTTGCTGTCAAGCAATTTTAAATCGAATTATTTCCTGTTCGTTAATAACAAACCTACAATTCAACGATTCATTCTGTCAGACACGGAGGTAGAGAAATAAAAAAAAACTAAACCAAAGACAAGTACATCCAGTAAATCGCCTGTATGACCCACCATTGTTATCACCAATAATTTATTGACATTTAAAAAGGATTGGATATAAAAATTAGACAGCATTGTTAGAAACCGCAGAAACTCCCTAATGTTTCGCTCTGTTTGTGACAACAAACAGAATATTGCCTTTCTGTTATTTATTTACAGTTGATAGGTAACTTATTCGTTGTTCTTTCCTATTTTTTCTTTTAATTTTTTTTTTTTCGTTGTTAGTTATTTGAGACAAGGGAGGTAATTTTTATTGCTGTTTTAGGAAGTCTATGTTTTGCTTTTAGCTTTGTATTCAAATTTTCGTATTTATTTTCGTATTTATTTGAAAGAGAGAAGAAATGTACACAAACAGGTAAAAAAATGCGATATATACCTTTTTCAAGGTGAAACATAAAATAGCGACAATAAAATCCCTCGGTGAGAATTTTATGACAATTAGAATCATTTTACCATTACAGTGAGTAAAAAATGATTCTCATCTTTTCTTTTGGGGCCTACTAGTCTAGTTTAGTTCAGTCGTTAGACGATGGGCTGATTGTCGAGAGGTTTTAATTACGATTCCCAGTGAGACTAAAGGCAGATTCGTTAGCATACAAAACAAAATAAAACTAATGGGCAACTAGATGAAAAATATTTTATATATATACTAAGGTAAATTATTTTTATATTTTTGAAATATAATTTTTTTTCTGGTTTGAAGTTAAACCATATTTTTTCCGGGCATTACTTAAAATGACAAATTTTGCATGATTTAATGCAGACAACGTTTACAAATTGATACCGGGTTTGACTTCTGAGGGAAGTCGAAATTCGGATACCTAGTGTCTTTTTTTTTTTTTTTTTTAGTAATCTATTCTAAATGATACAATCTTCTAAAACATCAGCATCTGGTATTCCCAAACGGCCACCTATCTTGGTACTGAGCAGTCGTGACTTTGCATAATTTCGGGGGTTTTCTAGATAATAATTAACCCATAGCTGGGGAGAAAATGGATTCATACCTTTCCAAGGTTATTTGCGCGTAAGTTAATGTAAGAAACCCGACTGCAATTCGAACTCGACTCTCCGATTTCTCATTCTCAATCCCCACACGTACCCCTGATGTAGAACCGCCTAAAACATTATTTTTTTGGTTAGCTTTTTTGCCAGGATCTTAAATGAAAGAAGTCGTGTTCTTTTTTAGATTTTTAAAGGGACAGTGTTGTTGTCAATTCTATAGACTCCCGTGTCGAGTATAGGACCACAGTCTCACCAAGCTAGGTGTTGCTATTACGGTTTGCATAGCAAGTAGGTTCCTGCGAAATAAAGTTGATAGTCCTACGACAGTCGAATAGGTCTGTTCCAGTTGTGTTGGTCAAACTCTCTGCCTCTGGACAGAGAGGATCCCCAGACGAGGCTATCTCGAATGGCAGAGTCTCGTCTCGGGAAACAGCTACCGGACCCAGTTTTATACCGGTCTATGGGGAATTTTTGGCCAAGCCTACAGGCTCGTATTACCCCACACTAAACTCGGCCTTGCGCCACATCCTATCTAGTGGGAAGGCTGATAAATGTAACAGTCAAATAGCTGGTCAACCGACGCCCACTCACTAGTCGTGTACTACTCTTCTGTTGTACTTACTGTTAATATATGATATATCTGCAACCTTTGTTTTGTTGTTTCTTTAACCATTTACTTGGTCACAACAGGTGGTGAAATGATGAATTCATACCTTTGCAATGGTATTTAAGCGAAAGCGAATGCAATGTATTCAACTGGAATTTAATCTCAACATGCCAATCTGATTTTCCCTACAGACAAATCCTACGCTACACATCCAAGTTATCAAACTGAAAAGTACATTTTACATTTAAAAACCTCCTTGAACTGTCGAAATTGTCTAAATTCATTTCCCAGCATTTCACTCTTAAAGTATAAAAGATTTTAATGCTTATATTTTAATAACTTAATTTAATTTAAAAATCTTTTGTTATTTTCTTAAAATCTAATCCCCCCCGATGCAAGGTAGTAAAGCCACTAAGACACAATGGGTCACTGAATGTGAAAGAATTATAAAACAAAAACATTATTAACCCGTTGAGCCCTGACTACCGCTTTACCGGTGGTAGAGAAAAATGATGTAATGCCCAACCACCAGTTGAACGGTGGGAAAACACTCGTGACTATTTCTATATCTACCGTGAAATATTACCTACCAATTATTTGCGAATTTTGACTCAAGAGCTCAGGCAGAAGGGGTTCAAATTGTTCAAGAACGCAGGGCTCAAAGGGTTAAGAAGCAAGAACAACAGAAGTGTAAATACTAGATAACGATTGACATTGCATTTAATTTTGGAAGATCAATGTTAGCTGGAAAGCTTCAAGCCGGAAAAGTGTTCCACAAATGAAAAGTGCGACAAAAGAAGCTGTTATCATAGAACTTACGGTTATATCGATCCATATCAACAGTAAATTGTTGACACCTTTTTGCAATCTATTACTGCGCTTATATTCATCAAGTCTATGTAACATAGCAAAGAGCTTATCTGAACAATATCCTCGAAAGTATTTACAGAAAATGCGCAGGGAAGCAAGTTCACGGTGTTGGGAAAGGGACCGAAACCGAGATGCTAGGTCAAGACCAATAATATTGCTGATTCGTCTTTGGATTTTTATCAAGAATCTCTAAATATATAGAACACCGGACTATATGTGGCAACAATATTCGAAGAATGGACGAATGGTATGATACGGATCGTATAAAGTAATAACTTTCCATAATGGAGTAAATTAAAATTAATTTAATTAATACGTTTTAACCATATAAATATACAGTGTTACTAAATTCAAAGCAATAACTCTAGACCTATAGGTCTTATCCATTTAAAGCCGAGGGGAGATGACCATTGTTAGGCGGTGCCAGCAGCATTAATTTGACTAAATAAGACCCTGTGTATTAGCGTGTGTGATGCTATTAAAACTGTAATCACGTATATGATAAATTCGTATATGTGTCACATACACAAATTAATGATACACATGCATTCACATACATGTGTCTTTATTAAAGGAGTTAAAATAAACATTGTCCAGGTAATCTGTGTACACGTGCAACGATCATTTTAACGTGTTCTCGTATGTTTATCGTGTCGCAGGCGTTTGTCTGGATGCGTGTTTGATTGGGCAAATTCGTTTGTTCGAATTGATGTATGAATCATGTGCGATTCATTATGTACGCATGCGTAGCTTCGCCAATTTTCTTTCGGAGTGCGGGTGTGTGTCCGTAACACAGAAAAGTAATACCTTCGAGGTCCACAGCGTTAGTGATATTGAAATCACAACTTAAACGAAAATTATATTACACGTTAAATAATATACTCGAAGTAGAATATATATATATATATATATATATATATATATATATATATATATATATACATATATATATATATATATATATATATATATATATATATATTATTATTATTATTATTATTATTATTATTCGGATTGTTGCCCTCATCTTTGTTACCATATTTAAGATTAGGTACCTCCACTTTTTCGCGGGAAAACAGCATAGCGTAATAAACAAATGCCACAAACTTACCGAAAATAAATTTTTATCGTCAAAACGCTTATGTTATTATTAAGATGAAAGACCAAAGTGTATTTTAATTATTTTTTGATATTTTTTAATATTTTTTAACACGTTCGAAATTTTGGTTAAAGTTTTCTTTTTATTACGTCATCGCGGTGCTGTAAAAATAACATTGTTTTTTTTTGCGCTTTTTTCCCGTTGAAAACCCATTGATTTGGAAATTCTTGTAAAATTAAAGTAATTGTCCGATTTTAATGGAATTTTCAGGACTTATTCACCAATGAATGAAATTATTTTTGAAATATTTCTTTTTAGTAAATTTTAGTAAAAAATATTTTTTTTTTTAATATGTTACACCCCACTTACTTATTTTCCCGAAATTTTTTTCAATTCTTTTTATTTCCTTACAATTTTTTTTTGTTTAAAGTAAGAGTCATTGGAGATGGTAAATCACCTACTTTTTTTTTTCTAATTTGTTCCAACTTTTTTAAAATGAGCTTTGAATAGAAAAATAATGAATCCAATAAAACTATGATATTACTTAATTAGAAAAGCTTTTAATTGCTTTTGTAAATAAGTAATATTAAGGTCATTATTGCCTGAAGAAATAAATTTTTTCTGATGAATAATTAAATTTTACAAGAATTTTTTATTTGTTTTACATTTTGATTATAATAATTTATAATAGTTTAAAAATCGTGCAAAACTCTGTATTAGCTTATTTCCTTTTGATAATTAGTAATTAAGTAGAAACAAAATTTACGAGTTCAAAATTGCCAAGTTTAATAAATTTAGTGATTCCACTTTTTTTTCAAATAATTTTTTATGTTGTATTTTTCTACTTAATACATTCCTTATTTCCATGTACGGTAGACTGAAATTGCCATTATTATAAAAAGAGTTTTGTCCCTTTATTCTAATAAATAGACATAACAGTAAAACTAAAAATAAAAGGGTTCACTCAGATTTCTAGTAATTTTCATTTATGGTCATCCGTCGTAGCTGTCATCACTTGTCAATCAACACGTGGATCAAGTATCGGGATCAAAATTACGGTACCAATCGTTAATAATTCGTTGTATATTTCTTTTTTATGCTATAATTAAGTAATATTTTTTTTAAATCAGATTGATTTAACATTAAATTTTCTAATTTTACTAAAATGACGTGTCAGAAATTTTTTTAAATATTTTTAAAATCGATAAATTTGTGTTTGTTTACAAATTTCTTAAAATTAAGAAAATGGCGGGTTTTTTGAAAATTTAAAAATTTAAAATTAAATTTGACATTCCAATGTATATAGTTTCTATCTGAAATATACCAGAATTGTTTACTTAATGGAAATAATAAATTTAATGATTCAACTTTCAAGTAAAGCTAAAATGAAATCTTCAAGCATGTTTTTTCATTTTAAAAAATGTATTTTAAACTTGGGTATCGAAATTTATGCCGAAAAAGTGGAGGTACCTATTTAAGATGTTTCGGCCGTTGTACGCTCCAGCTTTCTTCAGATGATATACATTGAAATTTCGAGGTGAACCCTTTATTTAATCTACAAGGATAGAATTGTTCTAATTCCACGGGCCATACCTTTTTTCTTTCTTTCTTTCTTTTTTTTCTGATATCTCAGTTTTAGTTAATTCCCTTTATTAACTCTCCAAATTTTTTTGTTGTCGTTTCGTCTGCTATGGTCAGGTATTGAACTCACAAAGCTTTGGGGCAAGTCACTTTTTGTATTACTTCAACCAATACTTTTAATGTATATCATCTGAAGAAGGCCGGGGCGTACAATGGCCGAAATGTCGTGAATATGGTTACAATGATCATGAAAACAGTCCGAATGATGTAAATAGTGTAAATATTTATAATACCACATCTCATATATATATATATATATATATATATATATATATATATATATATATATATATATATATATATATGAGGATATTAAGCAGGATATTCTTTCAAGTATTATCACTAAGTACAATATATTTCTCTTAGTGTGAAACTCATGTTCACTATTCTAAGTATTTTTGGAGCCTTGAACCATGATCATTGCAGAAATATTTGCTTTCCATGTATGAATGAGCCTATATGTAACTTTTATATGATTATATCTTCGAAATGCATTTGTTTAGACGCGTATATGTTTTTATATACGTATGTAGAAATATGCATATCTTATGTGCATATTTCGTATATGCTTTATAGCTCGATCTAACAAGGCTATTTAGGAACATGACTCGAGTTCTTAGGTTTTGTCACAACTTGAAATTACTCCTAGCGCAGCCAATTCTAATTTTTAGAAAACCTCGAGAACGCAGTGGAATGCAATGAAGATTATATTCTTTTTGAGAAAGGAGAAAATGAATCTGTGGACGATGACGACATCGAAGGTGAAGTCATCTTATACACTGAAGGCATAAATAAAAATGATGTCCATGACGTCTCTCAGCATTGAAAGCATTGAAACAAACAAAAATGTGCTTAATATTGATAGGAATATTTTTTTAAAAGTAAGAAAAACAATAAATCCAATGCTTGTTCACTAACTTAAATTCTTTGTTACATAGTACAGTACTTCCTCCAATATCCGTACATCGATTTTCCGGAATCTGATTATCCAGACGATAAATGAAGAGAAAAACTGGAATCATCCGAACATTTTTCAATTATCCAGACTAAACTCGTTCCAATATTTCATCTCAGATAAGCATTTTGAGAATTTTAGGAAACTACGCTCAACATTTCATAAAACTCCTAATAAAATTAGTTCTATTAATTCCTGTTAATTTTCCTCGTTGTTTTCATACAAAGAACATACATTTTAATAATCACAGTGACTTGGCTATAACTGAATTTATAAACGAGCTGGAAAATGTTGAAGAGGGGGGGATGATAATCATATTGCACGTGTTTAATTTCAACAGCCGCAAATGTCAAATTTCAAACACCGTAGATTATATTTGATATATTTGTTGGTTTCTCTTTCAACCAGACCGTTCCTGGGTATGACGATAAACTACATCCAACAGCAAGGCCTTTGATCAGGAGGTTTTGAGGAGTATGGAACCACCACTTAATAGACCCGGGTGGTAGCACCTGTCAGGGTCTCAACTATGGGCAAATAATTGAGCCCCAAACTGCGGTAAAAAAAAAACTATGAAAGTTTAAAAGTAGGATTTAATACCGGCAATATATTTTTCGAAAAATATTACCAGCAATACATTTTGGAAAAAGAAATACCAGCTATACATTACTACTAGCTGTACATTTTTGAAAAAGAAATATATTACCAGCAATACATTTTTGAAAAAATCAAGAACAATATATTTTTGAAAAATATATTAACATCAATACATTTTTGAAAAAAAAAATTACCAGCAAGAAGAATCTTGTCGGCATTAAATTACCCAGTGAGGTTGATATGCCGTAAACACAAACCAAACCAAACTTTCAACCAGAAGCTACACTTACAAATACATCTAACTTTAATCCAGTTTCAGGAATTAGCGACAGAAAAACGAAAGGCCAGAACAAAAAAATTATTACCAATAATACAGTATTACCAGCAATACATTTTTGAAAAAGAAAAATATTACCAGCAACAAGAATCTATAATCCATATGATGTTGATATGCCGTAACCTATATGAGGTTGATATGCCGTAAAACAAATCAAACCAAGGTTTCAACCAGAAGCTACACTTACAAATACATCTAACTTTAATCCAGTTTCAGGAGTTAGCGACAGAAAAAACGAAAGACCAATCAGAAGCAAACAAAAATTTATGCATTTTTTTCATAAAAAATAACCTGGACAAACTCTTGAACAAAGCGTTTGAAAATATTATTTGATGGCATAAAAGAAGATACTGATGACTACAATGTGATCGGAGACTATAAAGAATGAAAAAAATACACGTCATTATATGCAATTGATATAAGTTTGCTGATATGATTTCTGATTTTCTTTCCTTAACTTTATTTTTTTCTCACTCCTGAAGATGACTTAATGAGAGTCGAAACCTTCGACACGCCCTTGATTTCGGATATTTTTGTATCTGCAGACACCAGATTTGCATAAGGGTATTCGCAATTTTGAAAAGATGATTGATAAATTGAATAGACATATATATGTCTATCCTTTTTAATATATATATATATATATATATATATATATATATATATATATATATATATATATATACATATATATATATATGCAACAAACCTTCTTTCATGCAATCTTCATTAAATATGACAGACAAAGTGCTTTGATAAAGTTTTTTATATAATTTCTCATATGATCTTATATTTTTTTAGCCGAAAGCGCTTGGAAAAATAAGAAATTTCGACAATCTTTGCATAATTTATCTACGGAAAAGAAAAAAATTATAAGATCATATGAGAAATATAAAATTATCTTAATCAAAGCATCTTGTATGTCATATATATATATATATATATATATATATATATATATATATATATATATATATATATATCCACAGACTGTTTCGCTGTATCACAGCCCATCATTGTGGCTAGACATTCGATCGCTTCAGGAATATTTATATATAAAGAGAGAAAAAGAGAGTTGGGATCAAATATGGATTGAAATCTGACAGAATTACAGGATAAAGAACAAATAGGAAAAGTTTATCAATCTAACATGTTTCACTTTTATTTGAGCTTCATTAGAGAATGATATATGGAGAATAAAAAAGAAAGAAAATCTGGTATTTTTAACTTTTGTATTGTTTGATTTTGATTGGTTAATCATGTTTCACATGCATTCGACTTGCTAAACAAACATTAATATAATTTTTGATGTTCCGAATTCAAGGAAACGCAGTCTTTCGAAGTTTCAATAAATCAAGGGATTCCAAGCCTAACTGAAAAGCCGCAAATATTACTTTATGTGTAAGTGTGTAATAATTCTAGTCTGTCTCTGTAGGATTCATATGATAATGTATATTCGTAAGTGTGTGTGTGCGTATGTATGTGTGTAGTAGACATTATGTTTGTTGGTTTTTCACATGCTGAATTGGGAACATTTTTACGTACATAGAGTTTGTTTTTAATAAACATACGTTAGATTCTTTAAGAATGGATTTAATAAAGGTTAATGATATAATATAATGCATTTGACGCGTCCTTGTAGTTGATAATATTGTTATTAGCAAGCTCGAAGTACTTTCGACGTAAAGAATTATGTTCTTTTTTTTTTATTAGAGTGGCATTAGCAAAATCAAAGTTATGTCAAATTTTGTTCCTGCGTATTACGAGGCAGTTTGAATGGTTGTCTAGATGTAAATCTCTTTTGTGTTCGTAGATACGAGCTTTTAGGTCTCGTGATATCTCTCCAACATAAACGCTTTTACATTGTAAACAAGTACCGACATCTGAATTAGTGTTGGATTTATTTTTCTTTTTAATTATATCTCCGATAGTCTTGGATGTTGTGCTGAAGATCGTGCTATTAGTTATAACTATTTACAAGTTTACAATATATATATATATATATATATATATTCACATGCATAAGAGCAAAAATACGGCAAAATGAGAAACAATATGCTTAACCAACCGCTCAGTGAAATGTAAAACAACCATAGTTACAATTTTCAACAAACACATTGAGAAATACTTTCAAAAAAGTCAACCATGCTGCATAAATAGAATATTCCAAAATATAGCTATACCTCCACTGAATACATGCTACCAATTTAAAGAAAAAGAGCATAACATAAAAACCTCCCGTATACTATAAATACTCATACCCCCAAATGTAATTGCAAACCAACTAAACGTTAACTGTCAATACACTAATGTAATGTATTAAGCTACGGTAAAATTCAAAGGAAACGCAGAATAATATTTCAGGACAATAAAAGGTCGTTGAAAACAGGGCATATACTCACACAAAATATCATTTAACAACAGACATTAAGGCAATAGTCTCAAAACGTGTATGAGGCTTAAAAACAACTCCAACCAAAAAATAAAGTAACAGAAAATAAAAGCAAAAACAGACCAGATTAAAACAACACCTCAAACGTTGTAACCTCTGCCTAGAAGAAAAAATAGCGATGTCATCTTTCCATAGAAACATAAGCTCTTGAAAAAAAAGTTCTGTGGTCATTTCAAACACGAAAACAAATACCTGATACGCTACCGACAACCGCATCACAACTCAAAAGACTAAAAAAACTAATAACGCAAAAGTTAAATTCAATAAACTTTTTTCAAATATCAACGAAAGAATTGATACAATAAATAAATAAATAAAATAATAAATAAATGCAAACAAATAAATGAGTAAATGATATCCGCGTGTTCTGGCGAACCAAATGCCTTTTTATATTAAAGAAAAATTAAACAAAGTGGTTTGTTGTATTCTGTTTTTTGGAGGGTTTTTTTATTTGTTGAGCTCGTTTTTTTATCTCTTGATCTATGTATATATATATGTGTGTGTGTGTGTGTGTGTGTGTATGTATATGGTCTATTGTTGAGTACCCACTTCTAAAACGAGCCTGTTCGCATCACTAGTTTCCATCTAGAGTATTTGTAAGTTTGTAAGTACTTTTGAGACGAAAGTGGGTCAATAAGTACAGAGCCTAAACCGTAGTTATTAGCTGAGTCCGAATCTGAAATTTACGCTATATAATGCCCAATATGCGAGATAAATATTCATCAAGGAATTAAGTGCATTGACAAGAACGCAGTTAAAAAATAAATATTTTTGTATAAAATATTTTTTCATATTTTTCGTCTTTTGATAATGAACTTATTCATAAACATATATATATATATATATAATTTCTAGAATATTCAGGTCGGTAGGTGAAAATATATATACTGTTTAATAAATAAACGGATAAACAGAAATATGAGTATCCACTAAAAATCACGTTTAAAGTGGTAAAAATCTACAGGATTGATAAATAAAAACACATTACACCATTATTC
>OZ010577.1:31696580-31701580 GCA_963932145.1 Acanthosepion lycidas | reverse complement strand
AACAAATCACAGACTTCATCTCAAAAGCTTTATGTCAGATGTTATGCTATATTCATGTAAAATCAATTGTAATGTTAATAATGCCGTTGAATAAACTGTCTCGATGTACAGATTTCGCACAGAGTGCAAGATACTGTTATCTCTATTCCTGCAAAGATTAAACTACCCTTTCAAAAAGGAAACTCTCATCAAAACATCGATGACCTGCCTGGCTGAAACCAATAACTGGTTTATCTGCATATCGAATTTCAACAATTAATTCATGATTGAAGGGAAAATTGATAACTGATAAGCACTCATGACTGTCTGAATGGCATAAAATTGTCAGCCTAGAAATCGGAAACCTTTTACAGAAAATAGATACTTTTCCTCGTTTAATAAATAAGTTTTATTTTATCTGATAGAATTGGACCTGATATCGTTGATTATTATTATATTAGTATTTCATCTTTTTAGTGTTGCTTTTCTGGGATAAATATTTTGACCTCTAGAAGAAACACTTTCTATGTGCTATGTCTGTTCAGGACTTTGGTGATCAAAGCTCTCCACAATTTCCGGTCCTTTGTAACTCTTAATAAATTTTGTCTTTTTTGTCATCTCTCCTATACCTTGTTCGGCAATCCATTTACTCAAGCTCACTGAGTAATGTATGCGTTATTTTCCTCTGGCCTTCTTGCATTCAATCTCCACTGTGAGTATCAGATTTTCCAAACCCTCTTTCCTCATTGTGTTCCCTAGAAATTTCAACTGTTTCTTCTTGATGTTAAGTATAAGTGTCCTTTTTGTTTCCATTTTCTCTAAAACCTCGTTGTTGCACAGGTTCCTTGTACCACGGTGATAGTCCAAGGTAGAACCAATAAAGAAGAATTCGAACACAGGTATGGATTAACAAAGATATATTACGAACAGGAATATATACAGAGAAGTAGAAGTGTTAGTATGGACAATCAGGTTTAGTAGAGAGAATAATGTAGTCTCGACCAGTATCACTATTCCAATGTCTTGTAGTAATTGTCTGAACGCGACTCTGTTTAGGACTGCCTCTGACTAGACTCTTGACTCGACTTGAACTACTGACTTGAACGACTGACTGATTGACGATATTCAGTCACCCCCCCACAAGGGAGTCATGTGGCACAAGGCCTTTTTAATGTGGGATCTCCAAGCCCGTGGGCTCGAACAAAAATATGCCATTGAAACCGTATAAACAGGTTCAGGGTCGGCTTACCTCCCCGAAAAAGAATCCGCCCTTCGGCGTAGCCTCCTTTGGGTTCCTGCCGGCCGAAGGCAGAAAGTTCAACCGAACAGCCAGTCGACTGACTGACCGACGATATTCAATTACCCCCCACCCCCACGAGGGCGTCATGTGGCACAAGGCCTTTTTAACGTGGGATCTCCGATCTCGTGGGATCTCCGCGCCCGTGGGCTCGGCCAAAAATATGCCCATTGGACCCGTATAAACGGGTTCAGGGTCGGCTTACCTCCCCGAAAGAGAATCTGCCCTTCGGCGTAGCCTCCTTCGGGTTCCTCCCCGCCCGAAGGCAGAGAGTTCAACCGAACAGCCAGTCGACAGACTGACCGACGATATTCAGTCACCCCCCCACGAGGGTGTCATGTGGCACAAGGCCTTTTTAACGTGGGCTTTCCGAGCCCGTGGGCTCGGCCAAAAAATAGCCCATTGAACCCGCATAAACGGGTTCAGAGCCCGTCTACCTCCCCGAAGGAGACTCCGCCCTTCGGCGTAGCCTCCTTCGGGTTCCTCCCGTCCGTAGGAAGAGAGTACAACCGATCAGCCGGTCAGAAGGTGAGCGACTGACTGACCGACTCCTTACCTAATCCTGAGGCGCAGTATTTATTAAGTATGGAATAGTCCATTATTATTATTATGGGTAACGTCCCATAACACTCACATATTCGGTCCATGGTATCCTCAGCATCTTCCTGTACATTTCTGCTGCTTCAAGTTTTATCTTTATCCGTGATTTTATGATTTGCATGTTGGACTGTTCCTTTTACTAACAACCATGCCTTCTGTCTTCTTGCAGTTGATGTTTAATCCTTTCTTCACGCTTCCCTTCATTACCTTCTGTAGGGTTTTTTGTAGCTTTCTTTCCGTGTCTGTTATCAAAACTGTTTCATCTTCATATCTCATGTTGTTAAGGTTGTGGCTGCCAATAGTCAATCCTGGTAGGACTTCTAATTCTCTCAAAATCACCTCACTATATAAGATAAGTCCGGTGAGAAGACACATCCTTGTCTTACGCCCCTTTCTATTTTTGTATATCTACTGAATTTATTTTCTGTCCTCATTCAGGCAGTTTGTTGCCAGTATAGGATCTGGAGTGTTCTCATATCCTTCCCAAATATGTTAAAGTTACCAAATAGTTCTTTGTAAAGTACTTTATCAAACACTTTTGCATAATCTATAAAACACAGATACACATCCTCTCTGCAATTGTATTACTCTTTCTGGTATCATTCTGAGCATAAATAACACATCCTTGTTCCAGTGTCTTTAAAAAACACTGTTCTTGTACTATTTCCGGTCTGAATCTGCTACGTGCTCTATTCATCAGAATTAGTATCATAAGCTTAGTTATATGGCTCATTAGGTTGATTGTCCGATGAAGTTTACATTCGTATGTACCTGGCTTCTGATGCAGTGCTATGAAAATATATCAGCGCTGCTGTAGTTTTCATTTATTATTTCTATAATCTTGTCTATGTCGAAATTATCTAAGGCTGCCAGCACATCAAATACAATCCCGTCTAGCCCTGCTGCTTTGTTCCTGCTCTATTTAACTAGCTATGATTCGACTACAGATTTTAATATTTTCGGCCCTTCAATATTTCTGTATATTGCCGGTTGTTCTCTTGTCGTGGGAGAGTTCTCCGATACAATTGTTCTATCTATGAAGTATTTTTCTTTCGCTAATATCAACGTTCCTCCTTTGGGTTTTATGCATCCTATTGACGAATATGTCTTCTGTCCTGTTCTCTTATTGTTTTTTGTTTTTTTTTTATGTGCGTAAGAAAAAAGAATAATGAAGCAGCTGCCAATGAGACTTCAACTCGTATTCCCCTACCTTGGCAGTCTTCTTTAAGGTAACATTCATGAATGACATACTTAAATTCTGCATAATTTACATCTTTGTTTCCGATTTCACGCTGTTTGAATTTGGAAAGTTTATCTAAGCAGTGTTGTGGCAACAAACCACAATAATACGAAGTAAAACTGGTTCTATATTGCTAGTAGCGTAATGGTTAGCAGCACGGAAAATGGATAGGTTTGATAATCAATAAAAAAACAAATCAATCAACTTATTTCTTACTTGAATATATATGGGAATTTGTGTGTGAGCGTGTGTGCCTCTGCGTGCGTGAATGTATGTGTTGGTGTGTATGTATACATTATATAAATAATAAATACTAAAATAATAAATAAAATGCAAATAATAAAAATATATAAATATATACGTAATGTTTAAAATTAGGTATAATTATGGAGAAAGGTTGCTTGATATTGGGGATAGATCGTTTGTTTTTGTTTGTATTTTAATCAATTCTCCCAAAGCAAGATTACTGAAACGCAAGGGTGGCGAAAAACCAAATACAAACAAGAAGCAAGGGATAAACCTTTACTCCTGTTCAAAAGACCGTGTGAACCGGACGATACGCGGACCTATCTACTCTTTTTATAGATGTAAACATTGTATGGAGTGGCACTCGTTAAATTTATTAATTTCAGGATGAATCTGAAGAGTTAAGAGAAATGTCGAAATAATCCATCTTTGCCTCAAGTTCGTCTCACATGAAACATTTAGACAATTCATCTTTAAGGCTGGCTTGTATATCAAGTTAGGTATGTGCATGAATAAAGATACCGTGGGTGGAGACAGGAGTGGCTTTTTTTTTTTTGGGTGGGGGGAAGGATATCAGCAATACGAACGTGATTAATTTGACGTGTGAATGTATGGAAATTAAAGCTAATTACAGGTGAAATAGAGGCAAGTAACGTCAATATATTAGATGACCGGATTGTTGTATGATGGGCGTAATTGTCTAAATAAGGATAATTGAGCCGTGTCGATGTCATTCGATCTTGCGTATGCGACCATTAATGTGATGGTTCAGGGTGAGAAGGGAGATAAAGAATACCGTTATCACAAGACTATCGCGCAGCCGCCACGGTGACTGCCGCCATCTTTGCTGTAGAAACCGCTCTTTTGAACGACGCCTGCTGCTACACTGTTGTGGATACAATTACTACTGTCTCCGTCCACCTCCGGTCAGCTAATCATCTCGTCCGTTGTCTATAATTGACCAGCAATCACAACAACGCCGATCCTATTACTGCGCCACTCAATAATTTCTATCAGTTGAGCATTGTTGGATACAAAATATTTATCCGGGGGGGGGGACCAAAACGAGACTCACTAAAATGGTCGATGCGGGTGAAATAGATATGCAACACTTGCTAATTAAAAATACGTTGAGCTGCAATCGGTTCTTTAATGGCAACTGCTGCTACCGCCTGTGGCGATAATTTCGTTAATGTTTTATATTAACGATTTTAATTATACATAAAAAAAAATACATTTTATTCTGATCGTTTACAATTATATCGGATGTTTTAAATTTTATATGTATATATATTGTTAATCGTTATTATTAATTACCATTTTACATAAATACACAATTCAAATATAATATAATTCACAAGAATTTTTATTTATCATATATAGATTAATATAACTACTGCATTTGACAATTATATTGGGTATTAATGCAGATAAATATCGTCTGCCTTCCCTTCCCACGCCGTCAGTTTTTCTCAATATGTACTGGATTATGTCTTAAGACGCTCGAATGCACAAGCTATTAGACGCAACTCACAACGGAACATCTACTCAGACATGTGTAACAACTAAAATGAGATTTAAATTGGTAAGGTACATTTATATATTTGTGTGGGGGTGTGAGGGTACATTATAGAAATA
>OZ010577.1:31641580-31694080 GCA_963932145.1 Acanthosepion lycidas | reverse complement strand
AATAACTTTAAGATATATTTTACAATTAGATTACTTTAGAATGACGGTGTTATCTACAAGAAATATTCCTATGGAAGCAATTAATGAGTATCTTAATGCTTTTTATGGTAGTGCTATCACTTAAGTGACTTGTCAAACTTTGAGTTATTGCCACCGACCTATATCCAATGTAGTCATTCGGTTTATTACAAGAGATGCAGTCTTGTACGAGGAAGGGAAACTGAAATTAAAAATCGATATTATCCGAAATCAATTGGTGTAATAATCACTACGGAGAGTTTCTGCAATCTCTTAACACCCCAAAGAAGAAAAATGTAAGAACATTACAAAAACTAAATAGATATTAAAATAAAAGTTTTCCTTTTATTTCACATTCAACGAAACATATATTATATATATATATATATATATATATATATATATGAAGAATTATAGTTTTAAGGTGTGCTATATTTATGGGATAAAGTACTCAATATCAGAGATAGAGCGCGGCCTGATGATTGCGTCTAGCATGAAACAGCCTGTCACCTCTGAGTGTGGACTTCAATGTTCACTTTTATATATATATATATATATATATATATATATATATATATATATATATATATAACAATAGCAAATGTTATATTAAGTGGCTAGGCGTATTTGAACAGACGTTCCGATTTTGTTTATAATTAAATTAACGTCTACCGACCTAGCGATCGAAAGTCTTATTATATATATATTCTAGAAAGCTTAAAATAGATTGCTGGCAGCGATTCCCCGTCAGCCTTGCACGGCCCAATTTTGTTCATTTATTTCAGAAGTTTTGGCTATAAGCAGCCTGGTTTTGGCGAACTGTAGCAACGGGGAATGTCACCTGCAAATCCAAGTTGCTTATATGACAGTTGATTTTAACTTAGAAAGCAAACATATGACAGTCAATATTCTAGTATCCAATGTTTGTAAGCGTATATATGTAAATAGATATATTTAACAAGCTTTTTGTATGTACCCGTCTACGTGTTTATAGCTGACGTATGAATGTCTATATAGCACTACAACCTGGCCTATAAAGAAAGATCTATAGCCACCGGAGAAGGTACTCTACCCCAAATCATGACGCTCATGCCGACAAATCCATATGATGTTTATCGACATTGATAACACAGTGACTGCAGTTCGCATGAAAAGTGTTAAAATGATTTAGTATGACATTGAATGTATTATTATCGATAGACAAAATCAACATAGTCAAGAAGGTTTTCAATGGGAAGGCTCAGGGAGGGCCAGGGACGACGAAAGAAAAGAAGGTGGATGGGTAAAGTTTCTTAAAAATGTCTGAACCTCATTGAAATGGCCGACATGTCTGTGTGTCGCCTGAATGTCTCCATGTTAGCCCCGGGAGCACGCGTAGAGTTTCAGCCATCCATCATCACTAAAGCACGCATACGGTGTAGATCTAATGCAGTATGGATATGTGCTTATTTAATCACACTCTGCGCATTAAGAAGAAACAAAGTCTACTTTATCAGATAGGAGTGAAACTTTAGTACCGTATATAGACTTTTGAAGGTGTCCGCTAGAGAGATGCAACTTTGTATTCGCTGGCGTGGGCGTCGCTCTCTCTACTCGCTATGTACATCGCTCTATATATGTACATATATAAACGCATTAGACATTTATTCTTTGTATATATGTGTATGGTTATTGGCGTACGTATTTATGTCTCTTCTACATGTCTACGTGCATTTACATATCTATCTATCTATCTATCTATCTATCTTTCTCTCTCTCTCTCTCTCTCTATATATATATATATATATATATATATATATATATATATATATATATATATATACATATATAATTGATTTTGGGGGAGCATTAACTTTTTTCATGTATCTTTCATTGAAAACGGCCAACAAGGAAGATATAAATAATCTTTTATAGAGTTTTTCCAGCAATCTAACGTTTTTCCGTTTTTCAGGTGTTAAAGAATATAAAAAATGTCCATATTTATAATTGTTCCAAGCACTTTCGGCTACTTCTCTAGCCATTATCAAGGATGTGTTTTTGGATGGTGAAATTCTGTGCGTGGCTGCTGCATAGTAATTTTACAGCGTGGAGTTCCTGTATTACTACGTAGCAGCTACACAGAATTTCACCATCCAAAAACACATCCTTGATAATGGCTAGAGAAGTAGCCGAAAGCGCTTGAAACAATTATAATTATGGACAATTTTTATATTCTTTAACCCCTGAAAAAACGGAAAAATGTTAGATTGCTGTAAATACTCAAAAAAAAAAATTAAGTAAATCTTCCTTGTCGGCCGTCTGTAATGAAAGATGCATGTCTATATATATATGTGTATATGTGTGTGTGTGTGTGTGTGTGTGTGTGCGCGCGTCCGTGTGCGTTCATTGAATGTGCATAATTGTTTCTTGAAGCTGTTTTTTTTTTAGTTCTAATTGGAAGCTAATGTATTAAATTTAATATTTCAAATAAGCAGAATATTTTGGTGCATTTCAAACTGAATTTAATTTAATTGGAATCCTTTTTTCTGATTATCTGTAAAATCTATAAAATCGACTATATTGAAAAAAAATCTGTCAACACAACATAATTCTTTTATTCAAAAATATTTCAAAAATAAAATATACTTTTTTGAAACGTTATTTTAGAAAGATTACCTTATTTAAATTTTAGCTAATCCGTATTGAACTACTCACTTTTAGTTTAAAATATCGCAGAAAAAGCCCCTTTTTGAACGTTCAGTAGATGTTTTTTTTAACAGACCTAACAGCCTGATATTTGAAAATTTAAGTAAGGTGTACACAACTGTAAAATTACTTGACAATTACAGCGTGAACGTTTTTTTTTTTTTATATATAATTTTTAAGTACTCATTAATCGTAAAAAATTAAGCAATCTAATATTTCATTGAATTCTGGGTACTTTGGTTTTATAGCCCTCCTTACGAAAGCGCCTTTTGAGGAAATGTTAGAAAATTACCAATAAATTTCATATTGACTATAGTTACTACTACTTATTTTCTGATAATTTCGTATATGTACGTTCGTATTTATAAAATCTGCACGTTTATACATACAAAATAAATTCAAAAATTATTTTTTAAATACTGGAGTTCGTTGAATTGTTGGGAGCTTTTCCATTTATGCTTAATAAACACAGTTATAATTTATTAACTATATCACTTGATCGCTACAAATTAATACAGAACTTTAAAAGATTTGAAAGTGTATGAATTATTTTAATTAACATTTTAAAAAATGAAAACAATTCTTGTCAATATTCATTATTCACGGAAAAAAAACATTTTTTCCTTATGACAATAATGTCAAAAATCTATTTTATTCATAAAAGCAGTTAAAATATTTTCTAATTAAATAATGTTTAGATTTAATGCATTTTTATATTCTATGATTCAGGGTAGATTTTTTCTAGCTTCTGGTCTTGATTAACCAAAAGAAATTAATGATTTAACTTCTTCGAGGACCAATAAGCGAAAAAAAAAGAATTTATCGAAACTTCATAAAATTAAATAAGTGGGGAGAAATAGATGTAAAAAAAAAAGATTTTACAAGGATTTTCTAAAAAAAGAAACATTTCACAAATAATTTCATTTATTTCTGAATAAGTCATGAAAGTTTCATTAAAATCCGGCAAATGTCTTATTTTTACAAGAATTTCCAAATTAATTATTTTTTCATCGCAAAGTAAGACTCAAATTTCGATTCAAATTTATAGTCCACCGTTGACTCAAAAAAAAAAAAAAAAAAAAAAAAAAAAAACAAGATTTTAACTACAATATATCTTTCCATTGTTCTAAAATGGATTTTAAAATAATTTTTACATAAAAAATCCTTTGATCTTTCATTTTAATAACACACAAATTTAACCAGCAATCCTTCTTTTATGCATGTTTCGTTAAATATGAGGGACACGATATATTTTAAAGTTTTAACCTTTTTTTTCTTTTGTCGTTATAATTTTTTTTTAATTTTTTGCCCTTATAGTTTTTCTTTTTTTATTGTTTTAAAGACTGAGTGTGTGAAGTTTAAAGAGGATAAAGGAATTGGAATGCATAATACCTCCGTTTAGGGACTCCGTTTTAGATGAAAAATCAGGCGGATGCATTCCTGATGAGTCGAGAGTGGAGTTGGAAGAGAATTTCCGAGCAAAGCATTCTACTTTGACAGTATTAGATGACAATACTTCAAACACATTGAAGAGTGAACGGATTCTCGTTCAACACACTCTTACATAGCTGCCAGTAATCACGAGAACCAAACTTGTGAAAGGCTATATGGAGTCTCATTCTATGAGTGAACAGCGATTTAGTCGCATTGAGTACACGTTTACACTTACTACGAGTGGATACAAAGGGACATCTTTTATGGTAGTATTCTAAGCGTAACACAAGGCCGAAAGTATGAGGCATCCAGTGAAGATCGAACTCACTACTCAGTTGTAAATGACCTAGAGAAAAAAAAGCTTGTTAACCATTACACCACGTCCAAGTTCCCTAAAGAGGCATCTGTTATGATCTGAACTATTACGTTGGTATCGCCGGAAGAAGTGATTCTTTTGGGCTGAACAGACAGGAGTGAACCAAGGAAAATATTGCAGTTTTACTTAGAATTTCCGCAGTGGCACGATTCCCCCTTTCACCCAGGAAGAAAACTCGGTGGCACAATTTCCAATGTGAAAATTAAAAGTTTCACTCGAATGGGCGTCGGGAAGAAATTGAATTCTTAGTGTAGTTTTTACTTAGTTTCCGAAAACATCCAAGACATTTTGGTCCCATTCAAATATGTGTGCGATTGTGCATGCCTTCCAGAACTTCATTATGCGTTTAATTACTGCCAGCAACCAAATAGAGAAAATCTAAATAACGATACGACAATATTTGAAAAGGCTTCCTCCTTTGTATCAGAGAATTAATAGCAAATGACTTAAACCTTTTGGACCGATTAAATGGTTATAAACGACTCTCAAAATGATGTTTTGAAGTCTATATTTCCGACTAAAGAAAAAAATAAACCGAAATAAGAGAGAAACAACATTGTCGATTTTTCAAAGTCCGGTAGATTGTCAAATATAAATAAAGTCGAATTGGATAGAAAATTTTGGAACGAAACAAGTCACGTCAGCTTGTAATTTATCATTAGCGAAAGGAGCATAAAATGATGTATGCGTGTGTGTGTCTGTGTGTTTTGTACTGAATTGTATTATATTTTCATTTAGGATGAGTCATAAATAATTTTCGTTTTTGTTTATCAAATTCATTCATCAAAAAATCAAGTACAGAATTTCATTTTATTCAGTTCTACATTCACCGTTATTTGCAAATGACTTCTTACCACTTATCAGTCAGTTCTTTGATACATTTTGAGCAAAATTTCGCAAGTTTTGATGTGAAAACATTTACGATGAACACTTGAATCCCGTTCTTCATTCGAAAGATTTCCCTATCAAAGCGTTTTGCCGCGAATACAGAGGGTAATAATCGGTTGGTGCAACATCAGTTGAATACAATGGGTGGGATAGAACAGTCTAACCAAGTTCCATTTTTTCAATTGTGATATTCTTACGCTATGCGGCTTTGCACTCCCAAAAGAACAACATTTGTCCTACTGAAGTGGGCTTGACAGAGCGCTTTTCGACCAAAATTTTATGGGCATGTTGCAGCTGCTTGACATATAAATGTGCATTTTGTGTTTCATTGCATTTTTAAGAACTCTTAACGAATAATATCTCGACGAAAAAGATCAGCACGATTGCGTAAGGTTTCCATCCTGCTACGCCACACCATACATAGTCAGCCTGAGTAAAGAGTGGCTTTAGCGATATGGTTGAACTGTTTTGTTGGATCCATAGCCTTGTTATGATTTGTCTCCTTGAAATTATCATCTGTTTAGGCACCTTCAAAAAGTCATGTTCGTTGTGGAGGGTACTACCCCGATAAGGTAAATGCATCAATCTCGATAACGACTACAGGAAAAATAACATAATTATGCAGGTAACATGTACACAATGTTTTATTTGAATAACCATAAGAATGTTGTACAGGTTAGGAATCCTTTATCCGAAATTCTTGGGACCGGAAGTGCTTCGGTTTTCAGATTCTTTCGGATTTTGGAATACAGGCTATTTAATGTTCATATAGTATCTATAAAATGGAACCCAAGCATAAACACGATGTCCCTTTACATTTCATAACACATTTTATACATATACCCTGAAGGTAATTTTATATTGACATATACCCTGAAGGTAATTTTATATAATGACATATACCCTGAAGGTAATTTTAAATAAATGGCATATACCCTGAAGGTAATTTTATATAATGGCATATACCCTGAAGGTAATTTTATATAATGACATATACCCTGAAGGTAATTTTAAATAAATGACATATACCCTGAAGGTAATTTTATATAAATGACATATACCCTGAAAGTAGTTTTATATAAAATTTAATAAATTTTGTGTACATACAAATACAAGAAATGATGCTTTTGACTAACGTTTATCCCTTTACGATCACTCTTGTTCTTGTCCTGCCATCCATTCACTCAAAGAGAGCATCGTCGTAAAAAGATTAGTCCGCTTGGCCATTACTATAATGAGTTCGTCCTTCAATGGGCGTCCCATACGAGATACTGACCCAAGAAAATTTAGAATACCGTAAAATCAATCAACCCAACCTAAACTACCCTAATCATATTGTCCAAAGTAGTTTATTCGCTGTCTCCCTCTGCATCACTTGCTTTCAGTTTGTCCTGTGCGTATTACATTCGTCAAATTATCTTTCCTCGATATGTTTCCCAGACATTTTAGCTATTTCTTACTGATTGTTAGCATCAGCCTCTTTTCCGGAGAACTTCCTCATTGCTCACATATTCTGTTCATGTTATTCTTTGCATTTGTCGGTAGAACTACATCTCTGTCGCTTCAAGTCTCTTCTGAATCTGTGAGAAGGTTGACCAGCATTCACTGCCGTATAGGGGGACTGATATTACGTAATAGTTCAGTACTATTTTCTTTGTTTCTAACAATATGTTTCTGCTTCTTAATACTTTGCTTAGGTTTTGGAAGGCATCTTTCGCTATCCCAATGCGCGTTTGGTCATTTGTTAGGAGCTTCCCAGATATCTAAATTATTGCACCTGTCACTTCCACATCGGAGATTAAATATTACGTTGGTTTACGGCCATATCACTTTGAAACACCGATTCTAGTACGATCAAGCAACATTGAGCCAGATCAGTACCGAGATGGGTGACCTCTTGGGAACACTAGTTGCCGTAAGCTTGGATGTGCGGCTGGTGTAACGGATAATGGCTCGAAATTGGAAACCGGAGAGCCAAGTTCCAAATCCAGTCAGGTTTGTTATTTTCATTTAGGTGCAAATAACCTTGGGAAATATAGGGGTCTATCATATCTATCACCCTAAGCTATGGGTTAATCAGTAAAACTTGTATCAATAAATAATTATTATCCACACACCCCAACTAAATTCTTATGATCAAAAATATTTTCCGGCTTTAAATAACCTGTAAAAGTCTGATAAGCCTTAAAAATCAAATCAATCAGTGACTACTATACTCTACAGATAACTGAATTCCTCTGCCTGATTGATTTCTTGACATCCCTTGTACATAGCTCACGCCTTGAGCTGCCTCTTTTGCTGACAACCATGCGTTTTTATTTACAGTTTGATTAATATCTTCGTCTTCTTAACTTTGCACGGGACAAATAACCATTAAAAGAGTAACTTGTTTTCTAGCGTTCGTGATAAGGGTTGACTATTAATTGCAAGATGATGGAATGCTTGGTAGTGAACAAAAGGGGCAGCCCAAGATTTGTGTTACAGTTTGGAGATATCAAAATTTTAAAATATCAGAAATTCAGCTTTCTGGGCAGTGTAAAAAGAAATCGACGGAAAAACAGATACAGGCTTATAAAGTTGCATAGGAATAGCTAAAAAAAAGAGGAAAATAGCATCAGAGAGAGAGCGAGAGAGAGAAAAGTGAGAGGTCCTGTAATGTGTGGACTCCTATATGGCACTAAACGTTGGACATTTTCTTATAAATGAAAAAAAGAAAACTTAAGGTAACAGATATATGGTTCTATCGATGAATTTTAAGAAGATCATAGGGAGAGCATACGACAAATAAGAAATTTTTTTAAAAAAAGAGAGAACTTGAAAAACTGTTGATAACAACGAGAATGATAAGGCTGAAACATGAAATGTTTTGTCTTAACACTGAGAACACACAATGAAGGCCTGAGAAATAGCGAAGAGTAGCGAATGTCCTTCGTTTGTGCAAATAGTAGAGAAACAAATTTGCGAAAAACGAAAAAAAAAATGGAGAATCAAAATTTAACAGATTCATAAAAGAGAAAATTTTACTGAGATCAAGAATGAACAGGAACATGTGGAGAGCCATGTTCAACTACGTCCTGAAGGAAAACAGCAAGGAAACGGGGAGGTAATGATAACAGCATTTGATTATCTGTTTGCATTGCACACTTAAAGATTTAATATCGAAATGGCTCGCTTTATATTTAAGGAGACTTTTTTTTTATAGAAAAGGCAAGAGGGATTTTTATTGCTTTAATTGGTGACGCACTCTGACCGCAAACAGCAATAGTACAATAACAGAGTTTTAAAGACCTTCAAAACAACAACAACAACAATGAATAATAACAATAAGAATAATTAAATGGCCGCTCCGTATCGTTTCAGAACCTGACAGCTTTGTCACGTAGCTTCTGTACAGAACAGAGCAGCCAGCATTCGGCACTCTTTCGCGCCTAAAACAGAACCCAACCCGGCTACATCCTGTCCTCACTCCTACTCGTTCTTGTTGTTCTGCAACTCTTCATCCTTCACCTACTCCTCCCGCTTTCAAACAATTCGCTATCGCCCGGTTAAAGTCGAAGACGGGAATTCACCTAACAAGCGGTTTGCGCGACACAAACAGAAATATATAACTCAATTCAAAAACCCACACGACCGATTTCTGGCGATATAATGTAATTTCACGGCTTGATGGCATATAATTAATTCTAACGTCAGCCAATTGGCCCTATTAGAGCAATATGATAGCACATCGCAGAAATGGCTGCCCGAGCAGTGGCGTTGGTGATGGTGGAGGAAATGATACAAAAAGAGGTGGGAGCCTCACGGCGGTAGTATCGGCCATTAAAACGGTGTCTGTAATTGTACACAAAGTGTTTTTCAATGATAGACCTGACTGAAGTCGTTATGAGTCTGTTAACGTAACCTGCGAGGAAGAAACATTATCTTTTTATATAATCATACCCCTCTCTAACCCTTTCTCCTTTTGTTTTCTCCTCCTGCTGCTCCTCCTACTCTTATTTTCCTCCTCTTTTTCTTTTGTCTTTCTACTCCTCCCTCCACCTCTTCTTTCCTCCTCCTCCTTCTTTTCCCCTCCTCCCCCTCTTCTCATCTACTTTTCTCCTTCTCTTCTTTTTCCTCCTCCTCTTCTTTTCTTCTTCTCCTCTTCTCATTCACCTCCTCCTTCCCCTCTTCTTCTTCCTTCCCTCCTCCCCTATTTTTCTCGCGTTTATCCAATATTCTTATCACCCCTTCATTTTTCTCTTTTATTTATGTTTTTTTTTTTCACTTCTCTTCTTTTAAATGGTGATGCTCTCATTTCTTCATTCGTTCTTTCATTTTCTTCTTCATTGTTGTTTCTTTCTAATTTTTCTTCATTTTCTTTCCTTCTCCCTGTCTCTTCTTTCTTTTCTTTATTTCTTTTTCTTCGTCATTGTCTCTTTTTTCATTCTTTTTTTTTTTTTAATTTTTCTCCTTCTGATTAGCTTCCTCATAAATCAATCTTGTTTTGCTTCTTCATTATTTTTGTGCCTTCTCATTTTCTAAACCCTCCTTTTTTCTTCCCCGATTGCTAGTTTTTCTTTCTCTACTCGTTTTTTAAGAATTTTCATTGTCACTTTTTATTTCTATTTTTACATCCATATCCCTTTACTATTTTCAGTTACACTTCTTCCCCCACCCACCCATCACCCATCGTTTTTTTTTTGGGGTTTTTTTTTAATCTAAATCTTTTCTTTACATTTTTTCTCCTACAAACTCTTACATTTTTCTCTCCTGTGTTTTTCGTTCTTTCTCTTTCATATGATTCCTATCTTTTTCTTCCATGTATTTTCCTTCTTTTTCTTCCATATGTTTTCTCTTTCTTTTCTTTCCTATGTCTTTCCTTCTTTTTCTGTCATATTTTCTTTGTTTTTCTCTCGCTAGTTTTCGTTATTTCTGTGTCTCTTCCTCTTTCATATTTTACTTTCTTTCTTTTTCTTCTGTTTCTTTTTAGAAGATTTCCCCTTTTCTTAAATATGTCATGGAACATCTATCAAACAAAAAAGAATGTGCACAACAGCAGAAACAGAAAAGAGAATACAATATGCGATTAACAAAATGGCGTTCTTCTCCTTCATCGCGTGTGTAGCAAATAATCATTTACCAAACTGTTCGTTAAATCTGAAAAAAACGCTTTATGCCACATAATCAGGTTTTCTTGTGAAAATATATTTTATAACTCTTGCAATCAAGGTTTCGAAATTTAACACAAGAAAGAAAACTCATCATTTGATGGGTATTTAGTTTCTGTAGTGTTTGCGTTCCAACAAAAATGTTTTCCATAAATATTTCACAAATAAGTGTTGCCTTTGCAGTTCATTGCAGCTATAATTTGTTCAAGTTGTTAAATTTCATTGTTGGAGCTGGGGGTGATTGCAAAGAAGCCCGTAGCTTTCGTTTGGGATCTTTCTTATACGCATTTCGTTTAGTTAAATGGCGGCTGGACTGAAAAGAGCGAGGATATTTATGTTGAAAATGTTTAATGTTTTAAGATTGCACTGATGCAAATAGTAAATCTTAAAACCAAGGTTTTACATTACCAACCATAGAGAAATGGTTCGCGCGTTACTCTTGCAGGCCATTGCTAATAGCCCCATCATATATTCATCATTTGTTCATGTGTCAAATACGGTTCAAGAAATGTCAATTCTCGCGATTTTTCAGTTCTGTTTTATTATTATTATTATTATTTCCTTTGATTTTTGTGGTATACACATTTCCTTCCAGGTACCAAGCAGAGACCTAAGGTCAGAAATGGCTTCATGACATTTTCAACTGATCCTTTTTTTTTTTTTTTTTGTAAAAAATATTATTATTATTATAGTATTTTCTTTGCTTTCTGGCGTTTACACATTTCTTTCCGGGTCCCACCCAGGGACCTAAGGTTAGAAATGGCATCATGACACTTTTCACTGAAAATCCCTCAGCTAATTGATTTTTTAAAGTTTCTAAAAACTTGGGAAAAAAAATTTTGCCCAAGCTTTTAGACGGAAATCTGTTTGCGAGTTTGGACTGAATTTTTTCCTGATTCTTATTATTAGCAGTAGTAGTATTAGTATTCACAGTAGTCTTCTTCTGTGGGTACTATATGTGATACAAAATCTCCGCGCAGTAGTAGTAGTAGTAGTAGTAGTAGTAGTAGTAGTAAAAGTATTTCCTTGGATTTCCTCCCGGGTCCCAACCATAGCCCTAAGATCAGAAATGGCTTCATGACATTTTCCACTGTTCATTTTTATATAAAAAAAAAAAGAAATAAAAACTAAAATCACCCACATTTTACATAGATAAGGCACTTCGTAATGTGCGAGCTGTACTTGTGAGTACAATTTTTTGTATTTCTTTAAGGCCCGGGCTATCAGGAATCCCTTCAATGTGTCTATCTGAAACGTTTCCAATCAATCCCAAGGCTCCAGCTACAAATGGAATTATTGATGTTCACATGTGCCACATTTTTTAGATTTCTACTGCAAGATCCTTGTATTTTGATAGTTTTTCCAAGATATTCAAAGACACATTACAATCTGCTGGGACTGCCATGTCAAAAAAACACATTCTATTTTTATGGTTTTTGATCACGGTGTCTGGACGATTAGCTTTGATTGTTCTGTCTGTGTGTATTATAAAGTCCCATAAAATTGCTACAGATCCTGTTTCTCTGTAACCGCGTGTGGGTGATGTTCATACCAGTTTCTTGCAGTTTCCTTCTCGTAAAAGTTGTATACTTTCCAGTGCCCACTTCATCATCTCGGGTTTTATATTAATACCGTGCAACCTGATACAATATGGTCAATTGTTTCTTGATATTTATCACAAACTGTATTTCACATAAATACAATTTTTCCGTATGTGCGATTTGTAATTTCTAGTTAGTAAGCATTTGTTCTGTGCAGCAAGAACAAAATCTCATTATTATTATTATTATTATTATTATTATTATTATTATTATTATTATTATTATTATTATTATTTCTGGTGTGTACTCATTATTTTCCGTGTCCCGACCAGAGACCTAAAGTCAGAAATGGAATCATGACATTTTCCACTGAGGAAACACACACACGCATATATTTTACATTGATTAAGCCCTATCGTAAGGTGTGGGCTGTACTTGTGAGTCCAATTTTTTTTTTTTTTTTTTTTTGCATTTCTTTAAAGCATGGGCTACCTTCAATGAGTCTATTGGAATCTTTTCCAATCAATCCGAGAGCTCCAACTACAACAGGAGTTGTTGATATTCTCATGTGACACCTTTTTGAGATTTCAATTTCAAGGCCCTTGTATTTTGATAGCTTTTTGAAGATCTTCAAGGATACATTACAGTCTGCAGGTACTGCCATATCAATAAGGAGGCATTTTTTTTATATGCGATCTCTAGTAACGATGTCTGGCCGGTTAGCTTTGATTGTTCTGTCTGTGTGTATTATGAAGTCCCATAAAATTATTACAGGTCTTATCTCCGAAACCGGCTCTTTCAGTTTCCTTTCCGTAGAAGCTGCAGATTTTCCAGTGCAGATATTGCCTATTCTGTCATGCCGTGTTTTATATTCAGTGGGTGCCAATACCGTGCAACCAGATAGAAGATGGTCAACTTTTTCTGGATATTTATCACAGAATCTGCATTTTGTGCTAACACAATCTTTCAATACGTGTGCTTGATAATTTCTAATTAACAATCAGTGGTTCTGTGTAGCAAGATTAAAACCTTCAGTTTCAGCTTTTAACCCTGCACTACGTAGCCACTAATGGGCACGAGGTTTTTTTACATCAACTTGTTTGATACGAGCAGAGTATCGATGGACAGAGTATTGAATCGGTTTGATACGGACAGAGTATTGATGGACAGGGTATTGAAGCGATTTATCTTTTTAAAATATTTTGCAGCTTCAGTCGGTGTATTGTGTTTTGTATTTCTTCCCTGATTTGAAACACCATTTTGAAAATGTTGGCTTCTTTTATTACAGAATAAAGTTGCTTACTACTTTCATGTTCTTTGACACATCCAGTCTATTCGATCCTCACTGGGTGCCCCATACTTTCGGCCTTGTGCCATATCTAAGCTACGCTTGGAAAATTACTATCATCAACTAGTCTTCTGTAGTTTTCAAGTATCTTTGTAGGCCAATTGTTGTAGACTTGCAAAATAGTTTTAGTTGAACTAATCCTCTGCCTCCTTCAGATCTGGGCACATATAGACGGTCAACATCAGCTTTGGGATGATGCATGCGGTGGCAGGAAAGAAGATTTCTCATTTTGGCGTCCATTCGTTAATGTCAGCTATGGTTCAGTTAGGGATGTTGAAACTGTATTGCACCACATGAATAGCCAAGGTATTTATGGCTGATATTCTGGGGGGTTTTTTGGGGGGGGTGTTTTTTTCAGCCTGGTATTCAGTACCAGACGCACGCGCCTATAGTATTCATTCCTTAATTTCTTCTTCATTTGAGTATGCTGTATTCCACCCACTCACTAATTCCTAGGTACTTATAGGCTACATATTGTTCCAGTTCCCTAATCTTTGTGACAAAATCTAAATCTATTGAGTGTGTTTCTTTAATTCTCCCTTTCTTTTTGTTATGGAGTGGTTTCACAGTGGAAGCTTGTATTTGTAGTAAGTCTGTCCTAAAATAGGTTCGACGTACAAAACGTTAAGAACTTGATATAATAGGTAATGACGCAGAGTAATCTAGTTGTGGTCGCTGATACTTTAGTATCCGACTAACAGTCGTCCGGCATCGACTGACTGAGCGACCCACTGAGCAACGGTATTTAGTCACCTCCCCCACGAGGGCATCATGTGGCACAAGGCCGGTTTAACGTAGGATCTCCGAGACCATAGGCTCGGCCAAAAATATGCCCATTGAACCCCTATAAACGGGTTCAGGGTCGGTTTACCTCCCGAAAGAGAATCCGCCCTTCGGCGTAGCCTCCTTCGGGTTCATCCCCGCCCGAAGGCAGAGAGTTCAACCGATCAGCCAGTCGACTGACTGACCGACCCACTGAGCGACTCCTACTACTCCTACTTATTATAGGTGGGAGAGTCTATTAACTATAGAATAGGTGCGTTTCACTATAACACTTTTGCACATTTATCTAATCTGAAATCCATACCTATGTTGTCACTGAAATATTTTACAGTATTGAGGAGACCCTTCAACTTATTATCGTCTTTGGCAAAGAGTTTGAAATCATCTATGTAGAGTAGGTGCTTGAATACTTTCTTGTTTAGTTTGTAACCATAGTGATTGTTGTTTAGTTCATGCGTAAGGGGGGATTAAGGACAGACGAAACAGAAGGGGTGACAGATTGAAAGATTCCTCATCGGATATTCAGGCGGTTGGAGATGGCAGTGCCTCTGGTGTAATTTAGGTATAATGTGGTTTATTCACGACGTTCTTTCAGGGTTGCTCTTATGCACAAGCGTGATATCAGGGCGATTGCTCTCCAAGCGCATGTCGGTTAAAATGGTCGTATCTCACATGAGATTTTTTTTCACTCGAACCACATTCACTTAAATGTAGTTAGAGAATCAACGATACGTTTCGTTATAATAAACGATTTAAACTAGGCACTTCCACGTGATCACTAAAAAGTCAGCATACTGTGATGAAAAGATGCTCCAAACGTGATGAAAACATAGTTTTATCGTCAAAATCTTGATGTTATTATTAAGAGGAGGAATCAAAGTATTTTTACATATTTAAATAAATTTTTACTTCATTTTAGAACATTCAAAATTTTGATTATTTTTTTTCGGTTGTATTAACTTTTCGCCTCTTTTTTGCGGTGACAGACACATTAATTTGGAAATTCTTGCAAAAATCACATAATTCTCGGAGTTTAATGAAATTTTCAGGACTTATTCACAAATGAATTCAATTATTTTTTTAATTTTTATTAAAAAATCTAGATAAAAATATTTTTTTACATGTGTTTCTCCCCCTTTTTTAATTTTATGAAAGCTTCAGAAATTCATCGAGATAATTTGCAGTTAAAAGCAGAATTTTTTGAAGAATTTAATTCTATGAATCTTTTTTGCAAAATCGGAATCTGTCTTACCGAAAATCTGTTCTGAATCGAAAAATAAAAAACGCATTAAAACTAAGACTTTATTTAATTAGAGAAGATTTTAATTACTTTTATGAATAATATATATTAAAGAAAATATTATGAAGAAAACAAATTATGGAAAATGAATTTTTACAAGATTTTTTTCATTTTTTTAATATTTTATAATTTAAAATGAAACAATTCATAAAGATTTTGAATCTTTTAAGCTTCAATTTCGATGAGATAATATTTAGGGAATATTGCTATTAAGTAAGTATAATTTTATTTAATAACAATAAAGATATATTTTAAAGCTTATTACAAATTGAAGACCCCGACTATTTTTAAAAGAATTTCGATTTGATTTTATATATGTATATCTATGCCAAATTTCTGAAATATGGATGTGCAAACCGATAAATCTATTAATAAAAGGTCACGTGTTTTAAATTTTGTCCCCCCACACACGAGAAAAAAATAAAACTCTAATGAAAATTGTCATTTGCTGCACCATAGATAATTATGATCACGTTCGACATTCAATCCACCGTCAATAAATCGATTAACATGTTAGAAAAACAGGACCCCGTGGTTACAGAAATGATATTATACAACATTTTATGCTATAAGTAAGTAATATTTGTTTCAAATCAGATTAATTTAACTATAAATTTGCTAATTTTCCTCAGATAACGTTTCGGATATATATTTTATTTTTGCAAGATTTTTAAAATGGAAAATTAAGTTTTGTTTATAAATGTCTAAAATGGCTGACGAGATGATTTTACTGAAAAAAATGGAACTCAGTTCCAATCAATATAATTTCTGTCTGAAATACACCAAAGTATTTTGCTTACCAGGTATAGTAAACTTAATCCTTTAGCTTTCATTTAAAGCTAAATTAAAAGCTTCAAGAAAGGTTTTTCATTTGTAAAAATTCATTTTAAACCTTAGGTATACCGAATTCATGAAGGTACCTAATTTAAACTGTAGTCAAAGGAAATCACCCAATTATCATACAATCGCCGAAATTAAGCCAATGGCGATTTTATGGCGAAAATGAAGCCAATGGCGATTTTATTGAATAAATTTACTCTTTAGTATTTCAATATATTCTTGTGCAATTTTGGTAAATATATCTATTAAAATGAGATATCTGTGTTATTTTTATTTTTGCGTAATTTAGACGACAATACATCCATCGCACCCTATATATATATATATATATATATATATATATATATATATATATATATATATATATATTGTTTAGAATAGTACCAGTTTACAGCAACAACTAAAAAACAATGTAACTTTTTTGATAGGATAAAATATCTATAATCATCTTTCCAGAGAAAGATAAAGTAATCAGCTCAGAGCTGATTTCCAAATGCAGACGGAAAAACAAATTCCTACTCCGCTACTTACAATCAGATAATGGCTAAAAGACAAAATAAAATCACCTAACCTAACTCTAAAAAACATTATTTCAAATATTAAAATTTATGATCAAATAAATATAATAAAATAAATGTAATATGGAAATAAATAAAATAATGAATATATAAAAATAAGCAATTTCAAGTTATGACAATGAATGGCAATTACTAGGATGAGCCTTTTTTCTCTCTCCCTACTTCCCTTAATTTCCTAGTGGCTTATATAGAGAGCCCGCTAAAAGTAATGAAGCAATGTTTGAGGCTCACTTGACGAATACAATGTCAACATACAGTACTGATTCCTTTATGCACACTCTTCATATATATATATATATGTGTGTGTGTGTGTGTTACAATGCCTAACTACATCCGGCAGCAATACCTCTGCTCGGGAGACTGGAGGTTTTAAAGAGTGTGGAATCGCCTCTTAATTGCTGTTGTTCCCAGATCCCCCCTGACCCGAGCAGGTAGCAACTATTAGTTCTCAGCTATGAGTAAATATTGAACCCCCAAACAAAAAAAAAGATACCATGAAAGTTTTAAAATATATTTTTACAGTAAAAATACCAGCAATAGATTTTTATATAAAAAATTACCAATTTCAATTGTGAAAGCAGTGTAACAGATGTCATATATTTATTACTCAAAGCCCCCAAGAAAATTAAATTTCAGCATTAAATGACCCATAAGGAGTTGATATGCCGTAAAGCAAACAAATCAAATCAATTACATTGCTTAATAAATAAACGTATATATATATATATATATATATATATATATATATATATATATATATATATATATATATGTATATATATATAATATAATATATTATAACATAATATAAAAGGTTCAAACATTAATATATTATTAATTATATAGATAGATAGATAGATAGATAGATAGATAGCCAGCCAGCCAGCCAGCCAGCCAGCCAGCCATGCCATTTTATATATATGGATATTTGTATAATTAATCAATCCATAAATAATCCTGTCAATTTTCTAGAAACTAAGCTACTTCTCTAGTGATCTTTTGGGTTTTAAATTATTTGGCATTTATTTCATACGAAAAAAGCAAATTTCTTCACATGGTTGTCTTGTGTTAGAATATAATGTAATAAAAAATTAATTAAAATGCGAAATTTCATTTTCGTTGTTTAAACGAGTTTAATGCAATGATATTTTTTTCAAAAAATTAAACAAATAAGCATATCTCATTAGAAGTAATTACAAACAGAAAGAAATTAAAGAAAGACAATTTTACTGTGTTGTTCATTCTGCCGGACACTGGCGCAATGAAAATGTGCCTTGCCCTTTGCAAATTCATCTTGTTTCACGCTTCAAGCAGCAGATAGCAAACGGCGTGGATATGTCGCTTACGTACTTACCCACTTCAGCTGAAGATTTCCTTTGTTAATTTTATTTATCCATTTGTTTTTCATGTGACAGACGAACAAAAAAAGAAACAAAGGGAAAATGTCACGTCTGTGTTTGTACGTGTGTCAGGCGTTAGATTAACTTACCCTGTCATCATCATAATTGATTTTCTTCGTATCCGCTTTCTTCTTCTTCTTCTTCTTCTTCTTCTTCTTCTTCTTCCTCCTCCTTCTCCTTCCTCCTTCCACTTCTTATTCTACTCCTTTTTCTCCTTCTCTTCCCCTTTTTCTCCTCTTTCTTCTTCTTCTTCTTCTTCTTCTTCTTCTTCTTCTTCTTCTTCTTCTTCTTCTTCTTCCTCCTTCTTCTCTTCCTCCTTCCACTTCTTATTCTCCTATTTTTCTTCTTCTTCTCCTCCTCCTCCCCCTTCTTCTTCTTCTTCTTCTTCCTCCTCCTTCTCCTTCCTCCTTCCACTTCTTATTCTACTCCTTTTTCTCCTTCTCTTTCCCTTTTTCTCCTCTTTCTTCTTCTTCTTCTTCCTCCTCCTCCTTCTTCTCTTCCTCCTTTCACTTCTTATTCTCCTATTTTTCTTCTCCTCCTCCTCCTCCTCCTTCTTCTTCTTCTTCCTCCTCCTCCTTCTCCTTCCTCCTTCCACTTCTTATTCTACTCCTTTTTCTCCTTCTCTTCCCCTTTTTCTCCTCTTTCTTCTTCTTCTTCTTCTTCCTCCTCCTCCTTCTTCTCTTCCTCCTTCCACTTCTTATTCTCCTATTTTTCTTCTTCTCCTCCTCCTCCTCCTTCTTCTTCTTCTTCTTCTTCTTGCTCCTCCTTCTCCTTCCTCCTTCCACTTCTTATTCTACTCCTTTTTCTCCTTCTCTTTCCCTTTTTCTCCTCTTTCTTCTTCTTCTTCTTCTTCCTCCTCCTCCTTCTTCTCTTCCTCCTTCCACTTCTTATTCTCCTATTTTTCTTCTTCTCCTCCTCCTCCTCCTCCTCCTCCTTCTTCTTCTTCGACATTGCCAATCATGGCTATCCACAATTTCCTGTCCTACTGATACCATGATCCAATTCCATTTTATAAACTTGGTTTTAACAATAATTTGCTATTGGATAAAGTCATTATGATAATCCATCAAAATTATTTCATATCTCTAAAACACTGGAATGGTAATAGGTATGTTAGTGGGTGAGATTAGCTATTTCCTTATAAGGAAGTATTCGTCATTCATTGACAGGACAGTTAGATTTACTAACAGCTGAAATTTATAATTTTTTTTTTTTTTTATCTAAAAATCGTTTTTCAGGGAAATAGTTTTCTAAAGTCCATTGTTATCGGTATTTTTAATATTAATGGGGTTTACTTCCTAAACTTTTGTTTAAGGTATTGTGGAAATTCAACATTTTTATTATGTCGTTATTTTTCTTTGACTTACATGTGCTATCCATTTTAGTAGTTGGTGTTGTTGAAAGTCTTTAAGTGACGTGGTTTCTGTTATTTGGTAAAAATCTTTGCGATTCTGTAGCGCCAGTTTACAAGATCTGTGGAACAATCGTCTTCAAGACCTATAGTGTTCATTCGCTTGAATCCATTTTTAATCATTACAAAAGCCAAAACATTAACCTAAGAAGTCTGATCATGTTCTTAAATAGCTTCACCAGACCGAGATTTTCATATGGATGTCATGCATGGTTCCAGACCCATTCAAAAATATCTAAACTGACAGCTGTAAAACAACCACTTTTCACATAGATTATTTAAAATAGCTTTGAACGAATGATGCCTGTAGGTGACAGCGAGGACCATCTTTCTTCTTGTAAACTGGCGTTAAAGAATCACAAAGATCTGTACCAAATAACAGAAACCACATCAACTGAGGACTTTCAACAGCAGCAACAACTAAAATGGATAGAACATGTAACTCAAAGAGAAAATAATAGCATAATCAAGATATTGATGTCCCTACACTATTTCAAGCAAAAGGTTAGGAAGGAAGCACCCATTAACAGAGGAAAAAGTAATAAGAGATACTGGATTTGAGAAAATCTATTTTCCTGAAAAATTCTTTTAGTAGAAATATTTGATAATTTCAACCGAAAGTAGCAAGATATATGTCAACTTTAAATAACCCACAAAGTGTTGATAAGTCGTAAAAAAAATCATTCTTTCAAACGAAAGTAGTACTGGCTGCTCGGCCAATGTATGCCAAATGTAATATATAAGGAAACGGTTAATATTAACATTATTATAGATATGAATCTGTGCCTTTAACTTATTCTGAAGTTTATCTCTTTCTCCACATAATAACTGCTGAAAAATCATGTATGACGATAGAGAATTTAGTTCACTGCACATCTATGTATTTGTGTTGTGTCGGGAGCCTACCACCCCACTTGAAGATGAACTTATCTGCGTCTGTGAACAAAGACTTTAAATAGTGGCTTGTCAGTTGACATGAAAGAGACCGAGAGACAGACTCTCGGCGACTGTCGAACTCTCTGCATTAGCAGAGGGGAACCCGGACGAGGCTTTGCCGAAGGGCAAGGTTTCGTCCGGGGAGGTTGACAGGGCCTGAACCCGTCTAGGCGGGTTCAGAAAAAGGCCATATTTTTGGCTGAGCCTACGGGCTCGGTGATACCCACATTAAAACGGCCTTGTGCCACATTCGATCCTCGTGGGTGGATTGATAAATACCGAGACCGAGAGACAGAGAAGTTCTTAGCTGAGCTAGTTATTGACTACTCAGGCGATTTCTGTACCTTTTTACCAGCCTATAAAAAACCCTTTTTATTGTTACGTGTTATTTGGCGTTTGTCTCTACTAACCCCAAATCAACATCATAACAATTTGATAGTAAAGCAGGTCAATTTTGTAACCAATTTGAAATTTGGGATTTGATATGATAAATAATGAAACAAAATGTGTTTTTTTTTCCAAATCGTTACTGGTTTTTGAGGAAACAAGTTTAAAGATTAAGTTTATGTTCAGCTTCATAAATTTTATAATTGAAATATATGCAGTTACTTCGGTTGAAATTAAAAGGGGTAAAAATTCCATAACTATCAACTGTATATCTTCAACATGATCCAGAGAATAAAGGAACAGTCGACTGAAATACAAAAGGTTGCATTAAAAATTTACAACACAATACTTCCAGAAAATATTATTTTCTCAATGTTGAAGTCAGATGAACTGGAAGTGAGGGGAGATGCTATAATATTTTTGTCCATTAGATAAGGAAACATTTATTCATACTTAATTAATTATGTCAATTTACAAGACTAATTTTAAAATTCCATTGAAATTACACCACAAAAAAGTACGGCTAAATTATCCAATATTTTTTTTTTTGTTTCAAAAGTAGAGAGCCACCAACTTTGAAGTGACATTCTGGTAACTCTTAAGCGATACACTTTCATCGACTCTTTTGTATTTATTATGACCTAACAAACGGTATAAGATCTTATTTATTGATTAATCGTTTTTGTAATCTTTTACAATTTTTAGTTTTTACTTATCGAATACAGTAAAAAAAAAATATTGTATATTTTGCTTGATTCCGAATTAGAATTCTGGTTTGAACTTATTTTCCATTCAATGTATCTAATACAAAAATATCAGCTTTATTTGGATTATTCTTGAAATATATTTTGAAGTCAGTTTGTAAACAAAAATCTGCGGAAATTAAGCATTTCAGTATGTTGCTCCAGACGATATTTAAATCTGAAAGCTTAAAGATTTTTAAAAGCTATGAATCCAATTTTTAATGTCAATGCTTATGACATCAAACCCCAGCTTTTGTTTCGAGTGCAATGTTGTCTAAAAAAAAAAATGTAAAACAAATCAACTACTGCGTAGCTGTCTTGCGTACTAAATAAATGTGCCGTCAAGATAAAATTACTTACACATAACCAAGGTGTTTACTTGCTATGGCATGCTCTGCAGCAAGATTATTTTGTTCTACTTTATTAAAATTATACTTTTATTTAATAAGTTGAGAAATTCCCGTTGGCCTCTCCATTCCAGACGGCATTTGTATTTGGTACAAAATATTAATTCGGAATTAAAGCCATTTTTCAGAGTTTGCCGTGTCTAATGAATAGAAAAATAAACGGATTTTGTAATATCAAATTTATATTATGCTAATTTAAATAAATAATTTAAATAAGATACAATGTATGCATATGTGGCCGACTGCTTGTATCCGAGTATGCCTATCTACTAAGGTGGTTAGCTAATCAGGCACATCTGTGTTTGTTCAACATTTCCTGCAACTATGCTGAGTAGACCTTAGTTACAATTTCTGGAAGAAAGCGTATAATCTGCGTGATCAAGTTTGAACAAGGCCCCGGTATTCTCAAATCCTCGAACACAATGACTAATGACTTCATACTTAGCACAACCATCGGTAGTTTCCGAACAGTTCCGTCGAAGTGAATTTAATTCACAGGGATTCATTCAAACCATAGTATGCTTTTCAGGCATATCCCAAAAGGGCCACAAGCTAAGATTGTCAAATCGATCATAGTGAGATTCGAACCCGGGTTTCATGCTAATGTTTTAACTCTGCCAGGCGCTCACCTTACAATAAACCGCAAATATTTACCTATTATGCAGTCGCCAGAATAAAATATTTAAAATGAATCAAATAGTGAAGCTTAGATGTGGTACAAGTGAAAGTGTAGAACACTCAGTGAGGAACGAATTCACTACTCTGTCGTAATTGGTCTAGCGAGACAAGCTTTCTAACCATTACACAACATCGGAGTGTTCCACCTTCTTCTTCTTCTTCTTCTTCTTCTTCTTCTTCTTCTTCTTCTTCTTCTTTGTGCCATATCCTTTCAGAACGTTTGAAATCATGTCTTTCCACAATTTTATGTCCTTTATAGCTCTTAATACCTCTTTTCTACTTGTCATTCTTATCCAAACCTTGCTCCATCATCCATTTGCTGAAGCTCTGAAAAATTCTAACTGCCCAAAAAAATTCAATTGTCTCTTCTTCATATTAAGCAAAAGTGTTTGTTTTTTTTACCATTGCCTCTAAACTTCGTCGTTTCTCATATATTCGGTCATGATATTCTCGGCATCCTTCTGGAGAACCACATTTCTGTTGCTTCAAGTTTCTTCTTCATCTGTGAGGCGAATCACTGCCATATAGGAGGACTGATATTGCGTAACAGTTCCGTTCTTTTTGTATCTTAATACTCTGCTCAGGTTTTTGAAGGCATCTTTCCGTGTCACACGTTCAGTCATTTATTAGGACTTTCCCAAATATTCAAATTATTTCATCTGTATAATTTCGGTATCTCCAATCTGTAAGTTTCACAATGAATGCGTCAACCTTGTTCATCGAATAAGTAGCAACTAATATGACCCAAGTGTCACCTACCTACCATCCAGACAATGATAGGTGAATCCTTGAATAAAGAACATAATTTATCGAAAACAGGATTCCTGTTTTCTTGCCATGGTAATAATTCACCTGCAGTTCTCTCCTTAAAGGTAGACAGCCTTTCTCAGTCCACACTGACTCAGACGGAATTCGAGCAAGGCGTCGGCTAGAAGCTGACCAGTCGGCGATGAAAAACTGTTTGAGGGACCCGGCTGTATGTTTCTTCACGAATTTGTTTTGCCCTTCAGTCCTTTTTTTTTTAATAAAAAAGGGTAATGTGCAAGAAATTTATGTTTATTTTGTTCTATCTTCAATGTTAGAATGAAAAAAATAAAATACACCAAAATACAAAAATTAAAAAAAACGATTCAAAGCTACACCCACTGTCCAAAATGTCACTACGTTCATCGAATAAGGTTAACTTTAGAGACAAAAAAAAAAAAGAAATATTAAGATCGATTCTCCATCTCAGTGATTCCCAAACTTTTTCTCTGGGCCACATTTCGAAATGAAAATTTTTTCGCGCCTCACCGAATTTTATGCGATAAAAAGTACATTTAAAAATGAAAATATAGAGAGAGGGTCAAAGGGAGATAACCGCGAATTCGAAATCAGAACATTATCATTGATAACTTTCTCCTCCAATTTGCTGACCCTACTTACTATCTTCTTAATACGTGATATAATGAAAAAATATCAAAATGATAAAATCGGTCATTAATTATTTATAACTATTTATAATGGGACTCATGCATGCAATTACAAGTAATTTATAATAATATTTTAAATTTTGAAATATTTATTTTTGGCATATGAATTTTTTTTAAACTGTTTCTAAATCTTTGATTGTCTTTCAATCATTCTGCCTCACCTGCTATCCTCTTCTGCCGCCCCAATGAGGCGTGCCGTTCTGTTTGGGAACCACTGCTAACTTTTTCAACTGTTTTCCAATTAAAATTGTTCAGTTGTAGACATTAAGTAAACTGCTATAGGATAGAATTGTTTTTTCTGCTATACTGTAAATTTAAAATTGAAATACAAAAACGCTTACATTTTTTTTGAGGGGGGGAATTATAAAGATGGAAAAAATGATTACGGTTACGTTTATTATAAAACAAAAAAAATTTCTTTCTTTATAAGATTGCGAACTGATGGCTATTTTTATTCTACTATAATTATAACATGGATGTGCGGGTGGTGTAATAGCGGTACGGATTCTTAAATTTCGAGTTCCAGTCAAGTTCGTTACATTCCTACGCATAAATACCTTTGGGAAAGGTATGAATCCATCGCTTCTCTTTCCAGCTACGAGTTAAATGGCAGGGCAGATCGGGCTCTCTAGCTGTGATTGACAATCAATTTTGGAGAAGGATATCTCTGAATTGTAAACCGTACGTGGCGCTGCGAGAGAGACAGATTCAGCAAGATCTCTATAAGGTTTTTACCAAAGTGTTCCATCAAAACCAACTCAATGAACAAGAATTGTGCAAATACCCAAATGATGGATTTTGCAATTATTGCTTTTGTCTATCATAACGTTCTGTAAAATATTTAGAAATTCCCTCCTTTATAAATGCATAATACTTTTTACGTAAGTTTTATCGTAGGTATTCTAGAATAATGCAAGCAGAATAATATTATAGTGTTTAGAGTCAATGTTGAGAGTAGACATTATTATCATAACCAAGTCAACATTCATTCGATATCTATCCTCTTATCTTCATAACCATCACTTTTTATTATTTTCTCTTTCGTTTATATCACACACCTCATTTATCATTAACTTTTTAACAGTAACCCTCTATCTTGAGTGGTCCTCGAACATTGCGTTGGATGAATTGTAATATAAAAATTATAACTTATTTTATTTGTGTCTGCATGCAGGGCTATAGAAACGTATTTTTTTTTTTATTTTGTGCTACGGGTTTTCTCGAAAGACGCAATGTGAAATTTCCTAACAAAAAACGTTGGCAATTTTTTTTTTTCTATTGATTGATTGAGTCGTTTTTTTATGGCTTTTCAGGTTATTTAATGCCAAAAAATATTTTTATACTGTAAGATTTTTTTTTAGATAATAATAATTTACTAACACAAGTTTTACTAATTAACCCATAGCTGAGGAAAGAAGATGACGATTCATATTGCGCGTAAGTGAATATAACTATCCCAACGAGAATTTGAACCCGGCTCCCCGATTAATAATTCCGTTACACCACACGCTTACAGCATGCTCGGTATTCCCAAACGGTTACGCGTCTAGGTACTGACTAGGCTAGATGTTGCTTAACTTCGGGTGTTTCAACATGATGTGACTGTAAGACGTTTTCAAGTTTTGATGGAGTATTTAAAATTAGGATATAAGATTATTGTTCAAATTTCGGAGATGTCAATTCAAATGCATTGTTTTATTTATTTTAAATTTATTTACTGGTTTGTCCACTGAGCGACGTAAAAGAGAAAAATACATGTTAGATTGAGTCACGAGTAATTTCCGTTTTGAAGAACTAATTGCAACCATCGTAACTACGAACCATAAGAGTTAGGAATAAATTTGAAAGACACTAATATACCTTACTTTTTACAGGCCAGTGGAAGCGTACACAGTATAATAAAATAGAAATTTAAAGTTGTTCCATGACAACGCAAGGCTGTATACAGCCAAAATAACACAGTTGGTCTGTTATATACAATCCGCTATATTCATATAACATTGCGCCAACCGATTCTTACCGAAAACCAGATCCAAGAGACTATAGAAAACTTTTTCGCGTCAAAACTGAAATTTTACTCAAAAGATATCGAACATTTAATTAATAAGTGACAAGTAATGGTGAATATACTTTGGTAGTTTCTTTTACTAATGTTCAATTGCCACTCACGATAGAGGGTTACTGAAGGAGGGTGTAGAACGGGCGGTTACTGTAAGAGATAAGAGGTGCGGTTTCGATTGCTGCTAGTCGTCTTGATGGGGAAAACTTCCTATACTGAAAACCAGATCCAAGAGTTCGTCGAAAACTTTTTCGCGCCAAAACTGTGAAATTTTACTCAAAAGATTTCGCCTGATAAGTGTCAACGTTTCATTCAAATAATGGAGAATATATTCAATAAAATCTAATTATAGACAATATTTGCATGCGGAGTATTGTCCTCATCTTTGTTGTTGTTATCATAATGTTTTGCCCGTTCATCCGGTCCGCATCAGGGGTTAGTCGACCCGGATAGCCTACAGGGAGTTCCGAACTGAACCCTTTAATTAATCTACATTTGTAGATTGTTCTCGTTGCACTGCTCATATCTAGTTTATAGTTCATATTTTTAGTACTGCTCAGTTATTGTTCGCCAGGATTCCATCGAGTCCAAGATCCACTAGGCTATCATGCACTTGGTGACGTAGTAATCCCTGGTTCAGCCACTGTGTACCTGGACTCCGTTGAAACATGGAGAGTATTAACTGAGCAGTACTAGTACTAAAAATAAGATTCAGGAGTTCGGTGAAAAATTTTTCACGTCAAAAGTTTCAAAATTTTACTCAAAAAGCTGCCTGGTAGATGGGAACAAGTCACAACAAATATTCGTAAATATATAATTGAACAAAATATAATTGTACTTCATTTTTTGGAAGAATGAGTTTGATAAGTCAGTTATGTGCCATGCGGGATACACGCTTAGGCGATCATGTATCTTTCGATACATGACTGACGAGGCAATTTTTTTCCCGCAGTAGGTTGCAATTTCTTTCTGCGATAGATCAGTTGCTAATCAAGGTATGTCCTGCTATTTACCCATACCTGGTGGGGAGAAGAAGAAGATTCATACCTTTCCTAAGGGTATTAGCACTTAAGTGAATGGAATGGATTCAACTGGATTCCTCAATCCGAGCTGCTATCCATTAGCAAAATTGAAAATTATTTATGACAACAATATATGATGTGTGTAATACGAGTATTAATGTCTCGAAATATGCATTCTGAATATAATATGGAGTACATTAACATGCATTTTTGTACAGCAATGGTAGCGTACACAGTGGATAAAAAAACAAATCTCTATCTATAAAAGACAGGATGTGTGTGTGTGTGTGTGTGTGTGTGTGTGTGTGCAACGAATGCACGGCCGCAATTTTCGACGGATTTGCACCAAAATTTACATGCACATGCTCCAAGTTAGTGGAAAGGCCAAGACCGACTTTGCATTTCCCAACTCCCATCGATAGTGGAAATAATCGATTTTTCATGCTTCTACGACAGTTATCATGTAATTTGCGGCCATTTTGTACTGACCAGAGTGGGAGCCTATAGCTGGCTGCCATGAATAGGCAGGAAGATTCTCTTGGTCAGCGTGAGAGCCAACAGTTGACTGACACGAATGTTAACTAGCATGCTAGCATGCAAAAAAATCGATAGCTGCATTCGTCACAAATGGGAAAAATTTAAATCTGCATGTCATTTTACTCCAATTGGCTCATTCGCTTGCTTAAACTCAACGTTGATTCTGATTCCGCAGAACTGGGTCGGCTGTGAAAAAGTATTTGTTGTTAACATTCTTTTTTCATTCGGTTTTTCCAGTTACGAGTCCTTTTTTAAAGCTGATCGTTTTGTGTTCATTTTGTTTAGTTCTTTTTTCATAACAGATTTAATATTTAGTATAGAGCTTAGAAAAAATTCGCAGTACGCAGTTTGAGATAGGCAAGAAGTAAGGCATGTAGCAACATCAGCACGGCAAAGGGCACTCCTTTAAATGCAAGGAAGGGCAAAAATATTTTAAGTCAAGTGATAGTGATTGCTGGATGAGTCATACGATTTTTGAATCAAGCACGGGCAACGCCGGGCCATGCTGCTAGTTTCTTATAAGATAGATTGAAAGTGTATTTAATGTTATGGAACTTCGAACAAGAGAATAACGCAATGAAGACATTTACAAAAATATGTAATATTTATGACCGGTAGTTACGAAATCAGTTTCTTAAATTTAATTCCGGAGCAATGTCGTTGGAATCAGAATCCAGACAGTGGGATTCTTCGAACTTTGGTGACAAATCTCTAAAGTCATTAATGGAAAAGAATCCATGGGAAAGTACTTGGGAATTAGTAAAGATATCAAACGCATCACAATCTACCATATGCCTACACTTTGAAAAGGTAGAGAAAGTCAGTAAGTTGGATGTTTGGGTTCAATATATACATAGAGAAAAGAACAAAGGAGGTTTATTTTCCAAAACCGGAAATTATTTATGACTCAATCGTGTTTTCTTACTTCTTTGACTTAATTGAGATGCGAGATAATTCACGAAATAGAAATTAATTATTTCAACATAATTCATATAATTTACGACTTAATCAAGAATTAGAAATCACGTTCAGAAAATAAAAATGACAAAACATCAATAAAGTTGACAACACATAAAGATTTTGACATTAATATTTAAAAAAAAAGTGTTCAAATGAGTTGTCAAAGAGCTATTTGTGTTGATGTCATTAAAACATTAAATCTGGACAATTTCCCTTTTGCTAATTACAAGAAAATGCTTCAATTAAATCTGTCTGTTCATCAACGCTCGCTCGCACACACACACACACGCACACGCATACACCCCCTCTCTCTTTCTCATTTTCACACACTTAAACACACGAATGCTCACACAACCCACCGCTCACACCCACCAGCGCTGAAACTTACACATATACCTATAAAAATACGGACATCTGTGTATGAAAGCTCACGCACACATTTATATAAATATATATGTCTCGCTCACAAGTACGCTTATGCTTATAAAAATACGTACATCTGTGTATAAATACACAAGCCCGCTGTGTGTGTGTGTGTGTGTGTGTGTGTGTGTGTGTGTGTGTGTGTGTGTGTGTGTGTGTGTGTGTGTGTGTGTGTGTGTGTGTCAAACACAGGCATACATATACCTATAAAAGGCCACCTCGACATAGTGTAATGGTTAGAAAGCTTGTCTTGCTAGATCAATTACGACTGAGTAGTGAGTTCGATCCTCACTGGGTGCCCCATAATTTCGGTCTTGTGCCACATCTAAGCCGGGCTTACAAAATCACTACGTATACCTATAAAAACATTCATTTATATAAGTATATATATATGTGTGTATGTGTGTATGTGTGTGTGTCAAGCACATATAGACATATACCTATAAAAATGAGTACATCTGTGTATATATGCACCAATAATATATGTGTGTGTGTCCCAAACATACGTATACATATACCTATAAAAATACAGAGATATGCAAGAACAAGCACACGTATATATATATATATATATATATATATATATATATATATATATATATAATGTGTGTGTCTCAAACTCGTTTACACATATTCCTATAAAAATGCAGACATCTGTGTATAAATGCACGAACACACATTTATATAACTGTATCTATGTATGCATATCTACTTCTGCTTATGTATTGCTTGATTTTTGTGCTGTATATAACATAGAAATAGTTTCGAGTACACTTCCTGTAATCGCTCCTCTTCAGCGAGTCAACTTTGCTATTATTACTACCTTCTTCTTTCTTTGACCTTCTTACACCTTTAGCAGATAAGAAATTGAAACTCCAGATTCACCAAAGCGAATCGGCAAAAAGATAGTAAGAGATGCAAACATTTTATATTGTGTTGTTTTTACATATATTACATTGCCTTATATATGCATTTATGATATTCTTTCTATTATATTGCCTTGTGTATGTACTTACTATATTGGCTTGTGGATGTATTTATTATGTTACGTATTGCATTTATCATATTATATGATGGTGATATTTATTATTGCGAATGTATTGTAAAGAAGTAGTCATTCAAAGAATAAGTCAATAAAGTTAATGGAATTAATGGCGAATTCACTTCGCTAACAGATTAAATAAGGCATTAACTCACTGACCACTCGCTGAATGACACGATCCTTGTTTTTATTAATTGTAAAATGGATTCGATGTTCGGTTCATATTGCAAGTACTTTCGGTAAACATATACCATCATCAGGTATAGATCTTATTTTTTTTTCTCAATTTCAGGTAATTTCGGGTAAAATTCCAAAACAAAAATGAATGTGATACTTGTCGAAAGATTTTTCTTTTTAAAGTGTGTTGTTATTAATATAGAATATCATAAATGCATATATAAGGCAATGTAATATACGTAAAAACCACACAATATAAAATGTTTGCATAGTTAAGATATTTTTGAGCGTGCAGTAATGCGACGCAAGATTTTTTAATATTGTAAGAAAGAACATTTATGAAAATAGTAATGTAGTAATTCATGAATTCTATTATTGTTTTTTTCCGTTAACATGACATGAACTAATTGGTCCAATCATTAGAGCAATGTCCCAGAAGATTTTCAGAAATGTCTGTGAGTTAATGCCTTATTTAATCTGACAGCGAAATGAATTCGCCATTAATTACATTAACTTTATTGAATTATTCTTTGAATGACTACTTATTTACGATATTAATTAAGCTGCATTATTTAATATATATATATATATATATATATATATATATATATATATATGGATAGATGTATAAAGGAAAAAAGACAATAGGAAAAATTTATGTAGTTTTAGACGACGCGTTTCGTCCACTGTGGACTTTTCAAGGCAAAAAACGAAATAAATTTATTCGAACAAAGTATGTATAAACAAAAAAACAATTATTAGTTACTAGAAGAATTTATAAAAGATCATATATATCCATTTGGTCAACTGAAAAATTACGTCATTTATTTTTTATGTTTGAAGAGAATATGTAGAAATATTGTTTGTATTGCTGTGTTGACTGATTCAACGGTTTTCTTTGGATTTCTTGATATAATTGTTGTGTATTTTGGCTTGTGAGAGTAGTGATTCTGTTAGGAAAGGTGAGACAGGAAAAATATTTATATTTAAACATAGTAAAGGTAATAAATCTGTTGGTATATAATGCAAGTAGATCCTGGTAATATAAAATATTAAAACTGATCCACTAAAAAGCTCAATGTATTTATTATTACAGAACAAAAATTAATACACAATAAAAATCACCTCATAAGGGGAATAAGCTTATTTCGACCGACGAAAATATAATTCGCCAACCTTATTCAACCCCGATATGGACTGAGTTCTTGTCTGAAATAAACTCTAAATATAATAAATTATTTCCGACACAAACTCCGTCTATACTGGGGTTGAATAAGACTGATGAATTATGTTTTCATCGGTCGAAATAAGCTTATACCCCATATGAGGTGATTATGGATTTTACTGTATATATATATATATATATATATATATATATATATATATATATATATAACTCATATCTTCTTTCCCACCTCACTTCCTCACTTCCGCACTTCGTTAATTTCACATACGCTTGGTGCGAACCGTCAAAAATGTGTAAGTTTCTTTTCATTTTTCATTTCAACTTTTGGAAGAAAAGTCTGATGATCCAGAGCCCTTTAAAAAAGTTGTGGTGAAATAACTTATTACATGGAACCTTAAAGTGATCTGTTTTTATTCAAACAAATATATATATATATATATATATATATATATATATATATATATATATATGCAATAATATCCAAAATCACCTCATATGGGGAAATAAGCTTATTCCCATATATATATATATATATATATATATATATATATATGGACAAGTTTTGTGTATCAGTTTTTTATTAAATCTTTTTAATTCTGAATTTATACAAACTTTTAATTTATATTTCTTTCTTTATATTATTTATATTTATTATATTTTTTTCAAACGTGTGAACGCCGGAATTAAAAATAACAGTGACGTGACTACACCCAGAGCAATTCTTCAAAACGAATGTGTCAACATTCAAGAAGTACTCGGAAGAAAAATATAATTGCTATAAAGAAACAAAGTGTCGCTGCCGACACTTGAATTTGAACATTGATCGCCAATGAGCTAACACGGGCGATCCCATTATTGAATTAAGTAGACCACGTGACCATAGAGGAAATGCTTATATGGGAGGTAGCGTGTATCTAATCGATCGTTATTTCTAGTCTATCCTCTATTAATATACGAACCGGTATTCTCTATACTATTTCACTATACTGTTCGAGCGAGTACTATCGAACATGTACAATAAGTGCGAGTGATATTCGAAGGAGTCTGACACCAGTATTGTTCAACGGCGTACTATAGCTGTATCTGCGATTACAAAGTCTCTACTACAACGAGCATTACAAAAGTGACAAGGAGTATTCGTTGGCATCAATAAAGGGACAAACGAGTGTTAGTTGATGTCACAAAAATAATATAAAATAAAAGTTAATATGAATTTCGGCAAATTTACCGATAACAAAACAATTTCTTCGGAAATTTGAATGATTTAATAAAAAGAAATTGCTAAACGAACCTCGCTATATTATTTTTAACAAAACTTGTTTGAGAGAATTCTTACTGACAAAATACACCATATATATATATATATATATATATATATATATATATATATATATATATATATATATATATATGAAGATTTTAATACAAAATACACAACAAAGACTTTCATGGTGGTTAAAGTGTGAAAAGATTGTTTTTAATTACACTTTTTTTATTTTATTTTCCATGCGAATGTGTCCATAAAGGTTGCGCGCGTTACGCACGTCATCCCGAAACAAAAACTATCCATGTGAGATTTCGTTCTGAGCGTATTATTCATGTAGTTAAATGTTTTCACCAATTTCTACGGCGGCAAAATCACCAAGTCATTTTCTTTCAAAATGTCGAATCTTTCCCCAGCTAAACCAGTTTTGCAACCTTCAATGATCAGTAATCTTTTTTCTTGTATTCATTTTATTTACTATGGAAAAATGTACCATATTACTGAAAAACCACTTCTGATTTTAAAATTAGTATATCCTTTATTGATTAACGGAATTAAGCATTATATTAAAGAAAATTTCTGCAGTTTTTATTTATTATGCTAAAAAGTTGCATCATTTTGACATATTCTCCTTCCAGTTCGGAGTACCTTTGAATTCATTTGGGAATGGTATTGATATTGGTTGTTGTATTTGAATATAGATTTACCAATACTCGCCTTTCTTTAAGTTCACAAAAAATGATACACGACGAACTGAAGATTGAAGACGTGATGCTTTAAAAAGGCGAACATAATGCGATATTTGAAAAGAGATGAAACTGTGACAAGAGAAGTCCTAAAATCTTCTGTAATGGATTATGTAAGCCAAAGGTTCTCAGATATTGGACAATTTATATTTAAATATGTACCGGAAATCAAAAATGATCCGAAATACAGAAAAAAAAGAATATTTAAGAAAGAACTCTTGTTGATTTTTACCGGAACTTTTATTATTATCATGCGCACCTCAAAATTCACTCACTTCAAGTGTAAGGATTTACAAGAAAAGAGTTTTATTTTTCGATTTTGTTAAGAGTGAACATTATCTAATTTTGAGATATTTATTCAGTCAATATAGTTGAAAATTTCATTTTTGTTCGTTTGATTGTTCGGTATTCTCACGGAACCACAATAGAGAAACACCCGCCTGCTGTCAGTATGGTTGATGCTCAACTTCTCGAGATGCTTCTCACTTCGCCTTCTTAGTCTCACGTTTTCTACTGAGTTGAAGTGTAACAACTACATTGAATCAATATCTGCATCTACCGCAAGAAAATCTGGTTCTCTGTTTCACACCAGAAGGTTTTATCTCGTCAGAGTCCATCTTTCACATCTACAAATCTACCATTCGTCTATTCGTTGCCATATATGTTCTAGTGCCCTCGCTGTTCATCTCGAGGTTTTCAACAAAATCCAAAGACGGATATGCAATGTGATCGGTCCTGAATTGGTATCTCGATTCCAGTGACATTCTCACAGACGTGATGTGGTTTCTCTCTGTCTTTTCTACAAATATTTTCATAGCATCTGCTCTCACGAGCTATTTTCACTGGTACCCGACTACATGAATTTAAGCGTGCTACTAGATTGGCATCTAGGTCCCAACATTTTACTGTCGAAACAGTTAAATGTAATCGCTTCTTCTACTCCAACAGCTTCTTCTCTCGCACATCCCTACAGTGAAACTCCCTTCCTCTTACTTGCTTCCCTGATAACTATAATCTTCAAAAATGTTTCTCAATTGACATCTTCTTTTTACCTTCGTCAATCCATCCTATACACAGCTTTTTCTCTTACTTTCACTTTGTGTAACCCCTTACGAACTAGTGGCACTCCAGCCTTGTTTGGGGTGAAGTGCTTATATAAAAAAAATTCTTAGTTAGAAATCTACTACTATAACTGCTACTACTTGTGAGTTAAACGTCTTCATGCTCTAAAGCCCACGAGTCCCAACTTGTCCCTCTAGTTCTGAGCGTCGGAACATCTCCCAGCGCCAGATTGATATGTTGTAGTTCCTGGTGGACGACGTCCTTCCAGCGTGGTCTGCCGCGAGGTCGTCTCTAGTCTGATGGCGGGTCGAACTGGTGGATGACTCTGGTAAGTGTTCATTAGGTCGTCGCAGGATATGACCAAGCCAGCGAACACAATGGTGCGGAGGTTGCTCGGCTGGTCGGTCCTCCGACGGAGCTCCTTATTGGGAACAAGATCAATGGTCCTGAGGGCGCCGAAATCGAAATATAGCCGCGGGAGTCGGGAGTCGGGAGTCTCGCTGGAGGGGCAACTTCTCCGCGATATATAGTAGCACAGAGAAGACTGGGTTGGCTACCAAGGTGGCAGCCCCACCACCTGGCTAACCTGTGTCAGGACTAACAACCCGGCCGGGTAAATCTTTCTATTATTACCCACCAGAGATTTTTAACTAGACTGGGATTCCACACAATCACATATTAACTAAACTCTGGAAGAGGAACCATGATAGCAGAGTACACAATGAAGTACAAATTCACGATAGAATATGAATTCACGCCACAAACAATAGTCTGTGTTTTACCAATAAAGTTTATCATTTATTAGAATTTACTTTTTCGATCTGAAATGTTTGTAAAAATTATTTTTCATTCATTTAATTTGCAATCTTTGAAGATGATCGCTATATAATTCTTATGCTTGCTTTTGTAACAGTTACAGTTAAATTATTTGATAAACTGGAAATTGCTCCGAGGAGCTGCATTCGCTGGTTCCCAGACTTCATGAGTTCAAGCGCCGTACGAGGCTGGCATCCCGCTCTCGACCCTTCACTGTCGAAACTCCTAAATGTAGCCGTCTCTTCTACTCCAATAGCTTCATGTCTCGCACCTCTCACATGTGGAACTCCCTTCCCTATTCCTGTTTCCCTGAGAGCTATAATCTCCAGCTATTCAAGTGTAATGTCAATCGACATCTCCAGTTGCCTTTATCTATCCACTACCCTTCTCCTCATCCTTTCTTCTATCACTCCTATCTGATCTTGCTCTAAATTTTCTGTAACCCATTGAGTCCTAGTGGCTTCTCGCCTTGCTTGGGGTGAAATGCTTAAAAAAAAACTTTTTTCTTTTCTTTTTAAATCAATTCTCCCCAAGCAAAGCGATAATGCTACTACGACGCAAGGAGCTACTGGGAGTGAAAGAGAATGAAAAGACTTCAAAAGGAACAAAAACCCAATCCTAAACAGGGAAGAAGGGATAAATCTCTATTCTTGTTTAAAAGACTGAGGAAGAATGTAAACCAAACGAAAAGCAAACCAAGGTACTACTGTTTATTACTTAATTGCTTTTTGAAACTCAGATATATCTTTAAGGAAAAACTAATGGTTAATTATAAATAATACCAAAAATATTTTTTTTTTAAATAGTCTTTGAAATCTGCTCTTCCACAAAAAAAACAGCTCTCCTATTCCATAAAAAATTACTCTAAAATACTATTCCCAATCATGGAACGGAATTTCTAACACAAACAACTAAAAATTTGACATTTACTGCGATCTAGTGTGAATTGAACTCACTTCTAATGGTCAACCAGACTTAGCTCGCTAACTATTACCCTTAACTAAACGAACTAAGCATTCACTAGACATATCTTAGTTTGACACAAATAAGGGGCGTAAACACGAATAAAAATCAACCAGGTTAGTTCGTTAACCATTACCCCAACCCCTATTTTTTTTTAAATAAAGCTAGCATAAAAAATGGTTGCTGAAGACATTAGGCTTATAATACCCAGAAATTCATACACAGATGTCCGCGAGGACACATTTCGCACAGTGAATAAAGGCGTTAGTTACATCCAATGACAGGACCCAAAGAGTATGAGTTCAATACCTTGTTAAGGTAGTGGAGAACTTGGAGAGGGGAATTAACATGAGATAACTGATAACTGACATCCATTAGACATGGCACGTGAAACTAGAACAGTCTACCTCAGTGTGCGAAATAAAGGGTTCAGTTCCACATTCCAACCACCTGAAGAAGGCCGGAGCGTACAACGACCGAAACGTTGTAATAAATATGGCGACAAAGATGAGGACAATAGTCCGAATAATGTAAATAAAGCTAGCATAGTTTGTCACAGGACCACAAGTATGAGGGACCTAGTATGTATCGGTCCATGGTATTTTCGGCATCCTTCTGTAGGACCACATTTCTGTTACGTCTCTTTTATCGTGAGGAGACTGTCCAGCATTCATTGCTATATAGAAGAAACCTATTTCCATTATGTTTCACTACTGTTTTCGTTTCTAACGAATTTTTTCTAAACCTGTGAGTAACGACGAAATTTTAGAAAAATATAGAAACAAAAAGGGCTCTTAAAATCTGGAAGAGACGATTGAAATTTCTATGGTACATAATGAGGAAAGAAAGCTTGGAAAATGCGATACTCACAGGACAGACTGAAGGCAAGAGGGACAGAAGAAAACAAAGCAAAGCCTACCCAGTGAACGTGAGTAAATGGGTGGTAGAACAAGGTTTAAGAGAGATAACAAAAAGATCAAATTTATTAAGAGCCAGGAAATTCTGGAGAGACTTGATCGCCAGCGTACTGAATAGACAAGGCACGTATAAGAATAAGTGTGGATCTAACACACTACGAAGAATAAAGCAGATTAGTTCATTAGCCATTACCCCACACCAAGACGTCTACGATCGCATTATGTTAATTGTAGCTGATACTAATTTCTGATATTTTAAAATGATTCTCACTTCCAATGTGCAAAATGATTCCGATGCTTAAAAGAACAATTGATATTCGCTCTTCTACACTATTGTTTATATTCTTCTTCTTCTTCTTCTTCTTCTTCTCTTTCTTCTTCTTCTTCTTCTTCTTCTTCTTCTTTGTGAGGTGTCTCTTCAGGACGTGGGCGATCATTTCTTTCGCAGTTTTTCTCCCTTTGCTAAGGTATGGCCCCTCCACCACCACTACCGTTCCGCCATCCATTCACACAAGCTTGTCATGTAGATGGCCCGCTACCTTCTCTTATCTCTCCTGACTTCAATATGCCCCGTGACGGTTACATTTAACAAGCCCTCCTTTTTCCTCGTTATGTGTCCAAGAAATTTCAGCTGTATTTTCCCGATTTCGAGTAGAAGTGTTCTTTCTGTTGCCATTTTTCCTTGCTGCTTACTCGCTCCGTCCATAGAATCTTCGGTATCCTTCTATAGAACCACATTTCTCTTGACTCTGTTTTTTCCTGATCCGTGAGGAAATTGCCCAACATTCACTGCTATATAAAATGATGCACTATTCTTTGTTTCTAACGTAAATTTTCTATTTCTCAGCGCCTTGCTTACCTTTTGACATGCTATTTTGGCTAGTCCAATGCTCTTTCGAATTTCGGTGACGCATTTACCCTCCTCTGTTAAGACGCTTACCAGGTCTTTAAACTTCTGTACCTGCTTGATGTTTATATCTCCAATTCGTAACACGCATTTTGGGCTTTTTCTCTTGGTGATGCCCATGATTCTCGTTTTTTTCTACTAACCCTGTCTATGAGGTCTTGTATTTTCCTACTTGACATAAAAATAAAGAAAAGTAAAACCCAGAGAATCCAGGGCTGATCAAATGTCCTAAGAACAATGAAGCTTGGGAAGAAATTGTAGCAGTGTTGTTGTTTTCTTATCCAAATTCAGTTACGAACTTCCATGTCCAACTTATTCATTCTCTCTTTTGATGAAATTTCAATCTATAAATGTCGTTTGTCCGACTGCTTTTCTAAAAAAAATTTTATTAATATTTTCTATATCGACATTTTTCTTGCCCGAGATTTCCCTGTGGTGGGAAATATTACAAAAGAAGTATGGGCAGTCACAAAAGCTTACTTTTTTATTCCCTACTTTTGGCTCAGAGGTCAGAATACCAATCCATTTAATGGGATGAAGAACAATGAGCAGAAGACGTACACTGGAGCCTGCCGTGGTTTGGCGGGTAAATTTGGCGAAAAAAAAAAAAACGGAGAGTAACAAGCTATGAGAATGCCTTATAAGCCTTTAGTTATGACTTATATTTTAATATCAACATCATATTACATGACAATAATATTAATGGCTTTCTTTATTTTCTTACCTTATATCCATTTATTTATGTCTTTATTTTCTTCTTATTTGTATTTTTTTTTTTTTTTTCATTTCTCTTTACTTTTTTATTTCATGGAATTTATTCCTCATATTTTAATCAAGTACATAGACCAAATTTCAGAATAGCATCATAAAACTGCATGGATTACAGAATTAATCGTTCTTTTTTTTCTTTCATTTTTATCTTTATTCAATCCTTCTATGATCTGAGATTTTAAGCTACCGAGTAAAAACTCATAACAATAAAAAAAAATGGTGGGTTTATTTGCGCTCGATGCTTCTGTGTTCCGCCAAATATTAAAGTGTTGATCCCCGATACTTATCCGCCTGTATGGTAGTAAATGTTGAATATTTCTACACAGATGAAGATGAGACTTCAGGGATGTGATTTTGGGGAAGAATACTGTGAATACCATGGACGGATCATGTAAACAACATGGAAGTTATTAGGAAAATGTTTAACAAAAAGGACACTTGTGATTATAATCAGAAAGAGACTGCTGAAATTTGTAAGACACATAATGAAAAAAATGAACTCACAGGATATATTGAAGGCAAGAAAGGCAGAGAAAACTGTCGTGTAGCCTACGTAACAAGCTTGCGTAAATTGATTGCAGAACAGGCTTCAAAACGGATAGTATGGGGAGAAAGATCGCTTAGAACTACAAAGTATAGGAAGTTATAGATAGCTATGATTGCCCACGTCCTGAAGAACAGCAACAAGAACAAAAACAAGAACAAGAAAGAAGAAGAAGAAGAAGAAGAAGAAGAAACAAGAATAACAACAACAAGGACAAGAAGAAAGAACAAAAAGAAAGAACAAGAACAGCAAGAAGAAGATCAAGAAGTAGAAGCTATAGGAATGTCGTATAAGCTTTTAGATGTGATTTATGTTTTAATATCAACATCATATCACATGACAATAATATTAATGGCTTCCTTTATTTTTCTTACCTTACTTCCTATTCATTAACATCATTATTTTATCATTATTTGTATTTTATAATTTTTTAATTTCCTTTATTCTTTTTATTATTTTTTTACTTTTCACCAAGACCATGAAAGAGATTTCAGAATACAGCTATAAAAGCACAAAGCACAAATTAGTTTTTATTTTTAATTAAACCTCTGTGATCTGAAATTTTAAAATAATATGTGAAAATTGCATTCTTCTTCTTCTATGTACCATGTCCCCTCATGATGTTTGCGATCATGGCTCTCCAAAATTTTCTGTCCTTTGTTACTCTTGTTAAATTTTGTTTTTTTAGCATCTCTCCTAAAACCCCATTCTGTCATCTATCTACGCAAGCTTGTTATGTATGTTACGCACAGTTTTCCTCTGTCTTCAATGTGCCTTGTGAATATCAAATTTCCCAAGTTGTCTTTCCTTATGTGCTCTAGAAATTGCAACCGCCTCTCCCTCATGTGAAGTATAAGTGTGCTTTTGTTTCCATTTCCTTTAAAACTTCGCCGTTGCTTACATGTTCAGTCCATTACATTCTCAGCATCCTTCTGTAGAACCACATTTATATCACGTCAAGTTTCTTCTACATCTGTGTGACGATTGTCCAGCATTCACTGCCATATAGAAGGACTGGTATTACATAACAGTTCAGTACTCTTCTCTTTTTTTAACGAAATTTTTCTGCTTCTTCATACTTGCTTAAATTTTCTTGCATAGTACCTGTAAGAATGGTGGCTTTATCTATGTATATATCGGTGATTCTGCCAATGATTAAAGTATTAAACCCAGACATCTCCACCTAGAATCAGTATAGTACGTTAAATGGAAAGTGTTATATATATATATATTGTGTATTTAGGTAGCAATCCTTCATTTATATATGTTTCATTAAAGACGACAGACAAGGTACTGCGATTAAGCTTTTTATTTAATTTTTCTTTTGTTCGAACAAGTATTTTCTTTTCTGTTCTGTTATCAGTCCTTGCGTAAAGAACTATGTGCGGGTGGTGCAATGTTTTGCAGTTCAGAATGAGTAATCGTAAAACTGAGTTCGAATTTCAGTCGATTTCGTTATATTTTCAAATACCATTGGAAAAGGCATAAATCTATCTCTCCCCAGCCATGGGTTAAATATGTATCTGAAATCTTTGTTATCGTCAAAAAATTATTAATATTCTCCCAGAAAAAAAAAGAATTTTTCATACAATTCAAAATATATTCCTGTTTTAGGTACCCACAAAGTGCTGATAAACCGTAAAAATCAAATCAAGCAATCTTCTAGAATGTTCGCTTAGTTCTAAACAAGCATTCACCACCAAAACTAAATCTCATATGGACATAGTCTGGTGGCTCAATTCTAAATCTTGAACTATTAGGTCCTCAGGTATCGAAAAATCGACGGGAGAGTCCCACTATCCTGATCTGAAGAATAAATATGAAAATGTTCAAAATCTGAACCGCCCTTATAATACGCACCAAATATTACACACGGCTTGGAACTACCTTCATACTGAGTTATTACATAAATCATCTAATTGAAACACGCGAAACCTCTGATCTGACGTTTGCAAAAAGTTTTGCGTTGGGCATGCGCAAAGGACAATGTAACAAATAATGCATATATCCAGCAGACAAATCATTTTTCATGAATAATATATAATAATCTAACAAGAGAAATTTAAATCATCCAATCCGGTCGCAAAACTCAAATAAAGGATTTTTCACAACCGGCTTCCAGCCATGAAATTCCATTCCAACACTTGCTTCTCGTGCCAGCATTTTATTTGATTTCGTTTCATCGTACCATGAGAAGGAATGTCGAACGTTTTATTTACATGTATTTTATGAGTTTATCCTTGTTGTTCAAATGCTTCTGTGAGCAATAAAACAATGCAAAGGAAAAGTAATAACATACACAAAACAATAATGACAACGAGAAAGAAGGTGACGACGAAGAAAAATGACACAACAAAGAATTTTTCATAGACAGCACGACTGCGTAGTTTTCTCTTTTTCAATATCATTGGTTGTTTTCCAGTCATCAGTTGAAGTTATTGTTACGGCCTGAGAATTGGAGTCGAGTAGGTTGACTCGCTCCCATTCATTGTAATTGTTGAAAAAGAAGGAACAAAAAAAAAGCGTTAACTGTTGGTTTTTTTTCCTGGTAATCGAAGAAATTCCATATAACATAGAGAATGCAAGTTATTTCCTTTCTCTGTAATTTCCAAGTTCATTTTTATTGATCAAATTTCCAAGGAGTGGAACAAGGCTTTATTACTATTCAGATATATATATATATATATATATATATATATATATATATATATATATATATATATATATACCAGTGTGGGATACATATAAACAAAAGTGATGGAAAGAAAAAAAAAAAATTCTAAATGAATTCAGCTAGATATTAAAAAATCAAAAATAAATCTAAAAAAGAAAATTCTAAAAAATTCTGAAATCCACAACATCCCTAGTTCGTGCGTATGTGTAGTCGTACCAATATAGCAAACTTAGTGCGATAGATAGATAGATAGATAGATAGATAGATAGATAGATAGATAGATAGATAGATAGATACAAAACCTGCTGATTGAACCAACGGACAACTTGCCGAAACCTAATACTCCAGGTACAGTTTCGAATAAAATTGACAATACTGAAAAAAAGAAAAAGAAAAAAAGGCGTAAAATAAACTGCTCGAAGCCTATATTGCCTAGACCGAGAAAGAAAGGCTTAACAACGTTAAACCCTCTGAAAGGAATGCTTTAGTCGTAACTCAAATTTCGCGCTTATACGTTCTTCAGACGATTTATGAATATATATATATATATATATATATATATATATATATATATATATATGTATGTATGTATGTATGTATGTATGTATGTATGCAAATAAGCATATTTAAAAATTCGGAAACACATGACAAAAAAAAACTTTGATGTTTTATGAAAGCACTTAGTCATTGGACCATCTTCATTTAAATATATACTGAGAATCAAAAAAATAGTCAGGAATGTAGAAAAATTGAATAAATTTCTTGGCAGAGGCCTTTCTTTACCCAAACTTATATATATATATATATATATATATATATATATATATATATATATATATATATATATAGTGAAAATATAGTTTTATGGTACGTTATATTTATCAACAAAAGTGGTCAATATCACGGATACAATGTCTGTAAATTAAATATAGAGTGAACACTGAAGTCAGCACCGATTGACTATGTGCTGTTTCAAAACTGGACGCAAGATTACGGCCAAACACGTCAGTTTTGAACTCATTGTCCAATCATACTGCTACAACCTCCTGATAAGTGGACCGAACGATGACAAAAATTTTCGTCTACGAAACTTTGCAGTCGGGGTGCTGAATATAACACGAATCAGCTCAGTGACAAACTTCATATTTGTATTAATTATACATACATACATACATACATACATATGATTAATACAAATATAAAATATATATATATATATTTGCATTAATACAAATATAAATATATATTTACATTTGCATTAATCATATATATATATATATATATATATATATATATATATATATATATATATATAAGTAGAAAGATTGTTTTATGCATGTTTCATTAAATATGATGGACAAGCAACACTATTTTTTATTTAAGTTTCCTTCTTTTTTTTTTTAATTGACTGCATGGAATAATTATCTATATTATTGTTTTATCCGATTGCTCTCAGCTAATACCGTAGTCTTTTTCAAGGGAAAATTTAATATACAGGGGGACCTCTACTTGCGACATAATTCCGTTCCTACGCGATTTTCTCTTTAAATCGGAAGGGACCCGTGATTTTCTATGCATAAGCACTTAAGTCACTCAACTATGCTAGCGCATGATAGTAAAGGAATAATCTAAGAGCTAACAACACATTTCTATGATATATATTAACATAATTAGAACTAAAAAAATTTCGTAATCTATTCTAACGCTCCGCGTATTCTTCCGCCGTGCCGTATGCGTCTTACGTACGAATATGCATTACTTGAAATGAGATTAATGGCGTTTGCCCCGGAACTATGAATGGTCGTAAGTCGGGACTGTCGTAACCCCGGGACTTACTGTATTAATAATCTTTAATACCACAGAAAATTAATCCCTCTCTATTGGAAATGTGTTTCACGCTAACGCAATCAATTACGATTTGGATTGGCCCACTGTTCGGTCTTTGTTTTTGTTACGGCTCTGTTGTGGTTTGATTTTGAAAGACATTGAGCACTACAGGCTTTTAATTAAATAGGTGTCATTATTGTCTTTTGTCTTTCATATATTCGTACTAGTAGAATTGATCAATGATGCTTTAAGTATTACTGGGTTTATATATATACATATATATATATATATATATATATATATATATATATATATATATATATATATATATATATTGTGTGTGTATTCAGGCAGCATTTTTTATTGATGCATGTTTCATTAAATAATATAGACAAGTTTTGTCTATTTATTTTATATAAATTCTTTTCATGTCGTCTGATCAGCTTAATAGCACTATCATTAAAAGAAGAAAGAAAATCACAATATTGATACATATTTTTAATCCTATCTAAGCTTTCGGCTTACATAAGCCAGTATCAAAGATGACAATTACATTACAATATATTAACCAATACACGCACAAAACAATAATGATAGTCTGTTTATGTTTACATGGAAGATTTCCAAGCAACGACAAACTCGTGCAAAAAAAGACACTGGAAGCAAAAATCGCACCGCAGCTCATGACGTCACACATGACCACGCGAGAGTGAAAACGAGAAGTATTAAGTATGGGAAGCCGTTGGTATAAACCAATGACTTCTGTCATAAAATATAGACATTTAAGAATATTTTATAGTTTATTTTGTTCAGGTTAGGTTTCAACTTTTTTATGTATATAGCTTTAAGAATTTTAAGTTTTGTTTATTGTTTTCATGTTTAAGTATATGTTGTTTTAAATGCCTAAAAATGTTAACATTTTTAGGCATTTAAAACAACATGCCTGGTCGCATACACAATTCCGGAAAATCCTCGTTGAAAACACAACTATACTTAAACATGAAAACAATAAACAAAAACTAAAAATTCTTGAAGCTATATACATATACATATATTATAATATTTTTATTTAATACATTACATCCCTAACATCGAACCTACATTTTTAACTTTTCTACTTTAGCTTTGACCTGTCTTCTGATTGGTCCAAGAAGGCATACCAATGAAATTTGGATATCTTGTTTCTTCCTCCTTCTTAACTCTTAAATATACCAAAAGTAAATCATTTTCATCCAAAGTTACACAACATCTCTTGATAATGGAACAGATTTAAGTTCCGAAACATAGACATTTCCATGTCGCGATGTAAAATATTTTTTAAATAAAAATATTATATATATATATATATAATTACAATTTTTCATTTATACAAATTTAGTTAAAAAAAAACAAAGTTATTTATTTTTTTTTAATATATTTTCGATCACTTTCCTGGTTTCCGGTGAAAGTACAAATATAAATTGCCTAATATCTAATTATTTTCAGCTTTCATCGGTCACTGTCAAAGAGCTTTTGCTTTTGCGCTATATCAGTTTTATCGTTTTCTATCGCGTCTTCTCAAGTCATGTTGGCTTTAATAAATACGAGCTCATTAATACATGATTTCTAATTAGGTATTTAAACAAGTTTATAGTAAACAATAACTGCTTAGGTTTTCACCTCTTAAAAAATATGAGACAAACCGTGAGGCAAAAAGTACCTTCTCTCTGCATAGAAATTAGATTTCTTTGTTGTTTGTTAATGAGTAGCATTAACCCTAGACAAAAATTTAAATTTGATGTACTAATCACAAAATCGTAAAAAAGATTGTCTTGTTGTATGATTTAAACATTTTATTTTAACGAATGAAAGAAATACGTGATTCTTCTTATTAGAGAAATTTGGCGGGAAAATAAAGTCCAGATGAATCCGTGAACAAAGAAGCATGTTATTATGTCTGTTTCCATAATAAGAAATAATTGATTAGTCGTGCGCCAAAAGTGACGAATTCGAAAAATATAAAAGAAGGAAGAGAATAAAATCTTAGTAAATGACTCCATAAAACCTAAAATCAAACGATAGATTCTCAGAATTGTTTTATGCGGAGAACAATGTAATGTTTTACGAGTTGGATTATAAAACCAGATCTTTGAATGGTTCGAATACCAATGCAGAGAGAAAACAATAAGCCTGACAAACAATTTCCAGACACACTTCCCTTGTCATGATCGCATAACATGGGAGTAAGTGGGAGTTGGAGGTTGGTGTGGTGAGAGTTGTGCTGGCGAGAATAAGAGGGACGAGGCTATGATGTAGGCGTAAAAACGAAGGTACAAAGCGGGAAAAAAAAAGCAGTATAGAAGTTTGTTATTCACGTTAAACAATGGAAGTTATTTATTAGGAAGTTATAACATTGTTCGAAGAGAAGATAAGAAGCAGTTAAATACGAGTGTCACACAATATAAAAGCAATAAAACATACATACAGAAAAAAAAGAGTAATCTCCCTTTAAAGTGATAAATTGCATTAAATGAATACAATAAATAAACAAAAGTGTGACACTGTCTGTATATTTTTTCAAAACTTTTTTTTTTTTTTAATGATAAAGAAAATATAAGACCGGTATGGTCTTTATGGGTGTGAATTTTTGGGTGGAGAAATTTGCTTCTATTCAGGAAAAAAATGAAATCTCCACATAAAAAGAAAAAATTCCATTTTTTTTTTCTTTTTAAAAAATTATTTTCTGAATAATGGCTAGAGTAATAATAAGATTAGCCGTTTCCATATAAGGAAACATTCGGTATCCATTAACCGAACGTTGTTTGAAATTTATAAACACTTTCTCTTAAAACATTTTTTCATGAAAATAGATTTCTCAGTGTCCACTGTTATCGCTCTTTCAAGTAGTGATGTGTGTTTTCTTCCTAACCTTTTGTTTAATTTAATGTAGAATGTCAACATCTTAATTATGTCATTATTTTCTCTTCTATAAATTTTATTTGCTGTTCATTTTAGTTGTTGCTGGTGTTGGGAGTCAACAAGCGAAGTGTTTTTTATTATTTAGTATAATTCTTTATCTGTTGTCTGTAACACCAATCTATAAGGACGGGTGTAGTATATTCTTTAAAACCTGCAGGATTCATTGTCTTGAAACTATTTTAATCGTTGATATGAGATAATAGTTGTATGTAGCTGATAGGAGTAGATAGGTTCGCCTATCGCCCGGTTTACATTCATCCTTGGGTTCTTTAAAGAGGCATAGAGGTTTATCCCTTGTTTCCTGTTTTGAATTAAGGTTTCCGTTTCCTTCGAAAGCTTTCTCATTCTCATTCACTGCCTTGAGTCTTAGTGGCATTATCACCTTACTTATAATGAATTGATTAAAAGAATTCTGGGTTTAGAAATTTCTGAACTAGTTGTACGCCATGCATGCGTGTCTCGATCTAACGAGGATTTTTATAAACATGATTCGATTTCTTAATATTTTGGTTTTGTAGCATCTTTTGGTATTGAACAAAACTATCCCTAGCACAGTCTATCCCTATGTTTAATTTCCTTTCCTACATACTAAATTCATTATAACGCATCCATACACCGAGCAATTTGAAGTGTTTCACGATTTCAATCACATGACCTTTAATTCCTGAAGGTCTTTGGGGTACCCCGAATACTGCATGTAGCATCAGTGATATGTCTTGGACATGAAATCCTGACGCAGCCAACTATCTCCTAACTGGTTTGAATTCAAAGTTTTCATTCTCTTAGATTGCTTGCCAACCAAAGCTATGGTAGTTTTGTCAAGGACGCTGGCACAAGAAATGCTATATTTATTATCAGAATGATATCGGAGAGAACAAAACTGTTGTGGCTTTGTTAGGTCCAGAAATAAAGACACAAGAGAGGAATTGAGTTAAACAAATATATTAACAGAAACAATAATGCAAACATAGACAAACGAGAGTGTTACAGCAAGAATGTTCGGTCCGACTGTCAGAGCTGACTGCTGGAAACTTTCCTCTCCAAAAGGCAGTAGCGGCTCCTATTTATAGCTGTGAGAGTCCATGCGTAAATTACCATAACAAATTCAAATAGAGAAAGATATACACTTATGCTTTATAGACTATAGAAGATCATCTAAGCTATAACACAACTGTTAGGACAGATTTATTTGGGAATGATGTTAGAATAATCTAGCACTTATACATGGAGAAAACTGCTTTTCTGAAAAAGAGAATTCGCTATTCAATCGTAATTAATCTAGCGAGATTAGCTTGCTAACTATTACACCACGTAGAAAAATTTTTTTTTTTGCGGAAAATCGGGAGAGTGTATACTTTTTACATTTTAATACGGGGAAAATATGATATCACTGTTATGGGATGGCTTTGAACGACATCGTCTCTGTAGCTCAGAGAACATCTCATTGGCAGCAGAACAACAAAAAAAAATTTATTTGTTAAATATCTTGTCAGCAGATTTTGAAGTGGTTAAAGAATTTTCTTGCAAGTCTCACTCTTAGTACATAAACAAAAATACTTTAGAGACACAGGAGGGCATTACGTATGTTGTTATCAAGAATAAACAGTCCTTTTGAGTTTCTACTCACTGACCTTACAAGCAGTTGTTTTTTTAAATCACTTAAGATCAGCTACGGATGCCGAAATTTACCTTACACAGACATTGAAAAGGCATAATTGGTAAACGTGATTTAATCGCATCAGTTACTAGACGCTAAAAGTCAGAAAGATTAAACACATGTACACAAACATTTACACTCACATACAATATATATATATATATATATATATATATATATATATATATATATATATATATGATATAGATTGTATTTCGCCGAAAAAATCGGTCGACGAGAGTAACTCTAAATGATAACGTTTTAATACAAGCAGATTTTGTAACCATAGTGCTCGGTATCAAGAAATAGGGCATTCAAAGGAAACTGAATTCATCCACTTAAAGTAGAGACTATTCACAATGTCAGTGAACAGAATTATTCAACATATACACACAAACGCACGCACATACACACCCACACACTCTTTATTCTACATTCAACACCATCACTTGATAAGACACCAGATGTGTTCAAACAAAACGGCTATTTTTATAGTGATTTTATAACATACTTATATTATAATTTTCGAATAAATTATATAATATATATATATATATATATATATATATATATATATATATATATATATATATATAAAATAAAATAAAACATTGATTTATTATTATGATTATCGTAGTAATTGTAATAGTAGTACTAATTCCTACGTATTCCAATAGTATGAACTAAGTTCCATTCTGGCAGCTTCTTCCCAATAACTGCTGTTTTACGGAACAGACTCCCTCTGGTTGTTTCCCCAATCTTGACCACTTCAAGACTCCGGTTAACCGTTATCTTTCCAGTGTATCCGCATGAACTTCACTTCTGGTCTTTTCTTACTCTCATACAACACCACACCCTCTACCTTGAGTGGCTCTTGGACCTTGTATTGGGTGAACATTAATATGAAAAAGTTGTAAGCATTTACTCCGTGCATCCATGTCATGAAAGAACGTGAAACATAGTTGGAATTTAATCTGGGATTTCCGGAAACAACTCACAAAAATTCCTCAAGGCCTCTCGGCACTTCGTCATTTGCGGACACTTCATGCGCCAGGTAATAACTCCAGTCGCCTCTCGAAGGACCGGTACTACCTGGGGGAAGGCCTCCTGAGTTTGAGTTTATATCAAATTCAATTTGTGTATGGTAGTAGCAGTAGTAGTAGTATTAGTAGTAGTAGTAGTAGTAGTCGCATAAGCAGCAGCTCTATCTTTCGATATTGAGTATTATAATTCCTAAGACTGCTTACCTAAAAACATACTTTGGGTGAGTGTTTGCGAAGCATATTTATATTATATACACACACATATTCATATTATATACACACACACATTTAGTTAGACATTAATATAAGGTGGTGATGAATTTTTAGTTATAAATCGAGAGATTTTATTACTTAAACGTTATTTTTACTGGATACACATATCTGAGTTTATGCTCTGTTTATTTATAAAACAGTATATTTATTTATATATCAATGATTCGCTTGAAAATGAAATAGAACTAGTGTTTTTAATTTAATTATATAATTGAAATTCATGCTGTTAGTTTTTGTTTTTGAAACATGGTAAATCCCGTGTAGCGATGGAACTATATTTTTAAATCAGTTAATTTATTATATTTAAGCACTGTTTAGTAAAAATAAAAATATCAATAAGAACACCGGATTTTATATCTTACTGTTCTTTCCTTTTTACTATAAAATATGCATAAATAGTATATTTATAAATAAATATAACGTTTAATAAATAAACGATGCGTCTACTGAAATATGTGCATCCACAAAAAATAACGTTTAAGTAATAATAATAATAATATATATATATATATATATATATATATATATATATATATATATATATATATTACGAAATGGACAAAGTCCGACAATTTATTTATTAAAGACATTTTTATGTTTAACGTTCTTTTTATAGATACAAGTATTTAAGTAAACAGAGCATTTACTTAAATACTTGTATCTATAAAAAGAACGTTAAACATAAAAATGTCTTTAATATGTATATATATATATATATATATATATATATATATATATATATATATATATATATATATATAACTGAAATAGACTAAAGCGACAAGGACTGGTCAAATTCGGGTAAATTTCGATATGCAATTGATTTAAGTGAGAGAAATATATATATATATATATATATATATATGTGTGTGTGTGTGTGTGTGTGTGTGTGTGTGTGTGTGTGTGTGTGTGTGCTTCTAAAGAAATAATGGATTTTTTTTATTTATTAATCCGGCAGATTTTATGAAAAGTTTTTTATGGATACTCATATTTGAGTAGACGTTCCGTTTGTTTATTAAACGGTATATTTATTTTCGTTCACCAGCATGAATATTCGAGAAATCTTATTAAAGAAAAATATGTACCTTTCATGCGTCGATCAAGGTGGCATGAATGAGCGAAATCACTCTCGTCATAGATTATCAAAATTTAAAGTATGCTCAGTTTCGTATCTAAACTTAAACAAACCAATTTTTAAAGAAGTAATGGAAAAATATAATATTAACTTTTTATGTCATAAAATAAGTAAACAAAATGACAATAAAATAAGTAAAATAAATTAAGCCAAACAAATTACCAAATCACACCCGTTGGAATAGACGAAATAGAATAAATAAGTAAAAAATAAAAGACAAAATCAATGAACCCAAATAAATAAAGTAAATAATAAACAAATTAACAAACCATTATGACCAACATATTAGACTATAAAAATCAAACCAAAAATCGGACGAAAAACATAGCTAAAAACTGTTATATAACGATAAAACAATACTACGTTACTTAAAAATCGAAACCAAAAGAGTAAATAAAAATATACAGTATAATAAACAAATAATAAAAAACAAGTAAAATAAATTAATCTAAATTCATCCAAATAAATGAAGAAACTAACAAACCGATCCCGATAAATTAACCGTTAGAAAAAACAAATAAAGATAATCAATCGAAATAAATATACGAAGTAATAAACAAATTAAAAACTACTCTCGCAAAAATAATAGTTAGAATATACTACAACAATCAATCCCAAAATTGAATAAAGACCATTAATTATCTTCCCAAAACAAAACTATTAAATAAGCGATATAAGCAAATGTTTACTACGTTAATTAAAATAAAAATAAATATATAAGATACGAAATAAGAATAAAAATGAAAATAAAAAATAAAAATAAAAATAAAGAATAAAAATAAATAATGACAAGCAAAATAATTTAACCCAAATAAATAAATAAATAAACAAATAAACGACTTCCGGGAAAATAACCGCCAAAATAGACTACCCACAATGCACCACTGACCCGTATATATAAATAGCCGAGAAAAATAATAGCACTACCGGCCTGACGATTGCGTCTAGCATGAAACAGACTGTCGCCTCTAAATGTTGACTTCAATGTTCACTTTTATATTTACACACGCTCTATCTCTGATATTGAGCACTTTATCCCATAAATATAGCACAACTTAAGACTATATTTCTTCACACACACACACACACATATATATATATATATATATATATATATATATATATATATATATATATATATATTGAAGTCAACACTCAGAGGCGA
>OZ010577.1:31584080-31639080 GCA_963932145.1 Acanthosepion lycidas | reverse complement strand
TCTTTTATTGTTTCTTCTAGACTTTTAATTTCATGATTTGCCTCAATTTTCTTTTTCCGTATTTATATTTCTCTTTCATTCACTTCTTTTTTTTTTCGCTTTTATTCACTTTTTTTTTCTCTTTAACATTTTTATTTATATATTCTTTTTATTTCTTTTTTGAAGAAAACATTTTCCTCTCTGTATCCTTACTTTCTTTCCACCATTTTTCTTTACCCCTATCTTTCTATTTCATTTTCCTTCATTCACTTTCCCTTCCTGCTCTTTTTCCTGCGTTCTTTTTTCCTTTATCCTCTCAATATTCCCTTCATTTTTTCCATCCCTCTATTTTTTATTCCTTCTTTTTTCTTCTTACTCTTGTCTTTCTTTATTGTTTCTTTCGCTTTTTTCTTCCTTCACTTTTCCTTCGTTCTAGTTTTTATTTCTTTTCAATTATTTTTCTCTTTTCTTTTGTTCTCTTTTTCCTTGTTTCTTTTCTTCATTCATTTCTCCCCTTATATTCATTCTTTTTCTATATTTGTTTCATTTTTCCTACTGTCTGCTCCTATTTTCTGTTCCTCGTTCACATTTCTTTCTATGTCTCTTACCGTTTTATCATTTTCTCAAGTAAACATTAACAAATATAAAACATCTTAACTGCAGCCATTTTGTCAACAAATGAAAATATTATAAAGTCTCTTTATTACGACATAATTATATTCTACTTTTTTATCACGACCATAATGAAAGATATTTTGTTTTTATTCCTCAAGCTTCCACTTTTATAAATTCTCTCTTTATTTTGACGTGTTTTATTTTTAATTTTAAACCCACGCTTGGTTCTCACGGAATTAATATCAAATAAAAACGAAGATCATTTTGTCAAGGGTAGAATTTCAGTGATATATATAAGAATTTCAGTCATATATATAAGAATTTCAATCATATATATATATATAAGAATTTCAGTCATATATATAAGAATTTCAATCATATATATATATAAGAATTTCAGTCATATATATAAGAATTTCAGTCATATATATAAGAATTTCAATTATATATATAAGAATTTCAGTCATATATATAAGAGTTTCAGTCATATATATGTCGTAGTTGAAAATTCAAAATTGGTGTGTAATTGAGGTGATCACAAGGGGATGAATGTGACTTGGGACTTTACGAGTGCACCTTCAAAATTCTAGATGACCAAGGCCTGGAAGCTGATCTCTCCACTAAGTCACACGCTTAGTCACTAGCAGATTAAAAGATTTCTTAACCTATTCAAACTACCCAAATTCAGATAATGACCTAATAACGTAATTATGTAAAAACGTAAACGAAGGCCCAGTTAGCCGTTATAAGAAATACACATTCTCTCGTTAGGACATTTTGAAGTCTGTCTACTATTACACTAGGTTTCTAGGACTAGTTTTATGTTAATCTCGGGAAAAATACCACAGAAACATATCAAATGGGATCACCTTTTGAGGACGCGGAGGATATGAAAGTCTGTGACGAGGGCGCTTAGGACTTTCACTTTGGAGGCCCTTCAAGAAGTGACTGGAGTAATTGCAGGGTCATGCTTTGAAAGAGGTTATAGTTTTGTATTGTTTTAAAATAAATAAATGCTTCTTTCGAAAAATTCTCAAAACCTCTGGAGCGAACCTTATATACGAGGGTCGGCTAGAAATTTCATATGACCAAGATATAAGTGGACACACCAGTTGGTAGAATAAAAAAAAACAAGCTGGAAGACTGGCTCTTGTGTTCTAGTACACTTGCATGTCTTTTAGTCTAACTACCAGTGAGTCATTTACATTTCATTTATATCTTGGTCAGCCTATGAAATTTCTCGGCGATCCTCGTATATAAAGGATGTTCCAATAACTTGGACCAATTTTAAATGTAAATTAAGTTTAAGCGTCTAATTATTTTTTTCTTACAGATTTAACAACTTCAACTTTGGCAATTTCAATCATGGAAAGATTAACATTCAAACAACGTTAACAAGTTATCGAAGCCTGTTACAAAAATGGACATTCAAACAGAAATGCACATGCACTCACGATTTTTTTGGTCGCCATAATCGACCAATCGAGTGTGCAATTGGGAAAATTGTTGGTAAATTCAAACAAACAAGGTCGGTGGCAAATGTGAAAACACCATTTTGACCATCGAGTGGAGGTGTGCCGCCTAAGCCTTGGCAGACATTTTGGCGATATTATTTTTCACACATAATTGCCATGATTTGAATAACATGATCCAGTAGAGAAATAACTTTTCACCAATACAGTGATTTATTTACTGCTGACTTTGATCCGTCTTAAGGAAACACCCTTTACATATACGCATATATTTTCATTACTCCAACCATTATTTTTAGTGGATACTCGTATCTGAGTAGACACCCTGTTTATTTTAAATAGTATTTATTTCGCCTACTGACCTGCATACACGAGCAAATTAATAAAGAAAGTGTGCTCGTCGGAGCGTCTAGTCAAATATGAGTATCTACTAAAAATAATGTTTGAAGTAATAAAAATATGTCGGATTAAAAAAAAATAGAAATCCATTGATTCTTTAGAAATTGTTTTGCTTACGTTTCGGATACGAAACTGAGCAGATTTATGTTTCGGAAAATCTAAACGAGTTAGTGTGCTTTAAAGGCAAAAATAGAACCCCTCTTTATTGCGAAGTTCTTCGTAAACGGCAGGTAAAAAAAAAGCACGCTGGATCAGACGGCGGTTTCCTTCTGCAAAACGGTATGCAGGTTCGAGTCCTATTAGCGGGCGCATTTTTTTTTTTTTTTTTTTTTACTAAGTTTTCTCGAGTACTTTAGATTGGTAGATGAAATAAATGATACGCTCGACAGAGGACGGGCGTATTCAGTAAAAAATCGAAAATTGATTTTTTCACTGCAAATTATTCATTATATCATATCCAACTATTTTACAAAGAAATTAGAGCCGATTACACAATATTTCAAGTTCACTTTAGGTTTATAGTTCGTAACCAATGAGATGAGGTAACATAAACCGTAGATTTGTCTGCGGAATATCATTACATTATTGTTACATAATTAGAGTTCAAATCATTAAGGCTTTTTTGTCAAAATCATTTTATTTTTGGTCGTATATTAATTTAAAATATTCCTTTTTACAGGCTCAATTATTTAAATAGAATAAGATCATTCTAAAATTCTGAATTTCGCTATTGCTCAGCAAAATGACTGAAAGAAAGCTATCTAAAAACAACAATGGAAAAGAAAGGTAACAAAGTGTAAACGAAATAGCTCCAATTTTTCAACTTCGGAAACGTAGCATTATAGCCGAAGTATTCTAAAATGGTACCAATAACAAAGGAAAAAATGAAAAATACTTAACAACAAATCGAACATAGCATCAAAATTTATTATTTTTATTTATTTGTTATGTAACTAAATACATAATTGTCAACAATGTTTCCGTAAATCTTGATATTTCCTGCAATAAATTCTTTATAAATATCATTATTGTTATTATTTTACTTAAGTGTTCTACAATTTCTTCCGGCTAACCATGAAAAGAAATATTGATCAAGTTTTATTAAGGACAAAATAAAAAGTTATGGTTAATATATGTTTTTAATAAGTTTTTCTTATTGACAAATTAGTTTCTGTGTTTTGGTGTTGGTTGTTCAGAGGAATCGTCAATTGTTCTTGTCGAGATTCCTATCATGATATCATGTTTTTTTTTTTTTCATCCTTATTTTTAATTTGAATTTATTTTCTTTTTAATATCTTTTTAATTTTTAGATTGAATTTTTATCTTTTAGTTTTGAAACTCTAAAATGACCCAAAGCCGTGATTTTAATAATTTAAAACATTTCAGAATACATACACACACACACACACACACACATATATATATATATATATATATATATATATATATATATATATATATAGTTAAAAAGATCGAACTTTTGACAAATATTTGTCAAAAAACTGCTAAATTAACGAAAACGTGCAAAGATAACGTGAAAAGATAATTTAGAGGAATTCCCATATTTGAAATATCAAAAAAAAATTTATCTTTACACACACACACACACATATATATATATATATATATATATATATATATATATATATATATATATATGTATGTATGTATGTATGTATGTATGTATGTATGTATGTATGTATAAAGGTAAAAGACAATAGAAAAACTGTGTTATTTTCCGACGCGTTTCGTCTATTAACAACAAAACAAAATCTCCTTAGCAACTAGAAGAATTCAGAAAACGCTATTTTCTAGTTTTTAAGGATAGTTTGTTTTGTTGTTAATAGTTACTTTTTTAATAAATTCATTTCGTTTTTGCCCTGAAAAGTCCTCATTGGGCAAAACGCGTCGGTTAATAATACAGTTTTCCTATTGTCTTTTATCTTTATACACACTGTCTTTTTCTACAGGTTAATTCTGAGAAATTTTTCATATATATATATATATATATATATATATATATATATATATATATATACGAAAGTGTTAAGACAGGAATATTTGGTTAGAACTAAAGGAAGTGTGCTGAAATGCTGTTGAATATCTATCCTCCTACATGACAGTAAATGTTGGATAATTTCCTTACAAAGGAAGAAGCTCGAAGTGACAGATATATGGTTCTACAGAAGAAGGCTGAGTTTACCATGGACAGATGTGAGCAACCTGAAAGCTCTAAATAAACCTGGGATTTGGAAAGACACTCATACTTGAAATCAGAAAGAGACAGGTGAAATTTATGGGACACATATTGAGGAAGGACGGCTTCGCAAACTTAATACTCATACGACGTAATGAGGAAACGAGGTTTAGAGGAAAACAGAGAAACTTCCTAACGAATTTACGGAAAATTGATGACAGGACAGGGGACTAGGAATGTTGCCGAGAGATATATGTTATAGGAAGTCGGGGGGATCCATGATTGTCCACGTCCGGAAAGGACACGGCGCATAAATGACGACGATAATGATATATATGATGATTCGTTGAAAAATACTGATTTTTGATAAGTTAGTTAGGCTGAGAATTTTTCAGCACCCCCCGCCCCCGCGCGAGGGCGCGCGTGTGTGTGTGTGTGTGTGTGTGTGTGTGTGTGTGTGTGTGTGTGTAATCACTTCTGTACTTTTGTATAGCTGTATCGATTTCCCTGGCCGCCTGTTCATAAGGTAATTTCATTTTATGTTCGCCTTCTTTTGCAGTAACCGCGTGAATATATGTTCCCTCAATTTGTGAACAATCTGAACGAGCATAATTATAAGTAAGTATATCTGTACGTAAGTATTTTTTTGCGTTTGCGGACATATTCAGTATCCTGTCCATTTAGATACACGAAGGAGCAGAGATAAAACTATGTATACGTTTGGTTGTGCAAATATTTCTTTCTTTGTCCCTCATCATATCGTATATATCTTGGCAAGAGAGATGTTTATATATATATATATATATATATATATATATATATATATTATTCTAACATTTGATTATTGACAGGCAAATATATAACATGCGAAAAATAAGTTCTATTCTCTTTTTTTTATCTCATCATATTTTCGCCTATTTTCAAGTGTGAAGAAGCAGCGTATGCTCTATATTGCTCCAATCCTAACACTGCTCTCTGGGCGTCGTCCCGTCCTGCCCGACATTATAATGCGTTTCTTCCCAATAAAGCATCCACGTTAGCTATAACCGTTTTTCTCATTAAGTCTGTAAACAATGTTTTTGCCTGTTAATCTTTTATCCGGAGCAATAATTCAGGAGGAACCAATGTAAGCACACACCGGAATAAAACTAAGCAAAACGCTCAAAAATGCAATAACAGAAACAAGAAAAGTGAGAAGGGAAATGAAAGTAATGGCGGCTATTTAAAAAAAAATGAAGAGAGAAGAAGAAAAGGCGTTCAGGTGTAGTGAGAAAGAGAAAGTTAATCAATTTGCAACACGCAAAAATGTGGATGTAATGTTCAAATAAAGATTAACTGCATACATCATAATTATTCCTGTCGAGTAATCGCCTTCTTTCTCTCTCTTTTATCTCAGTTTTTTTACATATTTCTCTTCACGAAATTCTTACTCTCTTTTTCTCTCTTTCGCTCCTCTCTCTCCCCTCTCTCTCTCCCCCCTCTCTTTCTTTCTTCCATTCTTTCTTTTTTTGTCATTTTTCTTTTTATAGTTCTTTCTGTTTCCTTCTATGGTTTCATTAATCTTTAGTTTTTTTCCTTTTTCTTTTTTACCCTCTCCCTTCTCTCTCCACTACTCTCTTTGGTTCTTTCCCCACCCTTTTGTCTTTATCTCTGTGCCTATCTCTTTTCGCTTCTTTCTTTTCTTCTCTTATTCGTTCATTATTTCGAATTTGTCCTCTTCTTCTTCTTCTTCTTCTTCTTCTTCTATAGTCTCTTTCACCGCACCTCCCCCTCTCTCCCCACACACAAACACATACTCTCTCTCTCTCTCTCTCTCTCTCTCTCTCTCACACACACACACTCTCTCTCTCTCTCTCTCTGGAATTGATTGTCTTCTTCCTCTTTTTTCGACTTAACTTTCTCTCTTTTATTCTCTATTTCTTCGTAAACCTTCTCTTTTTTTCTCTTCATAATTTCTTTTGTCGCCTTCATCGTTTTTTATTCAAATCTTTCTTCTTTTTTTTTATTTTTCGACTTCTCTTTTTTTTTTTCCTTTCCTCTTTTTCATTATCTTTTTCTTCGTTCCAAATCTTTCTTCTCTTTTTTATTTCCTTCCTGTTATCTTTCAATTCATTGACCTTTATTCTTCCTTCGTTTTTTTTTCTCTCGCTCTTATCTGTTACGTTTTTCCTTAACCCCCACCCCTCTCCCTATCTTTTTCCCCCGTCCTCCCTCACTCTCTCTCTCTCTCTCTCTCTCTCTCTCTCTCTCTCTCTCTCTCTCTCTCTCTCTCTCGGGTTCTCTTTATCTCATTTTTCGAAGCGAAACGTCCGGCTGAATGACTGAACGGATATTGGTAACCCTCTCGTCTTTTTGAAGTTAATATTTACTGAATAAACGCCACAGTTCACTGGCATCATTTAAATTTCTCTCTCTCTCTCTCTCTCTCTCTCTCTCTCTCTCTCTCTCTCTATCTATCTATCTCTCTCTCTCTCTCTCTCTCTCTCTGTGTTTATCTATATATCTCTGTCTATATCTTTTTCTCTTTCATCTTATCCCTCATATTTCTGCTTCCTCTTTCACATCTCTTTCAATTACCCGCCACCATTTTTTTTTCTCGGCCACCGTCTCAATCTTCTCTCTCGAAACCACACCACGGATGCGAAATCTGTTCAGCGTTAGGCTACAAATTTGTAAAGAGATGGATGTAACGACGCATTGGTCCGTAAAAACAGCGATATGCCGCGCTGCAGGTTTTCCAGTGACATAAACCCAATACAGCGGCGCGCTCATTACTCCCCACAGAACCGAAACCCACGCAACCATCCACCCGTTGATTTATGGCGATTTGAGCTAATGTTGCATAGGAGATAAATTGACCAGCTTTTTCTCTGAACTACGATAAATAGGGTATCAGAATCATTCGGATGACCACCAAGCGAGAAGTCGATTGATTAAGGCCTGACTGTATTTTCTTTGGCGAAGTCATTTGCCTTCTCGGCTCACCATCTTTTTATTTCTGATGGTTAGCCAGAATTTTCAGTCGACAACGCTTTGTTTTCCTTTTAATGGAGTTTGATTGATTTCTTGCATTTTTGCTCATACATATATATATATATATATATATATATATATATATATATATATATATATAGAGAGAGAGAGAGAGAGAGAGAGAGAGGATGCGATGGATAAATTATCGTCTAAATTGCACAAAAATAAAAGTAACACTGACATCTCATTTTAACAGATATATTTACCAATATCTTGAGATTCTAAAGAACTAAATTCATTTAATAAAATTGCCATTGGCTTCAACCACGGCCTCCAGGCGACTTCGAGATCTCCTGCAACACTTTTTTCACGGAGTTTGTATTTCGGGTGAACACAATTTTCAGTGTTATTATTATTATCGTTTTACTTTTTGTTTAGTACAATCTCTTTACCTGTTCATTAGCCAAAATCTACAGTAAAACAAAGTAGTAAATATATAAATTATGTTTACACAAATTTCGATGTTAAGTGATACTCAACATGTACAATGTTTATGTTTTCTTTACATTTCTTATAAACCGAGGCTTACAAGGATCTTTTCAAAACTGTTGTTTGTAACTCTCTTGGTTGTACCCAGAGCTCCAGTTATTATTGGTATAGCAGTAATTTTGAAATTCTATCAGTCAGTTATGTGCCATACGGGATAAACGCTTAGGCGATCATGTATCTTTCGATGCATGACTGACGAGGCAAATTTTTACCGCAGTAGGTTTTTATTTCTGTCTGTGGTAGACCAGTTGCCATCCAAGGCTATAGAACCCGATCTGTTCTGCTATTTGGCCATAGCTAGGGGGAGAAGAAGAGGATTCATACCTTTACTAAGGGTATTAGCACGTAAGTGAATGTAATGGATTCAAATAGAACTCGAACTCGGCTCTCCAATTACTCAATCCGAGCCGCTATCCATTACTCCACCGTGATTTTCAATTTCATATACTATGTGCTCCACACTTTCAGCCTTGTGTCACATCTAACTTACGTTTAGCAAGTCATTTTGCGCAAAAAGACGTGGTGTAATGACCAGCAAGCTTGTTTCGCTAGATCAATTATGACTGTGTGATGAGTTCAATCCTCATTGGGTCTTGCGCCACATCTAAGCTACGCTTAGAAAATCGCCTTAATTTCAATTTCAAGATTCTTATATTTGTATATTTTGTTGTAGTCTTTAACGGATATATTCCTCATTGGGTCTTCCCCCCCATCGCGTGTCGGTAGTGGCCTTTGGGGAGGGATGAGTTCCTTTAAACCTGGCTGGTTGTGTGGAAGTAGTCTGGACAATGCCCGAGGGGGTTTTGCCCGAATCTCATAGTGGTTACAGATCATGAACCACTAAAAGGATTATTCGGAGATAGAGACCTTAGTAAAATCCAAAACCCCCGATTATTCAGGTTAAAGGAGAAAACACTCAGGTACAGATTCACCATTCAGTACTGCCCTGGGAAATGGCACAGAGCCTCTGATGCTGTCTCACGTAACCCAGCAGACATATCACAAGCACTCCTAAATGTATTCACTGCTGAACCCTCTCAATCAGACATCATAGAGTCTGACAACATGGATGACTGGGTCAAATCAACAACCCTATTAGCAACATTCGGTGCAAACGACAACCTGGAGCTCATCTCACCAAACGTTATCCGTGCGGCGGGACACAGCGACCCGCAGTACAAAAAATTAATTGAAGTAATACAAAATGGATTCCAAAGGACGCGCATCCTCACTGCACCTGAAATCCGTGAATACTGGGAAGTGAGGCACCGCCTAAGTGTTGACGACGGATTAGTGCTCTTAGATCAAAGAATTGTTATCCCCACCTCACAACGCGCAAAAGTATTACATAGCCTACATTCTGCACACCAAGGTGAAGTTGGCATGAAGGCACGTGCCAATGAATCTGTTTATTGGCCCGGGATGAATGCTTCAATTCGTAACATTAGAGCAGGTTGTACGTTTTGCTCAAAAAATGCCCCGAGTCAACCAAAAGAGCCAATCAATCTGACACCATCTCCTGATTGGCCATTTCAGCAAATCGTCATGGACATCTTCCATGTTGGGAACCATGGTTACTTAGCATGCGCTGACAGGTTAACAGGCTGGCTGAATCTATACCACTTGAGCCACGGAGAAGCAACTGCCTCAAGAATTATTTCGATTTGCCGGGACATATTTCAAACCTACGGCGCTCCTGAGGAACTCAGCAGTGATGGTGGGCCACCCTTCACATCTCTTCCATTCAAGCAATTTTTAAAAGACTGGGCTGTTAAACACAGGTTATCATCTGCTGGTTACCCACAATCCAATGGTCGTGCAGAGCTCGCTGTCAAAACGGCCAAGAGAATCGTAAATGGCAACACAGGAGCACAAGGATCATTGGACAATAACCGTGCAGCAAGAGCCATCCTCCAATACAGGAATACGCCCATTCAAAACATTGGGCTATCCCCTGCTCAACTACTACTCCACCGCCGACTACGTGACTACATACCATCCCACCCCACACTCTATAAGCCACACGCGAATTGGATAACCGCAGCCCAAAATCGCGAGTTAAGTCTGTCCCGGCGGAACGCTCGTCTCATAGAGCAATACAACAGAACAGCACACACCTTAAATCCCCTTCAAAAAGGACAAATAGTGGCACTACAACGACCAACAACCCGCCGATGGGACACAACAGGTCAGGTCATTGAAACCCTCCCCAACCACCAATACCGTATCAGAATTGACGGATCAGGTAGAATTACCTTACGAAATCGCCGATTTCTCAGGAAACTGGATACACCAACAATCCCAGTTCCAAGACCTAGTGCCTTACCCGATACCCCTACACCAGTGCCACAAACATTCGACGCTGGTATAACATCAAACACTGCACAGCCGTCTACAATAACACGGACAAAACCCCCTCGGGCATTGTCCAGACTACTTCCACACAACCAGCCAGGTTTAAAGGAACTCATCCCTCCCCAAAGGCCACTACCGACACGCGATGGGGGGGAAGGAGATGTAGAATAACAAAACAATAAACAGCACTTACCGGTGTAAGAGTCCCAGCTAGCGTCCAGCTGGCAGACAAAAATAAAGGAGGTTGTAACTTAATACAAACCCTGCAAACTAACTGAATCAAGCTGGTATTTATATAGAAATACCTCCACTCAGGTACCAGCAGCCAATCACAGCCCAAGCAATGGACTGTCCCACTTTAGCACAATGAGATGCTCCATTGCACCATAAATAGCTCTCTTCCTCAAGGTTGGATTACTCTTTACCTCAGCTTGCTCCACAACTGAGTGTTTATCTTGATCACGTGATTGTTCGACAACTCCACCGTGATTTTCAATTTCATATACTATGTGCTCCACACTTTCAGCCTTGTGTCACATCTAACTTACGTTTAGCAAGTCATTTTGCGCAAAAAGACGTGGTGTAATGACCAGCAAGCTTGTTTCGCTAGATCAATTATGACTGTGTGATGAGTTCAATCCTCATTGGGTCTTGCGCCACATCTAAGCTACGCTTAGAAAATCGCCTTAATTTCAATTTCAAGATTCTTATATTTGTATATTTTGTTGTAGTCTTTAACGGATATATTTTTGTCTGATTGCATTTCCATATCCATCAGAAGAGTTTTTTTTTTTTTATCTTTAATTATAATGACTGATCTATTAGGTTTATATTTCCTTCGGTATGAGTGGTGGCAAGGTGGAGTAATGGATAGCGGCTCGGATTGAGGAATCGAAAAGCTGAGTTCGAATTCCAGTCGAATTCATTACATCTACTTACGTGCTATACCCTTTGGGAAAGGTATAAATACTCTTCTTCTCCCTCTAGCAGGACAGACCGAGTTCTATATCCTTGAATGACAACTGGTCTACAGAAAGAAACTACTGCGGGGAAAAAAATCCGCCTCGTCAGTCATGTATCGAAAGATACATCATTGTCTAAGCGTGTATCACGCATGGCACGTAACTGAATGAATGGTAAAATCACAAAGAATGGGATTCTATGATTGCTTCATACCATTTTTCAGAAGCATATTGAAATATTTTCCAATTAATATACTGTTCAATCATTACCAATCATTGCATTCCTTTGGAGTCAGGATTGAACTACAAGAAACTAACTGGTCAATATTTTCTACAAATATTCGCATCATCTACACATTGGGTCTGCACTATTTTATTGTGTTTATTGTTATCATTATTATTATTAGTTCATTGAGTGTTAAAACCAGTAGTAATTATTTGTTAATACTCAAGATTAAGTAACAGCAAGTTTTCTTAATACTTCAGCTGTCCTGGGTATACCGATAAACTACATCTGGCAGCAAGGCCTTTGCTCGAGATGTTTTGAGGGGCATGGAACTATTTCTTAATTACTTTTATTCCTACGTCCACGTTGGCCGAGGCATTCAGGTGTAGTGAGAAAGAGAAAGTTAATCAATTTGCAACACGCAAAAATGTGGATGTAATGTTCAAATAAAGATTAACTGCATACATCATAATTATTCCTGTCGAGTAATCGCCTTCTCTCTCTCTCTCTCTCTCTCTCTCTCTCTCTCTCTCTCTCTCTCTCTCTCTCTCTCTGGCTCCCAGCTAAGAATTAAATAGTAGAACTTGTATCTGAAAAACTCATTATTATTTCCCAAAATTCTTAATGCAATATTATTTGTGTTCGGTGATTATAACGCCTATCATACCAGGTGGCTTAAACCCTCTGCCACTGACCTCGCTGGCATCCAAACATTTAACTTCTCAATCTGTCACGCAAGTAGTTGACTTCTCCACGCGTTTCCCCAGTAACCCTGACGGACATGCTTCTCTTCTCAATCTCTTTTTTACCTCTGTCACTGATGACTCTTGTCGTACTATGCAACTCTGCTTTCCTGGCAACTTTCATCATGCGATAGTATCTTTAAACATCTCCATCCAACCCCCCACCCCACCACCACCACCCTTCACCAGCTAAGAACCTCCCATCAACAGAATATATTTATGTTATCAACGAACAGATTGGGAGTCGTTGCCGTGATTTTCTTCCTGACGTCCCTCGAATGAAGTTTTTATTCATCTTGTTCAAAATTCAAAAATGCGCGTCTGAGGTCTCTCCCTGGATGAAAACCGGCATCGATGCCTTCATTCCAGCAAGGAAATACCAAGTTAAACTACGTTCAAATCCTTATTTCTCACATTCAATTCCCCTGCTATATCCCACAAGAAGCAATTCTTCCGACTGTACCGGAGCGACACGTCTAATTGCAGCAGACGTCTCTTTGTCTCTGCTCGTAACGAGTACAAGCTTGTTCTCAATGAAGCGAAGTTACTGTTTGCTGATAGAATAAGACAACGCAAATTCAGTTCTAGAGATTATTGGTGGCTCTGCAAAAGTGGGCTGGACAACAAATCCTCAATCCCTCCTCTATTCAATGAATTCGAAGTCCTGACATCTACAGTAGATAAGTTTGAATGCTTTTCTCGGAAATTCTCTTCCAAATCAATACATTTGGAAAGCCGACACCTGATTCCCACCTAGAACAAAGGCTCTACCGAGTGATATGTGCATAACCCAGTCACTGGTTTTGAACATCATTTCTAAATTAGATTCCCATAAGGCTATCGGAAGTGATGGTTCCCCAGCCGCCCCACCCCCTTAAGAAATGTGCTCCCGATCTGACTCCAATTCTCTCAAAACTGTACAACTATCACCTCGCTGCTTCCTGCTTTACATCTTGTTGGAAGTCCTCCTCTGTAGTTCCTATTTTTAAGAACTCTGAAGAACTTCCTAACCCATCTAACTATCTCCCTATTAGTCTCGTACCACTTTTCGGCAAAGTATTCGTGGCTTTAATCAATGCTAAAGAGGTTAAGCATCTTACCTCTCACAACCTACTCTCTGGCAAACAATATGGCTTCCGTTTTGCCCGGTCTACTTACTGATGTGCTTACGACCATCACTGAATACGTATATCAAGTTATTGATAATAACGGCGAAGCTCAAGCTGTGGCTCTGGATATCACAAAGGAGTTTGAGAGAGTTTGGCATGCTGGTCTTCTACATAAGCTACAGGCCTACGGTATTACAGGACGATTGTTTGATTTAATCCAACCATTCCTATCAAATCAAATGAAAGGCGTCTGAACGAGATCTCTTCCAGATCCTTTCACACGAACGCAGGTGTATCCCCCAAGGCACTATCCTGGGTCCTACGCTGTTTCTGATCTTCATCAATGATCTTGGTGTCATCAATTCCTAAGTAGGTATTTATGCAAATGACGCTACCATGTACTCCTGTCTTAATAGAAAATCTATCAAAGCTGACAAAGTTAACCTGGCTGCTGCTCTTGAAAATTTATCAGTGGTTAACTGGGGCAGGAAATGGCTTGTAAAATTTTAGTGTAAAACTATTCTCATTTAACCAGCATAGAGAAACTTCCCTGCCAGTCATCAGCATGGCTGATGCTCGACTCCTGGAGAGCGTCACACTGCGCCTTCTTGGCCTCATGTTATCAACTCATTTGAAGTAGAACAACTACATTAAATCAATAGCTGCATCTACTGCAAGGAAAGGTTCACTGTATCGTGCCAGAAGGGTTTTTTCTCGTCTGAATCTAAATTGTACATCTATAAATCTACCTTTCGTCCATACATTAAATATTGTTGCCATATCTGGTTTGGTGCTCCTGCTATTCATCTCGGCGGTCTTGACAAAATCCAAAGAAGGATATGCAATATAATCGATCCTGTCTTGGCATCTCGACTTCAGTCACTTTCTCACGGGCGAGATCTGGCTTCCCCGACGACATGAATTTAAGCACGCTACTAGAATGACATCTAAGTCCCACCCTTTCACTGTGTTCTCCTTCTAAAGAGTCTATGTTGGACTCTTCCGCCTACTATAAGATTAGGAGAGAATGCGAAAATGTTGTGACCAAGTAAATCGTTAAAGAAATAACAAAAAAAGTGTTGCGGATATATCATATATTAAACATATTAAGTACAACAGAAGAGTATTACACGACTAGTGACCCAGCGTTCAATCTATTTGACTGTTCCCCCAAAGCCTTCTCTCTTACTAATCTTATAGTAGGCGGAAGAGTTCAACATAGACTCTTTAGAGGGAGGACATCACAACAATATACTTAAACGTAACCAACACTTCTACTTCAATAGTTTCTCTTCTCGCATCTCCCGCTAGTATTTGTAAAAAAGACAGAAGGAGGCAACGGCACGTCTGTGAGAGAGAAGCTGCAGACGCGATGCCTGATCAGAACCAATTACATTGCATATCCTTCTTTGGATTTTATCAAGGACCTTGGGACAAACAGGAAGAGCTCCAGACTATATATGGTAGCAATACTCAATGCAAGGGCGAATTGTTGATTTGTAGATTTGATGGATTGACTCCGGCGAGAAAAATTTCCTGGCGTGGCACAGGGAGTCGACTTTCCTTGCGGTGGACGAAGCTATTGACTCAATGTATTCGTTCCATCTCAGCTAAGCGGACAATGTGAGACCGAACAGTCGAAAAGAGGTGCTCTTATGGTGTTGAGCCTCAGACATTCTAATGGGGAGGCAGGGATGGTTCTGTCTGGTGAGTAATAGAGAGCAGTTTTGTTTTTGAGACATTAAAGTTAACCAGCCAATTCCTGACCCAGTACACAATCGATTGTAGGTTCTTTTCGAGACAAACGGCCAGGTTAGTTTTGTCGGCGACACTAGATTTGTTTTTGAGGCAGGTGTAATTAGTAGTGTCGTCCGCATAGATGCCTACTTGGGAACCTATGACATCAGGAAGATCGTTATTATTATTATTTGTTATATACCGTACCTTTGAACAATAATGGGCATGTTTAAATCCTCATAAATACGTTGGACATTATTGTAAGTGCAACGAGGGGGAAATATGCTGCCTACGTAATCCACCACGAGCAGTGGTTTACTTACACGTCGTTGGCGAGTATTGGATTTTGTTGTTGTTATAAAGATTATCATTTCATTTCCAACCTCCATTTTGGTTATTCCTCATTCAGTAACCTTTTCTAGGTTACAACATTATTATTATTATTATTATTATTATTATTATTATTATTATTATTATCGGGTGGCATATAGATGTCGTCAATGAAAATTGTTTTTGAGGTTTAGTATCAACATGACTCACCACAAGACATTTTGGGGCTATTTGTGTGTATAGCAGTGAAAGATAACGGTTAAACTGGGTCTTGAACAGATTAAGATTGTAGTGATCGGGGAAACCCCAGTCGGGAGTCCGTTCCACAGGTCAGTGGTTCGCAGGAAAAAATCTGCTCGAGTGGAAACTACTTCTCATCGATGTAATACGGGGGGAATGTGGGTGATTTGCTACTATGTAAGTGGCTTTATGCACATTCATTTATGTTCCTGTTCCTAATTCCTCCACACCCTGTAAGCACTTGTGTTTTAGAGGCTGTACTGCCTTGCTTGGGGGTGATGACTATTTTAAAAAAATAAAATAATTTATAGGCAACCGGACGTCTAGCCACACTGATGAGCTGTGATACAGCGAAACAGTCTTTCTGTGGATGACAATATGTATATATATATATATATATATATATATATATATAGCGTTGCTGAAAAAGTGTGAGGCCGACCAAAATGAATTTTTAAAAAAACTATGTTTATTTGTTTAGATTTTATATATATATATATATATATATATATATATATATATATATATATATATATATATATATATATAATTGGATGGCAAAACATTTTTATATATTTTTTATGTTTTTTTTACTTAGTTCGCATAATAAAAAAACATAATAAAGTCTTTTGAAAATCGCAAAAGTTGCGGCTACTCCTGCAATCTTCGCCATTGCTTGATACTGAATATTAGTTTGTAAGCTTTGCGTCGGAAATGAACCAGGATATATCCTTAATGCAAATTTTTACAATAAGCTATACGTCAAACATTGAAAAGAATAAGAAAAATATTTCTTTTTAAATAAATTAATTTAATTAAAATCAAATAGTAACGAATTCAAGGAGAAAGGTACGGTCTAGAAAAATACCGAACTAATAGAGGCAAATAAATCTACTTGGATGGCGGTAAATTTTTAATCCAGGGGACCTTAATGGTCCCATTAGGAAAAATACCAATTCTGATAAAGATTTGCATCACCTCATTTCGATTTTCTAATATATATATATATATATATATATATATATATATATATATGTGTGTGTGTGTGTGTGTGTGTGTGTTGTGTGTGTGTGTGTGTGTGTAAAATTTTTACATATCTATCTACAAATTCACATCTTTCTTGTTTCATCATATACATACGCATACAAGCATGTACACACACACACACACACATACGCTTCAATACATTCATATAAAAGCATGGATGGATGGAGGTAAATTTTAGTGTCTGCGTGTGCAACTTATTCTTCACAACCGTTTCTCGCTAACCGCTGAGTGAATAATATCAGAACGGAAATTGTCCAATCAGCTGCAAGCTATTTCACTGTCGCCATTCAGTTGACCAGAGCACTTTTTTTGTAAAAGTAGCAGCAGCAGCAGCAGTCACTTCATACTGTAACTGCAAAGTGTCAGCAAACAGAATTCAACAGCAGCGTTTTGTGTGCACGAACGTAACGACTATTAATTGCGGCTGATTACCATTGTTTCAAAGAAATCATATGCCACATTAGATACAAAGATGGAACAGGATATGATCGATACCAGCTTCTCGATTACTAGAGGAAATTGTTCAGTTAAAAAAAATGAGTCTTGAAGTCGAGCGTTTGGCCCAAGCTCGAGCCTTCCTGCCAAACTTTGTAGATGTCATTTGATTTTTCCACAAGCTTTCAATTTAATTTATCAATCCTAACCCTTGCACTTTTACAAGTGTTTTTTGGCCATGTCTTGAAATGAAGATAAAATATAGCTCTTAGGATTTTTTTTAATGACATGACATCGCATTTAGCCATAGCATACATAGATTTGAGTCAGAAAAAAAAGTTCAAAATATCCTTAGTAATTGAGTTGTTACGAAAATGTGTAAAATGTGATTCACGCCAGAAAATACCAGAGGTCGGAATTAAATGTAATGTCCATCAGGAACCTTTGATGTTGATCTGTGGTAACTCCAATATATACTGTGTTCATCATAAACGATATCAAAGTTTTCTACTTGGTGTCACCTCAGAAGACCAAAGGATCTAGAAGCCCCTGAGGTCAAAATAGAAGGTACCTACCTAGCCACCCAGTACACAATTGGACTTCAAAAGATCTCGGTAGCGACTCAAGCATAAAGAAGGAAATGTACCCAACTGATTTTAGGATATACATACAAAGAGTAACCGGATAAACGAACTTATATAAACGCTAGACCTATGAGTGGAAAAACAGAATCTTTCATATCCTTGTAAAATGAATGAACGCTCGAAGAAAAACCCAAAACCATATACCCTCGATTCGGCCAACGTTAATTTAACAGAGTCCAGAAGTGAATAAACAATTATTTTACGGATGATAAAAAAATTGGTTTCGTATTTTAATCATACATTTACTAATATAACATTGTAAAAATGCAAGGGTTAGAATTAAAAAATGAAATTGAAAGCTTGTGAAAAAATCAAATGATATCTACAAAGTTTGACAGGAAAGTTCGATCTTGGGCCAAACGTTCGACTTCAAGACTCATTTTTTTTAACTGAACAATTTCCTCTAGTAATCGAGAAGCTGGTATCGATCACATCCTGTTTCATCTTTGTATCTAATGTGGCATATGATTTCTTTGAAACAATGGTAATCAGCCGCAATTAATAGTCGTTAAGTTCGTGCACACAAAACGCTGCTGTTGAATTCTGTTTGCTGACACTTTACAGTTACAGTATGAGGTGACTGCTGCTGCTGCTGCTGCTACTTTTACAAAAAAAAGTGCTCTGGTCAACTGAATGGCGACAGTGAAATAGCTTGCAGCTGATTGGACAATTTCCGTTCTGATATTATTCACTCAGCGGTTAGCGAGAAACGGTTGTGAAGAATAAGTTGCCAACAAAAACTAAAAAGATTTCCACATGAAATAAACCTTATATAATTGAAATTGATGGGATTCTGAGGGCGTTACTACATACTAGAGTTCGTGATATAATCCTTGCTAGTTCTGAATCTAATCAAATATGTTTACTATTTTGTCTTTGTTATACTGTTGATATTAGCTACATGTCCAACTGTTATATCTGTGACTAGCTCTTCTATCATGTCGCCAGCTGTTGTCTTTCTAGAGTTGTTATAGTTCTTATGTTGTTGAATTATATGTTTATAGCCAAATTACATTTGTTATTATCAGATGTTCCGTACATAGAACTCTCAGATACTAAGTTGGGTTTTCTCATTGGTTGTTTTTCGTTCTTGTTTCTGTTTCGTTTTTAGTCAGCTTGTTGCAAATACTTTCAGACTATAACTCCGGAGTTATACTATGAATTGCTTACTCGTTCTTGAGACTGACCTCAGTTCATTGTTAGTATTATCAACGTTGTACTTGATTAGTAATTGTTCTTCATTCGTAACCATTTTTATTAACGACTAAGCTCATACCAATTTCGTATCACGATTACTATCACTGTATCCCGTCCAGTTGCTCACTTTTATACCCTTTGGACAATGTAGTAAGGCGATAGGAATATGACGTCAGCTGTGATACTAGTAGTGGCAAAGTAGGTTTTTGTTTCGTTTACTGACTTTGTCAACCCTTCTTGAGTTAATAACGTATTTTATATGGAGCACCCGATAAAGATCGAACTCAATACCAGACAAATCTTGCTCGACATTACTCCACGCTGGAACGCCTGGTCGTAAACTATTTACCCAACTATTCAAGATTTATTTTAAAAAACTTAGTTTTTTGTTTGTTTTTTGCTAGTAATTTGGAAATAGAGTATGTACTAATAATATTGGATAGTCTTTAACTTCAAAAGACTTCAAAATGTCCCAGGTAATTTTCTTTGTATATTTGTTTTAAAATGGTCGCATAATTACCTGCGATTGAACAGGTATCTATTTTCCTGTTTGACAAATATATTTTTGAAATCTTTGAATATTATTTGATATCAATTCGTCTTGGTTATTATTCACTGATTTTGGGGCTTTTGTTTGTCTACGATGTTTTTTTGTTGAGACTTGAAGATGTTTATGTCGTTGTTAATACAGTCAGACAAGTGTGAAATGCAAGAACAGCCTCAAATGTGGGAAACAAAGAAAAGGATTTATTTTCCATAAGTAATATTGTCAGTCGTTAAATTCTGGAAATCTTAGAATATTGGTGTTTAAACAGTTTATGTGCAGTACAGAGTTTTATAATAGCTTTATAAACGAACATATATATATATATATATATATATATATATATATATATATATATATATATATATATATATATATATTGCTGAAATATATGCATCTGTTGAAATACGTTGATTCAGATTAATGTTTTATGCAAATTATTTTTTAAAGAATCAGTAATATCTCATTACGCTTATATAAAAAATTAATAATCACAACTGTAAAGTATTTTTTATTTACACACATATATATATTTAACATTTAAACTAAACAGGATTATATATATATATGTGTATGTATGTATGTATGTATGTATGTATATAATCCTGTTTAGTTTAAATATTAAATATAATTTTTTATAATAAATTACTGTATCCCGTATAATGTATGACTGCAACATTGCGGTGAGCAGATGTTTTTAATTTACATAACGGTTAGTCTCTAGTCAGCACCTGAAGATTGCGTTGTGGATGAAACTCCGAGTCATGCTACCGGCAAGGATTAATATATATATATATATATGTGTGTGTGTGTGTACATAAATATATTGAAACAATAGAAGGAAATGCAAAGAAAAATATTTATCGTAAATTAAACTGAAAATTTATTATATATTTAAAAAACGATAGTAACCCAAGTATGCAATATTTGTAAGATAAAACAATATACTTTTTTTAGTAACTGATAAAAGTCAAATAGAAAGCGATTTTTTACTTGGAAGTAAAATTCTTTCATTTTACCAGGCAGTTCTATTTATTTTTTTAAATTTTTGTTGTGATTGCCGTTACTTGTTTGCTTGTTTTTCCTGTTTGTTTGTTTTTTTTTCTTTTATAATAAATTTGATTTCATATTTTAATTTGGATCTAGCCCTGGCGTAGCATATACTATGTAGCCATCGACAGAGCATAGAGCTCCCATTGATCTCGATTGCAATTGACCTGCAACTGAGTCGATGTATCATTATATTTGTTTTTTTATCATTTCACCCGAAGCAAGGCAATAAAGTCATTAAGACGCAAGGGGTTACTTAGGCTGGGAGAATATGAGAAAGAGAAAACATTATTAAGCAGAGAGAACAGTAAAAGAACAGAAATTAAGAAGAAGAAGATAACGATTGTTATTGCATTTAAATTTACTATTATTATTATTATATGAATGGTATCATTGCCAGAGATTAATTTTAGGTGCCTAATTGCCATGTCTGTGATCTATCAGTAAAAAGGGCGACTGTAGGAGAATTATCTATGCACATTTGGGACGTTTCGTTTAAATAGAGAGGGTTTGTGGATGGTATGCACAGTTCCCCACAAAGTAATCGTTTGAAGCCCTGAGATGCTGATATGTCCAGCAATTTTACTGGCATTATTTTCGGTAACCTTCTTTATCATACCCAGCACTCCTGTCACAACGAGGATAATTTTACTTTTTCACATTTTGTTACTTTAATTTGACGGGTTTTTGGAATTCTTTATTAGAAACATTGGAATCCTGTGGGCAAGGTATATCAAGTAATTGGTAGCTTCCGTTTTTGAAATCTTTTATGACAATGTCTGGTCTATTTGTATCAATTTTCCTTTCACTGAGGATTGGGAAAATTCTACAGTATAGTCACTTCATCACTAATTGTGATATCATTCGGGTGGTGTTTTTACAATGCATCCGAAACTTCAGTACCATTGTTTGAATTGACATACCAATGAATATATCATCCTAGCTTGTCACATCTCATAATGTATTCTTTCTCAGTAAGGACTGGTAACCTTGATACTATGTGGTCAACAGTTTCATCAAATTTATAGCATAAGCAAAGGATGGGATTTGAGTCATCTTATTTTAAACACTTCAAGCTCTGCGTTCTTGAATAATTCTAACCCTTCTCCCTGAGATCCTGAGTCAAAATTCGCAAATAATTAGTATGTAATGTTTCATGATAAATATAAAAATAGTTACGTGTTTACCTACTGCGCAACCGGTGGCTGGGCATTACGTCATTTTTCTCTACCACCGGTAAAGCTGTGGTCAGAGCTCAAAGCGTTAACCCTGTAGACATTAGTTGGAATTATTATTATTATTATTATTATTATTATTATTATTATTATTATTATTTGTGTATGTTATGTTTCCTGCTTTGTATCTGTTAAGGGGTCCACCCCTTTTTTATACAAGTGGACTCGCCCAGTGAATACCCAGGGAGTCAGACAGTGATACAGTGAGAGTGTGAAGTAACCGCTTTGTAGGAGTCACAGTTGCGAGCACGTAGACTCAGAAGGAAGTCATACTTCGATACTGAATTTCCCAGACTGTATATATATATATTATCATTGCTACTAACCGCATTTCTGGATCGATCTACTAACCGTATTACCAATTGTATTATTACATCAATACATTTATTTGATATATTTCATTCCTGCGTTTGTCCTTCATTTGAGACCGGATTTCAGCCCGGAATCCACAACAGTATCATGTAGAGCCGGGTGCAAACTATGGTCATCAGGCTATATAGGAGAATTGTTATTTAATTGAAAACGCTTCTCTTAGTATATGAAATGTTCCTAGTAGGGCGATCTCCTTGGCAACTTGTATGTTGATGTTGCCTGGGACATTGTTAGTAAAAGTGTCCATTCCTTTTCTCACGAGGCCCAGAGCTCAGATTACTATTGGTATAGTCTCAGTCTTCATTCCCCACATCTTGTTAATCACGATCTTCAAGTCCTTATATTTGGAAAAGTTCTCAATAATTTTTCATGAAGGTGTTTTTCTCAGATGGTACTGCTATGTTAATAGACATACACTTCCTGAATTTCTTGTCTTTTATGATAATATCGGGTCTGTTGGCTTTTATTTCCTTGTCGGTTTGAATTAGCATGTCCCAGAGGATTTTGGGTAACAGTGTCTGGTTGGTGCTCATACCATCTCTCAGTGATTTCGATTTTGTGCTTCTTGCATATCTTCCAGTGCACACATGCCGCTACCTTGTTATGTCTGTGAGTATATTCATTTTTTGCTAGTTCCGGACGTCCTGAGATAATATGGTCAATCGTTTCATCAGATTTTCTGCAGATTCTACAATTCGGGTTAGTTCAATTTATTATTATTATTATTATTATTATTATTATTAACGGTTAATATTTCTCCTTGATTTTTCTCTCCATGTTTGAATATATGTTTGCATTATATATTACTATGCATTCTTTTAATATGTCCCGTTTGCAAAGCTATAATAATGGCATTTTTTCATCATTCGGGGATGTATAAGCTTTTACTTTAAGGTATGCATTTACCTCTCATTATTTTCTTTCTTCTTCAAGTGTGTTTCTATATGTTTCCATGTGTGTGTGCTATATAGTTATATGAATCCACGCATACTCTATATATAAATAGTCAAGATGTACTATGAAAATTCTACAAGTCGTATTGGCACTGGTGATTTCTTCTCTTATATTAATTTCGTGTTGCTAAATTGGTATAGGACTCCATTATCCTTGAAAGAATTTGGCTAGGAAAGGTAATTACTGATTATCGCATAAATGATGCGTTAACATCAACAGCGGCATTTTTGCTTATAAATATATCTATTAATGAACATAAAGTCATGGTCTTGCTATTTTTTATACAGTCCCTCGATAATCTTGATGTGGCCACGTGCTACCTCATCTGACGTAATCATTTATCGATTGGTTGCCAATTCTCCAAATAATCGTTTATTCTGCACTGTCAAAATACTTATTGCATGACTGCCGCCGCTCCAAATTAAGTAATTCAAACTCTTTAGAGAATAATATGTCTGTGCGGTTATTAAAAAGATAAATAGAAAAAAGAATTCAATATTTTTTTACGATTTGTTAGAGTCTTGGAAAATTAAACTCATTTCAGTAAAAATCCGTCAAAAATGTGATAATACATATTTTTATAAAGGATCATTACAAATTTGTGTGTATGAATTTTTAATATTCATACCCTGATCTAAGTTATCCATTTTGTGGTTAGGGACTTACCAATAGATTTAACACCAACTATGAAAATCTGAGGACGTTTTATTCTAATATCTTGACAATAAAACTACAAAAAGCACGAATTGATTAAATTAAGAATAAAAAAATTAAAGAAAATTTGCACGCGCTCATTTTAATGCTATGTAAAAAGAGGGAAAACAGAGAAAATTACTTGAAATCATTGAATAGCTACGACCTTTATAATATTCAAATGGGCGCCATGTTTTTTTTTTGTTTTGTTTTTTAAGCTTGGCAATTATATTAAAATACAAATCAAACAGTAGTTCATATAAACTAGGCGAGTGTTTACAGCTGATTCGTTTCAGCATCTTTAAAGCCATTAAATGTTTACGACAACATTGAAGTCGTCCTTCTCTATTTAATGAAAAACAGATTTGTCATGAATAATTAAACACACTCCTCTCCGGATAATAGTCATAGCTCAGGACAAAGAAAACATATTGCGCATGCGCGCACCAAAGACTCTTCTCACGGAAAGAAATAGGAAAGCATTCAAACTAACGCACAATTACACAGATGCATATATCCTACAAATATATTTTATTTGGGCCAATATTTTATTAGCAATAATTAGCGTGGCTGCAGTAATATTTATTATCCCTCTTCCTTCGTTTAATTTTGTAAAAGGAGATGGAAAAATATATCCATTGTTTCTCTCATAGCATGATATTCATTAATAAAGCATATTATGTTATTGAAACCGATTTTGCGCCGTGGAGTGTTGTGAAAGAAAAGCTGCAATGATGGATTTTCCAAACCAAACTTCCTTCTAATGCAAGAAAGCAGATATTAAGATGCCAGTTATGTGAAAGATTAAATGTTAACCATGGAAGTTTCGAGGTGTTCATTTTTCTTCTTTTTTTTTTTTTTTTTTTTTTTTTTTTTCGTGTTCAACATGATTTCCAGGAGCAAGAAATGTTCACTATATTAATTATCAGAAAGAACAAAGTATTTAATTATAATAAGTATTTAATTAACCAAGAAAACGATATATTAATTATCTATCAGAAAGAATAAAGAGAGGATTCCAAATTAAATAATAAGTATTTCATTAATCAAGAAGTACAAAAATGTTAATTATCTCTCAGAACCAACAAAGTGGGTATCAAGTAATCAGCATTTAATTAATCAAGAAACAGATGATATATTATCTTAGAGAATAAGAAAAATTGCTCTTTCGTACGCCCTATCTTAAACATTATTAATATTTGGATAGATCAATAATTCCGTATCCTGAAACTTGATTGATAGTTTTAACTTTTATCTAAAAGACATTGTCATTGTATAATGTTCGGTTTCTGCGATTATTCCCCATTGTATTAAGTGCATTGACAAGGGAAATTATTATGTTAAAGATAAGTTAACAGTATGAAAATAGCGTTCTCTAAATTCTTCCAGTTGCTAAGGACATTTTGTTTTGTTATTATTAGTTATTGTTTTTAATAAATTCATTTCGTTTTCCTATTGTCTTTTACATTTATAAATATTGTCTTTTTCTACGCTGAGAAATTTTTCATGACTATTTGTGTAAATAAATGTTTTGTCATCGTTAGGCTACATATTTAATGACGTAGCTACGTAAATATAGGCTATTTAATGACGTAGCTACGTAAATATTTTAAAAAACATTTACTCCTAGCTTTCCTTGGACGTTACAAATGCTTAATTTATAAAGCATGTATTAGAAGACGATGCTATTATTGATTTATTTCCTATCACGGATAACATAAAATGTTCATATTTTTCATGCTGAATAATCTTTTTTTTCTTTTAAATTAAACATTCTCAGGGCGTTGAATGTTATTCATAATTATTTTGCATTTTACCCATTTGACACCTGTCTATATTTCTGAGGTGACGTATTGTAACTATTGACACTATTTACATTGTTCGGGCTCATCTTTATTGTCGTATTCACAACGTTTCGGCCATTGCACGCTCCGTCCTTCATCAGGTGATATTTGCTTAAATATTTGGGTGGAGGAAATGGAACAGATCCTCGGTGACGCTACTGAGCGGTCCAGGAATGTGAATGTTATATGTCAATCCATTTTCAGGAATAAAACATGGGGAGAACATCTGCACAAACGTCATCGAACCAATCTTCAGAAACGCCAACATACAGATTGACTACTCTGGATTCGGTTCGAAATTCAAACAAATAAGAATTTGACTCTCACATGATATATTGAAGGCAACAAAGGCAGAGAGAAACAGTGAGTAACCTAACAAGCGTGTGTAAATGTATGGCAAAACAGGAAGTCGGAAAGGTAGGAAAAACTTTGCAAAGAATTAGAAAGGTTAGGAAGATGCGGAGAGCCATGAACGCCCACGTCCTGAAGGGACACGGCGCATAAAAGAAGATTCTACAGATACGATAAGGAATACAAATGAAATGTTTACCTCTTTTTGCTCGATAGGCATCTATCAGAAATTTGATGCGATGTCATATTATAGGAGTAGATAGGTGTGCCTATCGCCTGGTTTACGCTCCACCCCGGTATTTTGAACAGGAGTACAAGTTTATCCCTTGTTCTCTGTTTTGGATTGCGTTCCCCATTACTTCTAATGTCTACTTCAGCTCTATGCTCCTAACTTCACCGCCTGATCTCTTAAATTTTATTTAATATTTTTTTCCATTTTCAATAGAGTATATAGGTTCGCCTATCGTGCGGCTCAACTCTTCTCCGATCCTTTGAACAGGAGTAGCGGTTTATCCGTTGTTTATTGTTTAGGACTGCGTTTCCAGTTTCTTCTAATGTTCTTTCATTCCTGGTAGCCATTTGCGTCTTAGTGGCATTATAGCCTTTCTCGTGATGAATTCATTAAAAATAAATCAGCTTTTGATAACAGCTAAAAGCATGTTGGATTTCATCTATTAGGTTGGTGCAAAAATAATTTCGTTTTCTCACATAGTAACATATGTTAGAAAACGAAATTATTTTTGCACCAACCTAATAAAAGGTTGGTATGAGATAAAATTAACCACCAAAATGATTCATTGGATGATTCGTTTTCTACGTCTCGTTAATCTATTGCAAGTTATTTAAAGCCAGAAAATATTTTTAGACGGTATTTTTTTTTTTTTTTTTTTTTTTTTGGGTTGGGAGAGGGAGATAATAATGATTTAGTGATACAACTATTGCTGGGAAGAGAAGAGGTGGGTACATGCCTTTCCAAGAGTATTTTGCGCATAAGTGAATATAGCAAACGTAACGGCAACTGGAACACGGTTTTCCGATTAACAATTCCGAGCCATTATCTATTACAATACCTGCACATCCAAGCTTACAGCACCTGTATTTCCAAGCGGTCTCCCATCTGGGTACTGGTCAGGCTCTACGTTGCTTATAATTCAATGATCGTATGGGAACCAATGTTTCAACGTGAGGTGGACGTAAGCCTCCATCAAAATTTGGATGATCCTTTAAGTTATTTTAAATTGGAAAACTTGTGTAGCTGAATAGACTTCAATCTCGGTACATTACATAAAGCAAAGAACTTTAAAATTCGGTTATGGTGTAATGGTTATCAAGCTTGTCTCGCTAGAACAATTACCAGTAAATCCGATCCTCATGGGGTTTCCCATATTCTCGTCATTGTACCAGGTCTAATTTACACATAAAAATCATCATTACATAAAGCGGAGACGTCCACATTCAATCAGCTATACTAAGGAATCACCGTTCATTCGAAAAGCCTACTTTCTGACTGTTTTTTTTTAATATAACGATATATAATTTTGTATACTTTATATCTTCAATACCCTATTTCATTTCCAATGTGAAACAAAAGGCACATAAAATATTCCAAAATAGAAGAGCTGTCCTTCCTGATAAACCTAACGAATCAAAAAAATATATTATTCTATATTTATCTAAACTCAGCATAAGATTTGACACAGCTACATCTAAAACAATCAAAGATTTAATCAACAGAAAACAAAACAACACGCCAAAACTTGAAGGCGGAATTTACTCTATCAAATGCAGGAATTGCCAAAATGAATACATTGGAGAAACTTTAAGAAGTTTAAACAAGAGATTATATGAACACAAAAGCGACATTTTAAAAAGCAACACATAAATTGGTTGTTCACCGTAACAAAACGGACCACAATTTTGACATAAGGAATGCTACTTTGATTAAGAGAGAAAATAATTCAATGAGACGAATTATGCCTGGAAAGTGCTCGCTAGTTCAGCCACAATAAATTTGCGTCCAGGCTCTTACAATACCTCACCATTCTTGTTAGATTTTATATTGTCACAATGTGGGATAATCAAGAACAAAGATGGTGGAGAGATAAAGAAAAAGAATACTGATGATTTCGGCTACATTGAGGAAAAACATATTCTCTCAAAAATGTTCTTTCAAAAATGTTGAAACTACCTGCGTCTCTCGTTTCGGGCGCATATGTAGACGTGGCAACGTCAACAAAGCCCAGTCCGATGAAATCCTAACAGATGAAATACATCACAAAAAACCTTTCCACTTTGTCATATTTTTCTAAATACTGTTTTATTATTATTATTATTATTATTATTATTATTATTATTATTATTATTATTTCTACCTTGAAATTCCAGTCACAAGTTTGATTGTAAGGTTGTTATAAAGTCTAATACAAACACAACAACCAAATCTTTGTAAGTAAAATTACTATTTATTCACCACCGGTCAATATCAGCTTAAGGGTCTGCGACTTTATTCACGGCATAATGTGTTTCCCCTCGTGTGTACATCCGAAGCGCAACTGAGTCGACTACCTGTTTATATGTTACCGGCATCCATTGATATCCTGGTGCTTATATCGTCACTTTCCAGGTCAAAATTCTGATGCACCTGGCTTCTCTGATGCTCTGATTAAATACCAAAAGAAAAATATACTTTACTATCTCTTAGGGTGAGCCAGTACAAATTGGGGTGATCACAGATCAGTTTCTCTTCCGACAAAAGCTTCTAATTAACATTAAATTTAGTATTCCCTGATGTGCATCATATACTACCGAAGGAAAAAATACAATCTAGAGAACGAACAAAAAGAAAAAGCATAATATTAATGGACAGTATACAAGACAAAGTAGCTTAGCAAGGATGCGAAAATATGGGGCAGTTGCCCACAAGATTGGGACTAGAGGGAGTTGTCGCCCCCGAGCGCAAGTATGAAGAGTCGCAAAATTTCCAACTCCCTATAATAGCAGCAACACGAGCAGTACCCCAGGGATGCTGGTACAAGGGTACACCTGTCATGTGTCGGAAGCAAGAGGACTTTCCAGATACAATTAGAAAAATCAAGTGCACGAATAGCATAATACATTAGGATCGCTGTGGCATTAGACATATTGCAGCTTTAACTGCAGCTGTTGTGGCATGAGCAAGATAACCTGACGAAACCCATACCTCTCCAAACTGGTTTTGGGATTCAGTGTTGTCCTTATCCTCTACTGATTGCTCTAGAATGAAGAGCCCAGTATGCCTTTCTATTTAACCCATAGCTGGAGGAAAATGGATCCATGCCCTTTCCAAGAGCATTAACGCAATTTGAAGAAGCGGAATCGACCGGATTTTGAACTCGCCTTTGGAGATCCAACTAGAAAAATAAGAAAATAAATAAAACAGACTAAAAACAGTCAAAATAAGAAATTTCCCTGCTGTGAAGTCAAGATATCTGCAATAGCTAGGGTATGGCGTTGTAATGTGGGGGTCTAACAAGACAGCACTTAACTCGACAGAGTCTGTCGTGATAGTACTATTCAGTACTCAGCTAGACAAGTCATTGCAATAGTATTACCTTCTTTTACTTAGACAATTACCCAGGACTACTTATCATGAATGGGTCAGTCTATTTATGATAGTAAGGAGGGGTAACTGTTTCTTAACACATGGTATGGAAGATAAATGATGTAAGGCAATCTTCTGAGTCTTGTCTTCATCTCCCCTCCACTTCGCGGGCTTTGTTTAACGATTTAAAACTTGATCTCTACCTTGCCGTCCACTGTTCAGAAGTTCTATGAGTTTAGTGACCAGGTCATATTTGTAATAAAGGATTCGTGAGTTTTAAAATTAGAATTCGGTAGACATGTTATTACTATTGACTGAAGGAGTGACCAAAATAGAAAACAGTATTTGCACTTATTTTTCCAACCTTCGAAATATCAAAAAAAAACTTTCTGGCATTTCTCCGAAAATTTAGTTGCTAGACATAATTTTGCAGGTGGTAGACAGTATAGTGTTATCCGGTTGGCAAATAGCCCTAAAGAATAGCTTCATTTTATAGGAATGACTAAAGACACACGCCGGAAAGAAATAAAGATAGAAATGAAATAAGATAGAGGAGGAAATTGTAAAGTTTTTCTATTCCAAGTTTTGTTTGTTTTGTCTTACTTTTTCCTAAAATAAAAATCATCTCTTTTTTTTCGGGAATAACTAATTAAAAAATAATATCACACTGTATCAAAGATTTTATTTTTGTTGCTTTGCGTGTCGTCTCCAGATTCTAGTGATCTCTTGGCAATTCCTCAGAAGGAATACCAACGCTGCATCATATTATATAAATTAAAATATATCTGTGACTTTTTTTGCAGGAATTAACTAATTCAAAATTAATATCACATTGTATCAATTTTTATCGTATTGCATTACGTGACTGCTCTGAATCTTAATGGTTTATCAGTACTTCCTCAAAAGGGACTCTAAAGCTGCTCCATTTCATATAAATTTAAATATATCCGTGATTTTATAACAAATTAAACAACTAATTAAACAAAATATCACACTATCATTTTTTTATATCTTGTTGCATTCCGTGTCATCTCTGGATTTTCGTGGATTTGCAATTCCTCAGAAGGGATCCCAACGCAGCATCATCGCGTATAAATTCAAATATATCCGTAATATTTCTTTTCTTTTCTTTCTTTTTTACATGGAATAACTGAAAAAAAAAATAACATGCTGTATCATTTTTTTTAATCTTATTTCTTTCCGTTTCGTCTCTGGAATCTGGTTGTCTATGGGTAATTCCTCGGAATTAACCCCAACGCTGCACCACAGACTGAATCAATGTCTGACAATTTCCTTCAGGTTTCTTTTCACTCGCTTTATTTCGGTAGACGGACACGGTAGTAGACGTCATTTCTTGGGGAATACGGGAGAGAAAGAGAAAGAGAAAGAGAGAGAGAGAGAGAACGGTTGTCAACAGGTCGTACAGGTACTTATCATCTCCGCGTGGCAGGGACTCTCTCTCTCTCTCTTTCTTTCTTTCTCTCTCTCTTTCTTTCTTTCTCTCTCTCTCTCTCTCCCTTCCTCTCTCTATGTTGAAACCACGATACGCCAAGGTATCTGAAAGAGGAAGCCATCTTGACTCCCCCACTTCTGCAACAATACTGACCGTTTTCATGAGTTTTACAGTCTTATATTAAAACTTAAACAAAGACAATCTATCACTGACAGGTTTCCACGCCCACGGGGTTCAAACCACTCCCACTCAGTTCGTCAAAGTTCTGTGTTTGCCATTTTTTGTCAAGCCTACGCATTCTATAACACTCTGTTCTCATATTGACCACAGTTTTTACGCTTAACATAAATATGTAAAGCTTAATGTGATGTCTAAAAAGGCATCCAGAAATTTAAAAATACTTCTCTTTTTATCTCATCTCATATTTCAAACATATGGCATCAAGTATCGTCGTAGATTACAAATGAAAATACCAAACGTAAATCTCACATTAGTAATATTATTTTTTTTTTTACTCCGAACTTACAATCGGTGAGTCTGTGTGTGTACAACCTAGGCTGTCATCCGAACGTGGACCTTACATCCACGTGTGCGATGTACCAGTCTCTCTCTTACCGCTGGGGTGGGTGTTTATATATCTGTCATAGGATTCTTTCTCACGCGTGCATCACAGTTGCAGCGTCTGTAATCGACGGCTAGGAGGTTACCTCTCAGGTCAATCTGACTTCTCTGACGTCACAATGAGTGCAAAGTCTATCATCTGAAGTGATTTATATACTAAACATATGTTTTCAAAGCTTAAGATATTTTAGGCATCTGAAAAATAGAATATAATACCAACGCACTTCCCCATTATTCTTGCTTAAGGATGAATTGTTTACCTTACCTCATATTCTAATCACACGTTTAAATTTGAGAATTTGTTTTGACATCTAAAACTTGAATACCACTATAACGAATTTTAGAAAAAAAAATCAGCAATCGATTTGATAAGTGTCATGGCAATTTACCCACGCACGTATGGACTCTCCCAGCTATAAATAGTATCAGGTACTGCCTTTTGGAGAGGGAAGTTTTCAGCAGTCAGCTCTGACAGTCGGGCCGAACATTCTTGCTGTAACACTCTCGTTTGTATATACTTGTATTACTGTTTCTGTATATATATATATATATATATATATATATATATATATATATATATATATATATTTGTTTAACTCAATTGTGTCTCTTGTGTTTTTATTTCTGGCCCTAACAAGGCCACAACAATAAGTCAATCAGAATTTTATTTTCTGAATCACTATTATTATTTTTCTTTAAAGAAAAATAAATATAATTTTGCCATTTACTGAAATTCATACGTTTCACTCTAACCAAGTTTGGGAAGGCTTTTCACTTTTAGTATGTTGGGGTAGGCTTATTCTATAGCTGTGATATGGGAATTCTGACGCACTTGTAACGTGGTAATTCTTTCGAAATATTCAATCAATCATTAAATTTACTAATTTTCTTTGAATCCTACCTAGTGTTTTTTAGTTTTTATTATAAACAGCCTTTTGAAAAATGTATCTTCAAAATTTGCTGTTTTGAATACAAAGCCTTTTGACAACACAAGTAAAGTCAAGCGATCATAATTTTTAGCAGAAACGTAATCAGATGTCATCCAAAGCTAAATTGAAATCGTACAAGGATTTCTTTCATTCTGATACGAAAGCAAGCGTTATTATTGCTTCAGGTCTTTTTCACGCTATTAAGTTTTGATTTTATTTTACGCTTAAAAAGTGGAATAATCAAATGATGTTTTCATTATATTTTGATTTTAAATACTTTATAGATTTTTAAAATACTCGCCGGGTGCCCTATACTTTAGGCTTTGTGCCACATCTCAGTTACGCTTAGAAAATTACCATTCTAGATTTATAAGCCTACTGTAAGATAAATAACTATATGGAGTAAACAAGAAATAACGGTCCAAATCAAAATCTGAGGCTGCTCGGAATGTTTAAACATTCAAATTGTCGCACCACTTGACCACAGTGTGCATGACTGTGTGGGTAGTTCAACTGTTATCAGAACATAAAATGGAATTGGCGAGCCGAGTTCAAATTCCGGTCGATGCTGTTTCGTTCACTTTCGCACAATGCTGTTATGTGTCGAGAGATTCTTGACAAAATCCAAAGAAGAATCAGCCATGATATCGGTCTCGACCTGGCATCTCGGCTTTAGTCACTTTCCCACCGCCGTAACGTAACATCCCTTTGCCTCTTCTATACATATTTCCACTGTAATTGTTCCTCGTTGGTCCCTCTATTTCAAAAATTTAAGCGCAGTACTAGATTGGTAGATAGGTCCTATAATTTCATTGTTCAATTTGCTAGTTGTAACCATAATTTCTATGCTAATTACTTCTTCTCTCCCATTTCTCGCTTCCGGAACTCACTTCCGGCTTCTTGCTTTCCTGTCAACTATGATCTTCAAAATATTAAATGCGATGACGATCGTTATCTTCTGTGCCTAAATCTTGTTGTTCTATCGTCCTACATTTTCTTTCACTTTCAGCAACCCCTTGTATCCTAGTGGCAATAAAACCTTACTTGTTGTGAAAGGATTTAGAAAAAAAAAGATAGCAAGGTAATCTGGACCCTCAAAGCTTGGTTGGTAAAAAAATCTAAGAGAAGGAACACTGAAATTCTAAAACGTAGATAAGCCAACGGGAAATTATTCCAATATATTTCTCAAGAACTTAAACTAATTTTCAGTTAATAAACAAAAGAATTCCATGGAAAGTTACGATCGCCTAATACCTGAAGAAATATGACATTTTAAAAAATACATGACTACTGCCTTGCCACAGAATATTGTAGCATATTCCCACGTTCTCATTCGGGTTGTCCAAACAGATTTTTTAATTCTAAGAAATTATTGAAAAACTGAAGTCAGTTATTTTCTGGTGTTTAACTATAACGTTTCGGATAGTCTCTATTACGAGTGTATGATATGTAAGAATAGCCTAGAGGATTCAAGTTTTAGTTCATGAATTTGATGACATAGTAATTGTGAGTTCAATCCCTGCATCAGGTAGTACAGAACTTAGATTTATCGGAAACAGATCGAACAATAAATGAATAGTACTAAATGAGAACAAAACGAGATGTCCCTAAACACTACCAGCGGAACAAGAACTATCTTCGCTCATAGATTAAATAAAGGGTTCAGCTCGAAATTTCCTGAAGGTTATCCAGATCGACAAAGCCTAAAGAAAGCCGGAAGGCATAACGATCGGAATGTTGTAATAATAACAACAAAGATGAGGACAATAGTAATAACTGCTAACTCCAGATTTTTATTTTATTTTATTGAATATATAGAATGGACTATTGCAAAATCCGACAGTGACACAATTGGGCGTGGAATTAAGAATTTCTTTACAACGCTTTCCGCAAATAAGAAAATTATCAATTGTGATATTATGTTTTGAACGTGTTAGTACTGAACTGCTACGTGATATCTGTCTTCCTTCATGGCAGCGAATGTTGGAAGGTCCCGTCAAAGATGAAGAAGAGACTCGAGGCAACGAAGGTATGGTTCTACAGAAGGACGCTGAGGATAACCTGGAACGAATATGTGAGCAACCATGAGGTTTTGGAGAGGGATGCAAACAATGGGGGAAGCTTATACTTAACATCAGGAAGACGCAGCTGAAATTTCTGGGACACGTAGTAAGAAAGGAAGGTTTAAAAAATATGATACCCACAGGGTGGATAGATGGAAAGAGAGACAAGGGGAAGCAACGCTTAAGCAAGTGGATTACGAAACAGGATCTGGTAGAAATAGTATCAAAAAAAGAAAACATATTGAGAACTAGAAGGGATAAGGGGAATGGAGAGTCATGATCGTCTACGTCCTGAAGGGACACGGCACATAAAAGAAATAATCATATCCAAGTCTGGTGCCGATTACCCCCGGAACTGGATTTGGGGCCCCAGGCAATGCTTTGTAACCCTCGCTATCATATCAACATTTGATTTTTTTTCTACCTATATTTATATACGTTAAAAATCATACCTGACTAGTAAAGGATGAAAAATTTTTGCAGACTTTGACATCATTCTGATGAGGCCGAGTCCAAATCCGTGAATTTGTTTTTCTCATGCGAAGTCCAAAAAAAACTATATAATGTTCATAATTTTCTATCCATAATGTTGAATGTGTTAAAATTATTCAACTTTTTAACAATAAAAATCTCAAGTAGATGTTAAAAATTGCTGCAAAACATTTATTTATTTATGATTTATTTAAGATGGAAAGACATGTCTCTAATTTGCATTTGGATACATTGTATTTATTTTCAATCTTTATAGTACAAAATTCACCTATATTGCATAGGCTTCGTCCGCTCGTTATCGCTTCGCAAAGTGAAACATATTCACTGCTTGAAATATTTGAAACAAACATTTTAAATGAACATTTCATTCATAAATCGGCTTGTTATAGTTAAGAAAAGTTTTACAAATAGATGCCAACTTGTTGAAGACCAAGTAAAATGCAAATTTCAAACACTTCTCTGCACTATATAAGACAATATTCCTAAAGAGAAATATTTTTGATATGAAAATCAAAACAATTCTTGAATGAAAGGACCCTAATGAAGGACAGTTAGTTAATGAAATATACTTATTTAAAATCAATATGCAAATTAGTTAAACCTGAAGAGAGATATCACCTAGAAGTTGATAATATATAATAAAGATATTGTGCTTTTGGCGCATAAATTCGTTGGATAATTGTGCTCCACTCTCGCATTTATTCATATAGATTCCATAATAGAAGTTTTAATTAATTAGCTATTATGTTTCTCTAACTCTTCAATTGTTGAATGTATAATTAATTCTAATTTGTATTTCCCATCTTTACACTATATTAATTTTATCTTATAAAAATATGAAATAAAAATAATTGTTTGTACGGATAATAACGATCTAGGTACATCAAATCGTCTTTAAATTAAGTGGCAGCAGTAGAATTATCGTTGAACTTTTAAAAGGTAAGCTTAAAGATTAATTCAATACTTAAATACAGCGATCAATTTTGAGTTATGTAGTTTATTGATGCCTATAGACTCTACTCCTCCCTAGCTATTGTGATGATGGCCAAACCAAGAGTCCTCCACAGGAGCTAGACTAAATGCCACCCGATAGTTAGTTTATAATAAAACGTGCACTGCAATTTTGGATTCTGTATACAAAGGGAAAATAAGAGTTACTCCCCTTGAAACATGAAAGCAACGATAATGGCTAGTATAATATATTAGTATATATATATATATATATATTTAATCTCGCATAATCTGTTAACCCAAAATCTGAACTCAATGAAATCCGTTCCCTGCGCCTAACGTTTCTAGGGCTTTTAAATGAGCTATGAATCATTGAAATCGGACTAGTGGGAGCAGAGGAGATGCTTGGAAACACACACGCACAAATACACTTTGCTTTATATATAAGATGATCCATTATTGTATATAATTAAGTTGCAATAACATTTGTATCTTATATGAATACTACCTTATGAAAATTGAAAGGGTAACCCCCGTATCATAGATTCAGGGGGTTGTATCATAGATTCAGGGTTTTGTATCATAGATTCAAGGGGTTGTATCATAGATTCAGGGGGTTGTATCATAGATTCAAGGGGTTGTATCATAGATTCGGAGGGTTGTATCATAGATTCAACAGGTTGTATCATAGATTCAGCGGATTTTATAATAGATTCAAGGGTTTGTATCATAGATTCAGGGTATTGTATCATAGATTCGGTGTGTTGTATCATAAATTCAAGGGTTTTTATCATAGATTCAAGGGATTGTATCATAGATTCAAGGGTTTGTATCATAGATTCAGGGGGTTGTATCATAGATTCAAGGGTTTGTATCATAGATTCAGGGGGTTGTATCATAAATTCAGGGTGTCGTATCATTTATTCAAGCGTTTGTATCATAGATTCATGGAATTGTATCATAGATTTAGTGGGTTGTATCATAGATTCAGCAGGTTGTATCATAGATTCAGCAGGTTGTATCATAGATTCAAGGGTTTGTATCATAGATTCAGGGTGTTGTATCTTAATTTCAAGGGTTTGTATCATAGATTCAAGGGATTGTATCATAGATTCAGGGGGTTGTATCAGATACAGTGTTGTATAATTGATTTAAGGGGTTGTATCATAGATTCAGGGGTTGTATCATAGATTCAAGGGTTTGTATCATAGATTCAGGTTGTTGTATCATAGATTCAAGGGTTTGTATCATTGATTCAAGGCGTTGTATCATAGATTCAGGGGTTGTATCATAGATTCAAGGGTTTGTATCATAGATTTAGGATGTTGTATCATAGATTCAGGTGTGTACGAGGGTCTTGTTAAATCAATTATATGTTTAATTGAAAGGCTTGAAAGTCAACAAGAAATGACAATTAATTAGAACCGCTCTTCATTCCCTTTCCATTTCATTTCTTGCCTTTATTTGATTATTTGTATATTTGTCCACCGTTTATTTGTTCCAATTCTTTCTGGTGTGGTTTTCTTGTTTTTGTCTTTGTTCTTTTGTATGCGTCTGTGGTGGCTTCAGATTTATTTTGATGTAAATTTCCCACTAAAATATTCACGGAGAGAAAGTCCGCTGTCAAAAATTGATTTCCGTCGCTGAATAACAACTTTAAAAAAGAAATTATTGTGTCCCAACTTTTTAATAATATTCAATTCTCATTTGAGTAACACAGGATACGTTCATTAAGCTGAGACATGCAACGAATGATTCTGTTGCAATAAATCTCTCTGTCTAATTCGCGCCATGATCAGGACGCCCTTGCCCCAACCATTTCACTCGCTTTCTCGCCGTCACTCACTGTTTATTTCTCTCTCTCTCTCCCTCTCTCCCTCTCTCTCTTTCTCTCTCTCTCATTCCCTCTCTCCCTCTCCTCCATTTGATTTTATTTTACATTATCAATCTTTGCTTCCTTTTGGTTTTCTCTTTGTCTCCCTGTTGATTTTTCAATCCTCGTTAATTCCTATCTATCTATCTATCTATCTTTATTTATGTATTTATTTATACCTCGGTCTTTTCATATCTATCTCTCTATTCCAATTTGTTCATATCTATCTATCTATCTATGTATCTATCTATCCAGAGAGAATAAATATAGTCTCTCTCGCGTTCTCTCTCTCTCAACACACACACGCGTACACACCCACACTCACACACACACACACACACACACACATATATATATATATATATATATATATATATATATATATATATATATGTGTGTGTGTGTGTGTGTGTGTGTGTTACAATAATAAGAACAGTAAGATTTATAATCCGGTGTTCTTAGCATTTATTTATATTTTTATTATGTATATATTTTATTTTTATCATATATATATATATATATATATCAATGTAAAATCTGACCAAATGACTAAACAGGGTGCGATGGGTAGTATGTTGTTTTTGTCTACTGCACGCTATAATAGGGTTAGGTGGGTACCGTCTGTGACATAAAAGCCCCATGACACAACTCGTTCCACCAGATATTTGGAAACCCCATGCTGTAGTGCTTGGCATTCGCGCCGGAAGCGCCAATACGAACATTTCAGAGTGTTTGTGTGTCAATCTGAGGACGGCAGAGCATTCGGAAAGAGTTGAATGAGTCTAATAGTGATTACGAAGGTACGGCAGTTCGAAAAACTCACTCTGATTGTTCTGAAGAGAAAAGCACTCCCGTATTTGTTTTGTGAGAACCTCAGTCGCAACACGAAGACCTATAGTAAGTTCCTTGAGGAGTTGGTGCAGCCCAGAGTTAAGAGGGTGCCTGCTGTGAGACCCTATGTCTATCAACAGGACTCTGCACCATGCAGCACAAGCAGGAGAATCTCTCTCTCTCACTCTATATATATATATATATATATATATATATATATATATATATATATGGTGTAACAGCAAAATTGTTCAATTGTTAGATTAAGCTTTGAACCGTTATACCTTATAAATGATTAAAGATATCTTACTGAAATTCTCCGGGGTTTTATAACACTATTGGACTCTACTTTGAGCAATAAGTATGCATAATTACTCCCCAAGCTTAAAAGAAGAATCGTGATGAAATCGATCATAAATGAAAATCACATGTTCATCATTAATTAATCATAGCTAGGGATCGGAAGCTCATGAAGTAAAGTTCAAATATATAGATATATATATATATATATATATATATATTATTTCAGTATCATTTTCCAAATTATTCAAGATGATCTTCGCTCTCTCTAACCTTCTAACTTTCTGTCTTGTAGTAACAAGGTGCCTCACAGCTTTCACGTAGGATTTAAATGTGACGTTCTAACCTTTTGCTGATTCGGATGGGAATCTGGTTAGATTCGGCATCAACCTTGTCGTTCCCAGCTCGCCTCCAACGTCTGGTTACCGAAGTAACTGTTTTGATTTCTAGTCTAACCTACCCACGTTGTGATTTGATCTTAGGTAGACGAAATCAATCAGTCGCCGGGCCGTAATGCAAGTCGAGTTCGAACAAGGGTAATACCACACAAGTATATGCAAAAGAAAATAAAGTAATAACTCGAAAAGTTCAAATGTGCTAAAAAAAGGATAACAATATTTTATATCTGGTTGCAGAATACAGGACTGCGTCTTTCTACCAACCCGCTATATGGATTCGTGACACTTTGTATTTGTTAGGCGAGTCTTAACATCTTAAATTCTTCTTTTAAGAAACTGGTTTTGGTGTATCTTCAGGCGATATTCGTAAAACTTGTTTTGGTGGTGTGAGTCTAAGTCGTTCTTCAAAAATAAATTGTTCTTGGCTAGAAGTTGAGGTCGTGATGCCTGGAATCTTTCAGTTAGCTGTTCTGCGAGGCGACTGCCAAAAACTCCCCAACTGAACTCCAGCTCCAACTGAACTGCGAACTTCACTCGAACTCGAACTGAACTGGTTTTCACTCGCTGCGACTCTGCTTATATGGACGCCGACCAAAACCAGGGTGGGCTTGTCGGGGTTTGAGGTTCCTTGATAATTCTAAACCCACAATCCACTTCTTTGTCTTCGGTCAGGAAAATTTTATTATTTTCCATTTTTGGAAGTCTTTTGTCTTCCCACCTTCTTCTGTTCTCATATTGGTATCTCACCATGCCCTCAGAGGGTGTCAACGCGTTTCCCCTCTCTCTCACAGTGGCATCTCACACCTATCACTTCAGGGGGGGGCGCAACAGGCCTCCCCTCTTTCTTCACATGATTACCTCCGCCTAACGCTCATGCCACCATTCAGCCAATGCGCGCTCAGCAGCGTGGGTGTGGCCAGACTAGCCTCGGTTTAAAAAAATCTTGCTAAAAAAAAAAAAAATTATCTTCACATTTTTTTCTCTTCTTTCTTTTCTTCGAGGAGACCTCAAACCCTAGACTCTTATCTTAACCGAATCACCTGGAATTCGTCAATCAGATTGTCGCCTGCATCAAGTGGGTGGCCATTTGGACGTATTTGCATTCTTGGTGCTAATTACTGATCCGATAAAATAGTTTCGCTATCATAGCCAGCCCTGACGATAAACAGATGCTCCTCTCAACGATATTCTGCATATAGACAAAGGCTTAACCTTCCCTTCATGGTGGTCAGCGGACACTTTTGTTTTTCTCGGACAGTGCGTGCCTAATTAATTTTTATTTTTTATCTCTTTAAAATTCTGCGGGAGGTAGCTTGTCCAACTTGAAAAAATCTTTTTTATCATTGCCATGGGCAGATTGGATATATCTTACTCGCCGCCCCGTAACATAAATCAGATTAAATTCTGTGTTTTACCTTCTCGACAATGGAAATAAAAATCTTACCACTTTTCCCCGCCAGAAAAACAACACCGCTCAGTGTCCTTTTCGTGATGGCTTCTTATCACCTAAATTTAATTCGCGCCTTTCTTTTTTCTTCTTTCTTTCTAGCGACGTAAATAGTGTTACAATCCTCCCATAACCTATTTGTCATTTACGAGTAAATGACACCTAAACCCAAATACACTATTTAGCATGCATCATGCATCATGCATCATACATCTGTCCCATGCAATTCTATTCTTCTTTTCTTTTATTTTTTTATGGTTTTGCATGCAAGGTGATGTACTTTTCATCTTCTTCTGTTCTACATGCAAATGTAATGTTCTTTTCATCTTCTTCTGTTCTACATACAAATGTAATGTTCTTTTCATCTTCTTCTGTTTCTCATGCAATTTAAAGTGTACGTGTGCCTGTGGGTGCATGTGTGTGGTTACTATGGCTTGTTCTTTTTGGTCAATGTTTTTCTCTTTGCTGTAGGAGGTTTTTCCGTCGCACGTGTCGGTTTCACGTCAGCCTCCTCCGCCGGTCTTTTTGCAATTTCTTCGCCGATTCTGTATGAGTAAGGAACACTGCTCGGCATCTCCCTCTCGAGTTGCTGCATGCTCATTTGATTATCGCTAGTTAATTTCCTCGTACTTCTAATCTTCCATATTGCCATACCCCCTATGGCTATAATTATGAATCTACCCATCATTGCCGACCAATTTATCGCGATCTGCTCATCATCTTCCCAAGCCTTATCTTCATTTCCCAACACACTTAACTTGTCCCTCAATTGATCCATATCGATTTTTTTTATCGACTTCATTAGTACTTGCATTTTATTCAAGGTAACATTGGAGAATCCCCTCACTATTGGCTCCCACAACTCTGTACAATTGACTAAGCTTCTGCCAATCATTTCTATGATTGAATCTTTCTCTTCATATCTTTCTTCTTCCTGGTAATAGGCGGGTAAGGAAATAGATGTCCTAAATGCCGAACATCCCAGGGGTAACTTTAACAGAGATAATGGTGGCTTTACTCTTAATGTCCTTGTGGACTCTCCCCCACATACCCTAGACAAGCTAATGGGTTTCTGTGTGGCCACTGCCCACACCCCGTCTGAAATACTGATAGCTTGTGGTAATGTCGTGTTTGCTAATACCTCTACTTGACAAGTTCTCTTAATTCCCTCTTTCTTCCCTTCAAACAATTCTAGTAGGCACATTTTGTGGTTACCAGCTATATAGATAGGGCTTAACAATGCACAAGTCCCTAGAGCATCATTTCTACACTTTCTAGCTTCTTCAGCTGTTAGCAACATTAATTTTGTTCTACCAGAATTTAAAGCTATGTATTCTGTTTCCATCTTGTACATTGCTACCATTTGTGTGGCTACCATCATCAACATTTTCATTTTGATCATTCCTGCAAGGTAACAAAATTTTCTTGTTTTTATTCTTCATAACCATTCGGTCTTGTTCAATTCTTCACGCAATTATTCCATAATTTCTTACTAAGTTTTTAATCCTTCAGCTCTTCCCTCCGCTAACTAACTCCTAGCAGACAGAATGGTCCGGACAGGTGTGTGGGGCTCCTACTTCAAAGGCCGTACTTCATGACACCACTGATGGTCAGTCAGCAATGCCAATAATCTTCTTCCGTCCTTCGTGAGGTGCAGCTCGCGACTCCATCCCCTCCATCCACATCCACCACAGTCAGCCAGTAGGTTTTTGGATGAGCCAATGTCGTTATCTGTCGACACCGAGTGTTTCTATTCTGCACCGCCTTCTTTGTTCTACTGAGACTTGGGGTTCTCCACCCCTCTCAATCTCATCTTCAGAGGTAGTTCCTGCTCGACCTCTAACCTTCCTTCTGTGTTTAATTTCCGTTCAGGAGGTGTTTTGTCCTTTTCTTCCTCTCCTGATTCTTCATTCTGTTTAGAGTCCTCGCCCTGGACGTCTTCAATACTTCTTGACTCGATGTCTAAATCTCTCCTGTTTCTTAGTCTTTCTTTGAGCTGGGAAATGGGTATTTGATCCTCTTTCTCCTACTCGTTGAAATCTTCGTCTTGTTTAGGGTGCCTCTTTTTAGAGTCCTTGACTACTTGATTGGATCCCTTCGTTTTTCTCTTCCTTTTCTTTGGGCATGGGGGTGCGATGGTGACATCACAGGGTCTTCTCTGCACCGATTCAGGCGACGACTGGACGCCGCTTATCCCCGCCGAGGGTTCCAACTGCGTCACTCGAATCGCTTCGCCTATCTGGCTAAGTCGATCTATCTCTTCATTTTCCTCGGGATCTTCCTCCGTCTCCATTTCTTCCGGCTCAACCAGAGTTACCTTCCTTGTCCTTGTCTTCTTAGGCCTCGGTTCGCTCATCTCCAGGTTAGCTATTTCAGCCTTCTTCAGATTGTTGACATGGACCCTCCTTGCTCGTCCTGCCACTTGATCCCATATTACATATGATACTGGACCCGTCTGCTCTACTATCCGGTAGTACGGTTCCCATCTTTGGTCCAGCTTTCCTCTCTCTATTGGATTTTATAGTAGACAGGGTCTCCAACCTTGAATTCTACTACCTTTCTTTCAGCATTGACTCTCTCATTTCTTCTCTTCTGTGCCCTCTTTATTCTTCTTCTGGCCTGTACAAATATTTTATGTTTCTTTCCAGCAACAGCTGAGGATGATCTTTTCTCTCAACCTTTATCATAATGGGCACTAATTCATCTGCCTCCACTACTGCCTCACACAGAGTTACCTCGTTTTCTTCTAGGCCCTTCCCTTCTACAGGGGCCAATTGCAGGGTTCCTTTTCCTATTTTCTTCCCTGTCATTAGCCTACCCTTTCCCGACACCGCCGTTCTGGGGGGTAGCTTTACATCTTCCTCCACCACTATTGTTATATCTTCTTCCGGTGGGCATCCCAATGGCGTCCTCTCGCCATTCACTACCAGCACAGTGGGGTTGAACTCTATCCGAGCCCTCTGGCTCTGAAGCCAATCTTCTCCCAAGATTGTTTCCGTACACAGGTTGGGGGTTACGTAGAAGTTCTGGGTGCTTCTTAATTTCCCAATCCTCACAGGGAGCCTCGCCATCCCTCTTATCTCCAGGGGAGCTTCATCTGCCTGCGTGACTTCTAAGTCCGCTTCCTGCAACCCATTCTTCTGTTTCACCCGTCTGTATGCTTCCTCTCTCAGCAATGAAACAGACGCTCTTGTGTCTATCAGGGCTTTCATTGCCCTATCTCCTATCTCTGCCCTACAAGACAGCTTACTCTCCTGCGTCAGCGAAGAGAATACTTGGGCTTTCCTTTTCCTGGGTTCCCACCCTTAGCTCATCCCAGATATAGGCGCCGGTAGCAACAAACTCCTTTCATTCTTCTCATATGGGGGAGTTCTGCGTTTTCTGCACCTGGGCGGTCCCGGCTGGACCTCTCCCAGTCTCTTGCGGCTGTTCCTAAGAGTACAATTCCTCTTCAGGTGCCCTGGTCTCCTACAAAACCAGCACCTTCTTGTTGGACAGTTTACCGCAAAGTGGCCCACCTGACCACATATCCAACATTTTACTCTTCCTCTCTTCAACTGGGCCACCCTCCCTCTTATTCCTGGGGGGACCTGTCCTCTACTTAAGTGGCTCTTCTGACCACATGTCCAACGTTTTACTTTCCTGCTTTTTAACTGGGCCACCCTCCCTCTTAATTCTGGGGTGGCCCGCTGGCTTTTCCCTGGTTTTGTCTTTTGGGCTCGGCCTTCTTTAACGATATCGGTGGGGCACCTTTTTCTTAACCCGCACCACTTGGCCAGGTGTCCCTTCTTCCCACACTTAGTACATTTATCCTGTTCGAAGTCTGGTGGCAAACCCCACTTCGTCGGACATTCCGCTGCTCTGTGATCCTCATGTCCACATGTCCAGCTGACCAGCCCGTATCAACCCGGCGTGGGCTTATAGAACCCATGCCTTGTCGACCAAGTCTTTCTTGTGGGATCTTCTTCCCACACCTCAGGCTCATCCACCTCTAGCTTGACCTTCCGATTTCACGCGGGGGGGTCTTCCTCCTCCCCCCTTTCTTCCGACCTCTCGACTTAGCTCTTGCTTCTTCCCACCTCTTTTTACCTTCTCCCAAACTCTCTGGCTCTCTTTGGCCAGCTCCACTGCTGCCGATAACCTTAGCGGTCCTTCCTTCAAAATATCGTGACGAACACGCTCGTCACTGTGCGCTTCCACATCAGCCAACTGGGCCTGCATTACCGCATTATTTCTCACTTCTCCGCTCGGGTCCCCAATTCTCCAGGTGTTTCGTCCCTCAGCTGCGTCATCTTCAGGAGGGCTCTCATGGCCTCTATCACCGTCCGCTCGTCAGCGAACTCCCGAGTTAATAATTCTTCCAGCCTTTCCCATGTCAAGTGGGGCTCACTGGCTAAGAGTCCTTTTACGAACTCAGACGCTTTCCCTCTGGTGGCATCATACGCCAAATATAGGGCCTCTTGGTCTGAGAGTCTATATATTACGAGGCTCTTATCCAGGACTGCCAGCCAGTCCCTAAAATCCCTTGAACTCCCATCAAAGGCCGGGACCCTCGGTCCACCCAATAATTTTCTTAGGTCTGCCGGCAATCCCTGTTCAACCACCTCTTCCTCTATGTCTACCCTATCTGGCTCGTAGTCAGACATATTTAACACAGCAAAAGAAAAACAATCTGAGCAGCAACAATCGAAATTGGGAGATCAACCGAAAATAAAGTGTCCTACCTGACAGACGATTTCCAGCTCGTTTTTCTCAGGTTACAGGTTGTCGTACTAGAGTGTCTGGAACCGTATGGTTATAGCCAACCAAAGTCCTTTGGTTCCCACTCTAGTCTGTTTCAATTTGAGTCCATGAGACGCCGTGCGTTGTCCTAGTCGAACTTTTCTGCAACTGTGATCTTGTTTTGGTGGTGTGAGTCTAAGATATTAATTTCAATTTTTTTTTTTTTTTTTTTTCGTTTTCGCTTAGATTGAATTTAACTTGGGTCTCATACGATTGGTTGATCAGGGTAAAGTCCTCAAGCCTTATATTTTTTTTTTTCGAAAAATGGGGATATATTCTGTTTTTGAAACCAAATTAATCGTTCACTCGGCAGTAATTTACAATCGCCTGAGGAAATGCATCGTTATGCGTTGGAACACGACTGCAATTGTGAAGCGATTCTTACAGGTTTTTGTTGTAAAATACTAATATATATTCTAATATATATATAATATATGTAATATACTATGTATTCTAATATATATATATGTAATATACTAATATATATTCTAATATAATATGTAATATACTAATATATATTCTAATATAATATATGTAATATACTAATATATATTCTAATATAATATATAATATGTAATATATATGTAATATACTAATATATATTCTAATATATAGTCTTCTAGAATTTGTAGGTCTGATGAATTGGATCGTGATTACGATTCCAAATTATAACCATGGAATATTAGTATTTGAGCCTTTCATATTATATATATATATATATATATATATATATATATATATATATATATAGAGAGAGAGAGAGAGAGAGAGAGAGAGAGGGAGAGAGACAGACAGACAGGCAGACAGACAGACAGACAGATAGATTCTTTTTATCCCTATAGCGCCAAATCGATGAGCCGAGTTCAAATTTCTGTGGATGCTGTTGCGTTCACTTTCACACAATTTCTCTTGGGAAAGATATGAATATAGAATGCGTGGCAACTCTGAATTTCACACCGTAAGAAGGCAACGGGAAACCACACTTGTAACTTTCTCAATATGGCATGGTAATTCACGAAAATTAATGAAAAAAGAATGTGTGGAGACCCATGATTCTCTACGTCCTGAAAAGACAGTGTATTTAACAAAAATTTATCTCTTTGTCCATGGAAACCATGTCTCTTCTGCTTCTTAATATCTGTTATTGTCTTAACTCTCTTTTTATCAATTTTATTTCTAAACCCCCATCTCTCTCCTTTTATCTATCTATCTGATTTGCTAGGCATCTTCCACACTTTTTCCCTTTGCTTATGTCTTTATTATCCCACAGCTTTTTACTTATATTTCATGTTTTATTTATCAATTGTTCATCTCACTGATCTTAACTTAATCTATTTTCTTTTCAATCAATCAAAGTTCTGTAGTAAATAACAACATCGAAAGCTCTAGAAAAGGCTACCAAACATAGCATCGATTATTAGACAAGAATTTAGGTCTTCATTGATTCATACGTAAGAACGAAATTTAAGACACTATGTACTGCTGAACAAAATGAATACATCTTTACGAATGTGTGCAGAAAAGTTCTCAGCCGGACCAATAAGTTAGTTATGTGCCATGTGTGATACACGCTTAGGTGATCATGTATTTTTCGATACATGACTGACGAGGCATATTTTTCCCCGCAGTAGGTCGCCATTTCTTTCTGCGGTAGACCAGTTGCCGTCCAAGGATATAGAACCCGGTCTGTCCTGTTATTTACCCATAGCTGGGGGGAGAAGAAGCGGTTTCATAACTTTCCTAATAAACCATTCCAAAAACCACAAAAATTCGATGTTTAGTCATTTGGTCGGATTTTGCAAAGTACCTTGGTCCGAGATCTTTTCAATAAATGCCGTATTTGATTACACTCTTTTTTTTATAAAACCTTTTTTTTTTAATTCTTTTGTATGATTCTGTTTTTTGTTTTTTTCCGTGACAGTCTTTTTTAAAATATTTATACTGATTTTTTGCTGTTTTTGTTGTTGTTGTCGTTTTTTTTTTTTTTTTTTTTTTTTTTTCGTTTTCTTTCTTAAGTCTTCTCTATTTATTAGAATTGGATATTCCATTAACCAAACCAGACCTAATTTTATTTAATATGATTCCTTTCTATTAAATGTTACAGTCGTTAAATAGGTTTTTTATATATTCTGTGATGTTATTGTATATACCTCCAAAATACTTACATTGGTATATCCGTTGCGTGCAGTTCTAAATGTCTATGTTCTTAAATAATATGAATTTAAGCCGCGGAAAATGGATGGATATATCGGAATTGTGTATAAATCAATGTAGGTTTATGCGTCTCTGCTTGCAAATAAATATGTAGGTGGATGTGTATATGTGTGTGTATGTCTCTACGTGTTTTTACGCGTGTGTATGTCTCTACGTGTTTTTACGCGTGTGTATGTCTCTACGTGTTTTTACGTGTGTGTGTGTGGTGTGATGTGAGTGTTTGTGTATTAACGTTTGAAATGACAAACGAAGATTGCCGGCTGACTTATTTGAAAAATTCAAAATCGCAATAGAAATTAAAACATACTAGAATTTATCAAAAATTGTTTACACACACACACATGCGCGTATATGTGTGTAAAAGGTACGTTCTTTCGTATTTTACACTTTCAGCCGAATGAAATTATTAAATAAGCTGCTAAAATTACGAATATAATTGCATTTTAGGACAACTATTTAAAAGAAAAGAAAGATTTTGTAAATGCATCACTATTAGAACCAAAAGAAGTTCTATCGATCTTTTTGATTTGCTTGAAATTTTAAGCCGTTTACTTTGCGCAAACTTTTAACACATTTCACTAACATCGATCTGTCTCAATTGCTTCCAATCCAATAAGGAATGTATATTTATTTTGTAAAATCACAAAATTGTGGCAAGAGTCCGAAGGGGAAGTGGGATAATGGCTGGTCTTCACTGATTATCCTAGTCCTAGCTAAACACAATCACGTCGTATTTATTCAATACAATATACTCAATCACCACAAGAACTTGTCCATCACCTTTCAATCCTACATGTACCACAATAATCCAATAGGGAATGATTACAAAGCATCCCCCTCCCCAAATTTATAGACAAAACATACAGATGTATACTGGGATTTCTTTCTAACCAATAAGATAAGCCACTTCTCGCTCTCATCCGACTTTGTTATTTTCTTTCTCATCTTGAAGTCAGAATGTTGCGATCACTTGTCCGTATCCCTTTTTTGTATTAACACCATTCTTAGGTTATGGACATTTTTGCCTCTACTGTTGCGAAGCGGGGGTCAGAATGTCTGGTCAAATCTATCTTAGCTAATCCGATTCCCGACCCCATCCACTGTAACAAAATGACACAATCACCACAAGAACTAATCGGTCTCCATTCAAGTACCAAAATAAAACATTTTCACGGGGGACCTAATAATACCCCATGATTGTAAATCCCTGTAGGAATGACTGCAAAAACATCCTCCACCCAAACTTTAAAGAAACAAAATATACAGATGTATTACAGGATTTCTTTCTAATCAATAAAATAGGCTACTTCTCGCTCTCATCCGACTTAGTTCTTTTCTTTCTCATCTTGAAGTCAAAATGTTGCGATCACTTGTCCGTATCCCTTTTTCTGTTGACACCGTTCTTAGTTTTTGAACTTTTTACCTCATTACTCTTGCTTTGCCTACTTTTGTGTTAAATAATTTGTTTCCTTAGTATTATTTTTGCAATGTTCTTTTCTTTCTTTTGTTATTGTTTATTACAAACTTAGTTATTTCTGTTTGTTGGGCATTTCTGCCAATTACATTTAACCAGGGCCAATTACTATAGTCTCGCTATATGCATTTATCGATCTTACTACATATCTACTATCCTAACGAAACTACCGCTATTAAAATGCAGCATATTTCAAAACACTGGTGATTAAAAAAAAAAAAAAAAAAAACTAAAGCGGTAGAAAAATGACTGAAATCAACATGCATCTTGATATATCGGACGCCAAAAATTGAAAAATTTGAATCTAAAGATAAGCTGTATTTTTAGCGCTTCTCGATGTAAAATTGTAACCGGCGTTTGTTGTATTTCTGTGTTGTACCGGTTCCCATCCAAGATTTGCTTTCGGATCTTCTTCTGTGAGCAGTGCCTCTTCAGGACATGTGCGATAATGGCTCTCCACAACTTCCTCTCATTGTATCTCTTAGTGGTGTTTGTCTTCATGTCATCTTTTTTTAATCCTGGTTTGGTCTTGCTTGGTCAGTACCTAGATGGGTGACCGCTTGGAAATAAAAGGTGCTGTAATCCTTGATGTGCGAGTGGTGAAATGGATTAAGGCTCAGAATTGGAAGCCGGAGAACCGAGTTCTAATTCCAGTCGGATTCGTTATATTCACTTACTAGCAAATACTCTTGGGAAATGTATGAATCTATCTCTTCTTCCCCCTGGTTCGAATGTAGAAGTTGAATCAGTAAATCATTATTATCACCCACCCCCACCAAATTCTTACAATCCCCAAAAATATATTCTGGTTTTAAATAACCTGCTAAAGGTTGATAAACCATAAAACACAGATCCACCAATTAATACACACACATATATAAAAGGTGTTTCATTAAGACGGATCAAAGTTAGCAGTAAATAAATTAGTGTTATTGGTGAAAATTTATATATATATATATATATATATATATATAAAAGAAAAACAGTCCACTTTAAGGTACCATTATGATAATTTATTTCACCAGAGCCCTTTTAAAGGACGCCGGATCATCAGATAGCACTTCCAAAAATGAAATGGAAGTGCTATCTGATAATCCGGCGTCCTTTAAAAGGGCTCTGGTGAAATAAATTATCATAATGGTACCTTAAAGTGGTCCTTTTTTCTTTAAGATATTAGCTCTGGATTTACATTGAACACTCAGGATTTCATCCTTCTTGGGATTACCCATACGGATTACCAAGTTCTTCATAACTTATATATATATATATATATATATATATATATATATATATATATATATATATATATATAAAGGCTTCATCAATAGAACCATTATTTATCGAAGCATATATTCACAAGTCTATAACAGTTTCTCAATTAGTTTATTTATTTTGCCTTCTTTGTATTGAGCACTGCTAGATTTGCTAGATCTTTTTCTATGTCGTGTGCTCCTTTCAGGCCGTGAAAGGGGTACACCACATGGCTCTAAACAATCTCCTCTCATTTGTAGTTTTTAGCAATGTTGTCTTGTCTTGAATATGTCATGCGAGTGTTAAATTTTCTAAACCTTCTTTCCTTATTATGTACCCTAAAAATTTCAACTGTCTTTTTTTTCTGATTCTAAGTATGTGTTCGTTTTGTTTCCATTTTCTCTAAAACTTGATAACTTTCAGATTATTTAAAGGCAGAAAATATTTATCGATTGCAAGAATTTTGGAGATGATAATGATTTCATGATGAAACTATTTAACATATATCTGGAAGGAGAAGGGTTGGATTTTTACCTTTTCCAAGTGTAAGTGAATATAACGAAGCCAACGGGAATTTGAACTCGGCTCTCCGATTAACAATTCCAATCTCTTATCCATTACACCTACCCGCACCTATAAGCTTACAGCATCTGATATCCCGAAGTGGTCACCAATCTAAGTTCTGATCAGACTTGACGTTGCTTAACTTCGGTGATCTCCCCCCACCCCGCCTCCGCTCTCTTTGTTATTTCAAACGCGTGACTCTTTGGCACTCACTCCTGTTTTTTCTTACCTTTTTTCTTTTTTTCTTTTTATTAATTCTTGTTTTCTCCGGTCTTTGAAAACTATGACAACCATGTTGAGGTCACCAAGGAAGTGTGATATTAAATAAATGGGAAGCCATTGTTTTTTTGTTTTTTTGTTTTTTGTTTTGTTTTTGTTTTCTTTCTTTGTTTTTTTTTTGTTGTTTTTTGTATTTTTTTTTTTTTTTTGGAAGTTTTTTTTCTTTCCTTTTTTTTTTCTAGATCCCATCTCCAAGCTAAGCCACATCTTAGAATTATATCACAGAAAATAACACAAAAAGGCTCGAGTCTTATCAAAATTAAATAATGCGGAATGAAAAGATGGCAAAGAATAAAGAAATAAACGATGTTAAGAAAGAAAGAAAGAAAGAAAGAAAGAAAGAAAGGGCAAGGGATAGAAAGAAAAATTTCGAGCAAGGAAGAAGAGCAAAGATAATGCAATGGATGCTCGAAAGAAAAGGTCAGTTGACTGACGAGATCGTGGTGAGAGCTGTTCCCCAGGGTATAATGAATTGTCGAGACACTGTAAGTCGATATTAAATATAAATAAGTTTGTCCCGCCGGGTGGACTTCATCATTTCACTAAATACCGCGTTGATAAAGTGCTCTCCATCTTCCTGTGACATTTCAACTTTTGACGACGCTTTTTTTCTTTTTTTTTTTTTTTAAGAAACAAAAATCAAAAAGCGGACACAACTTTCGCACATTTTTCCCCGCTACATTTTTCTTGTTCTTCTAATTTTCTTTTTCTTGTTCTTCTAATTTTCTTTTTCTTTCTCTTTCTTTTCTTTTCGTTTTTCGTTTTCTTTTTTTATTTCTATTTTTATTATTTGTGTGAATATTTCAAAAAACATTTTCCTTCACATCCTCGTAGACATCCCGTTTCACTCACATAATCTGTTTTCTGTTTTTAATTGTCACCTTTTCTTTTTATTTCTATTTTGATTTGTTTTCGTTCCGCTTTTATTAGCTATTTTCGCCTTCCTTTCTTCAGATTTACTACTGTTTTTACTTATTTAATTTCTCCTGCCTTTTTTTTTTCTCGTTTTATTCCTATCATTTTCTTTTCTTATTTTATCTGCTCCTTGTCGATGTTTCTCTTCCATACACGCCACTTTGTTTTCTTTCTATATACTCTTAGTTTTAATTTTATTCAACTTCTCGTTATCTGCCTTTCTGTTCATATCTATCTATCTATCTATCTATCTATCTATCTATCTATCTATCTATCTATGTCTTTCTGTTCATTATCTATCTATCTATCTATTTCTTCCTGTATATATCTATCTATTTCTTTCAGCTCATATCCATCTACACCTTTCTGTTTCTATCTATCTATGTCTTTTTGTTCATTATCTATCTATCTATCTATCTATTTCTTCCTGTACATATATATTTCTTTCAGCTCATATCTATCTAGACCTTTCTGTTTCTTTCTATCTATCTATCTATCTATCTATTAGTTTGGTGTAAAAATAATGACGTAATAATGTCGTTTTCTGACGTTTTTTTTTTAACGTCAAAAAACGACATTTTTACGTCATTATTTTTGCACCAACCTAATATCTATCTATTTATGTCTTTCTGTTCATTATCTATCTATCTATTCCTGTACATATCTATTTCTTTCAGCTCATATCTATCTACACCTTTCTGTGTCTATCTATCTATCTATCTATCTATCTATCTATCTATGTCTTTCTACTCATATCTATCAATCTCTCTGTCTTTCGACTCATATCTATCTACCAATGTTTTTTTCTGTTCATATCTGTCTGTATCTTCCTGCTCATATCTATCTATCTATCTATCTATCTATATCTATATCTATCTATCTATCTATCTATCTATCTATATATATATATATATATATATATATATATATATATATATATATATATTTGTCATGTTGAATTGATAATGTTAATTATATTTTAAGAATATGTCCTGAAGAGGGTTTATTAGACCGAAACGTCCGAAGTTGACATTATATTAACATTAAAACAGCATAATTGCATATAAGGATTTTTGTTTATTTTTTCCGTATATTTTTCTTCATATATATATATATATATATATATATATATATATATATATATATATATATATATATATATACACCTTTCTGTTCATATTTATCTATACCTTTCTGTTTATATCCATCTATCTAACAACCTACCTACCTATCTGTCTATGTCTTTCTACTCATATCTATCTTTAATTTCTCAATTCACATTAATTTCTCACGTTGCTATTTTCCTTCATTTATCTTTTTCATCGTGTCAATGCTTTTTTTTTTTTTTTCGTCTGATCCCCAGTCTTATTCCAATTCCCTCTATTCCATCTTTCCATCTTTCTATTTTCGCTCCTTCCTTTCATTACCCTCTACTCTACCCACATCCTATTCTTCGTTACATACAGTTTGATACACAAGCCAAAAAGACCATTTATAACTGGTCAGGATAATAAATTTTCAGTCGAAATCGAAAACCGATAACATTCTATTCTTCGTCGGTTCGTTCATTTGTCTGCCGCTAGATGTCGCTTGTCATTTTTGGTTCTCTTTCGAGAGCCGACATCACTCTACCAAGCTACTTCTTTTTACCCTCCCACTTTTCCTGTTCTTTATCTTTCTCCCTATCTAAATCTTCGTCGCTTTCCTTCATTTCCTGTCTTTGGTTCTTCTGTTTCTTTCTTTATTTCTTTCTTTTTTTCTTTCTTTCTTCCTTTCTTTCTTTCAGTGCGACAATGCGCTACGCGCGTTTTTAATTTCCTCAATGAATAATTCTCAGTCGAAGTTTGTTCATCACTTCCGCATGATAGTGGTCTGCCAATCTCACCATCAAAGAAACGCTGAGAGACAGAGAAAGTGAGACAAACAGAATACAAGCGTGGTGGCAGTTGTGGAGTGAAAAATCTCTTAAAGTCATTTCTCGGCGCGTGCCACAAAGACGTGTGGGGAAGAATGAGGATGAACATGAGGTGGAGGTTAGGTAAGAAACAGAGATATTTAAAAATCACAAGAAAAATAAACACGAAAGAAAGACAATAATACAATACCTGTATTATGATATGGAAAGTAGCAGGAAAGAAAAGAAAAGAAAAGAAAATTATTTTTCATTACTGTCCTGGTGATATGCTGGGTTAATATTTGTAGCAAATAACGCCGGCGAGTTTTCGTGAAAATCAAGCACTTCCTCGAAAAACAAAAGGAAAGAAAATTGAAAATAAAATTAGAAAAAAAAATGGATGCTTATAGATGATTGAAGACGCATGTGCAGATGTA
>OZ010577.1:31481580-31581580 GCA_963932145.1 Acanthosepion lycidas | reverse complement strand
TTGAGCGAGTTTACAATATATATATATATATAATATATATATATATATATATATATATATATATATATATATATATATAGGGAGAGAGAGAGAGACTGAGAGTGATAGATAGATAGATAGATAGATAGATAGATAAAACAGTGTACAATGTAGTTAAACAGAGCTATATAGTATATATTAATAATTACGCATATGCCTACGTTTGCAGTACGACTCTGTATCGTAATGTAAACGTAGGTATATGTGTAATTATTAAGATATATATATATATATATATATATATATATATATATATATATCCGATGCAATGAGAACGAAAGTAATATATAAATTCTAACGTTCACAGCATTATTCCAAAAGCGGGCTCGATAGCGAGAGTAGAGCGATATTTTTGGTTTTCACCAGTCGAGGTGCAATTGAAATTCACCGAAACGAATTTGCTTCTTTGTAGTCAGTAAACTGTTTTTGGCGATATGATAAAGTTATATATATATATATATATATATATATATATATATATATATATATATATATATATATAACCAATTTCCTAAATAAGTCTACACTGAAACAAACGATACATTCTTCAATTTGGTCCTGGTTGAAGAACTTCTTCCATGCAGGAAAATGGTCTAGATGCTTAAAAAGAAGTATTACTTCGTAGATAAAAGGTAGGATGAATTTCCAGTATAGTCTCCATCTCCAAATTGATTAAACTTGGTTTATCTGTTCTGGTTGTTTTTTAATACTAAGACTGAATTGCAGTGTTCAAGTAAGCACCCATGCGGGGCCTTTTCTACAGAGTAGTAGGTCTTGAGACAAAAATACTGAGTGGAATTTTCTTTTGTTTGGAACACAAAGGAAATCAGGGTGTTCCAACTCTATGGAAGAGATATGGCGTATCCTAACTGTAAAGGTCTGAACTGGTAGAAGTATAGAATGGAGGCGATGCTCATCTGGACATATGCCATGGAAAGAGTCTGAAAGAAAGAGGTTGTAGAGTGGGAAATAAGTCTTCCTCCACAAGGCCATGTAAACGATTTTGAATTCTAGCAAAACTAGAAAGTAAGATTTATGTCTGAATTTCTGAATTGTTTATACTGTTTATATTTAGACCATAGTCCTCATCTTTGTTGTTGTTATCCCAAAGTTTCGGCCCTCCTCCAATGTATATTGATCTGGATAACAGTTGTAACCTAATCAGCGGGTAGGTTAGGTTTAAAGCTCCACGTTCACTACAGGACAATGGCCTAGCATTGGTTTGTGAAATGTTGATATAGTGGTTGTGAGTTCAATCCCTGTGTCGGGCAGTGTGTACTCAACAGTACTGAATAAAAATAAGACTTATCCCTAGATATGAGCAATGAAACGAGAACAGTCTATCTCTCTGAAGATTAAATAAAGGGTTCAGTTCAGAGTTCCCTGTTGATTACCCAGATGGATATACACCCGAGGAATAGCATAAAGGTCGAAACGTTTTGGTAACAACAAAGATGATGCCAATAGTCTGAATATAAATAGCGTAAATAGAAAGCAAAGATTGAGCATCACCAATCCAGATATGACAGCAATATTCCCCTTTTAGTATAATCTAACTCTTGTAAAAAAAAAAAAAAAAAAAAAAACGAAACTGGTAGAAGTAATTAAATACTTCCTGTAAACGCTCATTTTCCAGCTTTTTTGGCAGTGAGTCGTATATACGAGCTCCACATTAAAACAGCCTTGTGCCACATCCTGCCCCGCGGAGAGGCAAGGTAAATATCCTTGCTTCGGCAATTAGTTGGAAATTCGTCTCCAGCTACGGACTCGGTTTTGCCTCACATTAAAAAAACGGCCTTGTGCCACATCATGCATCGCGGGGAGGTAAGATAAATAACCGTTTTTTTACGGGATCTACGGGGAATTTTTGCCCGAGCCAACAGGCATGGTTTTAACCCCGAATTAAAAACGTCCTTGTGCCACATCCTGCTACGCGGGGAGGGGGCAAGGTAAATATTCTTCCTTCGTCAATCAGTTGGAGATCTGTCTCCAGCTGTGCTAGTCGAACTCTCTGCCTTCGAGCAGAGAGGATCGCCAGACGAGGCTATGCAGAAGGGCAGAGTTTCGTCTGGGGTGATAGACAACTACCCGACCCCGTTTTTTACGGAGTCTACGGGGAATTTTTGCCCGAGTCTACGGTCTCAGTTTTATCCCGCATTAAAAAATGGCCTTGTGCCACATCCTGCATCGCGGAGTGGTGAGATAAATAATCTTACTTCGGGAATTACTAGCCTGCCACCCGATTCCCTGTTTTTCAGTAGTGTATTCTCTTTTACAATAAACTTCTCTTTTTTCATTTATGTGCATGTTGCTGTTTCTTTACGCGAGTACCTACTTTTGTCTGTTTGTAACCTTCTTAAGGATGCAACATAAATGATTTCGGCTAATCTATTCGCTATTTTCAGGGATTTGGGGTTATGCTATTGTAAATGGAACTGACACGCCATTTACAATAGCATAACCAAAATCGAACATTCGAACAATGTCTATACTCACTAAATATTTTATTATATATAAAAATGAACAGTATGATTTTTTCTGTATCTTTCTTTGTTTCTCTGTCCATCATTTCTAACACACTAAAGCAATTAGATATATATACTTAGCATTTAATCCTGCCATGATTCAAATGTTCGACCTGCGGATAATTTGACAAGTGGCATATCGACTTATACCATTGTTCTGCTACTTGTTCTGTGAAATTGCTTTTAGATCACACATAAATATTTTCTTGTCTACCAAGTCATAAATAATTAATGAGAAATTATAGTTTTACACCGAATGGTTAGAAACTTTCTACAGGATGAATATTTTTTTTTTTTACCCTTCCCCTGGGCCCAATAAATATGTATATTTTAAGTTATATTTCATGCAAAATTCAAAAGCTCTAGACGAAAAGGTTTAGCCATGCATAATGAGCAGATAAACCTTTCCGAATTATACAGACATGTGTTTAGAACCCTTTTCTACATCACCAGAAAATTCTACTACATTGTCCATTAATTGGCTACATTGGCTTTTACGAAGCTGGGATACATGACTTCAATCGAAGATGGAACACTGTCATTGAAAGAGTAATTTTCTGATTTCAGTATAACAACACAAAATGGTCCTATTTTTTTACCATTTCGCTTTTTAAATTCAGTTAACAACAAATCTGCGTGAGATCATGAATTCAAGCGCAGTACTAGATTGGCAGAAAGGTCTCATCATTTTGCAATTGAAATGTGTAGATATAACAATAATTTCAGTAGCGTAGCTAGAGTTTTGTAATGGTGATGCTCCACACTGTGTAACACTTTTATGAAAGGTGTCACTTTTGGATCTGCTATATAAGCGCCTGTATAGACAGTATTGAAAAAAGGTACTTTTAATGTCGACAAACTACTTGCAGTTGAAGGACATTTTCGATTTCGAGTAACAAACTATGGTATATGTACATAAACGATTGCTATCTTGGCTGAACAATAAACATTATCCAGTGTTTTTTTCAGGGCTGTTTTTATCATTGTTGACAATGTTGAACCTGTGAACCTGTTGTTCGCATATAAATTTCAGTTATTTACCTTGACAGAAATTCGTTTGGGTCTATTTTTCGTCTTATGGGCATGTTTATAGCTTACACACACGCATACACACACAGATATATATATATATATATATATATATATATATATATATATATATATATCAGTGTGTGTGTGTTTGCGTATGTACATATATATATATATATATATATATATATATATATATATATATATATATATATATATGAGTAATTGTGCAATATGTTGCATTTTTGTGAGGTAGGAAGAGGGGCAGCACACTCTCTGCTCCGGGTGGCACATACTCTAGCTACGACAATTCGTAAGTTCTGTGCTAATAGTTTCTTCTCTCGCACTTCTCGCTTGTGGAACTCTCTTACAGGTTTTTGCTTTCCAGTTTAGTTTGAGCCTCAAAAATTGAAATGCAATTTCAAGCGTTATCTTCAGTCTTCTTAATTATTGTTCTGTTCTTGATTGATTTCATTTTTCTTATATTTTCTCACGCTCAGTAACCCCTTGTGTCTTAGTGACTTTATTGCCTTGCTTGGAGTGAAATGATTAAAAAATTAATCGTTTATATTATTTATGTAGTTTTGCCAATGAATTAACGCTTCTAACGTCTAATTTTTCGTTGACATAGGAAAAAGACGATGTCTTCAAAAAATCCACCATATACATCCGTCACATTGATTTTCATACACACACACACACATATATATATATATATATATACACATATATATATATATATATATATATACACACACACATATATATATACATATATATATACCCACACACACACACACACACACATATACACACACATGGTGGACTCATCTATCGTGAACGATAAATGAGTGTCAGCAGTGGATGGTGCCTTTTGTTTTACATTTATGCATGCTAGCAGGGGCTATTGTGGAGAAAATCAGGTAAGGAAAAGACATATTTCATTTCCGCTTTCTTAAGTGTAATACTAGCCCAACCTTGCTGCGGTCGACAAAGCCACACTGACAAATGAACTTTGTAGGATTTTGATGGCGTCTCTGCTTCAGAGCTTGACGAAGCTGATCACGGTGCTTCCGTCTACTGTCTTCAAAACCATTTAACTTTATGAAACATGTTTTACGCTACTCCTTTCGGGTTGATGTTTCAGATGAAAGTTGAGACGTTTCAAGTTGTCTTTCAGTTTCTCTTTATAGAGTAAGAGTGGATGCCCTACTGAACGCTTCGAGTTTGGTAGTTGCCCATGCAGCACCTTTTTTGGAAGCCTATGCTCATCCATACTCACAACATGACCAGCCCACCTAAGTTGTATCCTTGCTAGAAGGGTTTCAATGCCTGTAATGTTGTTACATTTCATCAGTATTGCACCATTCTTGACCCTGTCATCCAATTTTATATCACATATGGCACGAAGACAGCGCAAGTTATCAACAAGTCCACAGAAAAGATTATATATATACATATATATATATATATATATATATATATATATATATATCCACCAGTTCTCTACAAGTCCACAGAAAGGATATATATATATATATATATATATATATATATATATATATATATAGTTTCACAATTTTTGAAACAAAATGATTGGGCATAAATCAAGAACTACAAATGATCGAGTAATGAAAATTAAATTTATTGAAAGGTAAAAAGAATAACATTTTAGAATCTGCAGCCATGTAGCTTCAGACATGTATCAAAAAATGTAAAGAGGAACCTTAGAGTTCATGCTTCAGATATCCGGCGTTTAGTTGAAGTCACTATTGAATGCAAAGTTTTTGATAAAGCGTGTACATTCCTTATGGGTGATCGCTTGATTCTTCTCGGTGATGGCTGCTTTCAATGCAGCAATAGTGCGATTGTTGCCCTGGTAGATGATGTCCTTGAGGAAAACCCAGGGAAGAAATCTGAGAAATTCAGGTCAGGTGATTGAGATACCCATCACACTTCAGCTTTGCGGTTGATTTGACACACCCCAAGAATTTTCACGGAGCCATGCCATGGTAACATTAGCAATGTGAGGAGGAGCACCATGTTGCTGGAATCACAGTTCCTCCTCATCCTGTCGTGCCTCGAGCTCTCCCCCTCTAAGAGGCCGCTGCTTTGTTTCAGCAATTGCGAAAAACACTTTATATATATATATATATATATATATATATATATATATATATATATATATATATATATGATAAAAAATATAGTTTTAAAGTATGCCATGTTTATGGGTGAAAGTGTTTAATATCAAGGATAGAGTGTATGTAAATATAAAAGTGGATACTGAGGTCAACATCGAACGGTGACAGTCTGTTTCATATATTACTGCTATCTTCAGGCCATATATATGTGTGTGTGTGTGTGTGCGCGCGCGTGCGTATTGTTTAAATTTGCTATATTTTATAGGGGAAAGGTGTACAATATCGAAAATGAAGCATTTATATATTTATAGATATGGACAGTTTGGACACAGGAATCAACATTGTATGATGACTGTCAGTTTCATCCTTCATTGTGATCTTCAGAACAAGAACTTTAAGATATGTAATTGCCTCACATTTAATAAATAATACCAATTAAGCTATGCATTCCTTCATAATCGCATCGATCCTTAGCCATAAAGTTTTTTGGACTTGAGCGCAATAGAGAATGTCAATGTCTTTTTGAAACTTATTACTGTTCAGCTTCCTATTTTTAAACTGTGGATATTAATTGGTTATATGTAGAAACCTATAATTAATACAGAATTTTTCGTAGACCTATAATTAATAGATCATTTTTTACGAAACCTATAATTAATGTCAGATATGTTATTTGTTTATGGTTAATACCAGATTTTATCGTGAGTATTAATAGTTTAACCTCTGCATAATTACTGTTTAGTTGCAAGGAAATACCTTAAATTTCTGAAAAGGTGATTATCCAACGAATTCGCCTGGGATAGTGAGATAGATGAGTTATAACTTTCATATTTATAGCTTAAATCTTTTTTCTGTCTGCTTTGTTTTTCAAAGTCTTCAACGTGTGGTCAAGGGTAACACACTTTTTCGATCGATTGGCAAACTTTGTCTTTTCAACAATGATTCGTGTAAAAGCAATTCCAATAATAACCCCCAGCGCTGTTTCATTGCAATTCAAAAAAGTATGGTAGATGAGACCCTTCATAGTTTCAGTAGTTACAGTCCATCACCGCCGATCAGATCCAGAATTACCGTCAGTCACGATGAACGGATGTCTTCTCGAAAAGGCACCTTGCCATGAGAGAAAACTTACACCGGACCTCAAGTAGAACTCTTATATACAATCCATCGCTAAAGATGCAGGAGAGATAATCTGTTCCCCGTACCGCTCCAGTAAGTACCTGATTCCTCATGCTATCCTTTACCTTTTATAAGAGTCAGATTACGCCGAAAAAGGAGTACTGTATATCACACTTTACAGTCTTGATAGATCTTAAAACGTCTCTGGAGAAGAATTATTGGTAAATTTGCAGATTAAGCCCCGGAAACTAATTGTAATGAAAATTTCCATTCTGGTGTGAAATTGCCTGATTAATTCCAAAATAACAATAAAAGTTTGCGGAAGAAAATCGTTTAGGAGTTATCGATAATATAAAATCGGCCTTATTCGCGTCTAGCCCGGATTCAATTACTAGCATTGTTTACATACATTTGCCTCGAGAAGTAATGAGCGGAAGCTTACTTAATTAACAGCCTTTTTACTGATCTCCTTATCTTCTTACACGTCTTGATTACTGCGCAATTCGCGAAATTTAATTTAAAGTTCGCTTATTGCGCAGTAATCAAGACGAAGTTTCCGCGCATTACTACTCGAGGCAAACGTATGTAAACAATACGTAGAAATGGCGGCCGGGCTGTAACCGCGACGCGAATGAGACTGAACTTATATTGTCGATAACTCCTAAACGGTTTTCTTCCGCAAATTTTTATTGTTATTCTCGAAATAAGAAGCAGAATGGAAATTTTCATTGCAATTGGTCTCTGAGGCTTAATCTGCAAATTTACCAATAATTCTTCTCCAGCAAGGACTCAGAGACGTTTTAAAATCTATCAAGACTGTAAAGTGAGAAATACAGTACTCCATTTTCGGCGTAATCTGACTCTTATAAAAGTAGAGAGCATATCACGTGACTTGTCATATCCAATCAGGTTCCAGAAACCAATTATTTAATTTTGGAGCCATGTTTGTACAGAATTGTAAAAATATTTTGTATCTACTGAATTTAGTATGTTTTATTTGAAGGCGTCTTTTTGTGCTTCACTTTTTGGCCGTAAAATATAGGAGTTTATATCCTATAAACCTATCAGAGAAATGACTTGTTGAACCAATGTATGTTCTACCAGCGGGAAACCATCGTGATAAGGTAAGTTTCAATAACATATTTAAAAATTCACATCTCACTCATCTTGTCTCTACTCTGAGTTTCACAGAATCACATAAATTCTGTTTCTTTATAAGGAAACGGCTAATAATATAATTATCATTACCACTCGGAAGCCTTCATTTTAAAATTGAATTTATTTTCAGAAATCACATTCTACTTAAAAACCGTTATTTTAATTTTGTTATTCCTTAAAAGACATTATTTTGTGGTGCAAAATTATTTGCATTTGTTCGATTAAATCTACTAATCGTTTTTTATATAATCAGAATTTAGATATTAATGCAATTTTTGAACTGAATTATATATGCAGTATTGTGTTTCGCTTTGGATAAGGATATGTGCAAAAGTTTTTGTAAAAAAACATTTTAATCGAATGAAGGGTTCTAAGTATTATATCATAGCAAAAGTACGTGCCAGTTTAGAAAATTAAAAACAAAATTTTACATACTTCCAAAAAGATATTTATTAATCAAGTACATAGTTTCCATTGTTTGAACAACAGTCTCCCATCGTTCAACAAGCTTGTTGATGCGATTTTCGTAGAAAACTTGTGGTCATTTTTGTTTTTGTTTTTAGCTCAAAGAACGTTTTGAAGCAGATTTCGATTGACGGTACAGAGTCGAATTCTTTGTTATCTAAATTGTTCTATAGAGACCATAATAAATGAAAATCCGAAGGAGCCAAGTTGAAGAATAATGGTAGGTGCTTTCAACTCTTAAAGCTTCTGCAATTTCTATTTAACAATATGTGACCTTGTCGCGGTGGAAAATGACACCTTTTTAATTTGCCAAAATCGTCCGTTTTTCTTGAATAGCCACATTGAGATTGGAGAATCGTTCACAATATTTCTTTGCGGTTATAGTTTGGCCGGTTAGATAAAGCTCAAAGTGAATTATATACCTCTGCAATTCCACGAAATAGATAGCAACACCTTTATTGGATTCAAGTCCGCACTAGCCACAGGTTTTGCATGTTCACAAACTTATTTTCAGCTCGAACAATATCATAAATGATCCATTTTTCATCGCCAGTGGCAATTCTGTCTCCTTTACATAGCTTAACAACAAAGAAATCACCTCCGAAACACGATCGAGCTTGTTTTGTTCCGTCAGTGAATGTGGCACCTACGTGTCGAGTTTAAAAACGAAACCAAGTCTCTTCAAATGACGAAAGGCAGTTGAGATATCTATTTTCAGATTCTTGGCAATCTCTTCCGTCAAAATCTTCGTTTTATCCTTCACGATGACATCGACGTCGGAAATTCGCCTGGAAATTACCCTGACGAAATCTGCCAAAACACTTTTGATAGTGCATGTTCCAAATAAACCTGAATGGTTTTTTTGTTTTTTTTTATAGTGCCAATGCTTAATCCATTCCGAAAATCATAGAGCATAATATGACGAAATCGCAATTTTTCATCCTCTATCTTTAAGGCCTTTATTTGTGGACAAAACGCCAACGTTCAACAAAGTCTGACTTGCAACTGAACGATACAAAGTTTCTAGAACAAACCAGAAATCGGTTCCCAAACAAACACCAGTGTCAAGTTGTAGTCATTTTATATTAACGATGAAAATCGAGCCCAAACCTTTGCAATGATTTGATATTTATAACTTTTTAGATATTCGATATATTTGACTTCTCGCAATATTTGTTAAGAATTTCAGTTATATTTATATGAGCATAATATTTCAAATTGCGGTTAACTTGATATAGATATAATTAATATAAATTCTTTTAAGAATTTCTTAAAATAAATCCAGTTTTACAAGTAAGTCTCCTGAAGAGAGTATGTAATTAAGCGAAACTCTGAACAGAATATTATTATTATTATTATTATTATTATTATTATTATTATTATTATTATTCCTTTGATTTCTGGTATGTACACATTTCTTTCCGGGTCCAGCCCAGAGACCTAAGGTTAGAAATGGCATCATGACATTTTCCACTGGCCAATTAAAAAATACACACACACACATATATATTACATAGATAAAGCCGCTGTACTCGTGAGAACAAATTTTTGTATTTCTTTAAGGCTTCCAGGAATCCCTTCAATTAGTCTACAGGAATCTTTTCCAACCAATCCGAGGGCTCCGACTACAACAGGGATTGTTGATGTTCTTATGTGCTATTATTATTATTATTATTATTATTATTATTATTATTATTATTATTATTATTATTATTATTATCAAGTACATTAATGTCAAATATTATTTGTCTTAAAAGTATTAAAAACGTTAATTTCCAGAAATACCCTGGTCCAACCAGGAATCATCAGTTTCAAGCTTGAAGCGTATCGTTAAACCATCTGTCACAACTCCTAGCGCAGGCCCTACATATAGACTTAGAGGAAGGGAAAAACCGACCATTCTCAGGTCTTTTATTTAGTATTAGTGCTTTGAGTTATTTATAATCATCCTACAAAATATTTTACAAACTGAAACTTGTCTTCGGAATTTGAAATCGGAGGGCCGAGTCAGATTCGTTATACTCACTAACCCTTGGGAAAGGTATGTATCCACCTCTTCTCCCCCCAGCTTGCCGAGGTTAGGAAAGATTGTCAATGGTCTTCACAACGTACACCTCAATACACCTCATAACTTTCTGCTTTGCCTAAAGTTTCCGGTTTAAAAGCTTCTCGGTGAATTGCAGAAAATTCAACAACAGTTTTCCCCATAAAACAAATCTTCACGCTTTGACACTGTTTAGCGGTCGCGTGAAAATGAAAAGCGAGAAATAATTAAGGCGATAAGAAGCTATCACGAAAAGACGTACTGACCGAGAAAAATATCAGCTATCATTGGCTGAGTGGTGGCGTGAGCGGTGGGCGAAGGTAAACATGTAAGAGAGAGGGAGGCCTGTTGACGCCTCTGAGGGGATTGGTGTGAGATACCAATATGAGAAAGGAAGAATTTGGGAGGACGATAGCCTTAAGAACCCCTGTAAAACAAAAAGTAATGGACTTCCAAAAATGGAAAGTGATAAATTTTCCTGTCCGAAAACAAAGAAAATCCTTGTCGTGTATTTAGAATTATCGAGGACCCCCCAACCACGACAAGCCCACACCCGGTTTTGGTCGGCGTCCATATAAGCAGAGTCGCAACGAGTAGACGGCAGTTAGTGACACAGAAAGTAGTTGAAGAGAGAGACGCAGAGTTGAGCTGTTAGCTCTGAGACCCAGCCTCGCAGGAAGCTGACTGGAAGATATCCATGCATTTTGACTTCAACTTCTAACCAAGAACAATTTAATTTTGAAGAACGACTTAGACTCACACCACCAAAACAAGTTTTACGAATATCGCCTGAAGATACACCAAAAACCAGTTTCTTGAAAAAACAACTTAAGATGTTAAGACTCGCCTAACAAACGCAAAGTGTCACGTATCCATATTATCGGTTTGGAAGAAAGACGCAGTCCTGTATTCAGCAGCCAGATATAAAATATTTGTTATTCTTTTTTTAACACATTTGAACTTTTCGAGTTGTTGCTTTATTTCCTTTTACATATACTTGTGTGGTGTTACCTTTGCTCGGACTCGGCTTGCATTGCGGCCCCACGACTGACTGATTTCGTCTACCTAAGATCAAATCACAACGTGGGTAGGTTAGACTAGAAATCAAAGCAGTTACTTCGGTAACCAGACGTTGGAGGCGAGCTGGGAACGACAAAGCTGATACCGAATCTAACCAGATTCCCATCCGAATCAGCAAAAGGTTAGAACGTCACATTTGGTGCCTCCACCAATACCAAGTCAGTTGGTCGTCACAGGACAGCACGGCGGCGGGCGCGGAGACAGGACGGGGTGTGGTCACAACGCAAACTATCGTGTTTTGCTTTTTCATTTTTTGCGTTTTTTGTTTTTATTGTTGCTTTTTATTATTAATTTTATTTTTTAAGCCATCGTGAAAATCACCAACCGTGCTTGCAAATATCTGGAAAAAAAAACAACAGGACACAAATCAGTCAATTCAAAACTACAACACGTGGCAGAATGTTTCAGAGAAATGTTGATGCCTGATACCTAGCAGCACAGAGGGCAACTACATCCAGATAGATAAGAAATAACTAACGAAACCAACAGTATATTAAATCTAAGTTTCATGACGTCTACAAATATGAGAATGAATTAGACATTTGTTGGCTTGAAGATGGTTTATCACTAATCTAATGATAGATCCTACTGCTAACACCCAGCAACACAATATGCAATTACATCTTGAGAGATGTAGAAACAAGAAATAACTGACGATAGGAAGCAGTGTATTAAATCCGAGTTTAAAATATGAGATTGAACTCGTCGTCTGTGGTCTAGAAGATGGCTTAGCGCTAATCAATCAGGCGATATGCTATCTTGGTGTAAATTCGTGTACAAACGAGCCTTTAACTGGATTCGATCATCGACCTTCTGCTAGAGGAACAAAATACTACATTTTCTTTGTATGTATTCATAGATAAGTGGTGTTGTATATAAAACAATTTCAAACAAATTCATAAATCCATCCCAACTTCCTTACTTTCCCAGTAAATTTGATAGACGTGCGCGCCTTTTTCTATACAATTCCTTTTCCACAAACAAGCGCGCTATCATTCTTCCACCTCTCTCTCACTCTTTCTGTCACACACACACACACACACACATACACAGACACGAATACAGTCAGCCACACGTATAATTATATAAATGGTCCATCAAGGCATTCAGCATTCTCCATCATAAATAAATTATTAATTCTATATCCAAAACTGAGTTCACTGTGAAATTCTTGGCGTCATATCAAATAGCGCGCTCTTTGTAATTAATCCGTATCAGCGGTCCTTGGGTCAAGATCAACAAAGACAATGATCATGCAGAGTCCATCATGAAAAATCATTCCTCATCAATCGAGAGTAAGCGAGAGAAAGAGTTCTCTGCCTTTCATTGTCATTTCTGTTGAGTTAACGGGCAGACAAATCAGCTTGATGTGTAAACAAACCCGGACCTTCGGGTCAGCATCGAATCGTGTGACACGCTTGAGTGAGAACGAACACAACGAGACCCGGCTCTGAAATTGCCTACACAAGGTTCCGGTGAAGGGTGGAGTTGCTACAGACACGGAACTGAAACAACATAACAAAACTAGAGAAGAAAAGAACAGAAGAATAAAACAATTAAATCGAGAAAGAAAGAATGTTGGAAAGGGAAGGAAAGTAAAAAAAAAAAAAAAAAACTTTCGGGGTCTTGCGTTACGAAAAGTCAAATATTCATTTCTGAAGTTCTCTTTCAGATTTCAAATAAAACTTGCGAAATTTACGACAAGTTCGGCGCCAGCGTGTGAAAAAGAATTGCGTCGCCGACTGTATTTGTTGGACTGCAGCTTTTATTAGTCAATAGCGATAACTCGATTAGGTTTTTCATACTTTGCCTACTAGGGGTCGTTACTATCGTTGCACGCCGCCATGGACGCTGAGTATCGTGATCGTAGGCCACCTACCGCTTTGTCGCTAGATAATAAGCGAAAAATTAGGGTCGACTCTGTCATTCCAGTGAACGGTATCTGTGGGAACGGTCTGTTTGTACATGCACGCACACATAACGGCATATATAAAGAGACTCCTGAATATGCCCATGATCAAATATTTGATTGGAATATTAAATATGGCGGAAGGCCTCAATGTAAAGCGCAAGCAGCAAAAAGAGAAAGTTTGAAGAATCATGTTCAGACATAAAAAAATGATATGCTATATTGCCAAACATATCTCTCTCTCTCTCTCTCTCTCTCTCTCTCTCTCTCTCTCTCTCTCTCTCTCTAGATAGATAGATAGATAGATAGATAGATAGATAGATAGATATGGTGCGAGGGGTAAATTTTAGCCATTTTTATTTTTAATTTCAAGTATGAACGTTGTTTGTTTTTGATTTTGTCAACTACACAATATAGTAGGGTCAGTTGGGCACCGTCTGTGAGAAAAGGGACATCATGACGCAATTCACCCAGACAGAAATTTGGAAACGGCATGCTGTACTTCTTGGCATTCGCGTAAAAAGCTCAAATACGAACATTTCAGTGTGTTTCGGTGTCAGTCTGAGGGCAGTGCACATGATTTAAAAAGAGTTGGATAAGCCTCATGGTGATTACAAAGGTGTTTTGAGTGATCACTAGTGATGGTGACGTTATGCCTCCATTCAGCTTCCCACTTTTATACGGAGGCCTACATCAAGTGCCTTGAGGAAATAATGCTGCTCTGGGCCAAGGGGTTGGCTGTTGGAAGATCCTATGTCTGGCAACAGGATTCTGCACCATGTTACACAAGTAGAAGAACTGCGACCTCATTACCTCTCACTTCTGACCACCTAACTCCCCAAACTGCTACCACCCTTGATTATTATGTGTGGGTCACGGTTGAGAGAGAGACCAACAAAACTCCTTGTAACGCCATAGATGAACTGAAGGCAAGGATTATGGCAGCATTCACAAACTTAAACAAGGAGACCATCCATCCAGATGAGTTGTAGAAGATTCCTAAGTCATCTGGAGGCTGTGGTTGAAGCCAATGGCGATTTTATTGAATACACTTACTCTTTAGTATTTTGCGTAATTTAGACGACAATTTATCCATCGCACCCTGTAAATAGATGTTTAGTCACTATACCTGCTGATATTTACCAAGATTATTATTGTCTAGCATAAGGTAACAATATTAGAGAACATTTTGCGTTGTCTAAATAAGCATCGGTCAAGCAAGCGCACCAAGTAAATACGCATGAATGTACACTCACGCAGGTACACACACACACATATATATATATATATATATATATATATATATATATATATATATATATTCATGAAAATCTACAGAATTGAAACGAGCCAAGTCAATTATGCGTTTACTGCCGCTCACTCCAAAACTGAAGAGACGGCATTCTTCGACCAAGAATGGCAATTTCTCTAACTCCACGCACACACACATGCATATATATGTGTGTGTCTGTTTGTGCGTGTGTACGTGCGCGTGTGTGCATATATCTACATTAATCATATCGATCGTAAGTAATATATATGAGTGCGTACTGAGTCATTTCCCCAAATATGAATAAATGTACAAAAATAAAAAAACTATTAGCATCACTTGTATATATGTATATATGTGTGTGTGTGCGTTTGTGCGCGCGAATGTGTGCGTGCGCGCGCGTGCATGTGTATGTGTCTCATATATATATATACATATATATATATATATATATATATATATATATGATGGACTCTCCCGTCGAGTTCGACGTATGAGGTTCCGACGACCACGAACTAATTATCTGCATGCCTATGACGGGCATGATTTTGAGACCGGCTCGAGAATTACATAAAAGACGAGAAACAGAACAGGAGAATGTACTGTATCCAAGTGCAGCAAGAACACTGCTAGATGTTTTATTTTGCTTTCGTGTTTCACGCAGTCGAATGATGGTTACTTCTCAGTGCAGCTATATCAATGCTGTACTTCTTTAGCTCCAATGCGACCAGAGCTGTTTTTCTTTCTGGTGCTGAGTTGTTGCCCTAGAGAGTTCGTACATTCCATGTGCCAAGATGAAGTTGATGTTGTTTCGTAGAGTTTATATATATATATATATATATATATATATATATATATATATATATATATATATATATATATATATATATATATATATATATATATATATATATATATATAAAGGTAAATATGGGTAAAGGAACTTGGATGAATTCCACCACGGAATATGGGAACGAGCGGCGCAATATCGAGTCTAGTTCGCTACCTCTTCGTCACCGCGGCCCATTAGTACAGATGGTATGACGTTTGCTTGTCAATATAACTACCCGGGTTTCAATTCTCGGTCGTGGATGCGCACTGCTGATGAGTCCCAAATTTAGGACGAAACGGCCGTCCAGTGCTTTCTGATTCTGTTGTGGTTTCTTATAGACTCGGTTAATTACTTAATATATATTACTTCAAACATTATTATAGGAGATACTCACATTTGAACGTTTATTTCAAATGCGAGTATCCACTATAATTTTTGAAGTAATAAAAATATCCGATCCAAGATAAATCCAGTAATTCTTCATTCATATATATATATATTTCGCAGGGACTCGGACTCAATGCCAACGCCTACATCATCGAGGTGTAGAACTGTGTTCGCAGCAGGACTTTGATCCCTCCCACATGGTTACCAAAAACGGGAGAGGTCAGCAAAGAATTTTCATCATCATGCCACACCCAAGATGTGGCCTACAACCTTGATTTGAATCTCCTGGATTACAACGCCTGCCATTTCATCGAGAGAGGGAAAGGGAGAGAAAGAGAGAAAACCAGTGGACCCACCAATACCAAGAACTCGCTGAAAGCCGCTGTTGTAGACGTGATGGTCAACATGAACTAGAAACATCTGAGTATGCGTTCACCTCCGACATTTCATCCAACTCCTTCCCAAGGTTGATGGCGGGTTTATTGGAAAACTTTTTTTCAACCTACAGACAGTATAAATGAATGAAGGATGAGCTGAGTACAAAGTAGAAATAAATGTAGATATTTATTAACATTTCCAAATTCAGTTAAGTAATGTTAGCAGGGTGAATAACAAAATTTAGCAGTTATTAGAAGAGGAGACATTAAAGAGCAGTCATTAGCGAATTAAAGTTCTTCCCGACACACTGTGGAACAGACTCCCAAGTGGATCTTCCCCCGATCACTACAGTCTTAAGCTCTTCAAGTCTAGGGTCAACCGTTATCTATTCTACATATCCTTAATTCCTCTTTGTGCGCCCATACAACCTCATTCAGGAGCCATCTAACTCTAACTTGATTGGGTCTTGAGCCTTGTTTTGAGGGAATATTTAGTAAAAAAAATAACAAAAGTAAGAAGAAAGACTTTATTCTTCTGTCTGAGAAATAACTAGATCAGGTTGGAATCAAAAAAAAAAAAAAACTCTTCTTCAAATATACTTATTTCTTTTCTATTAAAAGATGGGCAATCGCCGATCTCTCCTAAGACCCTGTCCTAGGTCTGCGCCCCAGAGACGATACTCCAGCGTCGTCTCACCGCCACGGTAAAACAAGGGAACGAACAGTCTACTGATGGGAGGATTCCAAAGGTAATTCTCTGTGGAGAACTGGCCACATGCAAGAGGGCGCGAGAGCAACTACATCTTGTCTTCAAGGACCTTCTACACAAGTGACATGAGTGCGACGGACATGGAAATCGGAGATCCGGGTTCCAATTCCAGTCAGGATCGTTATATCCACTTACGCGCAAGTATCCTAGGGAAAGGTATGACCCCCCCTACCTCTTCTCTCTATTCCGAAGCTATGGGTTTATGAGTTCGAATTATATCAGTAAATACTGTATTTGCCGGCCTACTGGATGCACCAATGCACTGGACGCGCCCAGATTTTGTCATGGAATATTTAAGAGAAAAATGCAGACATTACAACTAAAAAATCAAAATTATAACCTTATTTTTATGTGACATCCTCACTAATTCTGAAGAAACACTTGCAGTATTAGCACAAAAAATACAACTGATAATTTTTTTAATAGAAGTGTGGTGAAGTTTTTTTCGAAAATAAGAATTTTACTTCATTTCATCATGCATTTATTGAAAATTGTTTTAGTTCTTTTCCAGGGAGCAACATTTTCCGTACGTATATCTATGGGGTAGATAGAAATCATATTTTTAAAAAATACTCGACCATATTTGTAAATAAATAATTAATATATGTGTGTATGTTTAATAAATAAACGGAACGTCTACTCAAATATGAGTATCCACTAAAAACGTTTAAGTAATAAAATGTCGTATAAATATATAGAAATTCAATTCATTTCTTTAGAATATATACATATATATATATATATATATATATATATATATATATATATATATATATATATATATATATCCATATATACATATATATATATGCGTCTATGTGTGTGCGTGCATATATATATGTGTGTATGTATGCGTATATATATATATATGTATGTGTGTGTATATATATATGATTTTGATGATTATCTGGTTTTATAATTTTATATTGCATATTATTATACATATACAATATTTACGTGATATATAATATATATATATATATATATATATATATATATATATATATATATCACGTAGTTATTGTCCATATACAATATTTACGTGATATATATCACATAAATAGTGTATATGTATAATAATATGCAGCATAAAAATGAAAAACAGATCATCATCAAAATCATATATATATACACACATGCATATGTATATGCGCACACACATATATATACACATATATATACGTACGCACACACACCTACATATATTTTATATATATCACGTAAATATTTTATATGTATAATAATATGCAATATAAAAATATAAAACCGGATAATCATCAAAATCATACACACACACTCTACCTGTAGATAGATAGATAGATAGATAGATAGATAGATAGATAGATAGATAGAAACAAAGATAGAAGATTTACATATGAAAGGATTTGAACAGAATTATCTACATTTACATATGAATAGACTTGAACAGAATTATCTACATGTGAACAGATTATGTATGAACAGAATTAGATAGATAGATAGATAGATAGATAGATAGATAGATAGATAGATAGATAGATAGATAGATAGATAAAAAGAGACTGATGAACAGATTGGGATAGATAGATAGATAGATAGATAGATAGATAGATAGATAGATAGATAGATAGATAGATAGATAGATAGATAATGGAAAAGAACGAAGCTCGGGAGAAGACAGAGCCTGTGCCTTTCGATATAGTTGCTTCCATTCTTTCTGTCAATGAGTAGTATATCTTATATAGATAAAGAAGCGGGCCATGCTTCGGTGAGCACATCTATTCCCACCCACCCATAATTAGCTCCTACCTTTGCCATTTCGCTCATGCAATCAGCTATTAAATTATAAATTCGAGGCGCCACATGTCTGCAAATTAGAAACGCTTATTCAATAAAGTCCGCAACTAATCGTCAAAGGTTCGTCGGTTGATCTACTCTCTTTTTCCTTGATATTTTTCGACTCTGTAGCCGGGTTGGATGGAATTGGTTCCCAAAATTTGATTATTGATATCCCATGCATGTTAGCCATTGTTTGGCTTTAAAGAGAGTTTCTCTTCGTTTTCTTTATTCTTTATTTCATTTGGTATCTGAACTGAAGTAGCCAATAGGAAATAACTCCTCATAATTTGGCTTCTTTCTTTCTTTCTTTCTATCGTTCTTTTTTTTGTTTCTTTTTCTTGCCAATTGCTGCCAGGTTAATGGTTTTATACATAGAGGCGTACATATACACATACAAACATATATTTAGTTAAGTTCTATATATATATATATATATATATATATATATATATATATATATATTATGTGTGATTGTCTGTGTATGTGTATATATGTGCATATGTCTACACAGACATATATCTATATATATCTGTGTCTACATACATACATATATATATATATGTGTGTGTGTATATATGTATGCACAGACACACACTGACAGAAACACACACTCACACAAACACGCACACACACACACACACATATATACTTATGTGGGTATATATATATATATATATATATATATATATATATATATATATATATATATATATATATATGTATGTATGTATTCATATATTTGTATATATATATATATATATATATTTGTAGATAGATAGATAGATAGATAGATAGATAGATAGATAGATAGATAGATAGATAGATAGATAGATAGATAAAGAAAGAAAGAAAGTAAGAAAGAAAGAAGAAAGAAAGAAAGAAAGAAAGAAAGAAAGAAAGAAAGAAAGAAGTACGCCATGGATACAAAGAAAAAAAGATCGAATTTAAAAAATGCTGGGAATTTTTGCACATATGTATTACGGACTCTCTCGTCTGATTTCAACGCATAAGGACCGAACAATTCAGTTAAGAACTGAACCGCAAGACTACCCACACATATAATTTGATTAGAGTGGTGAAGGTTTGTGTAGAACCAGCCACAATGCTCGGGAAAAATGATAACAGAGAAATGCTACACGGCGTGCCACAAAGTCTTCCAACAGATTTGAATTTCGAATCCTTTAGAATGGTAGACATCCAAGGCAAGAGAACCCAGTCTTCCCTGCTATTTAATCGATAACTGAAGGTGTATAGATTCATGCCTTTTTCAAGGGGATTAGAGCGACATGAACAAAACAGAACCGACCGAAATTTGAACTCAGCACGATGATTTCAGTTTCCGTGCAGATAATAATTACACTATCCGCACGTAATAAATTAAGTTCGGTTTGGTTTGATTTGTTTTACAGCATATCAACTTCAATAGGTTATTTAATTACGACAATTTTTTTTTTCTGGTAATATTTTGTTTTGTCAAAAATCTATTTCTGGTAATATTTTTCCTTCAAAAATGTATTGCTGGTAATATTTTTTTTCAAAAATGAATTGCTGTTAATATTTTTTTTCAAAAACGTATCACTGATAATAGTTCTTTTCTTCAAAAATGAATTGCTGGTAATAATTTTTTTTACAAAGTACTACTGGTATTAAACCTATTTTTCCACTTTTATAATGCTTTTTACCCCAGTTTTGGAGTTAACTATTTGCCCATAGCTGCCCATAACAGGTGCTACCACCCCGGGTCAGGGTGGACCTGGGAACACCAGCAATTAAGAGGTGGTTCCACGCTCCTCAAAGCCTCCTGATCAGAGGCCTTGCCGTTGGACGTAGTTTATCGTCTTACCCGGGACGCGGATGTAGTTTATAGTCATACCCAGGACGGATAAATTAAGTATTACATATTGATGTAGATATAGTGACAGATATATAGAGAGAGTGATATAGAGGGAGAGTGACAGAAAGGGAGAAAAAGAGATCTGTACATATTCGTATTAGATCTAGATATATATGTGTATGTTTGCATGATCCGCCTGTGCGTATGTGTCTGCCTCTGCAGAAATTAAAGCGATTGGTATTATACGCAAACCAGAATGTGATGTAGTGATTTTCTAAGCGTAGCTCAAATGTGGCACAAGGACGAATGTTTTAGGGGAACCCATCTCGTAATTGATCTAGCGAGACAAGCTTGTTAACCATTACGCTACACTAAAGTGCCCAATCAGAATATCATATGTACTGACATTTTACGAGAATTTTATAGATAAGCAAACATAAGAAATATATTAAACATTTATCTGTATATGAATGCAAAAAGCATTCAGGTGTTTACGTCGGTGCTGTTGTTTGTGGCTGGACGGTAAAGCACACTGGGAGAAACGGTGGCTTCCCTCTACAAAGTTTGATGCAGGTTCAATCCCTGAAGGTGAACGCATTTTTCTTTACTAAGATTTTTCGAATGCGTAGGCCGATAGACATAATACACATTGTTTAATAAATAAAAATGTAGCGTCTCTTTTAAATACGGAGTATCCGCTATAATAACATTTGAAATAATAAAAATATTAGATTAAAATATTAATTTTAAATCCATTAATTCTTTAGAAATCACTCATATATATATATATATATATATATATATATATATATATATATATATATATTAATAGAAATCTTATAAGTATAAGAAACTATACTCACTCGGAAAACCTTCGGTGTCTTGATTTGCAAATAAACAAGCCAATACCAAAGGAAAAAAAGGGTATAAAAAAGAAAGAACCAAAAACATGTACGTTAACCGAAAATAATCGTCCAGCATACGAGTTCAAGGCCCAAAGGCGAGTACCCAAAACAACTAAATAAAGTGCTCAATACAATGAGTAGAGCAGACCTAGTTAAACCTAGAGAGCCAGACAAACCTACCAAGGTTTCACCTAAGCGGATTGTCAGGGATTGGTAGGTTTGTGTGGCTTGAACCAGCTTCTAATGCTCCAGTTGGAGCGGCTTGGTGAGAGTAGTCGTGGCTCCAGGAGGTTCAGTCGTATGGTCAGAGAGAATCTCAGTTGAGTTCCACCATTTGCAATCTCTTCGTCACCGAGGCCCGGCGGAGCAGTTGGTATGGTGTTCGCTTGCCAACCTAAATGTCGGGGTTTCGATGAGTCCCAAATATAGGACGAAACGGCCGTCCAGTGCTTCCTGAGGTTTCTATCAGACTCGATGAATCAATTAATATATATATATATATACAAGCTTAAAAGCCGCCCTGCTGAGAAAGGCTCTTGATTGGACTTTCATCACAGTAGGTAGGAAGTAGATGCGATAGGCAACAATAAACTAGAAAAACTTAAAACTGATCGCTGCATTTAAGTATTGCATTAATGTTTAAGCTTATCTTTTAAAAGTTCAACGATAATTCTTCTGTCACCACTTAATTTATGACAATTTGATGCACGTAGGTTCTTACTTTCCCTACAAATAATTATTTTTATTTCATGGCTGACTTTCGCTGGATTTCGAAATCAATTTAGATTACTCCCAAATTTATTTCCAAGCTATAAAAACTGTTGTACCAAATCGCAAAAAAAATTCACGTAAAAAATCACCGAAAACCATCGCGATAATGAAAACTTGGGAATCCAAAATTTCAGGATTGCGGGTCTGGATCCGACCCGGAATGTTTTCAATTCGCTCGCAGAGTCGGCATGATTCCAAAATGGTATGATATACTAGACTACGGCCTGTAGTTGAAAATACGGACAATTTTATTTTGAAACTAATATTAGAGCAGTAATTTTTTATTTGAACTTGAGCTATTGAAAGTCAGAGAGTTGTGTCCTTTTAATTTTTTTTATCAGTAGAAGCCAATATGGGGAAAAGCGAAAATAATCGCAGTAATGAAAACTTGGAGATCCAAAATTTCAGGATTGCGGGTTCGGTTCTAGCCCGGAATGTTTTTAATTTGCTCGCAGAATCAGCCTAATTCCAAAATGGTATGATATGTTGGGGTACGGCCTCTAGGAATAAAGATGAAAATTGTGTAATAGAGTGACACTGACATTCGCATATAGATAGATAGATAGAGAACAGAGATAGATAAAGAAAGAATATAGCCACTACTCAGTCTTTGCTGACCACTTTGAACTGTGTTATCTTTTATAATCTAATTAAAAGATTCCTCGCGAGAATTCTTATAGATAAATAAATTAAATAATTATCTCTTCAACTTCCGAATATTTTATTTGTTTCTTTCCATATTAAATTTTTGTTAAATACAATTATTTTACTTTTAAAACTACTGTTCCTCAATGGTTGTGGATGTGCAGGTGGTGTAACGGAGAACGGCTCAGAGAAATTGGAGAACTGAGTTCGAATTCCAGTAAAGTTCATTACATTCACTTACTTGCAATTACCCTTGAGAAAGGTATAAATTCAGCTCTTCTTTCCTGCTAATAATTTTTTTAATCGAATTTACCCCAAGCAAGGCAGTAAAGCCACTAAGACACAACGGGTTACTGGGTGTGAAAAAATTCGAAAACGGAAACATTATTAAGGAGCGAGAACAATACAATAGTAATCAGGAAGACAGCAGATAACGATCGATATTGCATTTAAATTTTTGAAGATCAAAGTTGGCTGGAAAGCATGGAACCGGAAGAGATTAGTATGACTTGTATGTGGAGAAATGATTGTTATCTCCCAATACTTGCAAGAATTATTCTTACCATCCCCCAAATATGTTTCGGCTTCAAATAACCCACAATGGGTTGATAAACCGTGAAAACAAATCAATCCTCTATCGTTAAATCGACATGCAAATGCCTCAGATTTTCGTGTTAATCAGTCAGTGATTTCCTAAGCATTGATTAGATTTGACACAAGGCCGAAAGCATGGGACACCGAGTGAGGATCGAACTCACTACTCAGTCGTAATTGATTTAGCGGGACAAGGTTTCAACTACACCATGTGTAGGTGCCCTAAAATGATTTTCTAAGCGTATCTTATATGTGGCACAAGGCCGAAAGTGCAGAGCACTCAGTGAGGATAGAACTCACTACTCAGTAGTAATTGATCACTACAGTATGAACATCATTCCACTCTGCTTTTTCCCCCAAATTGCCAGATTGTTGAACAGACTTCCATGTAGGGGCCTCGCCAAACAATCTTCACCTCATCAAACCAAGTGTGTCACTCTTTATGTAACCTCTTTCTACTCACAAACTTCAATTCCTAGTTCCTCTTATATTCATATCACACATCCCATTTAGTAACTCTCTATCTTAAGTGGCTTGTATTCGGTGAATTCTATGATTTTTTTTAAAAAAACTGAATCTATATCGTTTCAGTGGCAACACTGCTCAGCTCTCAACCCAACGAAACTCTTCGCATTTCCATGGGATTATTGTTACGTACAGGAGGCACGGTTGAGTAATGGATAGCGGCTCGGATTGAGGAATAGGAGAACTAAGCATGAATTCCATTACATTCACTTACATGCTAATACCCTTGGGAAAGGTATGAATCCTCTTCTTCTCCCCCCCAGCTATGGGTAAATAGCAGGACAGACTGGGTATTATAACCTTGGGTAGCAACAGGTCTAGAAGGAAAAACTCTGAAATCAAAACCGGTATGAAGAGGGTTGGGCTCCGTCAGTTTATCTTGCCAAAGAAACACCACTTTTATGCAGTACACATATTACCCCTACGACCCTACGGGTCATGGGATAAAAAAAAATGTTACGTACATGTAACTCTTAGATTGGAGGAGATTTAGTGTCAGTACTTCAAACCGAACAAAAGATTAAACCAATACTGTTAATTCTTGAAAGGGATAATCTCCATTAGGTCTACTTGCCCAAGACATGCTACGTGTGAAGGACTACCGCACCGACTTTCAGCGTAAACATTGGCACACAACGGCGACATGTCGAGAGAGTTGGTCATGTACTCAGTTGCACAGCGACCCTATGACCTTACCCGTTCGTAGGATTGATGATGATGATGACGATGTTAAAGTTCTGTGTTTATAATGATAATGAGTTATTGCTATTGGAACAGTGATGGTGTTGTGATTTATCAAGTTGAGTCATAAATCATTTCTATTTGGGAAACCAAACGTAATATTTTGAAGAATAAAGAAAAACACAAATGATTCAATCGAATAGCTTTGGCAAAGAGCTACACGTATGGGGCATCCAGTGAAGCTCGAACTCTCTACTTACGATCTACAAGTCCAGCTTGCTGACAATTACACCACAATTGTATGTGTTTGTATGGGTGATATTGGGAGTATTTTTGCTTTTGTTGCTATAACTCGTTGTGGTAGCGCTAATGGTAATAACTGATTGTACGGCTGCTGATTATAATTCTGTATCATTTGATAGTTTCTATGACTTTGTTCCGTTGTACGAGTTGAAATTGAATTCCAGTTTCAATTATCAATTTATCGGCCGTAATACAAACTGAGAAAATATAACAAAGAAAAAAGAAATAGAATCGGGCGAAAATTACCAGAAAGCGTGGGGAAAAGAATAAAGCAATCATAGTTATCGATTTCTTTATGATTGGTTGATCGTCGAACATTGCGCGGGAGTTGATCCTATCAAAAAGTAATTAAAATCATTTGACAACTAATTAAATGACTGTACACAAAGCGAAAAAATAATTAATTGTTTTGAGTCGGGTTATTTCTCGCTATTCTTTTGTTTTGGGGATGTTTTCTTTTGTTTTGTTTTTCTTTTTAAATTAAAGTTTGTCTTTAACTCATTAAAAGCAAATGAACGTGACAAATGATGGAACCAATTTAGCAACATTACATCAGACGAAGCTAATAATGAGTAATTAACATCTGTACAGCGAAGAAAACACCAAAGGTAATGACTCAAAACCAAAGGGTTCATCAAATATAATAAAATCTTATTGATATCAACACCCTAGCTCATCTGGTAAACCCGTTCATTAACTAATCATGATCAGATAATCAGTTCGGATGTAAGCATTTCCGATTAGATATTTGAACTTTTTATTTTACTAAAGTTTCAATACAAGAGCCACTCAAGGTAGATGGTTACTGTTAAAATGATAATGATGAATAGGGTATGTGATATAAATGAAAGAAAGAAGTCAATATTATGAAGATAAGGAGGATAGATAACAAGTGACACTTGACTTGAAGAGGTCATTCAGGGAATTACCCATGCGAATTACTGTTCCACAAGTCAGTCAGTTATGTGCCATGCGTGATACACGCTTAGGCGAGCATGCATCTTTCGATACATGACTGACGAGGCAGATTTTTTCCCACATTTCTTTTTGCGGTAGACCAGTTGCCATCTAAGGCTATAGAACCCGGTTTGTCCTGCTATTTACCCATAGCTGGGAGAGGGGAGAAGAGAATTCATACCTTTCCCTAGGATATTAGCATGTAAGTGAATGTAAAGAATTTCGAAATGGAATTCGAACTTGGCTCTCCGATTTCTCAATCCGATCGCTATCCATTACTCCACCGTGCCTCCTCAAAGATCTTCAAAAAACATGTCTAGGTAGAACTTTCTTCTTACATTTGGAATACAGAGGAAATGAGGACGATTCGACTCTGTGGAAATAGCATGATTTGTTCTAGCTGAAAATACTTGAACTAATGGAACGAAAAATGAAGCTAATCTGAACGTTTGAAATGGAAGTAATGATAGAGTAATGTATATAATGTTTGTATATGAACATTATACATTTTCCAAAGGTTGTCCTAGCAGGGACAAGTTCCCATTGTCTATAAAATGTGTCCATGGTATGCGTCTTAAATAGAGTCTGACAACTCAGTTCAGCTGCAAGCCGGAGAATGAGCGAAGGCGGATTACTGGTGCCTCATGACCGGCCGCTTCGGGTAGATGGAGATCAACAGCCCAGGAAGGCAGTTAATATAAGTGAAGGAAAACGCTGATTTTAAACTTCCGTTAACTTGCGGTTTCCAAATAGAAAATCAAGAGTGGAACCCCGAAGGTAGGTGGGTGTCAACACTGACAACTTTCCGGCAACTCCTGCAACCAAGCTGGTCCGAAATGTAAATTCCTGTATTCTTTTGGATCTTGTCGATACGGTCAAGAGTGTGAGGAGTGTAGTTTAGACAGGGTACAGCCTCTATATCCAGGTCTGCGACAGTAGAGGTCACTCTAGCCTCATCATCAAAGGATTGAATTTTGAATAAACAGAGTGCTACCTTTATTTCGTGAGTTAATGGATACCTAATTAGTGATAGAATAACGATATGCTTGCAACTTTATGTATGTGGGAAATAGGCTGCAGTGGAAAATGTCTTCCTCGAGAAAACCGCGTAAATGATTGTGAATTCTGTTACGCTGGAAACTGAAAATTAAGTAACTCGAGACTAGGTATGACAACGATAAACTATTTTCGGACTAATCTTATCATTGTAAAGCAACAACAAGACAGAAGGTTTCATCTAGTGAAATCAGTAAAAGTTCCGTATCATAAACGTCTTTAATTTTTTTAAAAAGTGATATAATGGAATATGCATACACCTTTGTTCCCCCTCACTGGAATATGATTGGCTGGTGTTCGTCATAAATACAGAGGGACGTGTAGGTACGACAGAGTTTAAATCTATGACGACGCCCATTAGACTACGCCATTGGCTATTCTATTGGTCTACACCTATTACCTGCGACTAAGACGAGCACCGGTCGATTACTGCTACGGTGTACTGCTTGGATATAGTAACCAAAACCACTTAGCTACTTCGATCAAATATATCCCTTTCTGTGACATATCAAAAAGAAACGCTACTTCACGTAAACATATACTTCAGTGTTTTTTTTGTTTTTTTTTCGTTTTGTTTTTGTTTTTTCGTCAATTTTTTTCTGGTTTCACGTTACGTCATGAGTCCTGTAACCCATTTGGCTTATTGAGGTACCACGTGTACTGTATCTATAGCAGCAGTGGTGCGTCTGCAAGACAGCTGATGGAGCCTATCCCTGTTCAAACTGGTATTTGAATCCATAATTCTCCTTCTTCAAGGCTGTTTGCCACCTCAAGTTAAAATAGCACAGTCAGTCCTGATATTTCAGTCATGAATCTGGAAAGTAAAAAACAACATCATTTTCAATTATATTCAGTTAACAATTGAAACTAAAATGACACTTATACTTAACACCAGAAAGACACAGTTGACATTTCTAGAGCACATAATGAGAATAGAGGGCTTGGAGAATTTGACACTCACGGGACATATTGAAGGCAAAGAGGGACAGAGGAAAACAGTACATAAACTACCTAGCGAGTTTATGGGAATGGATGGCAGAACATGGTTTAGGACATATATCAAAAATACAAAATATACTAAGAGTTACAAAGGACAGAAAATTGTGGAGAGCCATGATCACAAACATCCTGAAGGGACATAGAAGAAGAAGAATTAAATTGTTAATGTTAAAAGAACACAAGAAATGATCTATAAGATTCCAAAAGTACAGTATATAGATAGCAAACTTAAACGACTCCTTAATAGAGTATTTCTTCTACATATCCAATACAGGTTGTAATGATTCAGTTAACCAATATTAACTAGATATATTGAACTGACCCAATCATCGGCAGAATAGGACATTGTCCATAAATATAGCCGAGAACGCAACGAACCAAGAAAATTACACTGTATCATTATGCTAATATATTTGGTCTCGAGAAATGTCCGGTGTATCTCTGTTTGCCGTTGATTGGCGAAGTTGATGTGAGATTTGCTAAGCAAATATCGACCAGTGTTAAACATTGCTTTTCTTCGGCTAATTCATGTATTATGTTCTCTTCTCCATCTATGTTGAGATCAATTAAAAAATGTCTTACTATCTTTAGATCTACAGTCCGTTTTATGGAAGTTATTGAATTTATTATAAAAACTGCTGTCTGAAGTTATTATGCAAAACCAGAAAATCCCTTTTTTCCTTAAATAACAAGATAATAAAATCATCAGCAATTGATCAACACCTATAATAGAATAAGTAACAATATATGACAAATCTTTGAAACATTTAAATCGTAATATAATGGCCCCTCTTCTAAATAACAGTCAGCAATCCATCGATTTTATTAAATTATTTACATCAGAAGATTCATTTTCTGATATGGTGGTTTTAATTGCTTCCCATGGGTTTGCGTTCCTGTCATATTTTTTACCAGATTCATATAATTTCCTCTTCACAAGTGACAATAGTTTTTCGATCGGATTCAGATTGGGACATAATGATGGCCACTCCGTTAGCTTCTCCCCTGTAAACCTTTTACCAGATTAAATTTACGGGTAACCTTAGATACATGAGAAGTTGCTTTGTCGTACATAAATACACACTTCACTTTGAAACTCTGAGACTGGAGCTTGTATCATTCAAAAAAGTCTTGTCTATGAAATCGCAATAGTTTCAATTTAACTTCTTCATCGACTTTGAAAGGTCCAATAATGATTTGGTCGATAATTCCAGTCCATAGCATCACACTACCGCCTCCCTGTTGCTTTCTTTTAACCACAGACACATTTGCGACAGATAAAATCTATCCTTTGGGCCATCCATCAGGTCCATTGAAAGTCACTTGAGATTCGTCCGTGAAAAATACTTTAGAAAAGTCAAATTTCATGTATTTTTTTTTTTTTTTTGGCTCAATTTTGACGCTTTGAAACATTTGATTTACTAAGACGAGTTTGCATAGGAGATTTCTTGACAGATACAAATTTCTAAAATATTCTACACTTTTTGTCCTTTTTAATTCCCTCAATCTCAGCCTGTATCCAAGATCTGAGCAGTGGTCAAAAGTGGTTGTTTCGTAATAACTCGATTTAATTTATGTTGCCTTCGAGGAAACAAGTTCTTAAATCCTTTCCCTTTGCTTCTAGTTCTTAAATGAGCTATATTTTCAACACTCATTCGGTGATCTCTGCGTAGCTACTTTGATATCTTCAATATGACCATACACGCACTTAATCAGTCAGTTATGTGCTGAAGAAGAGGATTCATACCTTTCCGACGTAAAGTGAATATAATGGATTTGAATGGAATTCGAACTCGGCTCTCCGATTTCTCAAGCCGAGCCGCTATCCATTACATCACCGTGCCAATAACATTGTTATTTTCTGTTTTTCAGCGTTTTTTTTAGATCCTTTCAATTGCATATATTTCAACATATATGAGGCAAAAAATTTTTTTTAAAGTAGTTTTTATTAGATTTCAGAAGACTTAACCTAATATTAGTTTAATCTACATAACTTCTGACTGTAGTTTTTATAATAAATCCAATAACTTTAATCAAACATGCTGCAAGTACCTCAAACATTTAACTGAAGCATTGGTTTGACATCGGTTAAAATTTGACAAACGTTTTTCAAAGCAATTTCGAATTATTGAGGTCTATGTGGTCTGCATAATAATTTCAGACGGACTGTAGTTCTATTACATATGAATTTAAATGCCGCTGCATTTCTGCTTATATATGTAGGTCTACTCATCTCTTAGAGAAGAGAATTAATCAACGTGTTCCGTCATTTATTAGGAAGGGTCAACTTAATCATTTGCATAGGTGTGCCGACACTTATGGATCTGTAACCTATAAAAAAAAATCTACTTGTTGCCGCATTTTTAAGTATGGAGATGTTTTTGCCTCTATACAGATCACACTCTGTTTTCCATCTGAAAGTCGTAGAAACAATCTTTATTAAAACTAAACAACCATCGCTGTGTAAAGTGTGGTTGTATGGAGTAAACATAAACTGAAGATGAAAAGGTATACTCGTCTCTATATATTATTGAGACGTGTGAATTTTCTTTGTCTCTTTTAGTTTGTTTTTTAATTACTTTTTAATTGTTTTTTAATTGTTTGTTTTTTTTTATTTACCTCGATCGAGTTCTGAAAAGTGGAGCTTGAAACCAGTTAGCTTTTCTATTTTTGTTTCTCTTTCTTTTTTCTTTCTTACTTTTGGTGTGTTTCCAGTTTCCTTCCAATTACACTAGTTGTGATATTTTCTCTGCTTGACTTTTAATTATGTCCGTTTTTATTGCCACCAAAATTAAATTGTATCAATATATTTAGATAACGATTACAAAAATAATACTAGAACAGATACTACACTTTGGTTTTAAGGGTAATTTCCAGAAAAAAGAAGTAAACTAAATAACAGAACTTTCTATCTATAACATATGCAACTCTGATCATCTGAAAAGCTTTCAATTCTGTATCAAGAAATCCTCCCAAGGGCAGATAACTATTGCATTTTAGGTTAAGTGAATGACATAGTTTCATAATTCCACCCATATACCGTATATCATCAGCGTAGATATTCACATAAGATCGGAGTATACTGTTAGGCTGATCCTTTATATCAGAGGTCGACAAACTACGACACGCGTGCCACACGAGGCACGCCAAGCAATTTCCAGTGGCACGCAGCCGCAAATTACATCACGTACCAATAACTACTACAACGCAAAGAAGATATTTAACTATTTCAATTTTAATATATATTAAAGTATATATACTATATACTACTATATAAAATATATTGTAGAACAGGTATGTTGACCTTGGCTTAAAAATACGTATGCTGTTGGCACACTGAATGATTTTAAAACCCTAAATCGGCACATAGCAAAATGTTGTCGAGACCTACTTTATATAAAGTAGAAAGACAGTTGAACCATGAAGCGATCCTTGGGAGACGCCTGCGTTGATCGAAGGACTGGTCGTTAACAACTAGAATTGATACAATAAAAAAAATGAATACAAAACAAACTTCGAATGCGTATTTTTATGGAAATGAAAATGTAAAAAAAAATAGCTGAAAACCTGCTACAGGAAAGTGACTAATGTGAAAAAATAGTGGGAATAATATTACAAGACTATGTTCGATTTACTGGGGATGGGTTAATCAGAGAACGGTCATTGAAAAGACAAATAGCCTCGTTTTGAATGCGATTCAAGATAACGAGGTCAAGAAAATAAAAAATAGAAAATCAGAATCAAAATCGACTGAAGAAGGCCTTTTTATTGATTTATTGATTATAATCTTTGCCCTTGCCTAAACAGGGGCCAAAAAAAAGAGGAACATTCAAATCACTTCTCATTTAACGCTTTAGAGTCGCCATTAATTTTATCAAAATCGAAAAGCAACCATTACTGAATTTAACCCTTCAACCCTTAAGCAGCGTTTTTTGTTTTTTTTCTTTGGATAAAAAAAGAATAGAATGATGATAATGAAATTGGATGGTGTCTTTGAGTGTTTAATAATGAAATTGTATAAGTGATACTCTTTCAAATCATTTTAAAAATTGCCCATTAGTTTTGTGAATTGATGGAACCTATAGACTCTCAAATTACTAACTGCTTGAAACTTTTTGTTCTTGTTCAATGTGATATCAATGTGTTCTAAACGTTATCGCTACGTTTAATGAAGAGATTATTTCAGTATCAACGATTTGTAATTTCATTCAAGAGCTATTTCTTCACTGCTATATCATGCCCCGCGTTGGGCACCTCGAGGCGGTGTAATGGTTAGCAAACATGTCTCGCTAGAGTAGTGAGTTCGATCCTCACTTAATGCCCCATACTTTTAGCCTTGTGCCATATCTAAGCTACACTTGGAAAATCACTATATCATGCCATGAGTTGCATTTTTGAGCGGTAATTTTACAAACGAAGAATATAAAAAGTCGAATTCAAGACTCATGAAATATTGAATACTAATTCTCAGACAGACCAAGACAAAACTTTCCTGAATTCGAGAAAAGGTTAACCAAAAAAATATTCGTTTTGATTTTGATCATTTTTCATCATTGCAACCAAATAAACTAAAATAAAATGGCAGGCTAAAGATTTCATGCTATATGCCTACACTATTCCATTCCTATCTAAACTAGATTAACCGTTTTTATTTTTCAATTTCTAAAATATTATCTTCAGATTAAAGCAATTAATGGATTTTTTAATCCAAGATTATTTCTTATGAAAAAAAACGTTAATTGCACTGATTGATATCTACTTAAACACATGTACTCACTAAAATAATGTTTATAATAAGAAGAAATATACATATACATATATATTCATGTATAAACGAACTGCATCTTACATATTTTGTTCGGTTATTTCATATCAAACATTCCAACATATATATGTGTGTGTATGCGCGTGCGCGTGTGTGCATGTGTGTGTGTGTATGCATTACGGATTAAAATAATATGCGACAGGCCTGATGACTGCATCTAGCATGAAACAGTCTGTCGCCTCTGAGTGTTGACTTCAATGTTCACTTTTATATTTACATACGCTCTATCCCTGATATTGAGCAGTTTATTCCATAAATATAGCACGCCTTAAAACTATATTTCTTCATTCATTAATTCATATATATATATATATATATATATATATATATATATATATATATATATATATATATATACTCCAGTTTAAAAGTTTTAAGCCATCTCCAGAATTAGCAGAATAGTAAAAAATGAAAAAGAACTCAGAGTCGTTGGAAAAAATGGAATCAATTATAAAACTTATTCTTTGAGAAAATTTTGCAACAAATGCCAAACATTTGTGCCGCAGTAATCAAGGCTAAAGGAGAATATTTTGACGAGACCAAAATTTAATCATAATTTTTTTCTTTTTGTCTAATAAAAATCATATCCCACTTTTTTGTATAATACATATATATATATATATATATATATATATATATATATATATATATGCACCCACACACACCAAATGACGAGATTTAAAACTGACAATGTTTTCCATTTCACAGAAACAGACGTTAAACACTTGACAGCGTTATATCTTCCTCTGTCTTTCCTTTCTTTTATTTTCCTTCTTTTCTTCCATTTTTTTATTATTACGGTGATTTTCTAAGCGCACAAATTAGATGCGGCGCAAGGTCAAAAGTCGTATTTGATCAAGCAAGACAAGCTTGTCAACCATTGCACCACGTCGAAGTGCCCTTTTTCTTTGTTATTATTCTGTCTGCTTTCTTTTTCTAGCCAAAACTAAACAACGTCTCTCATATATCTTTTTCTTCCGTCTTCCCTCGAAATCAAAAACGAAATGATCCATTATTTATCTGAAGTAATGGCAGGGCGCAATGCACGCGCTAACTAAACTAGCCAGGGAAGAAACAGAATTATAATGTGGAGCTATATTTTACGCAATATCTTTCTTTAAAAAAATGCCCCTGTAATAATAAAAATGTGAAAATTTTCTTTAGCTTTGAAAGCTATGATATTGTTAATGCCTTTTAAGCATCTGAAGTTTATCAAAAATGTTTTTAGTGAGATTAAGGACAATTAAACGAGAGTGAATATAAGAAATTATTGTCTAAAATGATATTTTATTTTATTTTAAGTACACCTCTCTCTTCTACCTCGGATTTTTGGAGAGCTGAGGGAACCGAAGAAAAGGATAAAGGAAAATACATTGAGTTTCACTTTAAGTATCGCGTCTCTCCAAATTTACTTATGTACATAAAAACAGAAACTTAAGGTCAGTAATAAAAAAAAACTGGAAATGCCTTCACAATTATTGCACTTAAAAGTTTATTTCTTCAACTTTATTTTCTTTAGTATTTTTTTATGTTCACAGATCACAGTCTGTACATGATTGCATATGGTTGAATAACGTCGCAGGCATTGGCGTTGGAATGAAATAAATAGCCATTTTAAACCCGAAACTTGAAAAACGTTATACCATGACCCAATCCGCCTATTTAAATTGACACAAGATTGCTAAAAGACCCAGTAGAGAATTTATTCTATAATAATAAAACCTGGACTCATGTGAGTCGATAAAGACCCAGAACACATTTTCGACCTGATCCGCATTGATGTACATCCTTTGACATGTATATTTACATATAATAACCAAAGTAATAATCTGTAGAGAACAAATCTGGTGATGAGAAAGGGTGGGGCGGGATCTCGACGTCTAACTGTGTGTGTTTTCATACATTATCCCAGTTTACGATTGTCGGACAAAATTATTTTCAACTTATTATGTATCGGTCACAAATCACGGCAGTAATATTCTACCATGATGACATGACGATGACGCATTACAACGGTCAAAAGGATACGGTGGAGCAATGGATAGCGGTTCGGATTAAGGAATCGGAGAGCCGAAGTCGAATTCCAGTCGAATCTATTACATTTACTTACGTGCTAATACATTTGGAAAAGGTATGAATCCTCTTCCTCTTACCCCAGCTATTGGTAAATAGCAGTACAGACCGAGTTCTATAGCCTTGGATGGCAACTGGTCTACCGCAGAAGGAAATGGCAACCTACTGTGGAAAAAATCCGCTTCGTCAGTCATGTATCGGAAGATACATGATCGCCTAAGCGTGTATCATGCATGGCACATAATTGACTGATACGGGATAAAGATTTGGTTTTTGGGAAGGTTGTGTGAAAAGCATGTTTGTCTACCCACCACTTTTCCTATCATCGTACAGAAACCACTTTTCATAAAGAGTAAACACACAATAAAAAAAACATATTCCTCATGTTCCTTCGCTCCTTAGCTAAGTTCCTTAGTTAGTCAGTTAGCGATACCTCATAAATAATGGACTATTCTGTTTGATCGCGATGAAACATGGAAAAGACATACCAGAGATGCTCTTTGGTTTCAGTGAGAAAAAGAAAGAAAGAAAGAAAGAAAGAGGATGCGATAATGCTCTCATGTGTTTACCGTCTGCTTCAGTGAAACGGAAAAAAACTTATAAACTCAAATACTCCAATCGAGACAGAAGAAATACAGCGCTTAAAAACACAATAACGGGAATTTTCTTAACGAAAGCCTGACGTATTAATGATGTCATTCCATCGTGATACATCCTCCTTTTTGTGTCTTTCTCTATTGTTTTCTTCCCCTATATTTGTCTTTTACTCTCTGGATTTAAAAAATAACCCTTCTTGTATAAATTATTGGCTGTTAAACAAACCCTTACTAATAGAATGTGTAGTGATTAACAAATTAAAGCAACTAGTATGCATCTTTTAAATATTCCATCTAAGTCTTCATCTAAATACAGACTGTTAGTCAAAATTGACCAACAGTCTGTATTATATATATATATATATATATATATATATATATATATATATATATATATATATTCAATCTCAGTTTGAAGCAATCGGACGTCTAACCACACTGAAGAGCTGTGATACAGTGAAACAATCTGTCTGTTGATGACAATATATATGCTCCCGGAAAATCCCGTTGAGCTCTCTTGAGATAAGAGTCATTTTAAAAACTATGGCTCAGAACGCTAATAACGCATTGCTCTTCAACCGAATTGAATTGAGCTCTCCGAGCCACTGACGTATTTCGCATAGGAAACATTAAAATTTCCCTTCCTCTCTGCCTTGCGACGATAGTCTAGAGCTAGAATCTCTGACTGATACCAAATTAGTCAGGTTTCAATACCGGCTTGAAGCAATCGAACGTCTAGCCACATCGAAGAGCTGTGATACAGCGAAACAGTCTGTCTGCGGATGGTAATATATATATATTCGATATTTTTGTTTCGAATGGTACCATGGTCGATTTGTCAGAAAGGAGACTTTCTGGTGTTATCGGTCTGGAGGGGGGACGATCCCAGCGTCCGGTACCTTTGCAAAGTGCCTGAAAACCATATCACCGGTTGACCCAAGCCTTGTGAGTGAAATTGGGTAAACTGAACACTTGTGCCGGTCGATAGCTGTTCTAGCACGAGGTAACAAGTCATCGTGACCCATGGTTTGAGCGTGCTGGTGTTGTTCAGATTGTTGATCATTCCAGATAACACGCTCTCTCCCAGAAACTGTAACTAAGGTCTGCTCAGCATAGTTGCAGTATAAACCACAGGTGGGCTCTGTGAGTGTTAAACAAACACAAATGTGCCTGAGTGAGAGTCTGCAATAGAGATTGGCTAGCCGCCTTAGTAGACGGGTATCCTCGAATACGAGTGGCCAACTATTATTATTATCATTATTATCTCTATCTATAAAAAGCAGGATGTGTGTGTGTGTGTGTGTGTGTGTGTGTGTGTGTGTGTGTGTGTGTGTGTGTAACGAATGCACGGCCGCAATTTTCGACGGATTTGCACCAAAATTTACATGCACATGCTTCAAGTTAGCGGCAAGGCCAAGACCGACTTTGCATTTCCCAACTTCCATCGATAGTGGAAATAATCGATTTTTTCATGCTTCTACGGAAGTTTTCATGTAGTTTGCGGCCATTTTGTACTGGCCAAAGTGAGAGCTGGCCGCCACGAATAGGCAAGAAGATTCTATTGGCCAGCGTGAGAGCCAACAGCTGACTGACACGAATGTTAACTAGCTTGCTAGCATGCAAAAAAAATCGATAGCTGCATTCGTCACAAGTGGGAAAACTTTAAATCTGCATGTCAGTTTGCTCCAATTGGCTCATTCGCTTGCTTAAACTCAACGTTGATTCTGATTCCGCAGAACTGGGTTGGTGTGAAAAAGTATTTGTTGTTAATATTCTTTTTCATTCGGTTTTTCCAGTTACGAGTCCTTTTTTAAAGCTGATCGTTTTGTGTTCATTTTGTTTAGTTCTTTTTTCGTAACAGATTTAATGTTTAGTATAGAGCTTAGAAAAAATTCGCAGTGTGAGATAGGCAAGAAGTAAGGCATATAGCAACATCAGCACGGCAAAGGTCACTCCTTTAAAGGCAAGGAAGGGCAAAAATATTTTAAGTCAAGTGATAGCGATTGCTGTTTGAGTCGTACGATTTTTGAATCAAGCACGGGCAACGCCGGGCCATGCTGCTAGTTATATATATGTCTGTGTGTATATATACTAAATTAACTAATATGCATGTATACATACGCATACAGTTGGGCACCTCGATGTGGTGTAATGGTTAGCAAGCTTGTCTCGCTAAAACAATTACGAATTACGAATTACTTTCGGCCTTGTGCCACATCAAAGCTACGCTTGGAAAATCGAGGGCGACCCAAGGCGGAGTTATGGTTAGCAAGCTTGTCTCGCCTGTGTAGTTAGTTCGATTGTAATTGTTAGCAAGCTTGTTACGACTGTGTAGTGATTTCGATTCTCACTGTGTGCCCCATGCTTTCGGCCTTGGAAAATCACTACATACGCATACAGTTATATATAGTCAATGTATATGTATGCATACACATAGACATAGACATATACACATAAATGTACATAATACTTATGTTGACGTACGTGTCATTGGTGATATGCGATTGTAATTGTTTATAAGCTGAATCGATGAGCTGTGTTCAAACTCCGGACGAGTCTGTTGTGTTTACTTTTGCTCAAGTACAATCCACCTCGAGCTATGGGTTAAATAGCAAATAGACTCGGCTCTCTGGTCTTAGAAGACAACCATACTAAGAGAAAGAAAGAAATCTAAATTTCAAACTGTAGAGAAGGCAACGGGAAACCAATCAACTATATTTCCTAAACGCGCATGGCAAAATTAAGATTAATAAAGAAACGCGGAACTTCATGGTTACCTACAGGGTGGTCCGAAAGTCTTGTCACTGCCTACCAAAATGTAGCGAGAACAATATATGAACAAGTAACACAATAATACTAAGCACATTTACAGGTTTCTGTTTATTCGCTTTCATTGACGCTGTCACGCATCGAGAAAGTCTGTATGATCACCATCTTTTTCGTGACAGCCATTTGAAATAGAAAATTATATTATACAGTGTAACCGGGATATAAGAGAGTTGTCGGGGCCGGATAAGAAGTCTCTTATATCCGGGTTTATCTTATATTCGGGTTTGGTCTATTTTGTTTAGGTAAGTATGGCTCTAATTTGGGACCATAGAAAATCTCTCTTATATCAGGGTTTCTCTTATATCCGGGTTACACTATATATATATATATATGCCCGTGTATGCACAGTTGAATTTGTTGGGGTGGATGTCTGTCACCCTAGATACATTCGTATATGTTAACATATCTTAACCCTTTTTCTCTCTTTTAATCACTTCTTTTTGTTATCTACTTTTCTCTCTCACTTTCCATTTCTTCTCTCCCTCTCTCTCTCATACACACACACTCTCTTTCTCTCATGTATACACTACCTCTGATCCTTACATTATCTACGCCTTTGTGTCCATAGCATACGTTTACCTTTACTTTATCTCCCTCTCCTCTCACTCTCTCTCACTCTCTCTCTCTCTCACTCTCTCTCTCTCTCTCTCTCAGTATATGCGTGATCGTGTGTATATGTGTGGATTTGTAAATGTCTGCGCTTGTTGAGCAGGCGCTTGCTCACAGCCGTTTATATGTATGTGGTGCATGTATATGTGTGTGCCAAATAAACGACACGGGTTCAAATACGCTATGTTACCTACTATCACAACAACTGATTCTGCCCCGAAATTTTCAAGCACACCAAACTTCAAGAAACATCCGTAGAAAATGATGGATCTTTGTTGTCATTCAATAATTACCTCCCTTGATGCTCTCCGTCAACGAAGGATTATTTCCTCCCTAATCTGGTTCTCCCCGGCTTGCCCGGCATTCTAACACGCCCTTAGCCCACCACTAACATCACACCGTCCACTCCTTCAACAATGTGTGACGCGGGCACCCCTGCCGTTACGCGCTAGCTGTTCGGAGAAAGACGGGGGAAACAATATAAAATAGAATTAGGTGTGTTAATAATTTGTAGGGAATTAAATGATCATACTGACGAAGGTGATCGTTTTACTAGTGCATTGATGAACAGCCCGCGTTGGTAATTGGGTATAATGGCAAATCAATGAACACAAGTCTTGTTAATTCTTTATGAATAGCGGGAAACGGCCGTGCGGCGGCAGGTGAATTAGTAGCGGAAAACGAGAAAAAGAGATAGAAAGTAAAAACTAAGAAATGTGAGCTGGGAAGCGAGGGGACTGACAAGCGGTCGAGAATACAGCACAGCGTCCCGGCAGGGAAGTAGCCAATCAGAAATCCCTTCATCTTCTACTCCCAAAACCGTTACTTTTTCTTTCTCTCTTTTACCACCCACTGCTGATGCACGGCCAATTTTTCTCAACTGCTTCAGAAGCGGCCATTTTTGCATATAGAACATAACGCGGTGTGTTTGCATGTGTGTAGGCGTACACAAGTTTGTGTATGTAATGAATCGCTCCTCAGTGACTGGCCCGCCATATTGGGTTGGTCAACGTAATGTGGAATCGTCGGTTTAGGAGATTTAAGAGTCAGTGGAGTGAGTGATAGGGTAGTCGGATTAGGGCGGAAAATAGAAAGTTGATTAAGTGAGTGGGTTTGGATGTCTAAAGGGAAATGGAGGCTCCCTTGCTGCTGTGATATTGGTTATTATTGCTGTTCTATTTACTCAAGCCTGTTTCTAATATTTCTCAGAGCAGCAAAGACAGGAAAGCGTTTAATATAGACAGCGTTTGGGCATTTAGCAGTACGATGGCCAGTCTCTAGATGTTTTATGCGACAGTTTACAGACAGAATAATGAAAAGGCAATGCAATTGAATAGAATGGGCAAAAGTGCCTGTGTCTTTTATTCATGTTTATGCGCTTTTTTAGCTCGCAATTGACTAAGTCGACAGTTAAAAGGAAAGGCAATATTTACACCGGGTTAAAAGTTGGGTTATTGGCAATACAGTACGCTTAAAATGACTGAAATGCAGATACTCTGTGTTAGAAAGAGAGAGAAAAGGGGGAAAGAAAAGGAACAGACAGAAACAAGTATATAGGAATCGGCTGTGAGAGGTAAACAGTTATGAAAATCCTATGATAGATAGATAGATAGATAGATAGATAGATAGATAGATAGATAGATGTGAAAAGGTTGAGATATATATAGATAAATAGATAAATATAGAAGATATGAAGAGACCGAGATAGATAGATAGATAGATAGATAGATAGATAGATAGATAGATAGATATGAAATAGCTGAGATATATAGATAGATAAATATAGAAGATATGAAGAGACCGAGATAGATAGATAGATAGATAGATAGATAGATAGATAGATAGATAGATAGAGATTATATGAAGAAACATAGATAGATAGATAGATAGATAGATATTATATGAAGAAACATAGATAGATAGATAGATAGATAGATAGATAGATAGATAGATAGATAATGAAGAGGCATAGATAGATAGATAGATAGATAGATAGATAGATAGATAGATAGATAGATAGATAGATAGATAGATAGATAGATATAAAAAGACTTATATATACATAGATCTTTTATTTTTTGTTTTTACGATGATATTCACCCTGTACAAGACCCACGTGCCACTCACGGTAGAGTGTCACAGAGTAAGAGACACAGTTTATGGCGGTATGTGGAGAAGATAACGTTTATCCCTAGACTAGAACAGGTTAAAATTGTAGTGATCAGGGTCGTATCCTCTTGGGTGTGGGTTCCACGTATTCAGCGGTTTGCGGGAAGAAGCTGCTCAAGTGGAATTTACATCTCACCAATAGAATACGAAGGAAATGAGGGTGGTTCACTACAATGTACGTGGCACGGCGGGTCCTAGCCGTGACGGTTACAACTGGTCGAACTAAGGAATGTAGTTCGTCAGAACAATCTCCATGGAAATCGCGGCAGAACAGCGGGAATCTCGCGACGTTTCGTCTGTGAAAAATGATTTGTAGGGGTGGAAAATCATTCCTCACCCCCAAGGACGTGGAGACGCTTTTGGACTCTCTCGAAAGTAATGAGTGAAGACTGGTCAGTTCCTGCCCATATGTGGCAGCAGTATTCCATTTTCGATCTCATCTGGCTCTTTTAATTATAGAGATTAGCAGGTAAATGTACTGACCAACAAAGGACAAGAAGATGTAGAACCAATTTTCTATAGATCGACTATTTCTTCTTTCGCATTCGAAATATTGAATTATACCCAGGTTCTAACGTCGACTACAGACAACGTAAACAATTAAGTATATGCAATAAAGCAGTCTCTCTGCAAAAAAAAGATTAATTCGAATAGATTGTTTTAAATGCGATCAAGAATCCTTATGATTTTTAAATCTACTTATTATAAAATAAAATTATTAAAATACTTTTACCAAACTAAGATTACAATTGTTTATGCTATTAAGAAATAGTCACTGCTCAGTTTGTAAAAAAAAGAGACAATATTTTGTGGTGAATAGCTTTTGCAGATTAGCAAACGTTACACCTTCCTTAAGTCACAAAATTTGTCAGAGTCGAAAAATATTGATTTTTATTAATTTAATAGAATACAGTGTGAAATTGATCCCTATTTTTATAAAAGAGTTATACATACTTTGTTTTTATTTACAAATATCAAGTTCGAATCTCAGCCTACGTCATTGATAACTACGTACTATTGACGCTGCCCGTTTGGTCAGTTCATAATAACGTAGTTATCAATGACGTAAGCACATATGTAGATAAAGATGAAGTACAGATAACTATTCAAGAAGTCAGGGATCGATTTGACATTGTATTTGTATTACGAAAAGGACCCCCTTCTAAAATTATATAAAATCAATATTTTTCGATCCTGACAAATGCCACGGCTTGATTAAATGCAAAACTACAAAAATTGTTTTAAAAGATTCATACTTATTTTTACAAGCATACCAGTTAATTTAAGTAATACCTTGAATACTTACGGATATAAATATAGTTTAAATTAACATTTTTGGTAGTCACTAAGCTTGGCACAAGGTTACAATAATGGGTCAACCAGTATTTATTAAGTTGTCACAATGCATGTTGATAATTTATGAATGTATTAATATACATCTATCTATCTATATATATATATATATATATATATATATATATATATATATATATATATATATATATATATATATATTAATGCATGCTTCATTAAATAATATAGACAAGTTTTGTTTATTTATTTTAAGTAAGTTCCTTTCATATTGTCTGATAAGCATAATCACATTATCGTTGAAAGATGAAAGGAAAACATCATATTGATACATGTTTAAATCCAATCTAAGCTTTCGGCTTATACAAGCCATTACCAAAGATGACAATTTCAATAAATCAAACAACACGCGGACGAAACGACAATGATAGTCGGCCCTTGCTGCATGAAAATTTCCAAGTAACGACAAACTCGTATATACGAGACGCGGAAGTGAAAATCGCGTCGCAGCTCGTGACGTCACACATGACCACGCGAGATTGAAAAACGAGAAGTATTAAGTATGGAAAGCCGTTGGTATAAACCAATGGATTCTATTATCAACTATAGGCATTTAAGGATATTTGTGGAGATTTCATAGTTTATTTTGTTCAGGTTTGGTTTCAACTGTATAAAGCTTGAAGAATTTTTAATTTTTGTTTATTGTTTTCATATTTAAGTATAGTTGTGTTGTCAACAAGGATTTTCCGGAATTTAGTCTTTCAACGATAATGTGATTAAGCTTATCAGACAATATGAAAGGGACTTACTTAAAATAAATAGACAAAACCTGTCTATATTATTTAATGAAACAAACATTAATGAAAAATTGCTGCCTAAATATACACAATATATATATATGTGTGTGTCTGTGTGTGTGTGCATGTGTGCGCGCGTGCGCGGCGGGTGCGTGTGTGTAAAATTTATTGAGACGCAGCAGGATGTATTGAAAAAAATTTTGTTTTGGTTTGATTTTTATGCGTATTTTGTATATATCTTTATTGATTTTTATGTATTAGAGATAAGTTAGATTCATGAATAATGGATCTGTAATAAATTGATGATGTAAAGTAATTTTTTACACGTATCAATAGTTGGTGGTATTGTTATAAATATATTTTCATAATATTTTCTCTTTAAATGGTTACGTTTTTTTTTTTTTAATAAGGATGGCATTGGTGAAATTAAAGCATCCCGCGTCGTTGCAATGCAAGACGAGAGAGTTTGAATGTCTATCTAACCGCAAGTCTCTTTTGTGTTCCTGGATGCGGGATTTTAGATCACGTGATATCTCCCCAATGTACATGTTATTGCACTGTAGACATTTGATTTGATAAACTCCGGCATTTGAATTGGTTTGTGTTTTATTTTTCATCAGATCCATCATTCATGAATCTAACGTATATATTTCTAATACATAAAAATCAATGGAGATAAATACAAAATACGCATGAGATATGAAAAATCAAACCAAAAACAAATTTTTCAAAACATCCTGATGCGTCTCGCTAACTTTTACACAATTTAGCGTCCAGAATGTTTCTCACACATAGTTGAATATATATATATATATATATATATATATATATATATATATTACCCTGAAGATCCGTTTAGGTGAAACCTAGGCTGGTTTGCCTGGCTCGTTAGGATTTATTCTAACTTATATATATATATATATATATATATATATATATATAATTTTTTTTTTTTAAATATGTTTCTGTCTCGACACAGTTTAAGTTGTAAACATCGCTTGAGAATGAAACTACTCAAAATTTTAGGTTTAATATTGAAATTAAACTTTAGAACTTGAGTCAAATTTCGAAACAGTAATTTCTGTGTCGCGATGGAACCATATTTTTTTAAAATAATTATAATTTTAAGCTCTACTTCTGTATCGAGCATTGTTTTTAAAAATAAAAACAAATTCTAAAGAACTTGGATCCTTAAACTAACTGTTCTTTCCTATTACATCAATACACACAATATATACATATATATATATATACATATATATATATATATATATATATATATATATATATATATATATATATATATGTATATATATATATGTATGTATGTATGTTTCTGAGGCCAGAGACGTAGCCAGCCCATCTGTTTCTCCTTCTTGATAGTCTCGATTATGTATATAGATATATTATTATATCATAAAATATATTATGTATATATATATTATTATTATATCAATTATGTATACATATATTATTATATCATAAAATATATGATGTATACATGTATATTTATTATATCATAAATATACTGTGTATATAAATTGTTATTATATCATAAAATATACTATGTATACATATATTATTATATCATAAATATATTGTGTATATATATTATATCATAAAATATATTATATACATATATTATTATTATACCATAAATATATTATATATATACATATATATTATTATAATTATATCATAATATATTTATAAATATATATATATATATATATATATATATATATATATATATATATATATTACGTAAATATTTCACTACGCACATAACGCAACTGAAAAATCGCATTAAAACCTAAATTCTGAATAAATTCAAATAAACCTCCGTCATAAACTAACGTCGCTTAAGAAGAATTCAAATAATTTATCGTCTTCTAAGAATCACATAATAAATGAAAATGAATAAAAATTTGCTTCCTGCTGAGGGAATTCGGAATCTGCCAAAATCCGAATGCAAATATGTAAACGTCATGTATGTATATATGTATATATATATATATATATATATTACTCAGTTATTAGGTAAATTTTGATCATAAACATTCATCTTATGATCTCCGATATATGTGATTAAAAGAGGAGTGTTGGATTGAGTGCGTGATCAAGAAGATTTTTTCGAACAATAAATGTTATGCCTTATTATCATTAGGCTATGGATGCATCGACTTATTGAAATGCTTTGGATAGATAGATAGATAGATAGATAGATAGATAGATAGATAGATAGATAGAAGGCAGTAATATATTCCAAGAACATGCAATGAGTTGGGCAAATGTCAAGCGTGCAGCGAGGAAAGCGGAAATAGTTGATCCTGTAATCTATCAATTTACATGTGATGAATGTGGAAAAGTATATCTCTCGAATGCAGGCCTCGTAATATTGGTAGACTGTTGAAGAATTACGATCAGTAGTACGCTTGAAATAACATGCTGGGTGCGTCAACAAACCTGCAGAAACCGCTCCGGCCACAACCATCACATGAAAACCCACGAGCAAGCTGAACAGACTTTACAAAACAGGCCAGGCCCTGTACAAAACAACTCAGTTTACCGTATCTGAAATACACTTCGCAATTCTCTTGCTGGTTTCATTGTCGTTCTTACGAGAACTAAAAATATTGATCAAACTTGTCAGTAATGGTCATACTTGTTTAATCAGCCATTATTGTCAATTATTTATAAATGTTCTAATATAAGTACTTGTGTGTGTATGTATGTGTTTACTTGTAGATGCGTGTATATGTGTGCATGTCTTTTATTGTGTGGAAATTGTGAAAGTAAATCAAGCATTGATTTTTATTCAGTCTGCATCTCATTTTCCTCTTTGGAATCTAAACCAACACATTATCCACCATGAAAGATTTAAGAAGCAATGCCTGAACATTCATAATGACTTCCTATCATAAGTGCAACTGCCATATTTTCACACATTACTAAAAATCCATTTCTATGGTTTTCACTTATCCTCTCTTATTCTGCTACTCAAAGTTAAGATTAGCATTCTGCTCTACAACAATTGGATTATGGCATACTTGGTTTAACCACGTTAGAGATCCGAAGGAGCACAGGAATAAATAATCACGTTTTCCAGAGACTAAGCAAAGTATTAAGAGATAAGAAATTGTCCCTAGAAGAAAATAAGAGCACTGAACTGCTACATAATAGATGAAAAAGAGACTTGAAGTGACAGAAATGTGGTTCTACCAACAAATGGTGAGAATACCATAGACAGAACATATGAGCAAGAGGGAAGGTTTAAGAAAAATAGGAACTACAAGAAAACTAACGATAATAATCAGAAAAGGGACAGACAAAATTTCAAGGTTATGTAATAAGAAAAGAAGGCTTAGAGAATTTAACACGGCATATATTGCAGGTTAGAAAAATAAGGGGAAACAGTTAATAATATTTAACAATTATGTTTGAATAGATGACAAAAAAAGAACAATGAAAAAGAAAAATATCAAACGTTACTTTGAACAGCAAGGAACAGGAAATTGTGGAGGGTCATGATCGTTCTCATCCTGAAGATACATGGCATATAAAAGAAGAATATTGATGAGAGCGATTAGTTAGAAGCAAGTTACGCAAGCTATTGCCAATGATTTTTACCATCGTGTGCGACTGTATTCTGGTCTTATCCTCTAGTTGACTAAGTTGCACACCAATTGTGAAACAATGTTCGTGACTTAATTCTTAACAACGTCCTATACGCAATGTTCTTATGCCAAACTATGCTAAACAGAGTAAATAAATAAATACAGCAATCACCCTTGTTATAAAAAACTAAAAACGATGGATTTACATAGGATTTCAGTCTAAGTGAATCATCATCATCATCATCATCATCATTATCATATCATCATTTCTATGAGAGGATGTGGTGGTAGGATTGCTGTGCAGCTGAGCACCCGACCAGTTCGTTCAACATATCTTGGTTGAAAGCCGGAAAGGTATTCATTTATGCGTAGCGATTCTTGGACAAGTAGACCTGGCTCTGCTCATCCCTGCCCAGATCGAACCACAGCCAATGTCCTCCAGCTTGAAGGTTCAACTTAGACATTGACAAATGGCTGTCGGTTCTATCTGCCCGTTGACTTCATTATTGAAAGCAGTCCACCCAGCGATGCAGTGTCACAGGTGGACTGGCTACATACATGGAACCTAGTCTACTCGATTGTGCTAGGTGACCGTTGACCCTACAAGAAGGTTTCTCCAACCTTTGACAATTCTTGTTTTTAATCCTGCCTGGCTGTTTTTAATCCTCGTCCAAAATGATAAAGGATAACGACTCGGAATGAGAAATTGGAGAGCCGAGTTCGAATTCCATTCAAGATCGTTACATTCACTTACTTGCAAATACCCTAGGAAAAAGTTTAAATTCATCTCCTCCCCACCAATTATCGATTACATTGTAGAACTTCCTTAAAAAATCATTGTTTTTCTCAAAAAATACTAGTTCAATATTCATTCGCAAAAAAAGAATTATTCTTATGATCCAAAATGTGTTTCGGCTTTAAATAATACACAAAGGGTTGATAAACCGTAAAATAAACAAATCTTTCAATCAATTAAGACCTTACCCAGAAAGCTTGGTAGGCGGAACCGTTTTATTGGCTGATAACCAAAGCAGCAGGTGGTATTAGGTTACATGGTACCAGTAACAATCGTAGTGTGACCTGACTAAGAGATTCGCATTTAGCAAAAATCACTACAATAAAAGTTACTGTTAGGGTTGTTAGTAAACATGTCATTAAGCCTGGAGGTTTCTTCTCTTATATTTATTTTATGGGTTTAGTGTTTCGTGAAGAACGGACACAGAGCAGTCAGTCAGTGACTGTAGGCGAATAATAATGTGGATAGAAAAACAGAGAGTAACCTCGAAGTAATGTTAATTTTACTGACACAGCCCCTTCTTTTGTGGCCACTGGCAAATGGTCCATCAGGTGAGAAAGAGGCGGAATAAATGAGTCGATTATTAATAGAAAGCGAACGGATAATGCCAAGAATGAGAAAACAAATTTGAGAGAGAAAATGGGAGATGGATTGAGCGAGAGAATGTCATTATTATGATTGTGAATAATAATAATAATAATAATAATAATAATAATAATAATAATAATTACATTAAATAAAAGACTAAATAATGAGTATAGAAGAAAATAAGTTTTGTAATGTCAACGGATACTCGTCGTCACTTTTATAATGTCAACGGATACTCGTTGTCACTTTTGTCATGTCAACGAATACTCATTGACACCTTTGTCATGTCAACGGATACTCGTTGTCACTTTTGTAATGTCAAAGGATACTCGTTGTCACTTTTGTAATGCTCGTTGTAGTAGAGACTTTGTAATCGGAGATACAAATATAGTAACGCCGTTGAACAATGCTGGTGACAGACGCCTTTGAATATCACTCGCACTAATAGTACTTGCTCGTTAATACTTGCTCGAATAGTAATCCGTATAGTGATCCGAATAGAGAAATAATATAGAATAGAGTAGAGAATAGCGGTCCGTATAGTAATAGAGGATAGACTAGAAATATAGATCAATTAGACGCCAAGATACTATCTACTTATGCGTTTCCTCTATGGCCATATAGTCTACTTAAGCCGATAATAGAATCGCCTGTGTTTACTCACTGTCGATCTACGTTCTAACTCAAGTGTCGGCAGCGACACTTTGTTCTTATATAACAATAAGTAAATCTGGGGGTATTTAGACGAATAAAAGGTTTTTTAAGATGCCAAAATGTTTAATACGAGTGTGCAAGTGATAAAAGCTGAAACTTACGAACAAGATTCTATAGATATTAAGCTGAACTATAAGTTTTACTTAAGACCACTAAATTATTCATATTTTCGTATAATTATTTTACAAATTACAGAAAATACGATACGGAAATACGAATAATAGCGAAAAAATGTCTTTCAAAAGCTAAACAAAATATTAAGAAAAAGGAAATATTCTTTAGAAAAAAAGAAAAAATGCTGAATTGCTATGTAATATTGATTCTTCTATATGACAGTTAATTCTGGACAATTTCCTCTCAGATGAAAAGGAAATTTGACGCTACAGAGATGTGGCTCTGCAGAAGTATGATGAGAATGTCATGGTGAAGCATGTGAGCAACGATAAAGTTTTAAAGAAAATAAAAACAAAAAGGAAATTTGTACTTAGACTTAGAGAGAGTGAAAATTTCTGAGGGACATAATGAGGAAAAAACGTTTGGAGAATTTAATACTCAAAGGATATAAGGAAGGCAGGAGGGGTAGAGGATAACAGCGGGTAACCTACTTAACAAACTTGTGCAAATGGATGGAAGCAAAAAGAATGGGAGGGATAGTAAAAAGACAAAAATTATTAAGAGCTACAAAGGAACCCGAAGGCATATAAAAGAAGAATATTATATATAAAGCTTAATGTTTGTGTGTTTGTTCGAAACGCTGAAAAATAATTGAATGTAAAAATGGCCAACGACTATTCGTTTCCGGACACACCCGTCTCCCAGGGCGGGGTACAAGCCAAACCCTATTACAGACACCTGTTCAATTACAGACGCCTGTTCAATTACAGATGTCTGTTTAATCCACAGAGCACACCTGTGGTTCAATGCTGAGCGGATCTTAATTACAGTTTCTGGGAGAGCGCATAACACGGCGTGATCAGTTTCTTGAACATGGCCAGTTTACTCAAAATCTCCGTCACGATGACTTGTGACCTCGTGCCAGCACAACCATTGACGGCTTCCGCTTGCCCAATTTTACTCACAAGACCTGGGTCAACCCGTAGTATGCTTTTCAGACATTTTATAAATGTGCCGTTCTTTGAGATCGCCTTTCCCGGTTAATAACATCAAGAAGTCATACCGATGAATGAATCGACAATGGTAATATTTGAAACCGGGTCTCATGGTTAGAAAGCGGACGTTCTAGCCACTCGTGCCTATACGTATATTATGTATACATTGAATGTATATAAAGTTGTGTGTGTGTGTGTGAACCCACAAACGCAAATGTTCCGAAAACCTATCAAATAAATGTGATTGCCCAATCGAACGGAATATGACACAAGGCTGGATAATAGAGAGGAGTAAGGAAAAACACAGAGAAAAAAGTAGGATTTAAAGAGGAAGAAAAACGAGACTGTGGTGATAAATTGGACTACTTAAATAAGATGAATAAAGTAATAAAAACTCAGAAATTGAAAAAGCGTCAAAAAATATCATCAAAACTCCACGCAGCCATAGGATGAGTAACAAAAATCTCCCAATTCTCTTGGCTTTTCTCTACTGAAAAACTCTGACCAATACTCGTGGTGTAATGGGAAAGGCACTGTCTGGTTTGTGAATAAGGCCCTGGAACTGAGCATAGTAAAATAAAACAAAAAACCCACAACTGCTTTCTCAGATCAATGGTTAAAATACCTTCCAGTGAATCATGCCTGTATGTCTTTTGAGAATCACAAAGAAGTGTATCAAATAAGAGAAACAACATCACTTGCGGACTTTCAAGAACAGCAACAACCAAAGTGGATAGCACATGTAACTCGAGGAGAAAATAAAACATAATCAAAATACTGGCGTTCGAAACTACTCCAAACAAAATATTAGAAAGAAAACCTCCCCGCTCCATCAATACTGGAAGGATCGATAACAGTGAACTTGATAAACCTATTTTCCTGAAAAAAATGTTTTAATAAAAATATTTTATAGATTTCAACTGAAAGTAGTACTGGCTGTCCGGTCAATGAATGCCAAATATTTCCTTATAAGGAAACGTCTAATCTTCCGATTACCATTATTTTGTAGCTTTACATAAATCCTTTTAAAGACAATAAATGTATTTTTATATTTATATCAAATCTGGCTTATCTTTATAAGCAGACGATTCCTGGTGGCATTTACTTTTTAGTTATTCTGTTTTGGAAGTGGTAGCTATTTTAGTATTTAGATCACAGAGAAATTAAAGGTTGGATTCATATCTTCTTCAATGGTCATCGTATAATGTATAACCTCAAACTCCATTCGAACTCCGTTCGCCGATTTAAAGTTCCTCGTCGATATTACGCAATGTAGCACTTTACGAACCAAATAGAATGACGACAAAAGAAGGAAGAAAAAAAGTAAAATTCAAGCAAACGAAAAGGAGAGAGAAGGAAGATCAAAATGGAAATGCGATGTGTTGAAAGTTAGGGAGAAAGTATAATAAATGAACCAAAAGAAATAAAGAGAAAGCAGGTACAAAAATTTAAATAAATGGGAAGTGTTCTAACAGAGAACGGAAAGTGCGACACTGAAATCCGAAGACCTATTGGGATGGCCAAAGATGCATTCCAAAAGCTAAGCAGAGTATTAAGAGACAGGAAAATTTCGTTGGAAACAAAGAAAAAGGTACTGAACTGTTACGTGATAGACAGACTTAATATACAAACTTAAAAACGCGCTGTTGTCATGAGTTCAATACACACTGGCTCATCAGCAACGAACATGAACTGGTATAGCGATTTTCCAAGCGTAGCTGTGGCACAAGGCCGAAACTAAGAGACACCCAGTGAGGATCGAACTCACTACACAGTCGTAATTGTTCAAGCGAGACAAGCTTGGTAACCATTACACCACCTCGAGGTACCCAAACAAGAACTGGTATTACAGAGACGAAATAACAGTCGTCAGCAAATCATGCTATTAGATATATAGATAGATAGACAGACAGACAGACAGTTAATATACAAGCTTAAAAGTGTGTTGCTGTCATATAGTAGTTGTGAGTTCAATACACACTGGTTCATCAGCAACGAATAAGAACTGGTATTAGAGAGACAAAATAGCACAGTAATAGCATGATTTGTTGACGACTGTTATTTCTAGCCTGTCTCGCTAGAACATTTACGACTAAGTCGTGAGTTCGATCCTCACTGGGTGCTCCATACTTTCGGCTTTGTGTCACATCTAAGCTACGCTTGCAAAATCACAATACCAGTTCTTGTTTGTTTCTGCTAAACCAGTGCGTATTAAACTCACAACCTAATGGGAATTGATATTCAGCACTCCGATTAACATTTCCGGGGCATTATATTAGGTTGGTGCAAAAATAATGTCGTTTTCTCACATATTTTACTTTTATATATGATTCCTAAATTAATTCATTGATATATATAGCCATGTTATATATCATTTTGAAGCGCGTTTTTCGCTCTATCGAATCGTGTTATTCGTTACCGTTCTCAATGTCTTCATTCATTTTTTGCAGGCTTTTCGACAGCATGGACAAAATTCAAATCCGCACGATTTTCTTGTTTCAGTTCAAACTAGGCCGAAAAGCTGCCGAGACAACTCGTGATATCAATGATGCGTTTGGCCCAGGAACCACTAACGAACGTGTGGCACAACAGTGGTTCAAGAAATTTCGCAATGGTGACGAGAGCCTCGAAGATGAAGACGGTCGCGGCCGGCCGACTGCGGTTGATAACGAACATTTGAAAGCCTTAATTGAAGCCGATCCTCGCAAAACCACACGAGAAGTTGCTGTTGAACTCGAGGTCGACCACTCAACAGTCTTTCGTCATTTAAAGCAAATAGGGAAGTAAAAAAAGTTGGATAAATGGGTGCCACATGAACTGAACGATAGTCAAAAAAACGACATTATTTTTGCACCAACCTAATACATTACACTACCCACACATCCAAGCTTACACTGCCTGGTATTCCCAAACGGTTACCCATCTAGATACTGACCACGCTCGACGCGGCTTTAATATAGGGGATCGCTGTCGTACGGTGTTTATACGTGATATGGTTGTAATCCTCTATGAGGACTATAGTTCAAATAAATTAAAATATATTTTTCATTGAATTGTGAAGTTCATATTAATTAATACTTCTTATTAATGGAAGAAGGCGCCTAATTTTATGTCTATGATATTTAAAACTACAATAGGATCTCATCCTTCACAAAATCGCTAATCGCGGATTCACTCACCAAAGGTTTACTTAATCGGTAAAACTTTGACGTTCAAAACTTTTATTTATTTATAACAAATTTGTAAAATATATTTTAAAGGAGCAAAACATAGATAAAATAATTAAAATAAATTAATGGTAAACGTCGACTTTCGTGTCCGCAAAAAAAAAAAAAACGAAGTGTCAAAAGGATGGATTTTCCATTGACACCGCTATTATTTTAACTACCTTCACTCTTCGGCGATGTTTGTTATTTTGAAAACTGATGATTAGAATTGGAATAAAATCTAAACATATGACGAAAGTAAATTTATACGATTTTTTGTCCTTGAGAATTTATAGCATCTTAAACACTATTTATTTATTAGATTTACAAGAATAATGTTATATTTACAACATTCTAAAGACTAATACAATTGTATGAAAACTAATGCAATATGATATTTATTTACCAATTTATAAAGAAATAAATATGAAAACAATTTTGTATTCATAAATTTATTAATATTTACTAAATTATTAAAATATGCGAAACCAATATAATTTGCTTTCATATGTTTAGGTTCTACAACAATTCTCATTATTGCTTTTTAAAACAATAAACATTATCGAGGAATGAATGTAGTTAAAATAATAGCGGTGTCAATGGAAAAAAAATCGTCCTTTTAACAGAGCGTTTTTTAGAAGGTCTAAGTTTACCAAATTATTATTATTAATAATAATAATAATAATAATAATAATAAACAAAAATAATAAATATAAATTAATAAACAAAACTGAATTAATAATAAATGTAAACAGAAATGATACATTAATAAACAAAACTTTATAACAATTTATACTAATAATTGTAAACAAAAATGATAAATTCATGAAGAAAAATAAATTTATAATACTAATGATAAATAATAAATTAATAAACAAAGTAAATTAATAACAAAACTATAAACAAAAAGTATAAATTGATAAAGATAAATCAATAATATTTAACAATAAATAATATAAAAATAATGAAATAAAGACAAAAATAAATTAATAATTATTATTAATAATATGATATATAAATACGAATTCAAATTTATAAATAAAAAATGAATTAATAATGATAAATATAAAATAGATAAATTAATAAACAAAAATATTACAATAATTAATGCTAAATATAAACAAAATGATATATTAATAAACAAAAAATAAGAGATATAAACAAAAATGTTAATAAACAAAACATAAGAGATATAAACAAAAATGTTAATAAACAAAACATAAGAGATATAAACAAAAATGTTAATAAATAAAAATAAAATAATATTAATAATAATTGATAGTAATAAATATAGACAAATTAATTAAAACAAACTACTTTTATAAATTATATAAAATTTATATAAGTAATCAATTTAAATGTTTCCAAAGCCATCAAAGTTTGAATTATCAAATCAAGAAGAGGAAAGTTAACTTTTTTTAAAGTTCCCTATATTAACTATTGAAATATATTTATTCTATTTATTTTTCTTAAGTTGGTTTGTCGCGTATTTCAAATATAAATCTGAATGAGGAAGAGTTATGTCCCCTTTGGGCTCAAATGGCATCACGGGTATAGTAAAATAGAACTCAACCGGAAATCTTGGTTGTGTCATTGTAGTTCATTTCACTTTAATATAAATTTAATATCGGGATATTTTGTTAATAAAGACACCCACTCAGAAGAGTAGCGACGCAGACAATTCTGACGGCCCCAAAAAAGGGCTATAAATAAAAATCCTTACAACTTTTAACCAAAAATATTAAAAATTCTTCACATAATATGGACGGAATAAATTTGTTTGCAAAAAGTTGCAGGACTTTATGGCAAAAACAAATCCTTGAGTCATCAAATACTAAAATGGATCAGTGGATTTATTTCATATCTGACACGTAACGTTACAACAGGGAATGAAAATTTATAGTAAAAAATGAGAAAGAAATTCTCGCATTAAAAACTATGGTTTCGAATGCTGATTTTCTAAACAGGCCAGACCTCTCCTCAGAAAATTGCATGTAAATATTTTTCTCCGCCAAATTAGAAAAATATCTAATGAAAAAGATAGCAAAAAGGAATAATATTTAATGAAAAATAAAATGGAATAAAAAAAAATGGGAGGAATGAAAGGGGAGGCGAAAAAATAAAAATAAAAAACGTAGAGAAGAAAAACATGGAGGAACCAGATCAGCTGTATTCTTTTTAGTCTCACCAGTTCAGTTTACTGCTGGGGCACGCCAAGCGACTTCCATGGATATCACCCTCACGTACCCTGTCTTCCAAATGGGAAAAAGTTTCGCTCAAACAGCATTTGAACTAACACTTTTAAGAAAGGACCCCCAAGTGGGTGCTTCCCTGAGCACTTTAATCTTGACCTCTTCCTCACCATTTCCACTTTCTACTACCTTCTCTTCCATCCATATCGCAGACCTCATTCTTCATTACCATTTTGACTGTAACCCTCTACCTTGAGTGGCTTTCGGGCAAGGGTGGAATTTGGTAGAAAAATAACTCTTTTTGAAAAATTAGCGACATAACAATGTTGACGAAAGCGAAAAATAAATAAAGATAAAAAAAAAAAAGAAAAGAAGGTGTAGAAGAGAGAGAGGTGAAACAGAAAGATAGAGACGAGGAAGTACAAGAAAAGATAATGGAGAGAGAAAAAAAAAAGTGAGATGATAGGGAATAATAAAGGAGTGGAGAAAAATACAGAGATAAGAAAGAGTCAATAAGGTTTAGACGAGGAAGAAAAACGAAATTGTGGGAATGAACTGAACTCGGAGAAATAGAATGACTAAAAAGAAATAAGATACAGAAAATGAAAAAATGGCAAAAACTATCACTAAGATCTTAAGGTGTTGCCTTCTGTCAATGGTGATATTGAGTTGAGTGTTTAGTATTCGGAGCACAACACCGTTCCTCCGGTGGAGACGGTGCGAGCTATGATATCCTTTACGCAGGCCGAGGAGCTCTGGTACCAGTCAGGCGCCAGATATGGGGACGCTTCTAAACAACTGCCCGAATCTTTCAGTCATCCTTCTCTATCCTCTCTCTCCTTCCCGGCCCTTTCTATCTCACTCCTTCTCTGTCTATCACTCTCTCTTACTCACTCACTCTCTTTGTCTTTAGATCGATTTCTCTTAAGGTATTCGTCTTTTTTAAGCAGTCAACTTCTCTGTTGACAACAAAGCAAAATTGATTCGGACAGAATCTGACTCCTGACACTTTGAAGAGGTGGATAACAGGCGGTGAAATGAACGAGCATTTTATGAACAATAGCTGCCCAGCTGGGAAGCTAATATCGCTCTCTCACTCTATCTCAAAGTGTTTTCTTCGTCAACTGGACCGTGAAATTAACTTCTCCTGGTCAACTAAAGACTAATTAGCGGGTATATTTGACAGATGTTAACTAGCTAATTGTAGAACTGTTACAGATACAGTAACTAGTAGTTATCATCATTGTTGCTGTTGTTCAATTTTCATTTCACCTTTTCCCTGCCTTCCCCTCGCCTCATTTTCGAGGCATATTTTCTTTAAATAAAAAAATAGTCTGCCTCTTACTTTTTTTTCCTTTTATTGAAATGATATTATTCGCCTGTTTAGTTTAACGTATAGAATAGGGCGTTCTGTGAAAACGGCTATTGTGTTTTCTTCTTAGAATACAAACTTGACTTTTTCACCTTTACTTGGCAGAATCAGTTTCACAAATAAGATTTGTAAATAACGAAACTTAATCTCTCCGTAAATTGTCAGCCACACCAAGCTTTATTCTGTGTGTATGCGTGTATATATATATATATATATATATATATATATATATAGTTAACTCCAAAGATTTCCTAAAAAAATGGGCATGCCTGATGAAAAAATGCTCAAAACTTTTTTTTTTTTTAAGTTTTGTCGTCAAAATCTTTGTGTAGCCATTAAGAGGAAAGGCCAATGGATTTTTTATGTAAAATTATTTTTAACGCTTTTTAGAACCTTGTTTCTCTAACGTCAACGTGGGGACATAAATTTGTATGGAAATTTGAGCGTCCTTTTGCAGTGAAAAGCACATTGACTTGGAAATTCTTGCAAAAATCAGATAATTGTGAGATTTTAATGAAACTTTCAGAACTTGTTAAAAAAACAAATGAAATTATTTTTGAAAAGATTTCTTTTTCGAAAATGTTGGTAAAACTATGTTTCTTTTTTACCTTAGTTACTCGACATTCATCTAATTTTATGGAATTTCAAGAAATTCCTTTTGTAGCGGTTAATGTTTATATTACGTATATAAAAACCTCATTCAAATCGGCAAAATTTTTTGTCGAACAGGATCCCCAGTTTCAGAGAATCTTCTCTGAATCGTAAAATAAAATTATAATAAAACTATGACATGATTTAATTATAAATGTTTTTAATTGCTTTTATGAATAAAATATATAACGGACATTATTAACTTAAGAAAACAATTTTTTTCAATGAATAATGAATTTTTACAGGTATTCATTTTTTACAAATTGTAATTAGAATAATTTATAAACTTTTAAATGTTTTTTAAAAAAATTGTCTTAATTCATAACAATCTAGTGATAATTTTATTAAATAAAAACTATATTTACTAATCACAAATCGAAAAGCTTACCATCTGTATTTTAAAAACAATTTTGGACTTTTTGTGACTGTATAAACGTGCCGATTTTTGTAAATACGGACATCCATACATAACATTATCAGAACAAAAGTGAGTTTACTATAGTGAAATCAAAATTTAATTTTCTAACATTTCCCTCAGCAAGCGTTTTCATAAGTAAGACTAAACTCATCATCCGAATTCTGATGAATAGAGCATGCAGCAGAATCTAGCCAGAGATAGGACAAGAAGAGTGCGGGTTCGTTAAAGACACCGGAACAAGGCAGGTGATATTTATGTTCAGAATGTTATTAGAAAGAGCAATACAAATGCAGAAGAACATGTACCTATGTTTTACAGACTATACAAAGGCGTTCGACAAAATACACCACAAAGATCTGTTAGAACTGCTCGACAATCTTGACATATTCTGGAAAGACATTAGAATAATAAAAATAAAGCTCTACTGGCAGCAAACCGCCTGCATACGGATTATTTTTATCCGTATGCAGAGTTCAGCAGATATACAAAAATAGAAAGGGCCGTAAGGCACAGATGAGTCTTTTCGCCGGACTTATTCAACCAACACAGCGAGGCAATTCTGAGAGAATTGGAAATTCTACCAGGATTCATCATTGGCGGTCACAATCTTAACAACATAAGATATGCAGATGACAGTGCTGATAGCAGACATGGAAAGAAAACTACAACACTTCCTACAGAAGAAAGGACAAAGCATAAACTGCAAGAAGACAGAATGCAAAAAGATGAGCCCAAAATGCAATTTACAGACCGGCTACACTAAAATCAAACAGGCACAGAAATTTAAATATCTGCGAAGTGTTCTAATGGATGACGGAAAGTGCGTCACTAAGATCCCAAGACGTATTTGGATGGCGAAAGATGCCTTCCAAAATCTAAGCAGAGTATCAAGAGACAGAAAAGTTTCGTTGGAAACAAAGAAAAGAGTACTGAACTGTTACGTGATATCTGTCCTCCTTTATAGCAAGGAATGCTGGACAATCTCCTCAAAGATGAAGAAGAGACTCGAAGCAACAGAAATATGGTTCTACAGAAGGATGCTTAGGAAAGCATGTGCCGAACATGTGAACGACGAGGAGGTTTTGGAGAGAATGGAAACAAAGAGGAAACTTACATAACATCAGGAAGAGGCAGTTGAAATTTCTGGGACACGTAATGAGGAAGGAGGACTTAGAAAATATGATTCTCACAGGACGGATAGAGGGAAAGATGTACAATGGAAAGCAACGCGTGACGTACTCAATGGGCTTGAGCAAGTGGATAGCGGAACGCGGTCAATGAGAAATGACAAAAAGACAAAACTAATGAAGAGCTACATAGGGATAGGAAGAGGTGGAGAGGCATGATCGCCTTCGTCCTGAAGGGACACGACAAATAAAAGAAAAGATAAAGCCAATATTACTGGGTAGTTAGAAATATTACCTAAAAAAAGTTTACATTGTATTCGTCATGCAATTTTACTAAAATTATTTTCCCCTTTCATAAACCTCACAAACAGCTGATGTGTCAACAACTCATAAAAGCACCCACTTCCGTGTTTTAAAAAAAAACGCTTTTCTGAGATATTTTAAATAAAAAGTAATATTTGTTTTAATTCAGATTAATTAAACTTTAAATCAGTTAATCTCCCCTAAATAAAGTTTCAGAAAATTTTATTTATTTTTTAAAGATTTTTTAATAAAGATAATTATGTTTTGCTGATAGATTTGTCAATATGTAGTAATCATTTGATACTGGTTCGAAAGACTCGAAAAACGCATCACGTACTGAATACAGGCGTATTTGTTAACTAGTTGTGAGTTCAATCTCTAGATCAGGTAGTGAAACAATATACACTTGTTCAACAGGAATGAATAAGAATTAGTATTACAAGAACAAAACAATGCAATAATCAACAGATATCCTATATAAGCCTAATATTGGGTACCTTAAGATAACGAGTAGGTACTTATCTGAAACGTTGTGTCTATAATAATCCAAACGTGAACAATAGTTCGAATGAATTAAAATATAACTTCGAAAGTGATTAAATTAAAAGAATCAACTGCTACACTTTTATTCACACTTCGATCTTTTACAACCTCTCTCCCATAAATAAAAAACTGTTTGAAATAACTGAATCAAGCCAATTCCTATCTGACTTTCTGTCTGCATACTATTTTTTTATTATTACGACGTTTCGATCGTTTTTTTCCCTCTGGATTTCTTCAGCTGTCTGTCGATCCTAGCAACGTTCAATATATTTCAATATCTCAAGCTTAATGAATTCTGTTGGGAAATTTTTCGTCTTTGTGTTAGGGAGAATTCAAAAAGAGTTCTTTCTTACTAATTGCTAGAACCTGGAGAAAATGTTGCTATACATCACTGAAGTAAGCAATTAGCGCGTTTCAATGATGTGATAACATCCATCTTAATGTTGCAAATGTGACGCAGTAAATGATCCACTCTGTAGAATTGATATCTTCAGACTTTAATTTATTTTACTTCCTGGCACACTCGTTTTCTGATCGGCGGTCCTGACAAATTCAAGATGTCGAAAATAGCAGAATACACAGTTACTTGAAAATTGGCTATGGAAATGCATTGACGACGGAATAATGTTGCTATGAATTAATAAAATATTTTAATTAAAGAAAATCTGCTGAAAACTTTTGCATCAGTCAAATGCATTTTCGCATTATTTTTCACACCTGCCTGTTCCGTCAGATGAACCTTTCTGAATCTCCGTAGGATTATGGGCGATGGTTCTGATGTGCTTTAAGTAGAAAATTGTTTTTTCCCACGCCCAAGCGTTTGTGAATTCAGATTTGTCCTCCTAAACTAGGGTTGAACGACACTTCCTTATGGAGGACAGCATCATTGTCGGCCCTTTGTAAAGTGGTCTGTATCATAACAGCACGAGTTTCACATCGACAATATAAAATAAACGATCACAGATGCGCATGTTATTTGTACATTTTTTTTATTAGACACACTTTGTGAACAGACTGACAAATTAGTTTAATATTTAATACATTTATTACTATGAATGAGATTTGTGCAACCGAGATCTCGCGAGATATTTATAGCGGGAAAATGACGTCAAATATTTTTATTTCTTTTTGGAATACACAGATGCACCTACCTTCTCACGTCAGTTTAAACTTTCTTACGCTTATACCTTGGTCTCGGCACAGTGTAGGATGTATCAATCCCGGAGCCTGTGAGAATACATAGCACATGTTGTCTGTTAACTTTTTATTAAAAATAAATAAAAAGTTATCAACATATAATCATTTCCACTCAGTAGTCCCTAAAGTAATTCGAAACATAATCGTTGCTGCCCACTCAAATAACGGTTAGAATAATGTAATAGGCCTATGTATAATACATCACTCTCCAGTATATAAAATAAATAATAGTCGAGCAAAAACACAACGCACATGACCTAACAATTGAGTTTAAGTATAAAATATACTGTCACCGATGGATTGATGACTTCAGTCTCCACTTTTATATTTATATACGCTCTGTCCCATAATATTGAGCCCTTTAACCCATAAATATTCTTTTCTTTCTATGTGCCATGTGCTTTCAGGACGTAGGTGATCATGGCTCTCCACCTCCTTCTATCTCTTGCAGTTCTCAACAAGTCCCTTCCCTCTGCTTACTCCCCCAGATCACGTTCTGTCATCCACCTGCTCAAGCTGGACAGGTATGTCACGCGCTGCTTCTCCTTGTCTCTATTTCCCTCTATTCGACTCGTATCAGATTCTCCGGGCCCTCCTTCCTCATTATGTATCTCGGAAAATTTTCATCATATATATATATATATATATATATATATATGTGTGTGTGTGTGTATGTGTGTATGTGTGTCTGTGTCTGTGTTTGTGCGTGTTTTAAAATGCCATGTCCTCTCAGGACGTAAGCGATCATGTCATAGCTTTACAGATTTCTTTCCTTTACTATCTGAGAATTCCTACCACTTCTTAAGAAAGATTGTAAAAATTGTTTCCCGTTTTCATTCTTTACGATTTTGAGTTCAGAGTAGCGCTTCTCTTAGACTGGTTGCCACTCAGGACTGGGGAGCCGAGTCTACCCTGTTATTTAACCCATAGCTAGAGGGAGAAGTGTCTTTCCAAAGGTCTTTGGTGCGAAAGTGAAAGCAACATACTTAACCGAAATTTTAACTCGGTTCGTCAATTCCACTTTCCGCACCGATAATTGCTACGCTAAGTGTATATGATAATGGTAATATATGGTAACATATGGTAATGGTAATATATGGTAATATATGATAATGGTAATATATGGTCATATATTGTAACATATGGTAATGGCAATATATTGTAATACATGGTAATGGTAATATATGGTAATATATGGTAATGGTAATATATGGTAATGGTAATATATGGTAATATATGGTAATATATGATAATGGTAATATATGGTAACATATGGTAATGGTAATATATGGTAATATATGGTAATGGTAATATATGGTAATGGTAATATATGGTAATATATGGTAATATATGATAATGGTAATATATGGTAACATATGGTAATGGTAATATATGGTAATATATGATAATGGTAATATATGGTAATATATTGTAACATATGGTAATGGTAATATATTGTAATACATGGTAATGGTAATATATGGTAATATATGATAATGGTAATATATGGTAATGGTAATATATGGTAATATATGGTAATATATGATAATGGTAATATATGGTAATATATTGTAACATATGGTAATGGTAATATATTGTAATACATGGTAATGGTAATATATGGTAATATATGATAATGGTAATATATGGTAATGGTAATATATGGTAATATATGGTAATATATGATAATGGTAATATATGGTAATATATTGTAACATATGGTAATGGTAATATATTGTAATACATGGTAATGGTAATATATGGTAATATATGATAATGGTAATATATGGTAATGGTAATATATGGTAATATATGGTAATATATGATAATGGTAATATATGGTAACATATGGTAATGGTAATATATGGTAATATATGATAATGGTAATATATGGTAATATATTGTAACATATGGTAATGGTAATATATTGTAATACATGGTAATGGTAATATATGGTAATATATGATAATATATGGTAATATATGGTAATATATGATAATGGTAATATATGGTAATATATGGTAATATATGGTAATATATGATAATGGTAATATATGGTAACATATGGTAATGGTAATATATGATAATGGTAATATTAACCGTTTCCTTCTCAATAAATACGTGGCATTCATTGACCGTGGAGTCAAAGCTGTTGTCCATTGAAGTTTATAAAATATTTCTATTAAGACAATTTTTCAGGAAAATAAGTTTCTCAATTCCAATAGCTCTTATCGCTTTTTCCACTATTAATGAAGGCTTCTTTCTTAATCTTGTGTTTGAAATAGTGAGAAATGTCAACATCTAATTTATATCATTATTTTTCCTTCGAGTTACATGTTCTATCCATTTTAATTGTTGCCGCTGTTGAAAGTCCTCAATTGATGTAGTTTCTGTTATTTGACAAAGCTCTTTGTGATTTTGTAGCGCCAGTCAATAAGCTTCAAAGAAATGTGGTTTTCACCAAGACCTACAAACTTCACTTGATCAAAGCTATTTTTGACCATTGATCTTAGAAAGCAGTTGTATACCTTTGACAGTTTAGATATTTCCGAACGGGTTTGGCTCCATACATGACATTCATATGAAAGTCTCGATCTGACGAGGCTATTTAAGAACATGATTCGAGTTTTCAGGTTCATGTTTTGTAGCAATTTGCGATGTTTGAAGAAACTACCTCTAGCGTAACCTTTTCTGTGTTCAATTTCCTTGTCTACCATACTAAATTTGTTATAACTGATTCATATATCGAGGTATTTGATGTGTTTAGTATTTGCTAAATCCATATCTTGAATTTCTAGGGTGGATTGAGAGTAGGTTACATCACTACATTCATTCCAATTACAGACTATGGTTTCTGCTTTTGAAAAGTTTATTTTGACTTCAATTACTTAGAAAACTTGGTAGAGGATGTTTATTTTTTGTTCAAGATAATTTTTATCCCAACTAGGAATACCTATGTCGCCAGCATAGACGTCATCAGTACATTGGCCTCGGGAGGGAAAGCAGGATCACTGTCTTCTATTAACTCATTCGTTTGGGCAGGAACCCGAAGGAGGCTACGCCGAAGGGCGGATTCTCTTTCGGGGAGGTTAACCGACCCTAAACCCGTTTATACGGGTTCAAGGGCATATTTTTGGCCGAGCCCACGGGCTCGGAGAGCCCACGTTAAACCGGCCTTGTGCCACATGATGCCCTCGTTGGAGGGTGACTGAATATCGTCAGTCAGTAGTTCAAGCGAGTCAGTGGAGTCAGTAGTTCAAGTCGAGTCAAGAGTCGAGTCAGATGCAGTCCGAAACAGAGTCGCGTTCAGACAATTACTGCAAGACATTGGAATAGTGATACTGGTCGAGACTACATTGTTATCTCTACTAAACCTGATTGTTCATACTAACACATACTTCTCTGTATATATTCCAGTTTGTAATATATCTGTGTTATTCCATACCTGGGTTCGTGTTTTTCTTTATTGGCTCTACCTTGGACTATCGCCGTGATACAAGGAACCGGACCATAACAGGTATTCAGTTTCCTGGATTTGTCTGATGACATATATGCCATCATTACACACTCTACCAGAACAAAAATCAAAATGGGTTGTGAGGAGTTGACTTTCATAAGACGACGTGAGCATACTTAAAATAATGTTTATTAGTACCATGGCTCCAGTTGAGATACCACTGTATATGTGAGGTTCTGGAAACTACCTTTTTATTTCCATAGTACATTCACTCAGTTACGTGCCATACGTGATACACGCGATCATCTATGTTACGATACATGACTGACGAGGCAGATTTTTTCCGCAGTAGGTTGCCATTTCTTTCTGTGATAGACTAGTTACCATCCAAGGCTACAGAACCTGGTCTGTTCTGCTATTTACACATAGCTGGGAGAAGAACAGTATTCATACCTTTTTTAACACGTAAATGAATGTAACAGATTCGACTGGAATTCGAACTCGGCTCTCCGATTCCTCAATCCGAGCCGCTATCCATTATTTCACCGCTATCTATTACTCCTACTTAATGCGGGATAAAACCTACTTTTTGGGAATGCATTTCTGATTCCAAACTTCTTTCAGAAAATAGAAAAATCTGTTATTGAAATCGGGGAGAAAGTAAGTTATTTTCAAAAGTTCAGCTTCACTGTCAAGTGACGCTTTATTACTCATTATTTTTTTAATAGATTTCTTAATTTCCTCATCACTAGGTTCGTTATTGTTTATGTTTGGCGATGGACTTTGTAATGATTGGATGTATTTGGATATCTGTTCTATTTATGCTGGCATCTTTAAGTTAGTATCGTCAGGTGTTTTTTTGTTTTGTTTTTTGGGGGTTTTTTTATAAACCAGAGCATTTCTTCTGGGGAGATTTTGAATGTATGATATTAGGTTGGTGCAAAAATAATGACGTAATAATGTCGTTTTTTGACGTTGTCAAAAAACGACATTATTACGTCATTATTTTTGCACCAACCTAATATTATTCTGATATTTCGCCTTCCTTCACATTTCAAAACACTGCCTATGTTATTTGGCTTCATTAATTTCGTTTCTAATTTTTCGGAGTTATTGGTTTCTCAAAGAGTTAACTATTTCTATTTGTTATTTTATGCCATAATTTAAAGATTCTGATAACCTAAAATAAAATATTTCACATCTGATGATGATTACCAAATATAAATATTTACTACTTATAGTATATTCTGTCCAAGAGTTACGTATGAAAATGAGTAAACACTAAACCATCGTACAAAACTGCTGCTTACCAAAGCCGGATTTAGTTTACCAAGAGACTATAACTCTGAAGTGTCCACTAAAAATCGAACACAGTAACAACGGCTTGTAAGACTAGTTCGCACTATAACTCCTCCTGGATGAAGAAGAGACACAAAACAACAGAAATGTGGTTCTACAGAAGGATACTGAGGATACCATGGACCGAACATGTGAGCAACGACGAGGTTTTGAAAAAAATAGAAACAAAAGAGGAAACTTATAATTAATATCAGGAAGAGGCAGTTGAAATTTCCGGAACACGTAATGAGGAAGGAGGGCTTCGAAAATCTGATACACACGGGACGGATAGAGGGAAAGAAGGACAGGGGAAAGCAACGCGTGACATACTTAATGGGCTTGAGCAAGTATTAGGTTGGTGCAAAAATAATGTCGTTTTCTCAAATAGTAACATATGTGAGAAAACGACATTATTTTTGCACCAACCTAATAGATAGCAGAACAGGATCTGGCAGAAATAAGACAAAACTTATTAAGAGCTACAAGGGGCAGGAGGAAGTGGAGGGCCATGACTGCCGGCATCCTCCGAAGGGACACGGCACATAAAAGAAGAAGAAGAAGGTATTACAGATTTTAAAAGTATACTAGTTAAGTGATTGCTATGGTGGATTAAAATCTAGTTTCCCGCTAATCTTCAAAGAGGCTAGTTGTCTTAAAAATCAGGTTTTTAGTGTGCAAAAGCAAACACGCAGCTATTTCGGCCACCGAGCAGGTAAAAATAGATACCAAGTAACGAGCTAAGATATTTAGCGTCGTAGATACATATTTATCACAGTTTTTTAGGTATCGAAGTTTTTAAAATATAAGATTTTCCTGGATATACGATTTGCTACTACAAATATGAGAAAACGCTGCGTACTTAAAGTAAACAGTAACGTTCTGCTCTGATAATAAGATTTTGAAATACTAGTTTTCACCTGGGATCGAACATGGATCACTGGCACCTGTAGTAATCAATCAGCTCTTTTTGCCCTCAGGTATATCCAGAAAAACGGATTTGCATTTAAGTTGGAAACCTTTCTTTAAATTACCTTAAAATGATAGTCTATTTACATGCGTACCAATATATCATACGTATGTATCGAAACATACATTCATATATATATATATATATATATATATATATATATATATATATATATATATATATATATATATATATATATATATATATATATATATATATAACATACATAAAATACATATTGCAATAATGTTCACAATGAATTTTTTTCCATCATGTTTTGTAATAGTTTTTTTTTTCACAGTTTTTATACGTTTGAATTTCGGCAACAGAACTTCTGAGTGAAACGACGAAAAATTTCCGCGAAAATCAGTGGCCATTTTTTATCTTTATTACTAATTCCTTTATTTTCATTCGTCCGTTTTTGTCCATTTTGTTTGTTTATGCTTATAATTTTATCGCTGTTGGTTTATTTTTTTTTCTCTCTATCTTTGCTTTCGTCAGGACAGGCTGCGCTTCGCTAGTATTAGAGGTTGCGTGTGTCACGCTATCTTCTCTGAATAATTTATAATACACCGCTCTTGTTATTCATAGGTTTTGTAGTCGAAAAACAGTATTGCATATTATTTACTGATAATTATGCAAGGGACCGGGAAAGGATAGATGAGTTAGTTCCAAAGCAAAGCAAAAAGCCAAGCTACTTCATTTTCAATCATATAAAGCGAAGCGGGAAACTAAATATTTGATTTATAGATACAGATGGAATAATCCAAAATGGCCGACAAGAATTGCTACGTATGTCACCGAACGAGATCGAAGCGTAATTATTTTGGAAATTCGGCAATTGAAAGCTGTATGCATAATAAGAGGAAGAATTAGGTAAGGTAGAGATATTCACGATGATGGCGGTGATTTGGGGGGCGAATTTGACGGGTAAAAAAAAACAAGGGTCGTTATTTTGTTCCGATTATATTCGATCGTCATGCGTGAGAATTCGTCAGTCCGGTTTCAACAGATAAGAGACGTGAGTAAAAGTTGTTGTAAGTAAATATTTATACCTCAATCTTTCTTGTTTTGTATTCAGGTCTTGCAATAGTCTGGTCCATGTATGCACGCATATGTAACACAAAGGTACATACGTACACATAGATATCATAGACACCACCCCACCCTCACAAATAAATACACACACACATATGTAAAGAAGGGAGATGGATTTTTTATTTATTAATCCGACATATTTTTATTACTTAAACGTTATTTTTTAGTGGATACTCGTATTTGAGTAAACGCTCTGTTTATTTATTAAACAATATATTTATTTTCGTCTACCGGCCTGAATATTCGAGATATATTATTAGAGAAAAATAGCCGTGATTCGAACCTACGTTCCTATAAGGGAAATCGTCATTAGATCTGGCATACTTTGACATATATATATATATATATATATATATATATATAGATAGATAGATAGATAGATAGATAGATAGATAGATAGATAGATAGATAGATAGATAGATAGATAGATAGATGTGTGTGTGTATGTGTGTGCGTGCGTGTGTGTTGGAGGGTAGCCTGTCCTTTGATTAAGATAGTTGTACATTTACCAGGAGCATGAATGCTCGGTATTTGGGCCAAAGTACAAAACTGAATCCTGATTTTCAAGGTAGGCAGATACAAGCACAGAACCGTAAGATATTCATCTCTTTGGTCCAATGAAAGAGTTACTGAGCGCAAACGTTATGAAGATGAAGAAATAAAAACTGCCGAAAGTAATTGGCTACATCAGCAGACATCTGAGTTTTACGAAGCTGGCATACATGCCTTCATCCGTAAGTCGAACACTGTCATTGATAGAGGTGGATACTATGTTGAGAAGTACGGATGTGAACCTGTGATGTCTTGCTATACCTTCATGTACGATATGCCTGATTTGTTCCTTTATATAATAAAACAAATTGCATTACATTTTGAGTAACCCTTAGTGGACTCTCTTATCGTGAACGATAAATGAGGGTCAGCATTGGATGGTGTCTTTTGTTTTACAGTTATGCATGCTAGCAGGGGTTACTATGGAGAAAATCAGGTAAGGGAAATATATATATATATATATATATATATATATATATATATATATATATATGAATAACGACAAATGGAAAAATCTGAGCCGTCGCGTTTCGTTCTCTAATGGACTTTATCGATGTAAATGTAAGGATTTTATGTATTCATATACAGTAGTCAAAATTTTCTTAATTTTTCTAAATTTTAAAATTTACAAACGCTCATAAATGTACTTCAGGCTAACTGAAAGTCAAGGTAAACTATGGAAGAGGCTAAGTGATGTAATTTAAGGTCTAATAAATGAAAGTGAGTAAATGTTGCTATAGTTCATTTTTTATAATGTAATTATTTATATTATTTTAGTCTGAGAAATTTATTTATGTATTTTCTATTTTAAACAATAGAAGGTTTTGAATTTAACTGTTTTCTTTTCATTTTAAAATTATATACATATATATATATATATATATATATATATATATATATATATATATATATATATATATATATAATTCAATCTTTTTTATCAAATCGCGAAATGAATATTATCTTGAACGGCCACTCCTCCAGATCTTTTTACATTAATAGGAGTGTCTATCCTTAGGCCTACTTTGTTCCTTTTTTCCATCAACGATCTTCCTGATGCCATCACTTCCCGACTCGGTATCTACACTGTTGACAACTATTTACTCCTGTCTTGATGGTATGGTTCGATACGCCCAAATTAGCAATTGATCTAAAAAAAAATTATCAGTTTGTTATCTCTCACAAGAAATGCCTTGTTAATGCCAATGCAACCAAAATGAAATTCCTCTCTTTTAATCGTCTTTCATAACATTTTTTCTTCTATCAGCATGGGTGATATTTATCTCCAGTAAAATTGGTTCACTGTGTCGTGCTAGACAATTTTCTCGACAGAATCTATCTTACACCTTTATAAGTCTACCATTCATCCATCCATTTAATATTGCTGTCACATCTGGTTTGATGCTTCTGCTATTACCTTTAGAGATTATTGATAAAATCCAAAGAAGTACTTGCAACGTTATCGCTCCTGACCTAGCATCTCTGCTTCAGTAACTTCCCGTTGCCCTAACATAGCTTCTTGGGTCGTTCCTATAAATACATTCTGGATAATTTTTCTGGTGCGTTTTTCGCTTAGTGCCTCGGCTTCATGAATTTAAGGTCAGTACTAAATTGTCAATTAGGTCTCATAATTTCACTGCTGAATTTGCTAGTTGCAACCGTAAGTTCTATGCTAATAGTTCCTTCTTTCACACAACTCGCTTCTGGTTTTTTGGTTTCTAGTAAACTTTTATTTTAAAATTTTAAATGTCAATATTCATATTCTATATGCCTCTTCTTTTATTGTCCTCTCACCTTAATAATTTTTTCTTGGCTTCTTTCACACTCATTAACCTCTTGCGTCTTAGTGGCTTTACCGCCTCGCTGGTGGTGAAATGATTAAAAATAAATAAATATATATTGGCCAGAATTCATGCTGTGTAGCCCCAAGGTTTCGAACCATATGAGTCATCATCGTGGAGGGAAAATGTTTTACTCTATTTTAAGAAGTAGATTTATCGTTATTTTTTGAAGTGTAGTTATATGTTACTTAGTAAAAGTCATGTGATGCTTACGTGTAATATGTTTAGGATAATAATTTTTATATGCACTTCTCAAATATAAAAGAAAAACGTCGTTCTTGAATGCATAAACCGGGTGTGACATAAATATTTACCCATTATTTAAACATAAATTTAAACATGAATATTCGTAAATATTGTTTCGAATCTTGCAAAAAGCTTCCTAACGTTGTTTGTTTTATTGATTATAGTTTAATTAAATATGACGGCTCAAACAACGAGATCAAATATGGCGGCTCAAACAAAACGAGATTAAATATGGTTGCTCAAACAAAACGAAATCAAATATGGTGGCTCAAACAAAGCGAGATCAAATATGGTGGCTCAAACAAAACGAGATCAATTTGTCGAATTGAAGGTGGCTGGTATGGTGGATTGTGGAGTGATAAAACAGTTGAATTTTTGCATGAAAACTCTTTTTAATGTGTGGAAAAAATTTAAGAGAAACAAAAAAAAAACTAAACAGAACCATTTCCAACAAGAAACCATCCAGTTAGTACCAAGATCCGTCAAGAAGATGGTGAAGAGAAATACACAAAGAAGCATGCGAAAGAAGGCAAAAGAACTGAATATTTTGCATAGGTCGCTAAGGAGGAGTGTGAAAGTGGATTCAAGGTAAAACCATACAAAATCTAAGGATGATAATTGCTCTCTTTTGTGATGTCAACGAATACTCGTTGTCACTTTCGTAATGCCCCTTGTAGTAGAGACTTTGTAATCGCAGATACAACGATAGTAACGCCGTTGAACAATACTGGTGTCAGACACCATCGAATATCACTCGCACTTACTCGATAATACTCGCTCGAATATTAATCACCAAATAGTGATCCGAATACTAATCCGTATAGTGATGATATTCACTATACCGCCCCACGTAGTTGGACGTGGCAAAGGCCCAGTTTATTGTGGGGTATCCGAGCATGTACGCTCGGGCAAAAATTCCCCGTAAAACCCGTAAAAACGGGGTCGGGTAGCTGTCTACCACCCCAGAGCCTCGTCTGGGTTCCTCTCTACACAGAGGCAGAGAGTTTCACAAGCACACTTCCGAAGTAATCCATATAGTGATCACTTAGACGCCACACTAATCCCCATATATACATTGACTTTGCCATCACGTGATCTACTTATTCAAAATGAGATCGCCTGTGTTTGCTCTCTGGTGATTTGTGTTCAAACTCCAGTGTCGGAAGTGACACTTTATTCCTATATAACACTCTCAAAGCACAAATGGTTTAGCAGAGGGAAGAAAATGTTGGGGGAAATACAACGTAGCTCAGACAGTCTTCGTATGGTCGGACGAAAGGTTTTTTCACTGAAAGATGTTGCCAACTACCAAAACAACAAGGTTTACGCCACTTCACTTCAAACATTCCGGAAGGCGTCAGAGCACATTTCAAGCGACAGAAATCGGCCGGTGTCATGGCTTCTGCTGATTCTGATGGTTCGAAATTGCTTTTGGTGTTCATTGAAAGAGTGAAAATGAATAGCAGAGTTTACCATTCAGTGTTGGAGAGATATGTGTTGCCCTGGTTAGCAACCACATTTGGGAGTCGCTATGACTTTACTCAAGACGGAGCTCCTGCACACTCGGGTAATTTGATGCAGAACTGGTGCAAGGAACATTTCCGTGGATTTTTTTCACAAGTCATATATGGCCTCTATCAATCCCTAACATTAATCCTATGGTCTTTACGATATGGCCCATATTGTGAGTCATGTTATATTTATCTCATACTAAAGTGCTAAACCAGAAAAAAAAGCTATTATGACGTTGTGGTACAATTTGAGCGAAGACGTAGTGACGATGTCAAATACTCCAGCTGAGAAGAGATTAAGGTCTATGGTGAAAGCAAAGGGTAACAATTTTGCATTGTAAATATATTTAAAATATTTACACTATTTCGAATATTCGGACTGTTGTCCTTGTCTTTACTGTCATATTCACGACGTTTCGGCCGTTGTACGCTGCGGCTGTCTTCAGGTGATATACGTTGGTATTTCAAACCGAAAGGGGGTAGAATGCTCTAGTTCTAGGGGCCATGCCTTTTTTGGATATCTTAGTTTCACTTTTATGTGATCACTATAATGATTCATGATATGAATGATTAAAGTGATGGAGGATGTTAGAAACGTTCATTTGACCACTGTCTTGTCACGTGATGTACACGCTGTAAATCTCATAAATGACAGCTATTTAGAAGGGCCCAAAATCTGACCCCCCCCCCGCTCTCGGATAGTTCTAATTGAACAAAAAGTAGCAGATGTGCATCTCCTGGGTTTACACTTGGCTTTTATCACAGCATTTTATATCATCGCAGTATGCGTGACCGTTTAAAGCCGAAGCACAGAACGTGCACTGATATTACAGTTTGACAGTCACTTTGAAAATGCTAAATACACTAAACAGGGAAAGTTTGAATGTAAGTTTTAAAATGAACAGAAAAAAGTAATATAACTGACTCTTACCTAAACAATAAAAGTATTAGGTTGGTGCAAAAATAATGACGTAATAATGTCGTTTTTGACGTACCGTCAAAAAACGACATTATTACGTCATTATTTTTGCACCAACCTAATATATAAGCAAGTAATATGTCGTTTCTCTAAAAGGAAACATTCGACATTCATTGACCGAAAAGCATTATCGTCGCTAGTAATTTTACAAAGAAAAATTTCTTTTAAAACAGTTTTTCATGAAAATAGGCTTCTCAAGTCCACTGTTTTCGCTCTTTCTAATATTGATTGGAGTTTCCTTCCAAATTTTTTGTTTTAGGTCGTGTGGAATGTCGACATCTTGATTATATCATTATTTTCCCTTTCAGCTGCACGTGTTACTTTTTGTGTTGTTGGGAGTCTTCAAATAATGCGGTCTTTGTTCTTTGGTTAAAGTTTTATTATTATTATTATTATTATTATTATTATTATTATTATTATTATTATTATTATTATTATACTGTGCTAGTCTATAAGCTCTGATGAAGGTTTGTCTTATTTATGACCTGAAGGATTCGTTCGCTTGAAGCTATTTTTAATCATTGATCTGAGAAAACGGTTAAATAGAGATAATTCTTCAGATATTTCACAAGTTGGACGCAATGTATGCCATCCATATGAAAGTCTACAACTGACGAGGCTATATAAGAGAATGACTAAAGTTTTTAGGTTAAAATTCTGTTTTTGTAGCATCTTGTGATGTTGGACAAAATTATCCCTTACGCAACCCATTACGTATTTAAATCCCCTATTTCCAACACTAAGTCTATTATAACTGAGTCAAACACCGGGAGTATTTGAACTATTTAGAGTTTATTAATTAAACATTATGAAATTTGATGATGGATTCAGGAAATGTGACATCATAATTTCTATCTTGCATAGGTTTATCGTAAGTCATGCTTTTTGGAATACTTTGCAAAGAATGTCGACTTTTTTGTTTAGACACATTATCGTAAATTATTATATAATCAAAGTTCGCAGTGTTGAGATGAAGACACTTGACATTTTCACAGAACAAAAATACAACACTGGCTTGCTCATTCTTTTTATTGCGTGCCGTGTCCGTTCAGTACGTGGACAATCATGGGCCTCCACAGCTTCCTATTATTTGTAACTCTCATCAACGTTTGCCATTTTACTATCCTTCCCACTTACTTGTTTTGTCACCCATTTACATAAGCACGTTAGGTACGCTACTCACTGTTTTCCTCTGACCCTCTTGCCTTCAGTTTGTCAGATTTTCAAAACCTTCTTTCCTTATTTCCTGTACTAGAAATTTTAACTCTTTCAGATTTTAAGTGTCTTTATTGTTTCCATTTTCCTTAAAAGTTCCTCGTTACTCACATGTTCAGTCCATGCTATTCTCAACATCCTTTGGTCGAACATCTCTGTTGCCTGAAATCGACTCGTCATCTGTGAGTAAACTGTCCACCATTCACAGCCATAGAGGAGGTCTGATAGGAGTTCAGTAATCTTTTCTTGATCTATAAACATGCTCAAACGCAAAATATACAGACAGTCACACATTCACATATACGGATAGTGGAATATGTTTAATCGCTATGTTTAAATCATATTTGCGATGAAAATCTTGAAAATATTTCGGACTATTTTGTGCATTGTTAGAAGTATTTGCTATTTTTTTTTTTAAAGACAGAAAAGAAAAAATTGTTGTGTATGTGTGCGTGTGTGTGTGTGTGCGTGTGTGCGAGTGCGTGAAAATAGCGACAAAATGAAACAGTAAAGAGTTATTTCCCTTTTCTTTAAAAGACTCGCAGCACTAAGAATAGTCAATCCGTTATCGCTGGATGATTAATTGCCAAAAAAAGCGCCAAACAAAAACGGGTTAAAAAAAAAAAAGATTAACAACCGTTTGCTCTTTCACTACCGTTAAGTCATCCGTTTAAATTTCCTCTTCGGCTGTTATACGTCTTTAAAAGAACACAAAGAGATTTAAAAAAAAAAAAAAAAAAAAAAAAGGTAAAAAGAAAACAAAGGCTTGTCTTGAAAGGCACTTGAAATCGACATTCTTTTCAGTCGTCCTTTACAGTTCAGTTTTCTTGGTACAATAATCACAAGGGTATTCCAGATTTTACAAGTGAGAGAATTGAGATAACGAAATCAAACAAGTACAAAAATTTAAATATCTGGGAAGTGTTTTAACAGAGAACGGAAAGTGTGACACTGAAATCCGAAGTCGCGTTGGGTTAGCTAAACATGTCTTCCAAAAGTTAAGCAATGTATTAAAAAACAGAAACATTTCGTCGGAAACAAAAGAAAAGAGTACTGAACTCTTATATAATATCAGTCCTCCTGAAAGTGAATGCTGGACAATCTCCTCAGATGAAGAAGAGTCTTGAAGCAAGCAACATTTGGTTCTACAGAAGGATACTGAGAATACGAATATATGAAGGCAAGAGGGACAGAGAAAAACAATGCATAACCTATTTGGTGAGTGTATGGATGGCGGATCAGGATTTGGAAGAAATAGCAAAAAGACAACATTTATTAAGAGCTACAAATAACAGAAAAATATGGACAGACATGATCGCCAACGTCATGAAGTGACAGGGCACATAAAAAAAGAAGAGTGAAATTCTAGATGCTTACTCATTAGCACGAAAGAATTTTTATTCGATAGTTTAACTGTATTTGTTATTAGAATTTGTAATCGTTTTTTTTTTTATTTTGTTTTGTTTTACAAGTATAATATAGGCCGTAAAAGAAAACATCTATAAAACTGACTGATACGGTATGAATCATGCTAAGAAACCGAAAAAAATCTTAGTTTTATAAAGTCCATTCGTAGCAATTTATACACAAACACACACACACACACACACATATATATATATATATATATATATATATATATATATATATATATATATATATGAATTAAATATGACAGACAAGTGATAATTAATTTTTCATTTAGTTTTTTCCAGGATCCTTACGTTTTTCCATATTGTAAAAGCAAGAAATTTCACATAATTTTTATTGTCCCAAGCGCTTTTGGTAAATTATTTAGCCATTTTCACGGGGATTTTGTTTGTGGTTCTGTTAGTTTTTCTTCAAGAACCATTAAGAAAAAATTCCGGTCGAAAACACTAAAATTCTATATAAATCACATTACCGGAAACATCTCGCTATTAGACTGACCCTGTATATTAAACATCACTTTCCTACTATCAATTTCACCTAAATTTAACTGTGGATACGGAGTGTTAAAAAAAAATAGAAAGATGCTCACGCGAATTCCATCCGCGCTCAACACGCGAAGGCTCAAAATTAACACTCCATTCAAAACAACACAAAAATAAAATACAACTTAAACAGTCAGAACATGAGAAAAAAAAGCTCACAATCACCATCCTGGAAAATGGCTAAAGAAGTGGCCGAAAGCGCTTGGTTCAATGAAAAATATGGAATATTTCTGTACTCCCTTACTCCGAGAAAACGGAAAAATGTAAGGATGTTGGAAAAACTAAATAAAATGTTAATTAAATCTTCCTTGTCTGCCATACTTAATGAAAGATGTTTAAAAGAAACGTTGCTTCCGAAATTATATATATATATATATATATATATATATATATATATATATACCGGATTTAACATAAAAAGTGTGCAAATCGTGTAACAGCAAAATTGCACAATTGTTAGCTAAAGCTTTTAACCGTTGTATCTTTGAAAAGATTAAAGTTATCTTACTGGAATTCTCTGAGTTTTTTATAAAACTATTGAACTCTACTATGAACAATAAGAATATATTTGGCTCTAATTTGAAATGATGATCCCTCTTGCTGTTGTGACCTCCTGATCCGCCAGAATACATTACCCACAATGTACCAATGCATTGTGGGTAATCCATTCTGGTGGTTATTCTTAATGCACCACTGACCTATATATATAAATAGTCGAGAAAAAAATCCAACACTTGCGGCCTGACGATTGCGTCTAGCATGAAACAGCCTGTCGCCTCTGAGTGTTGACTTCTATGTTCACTTTTATATATATATATATATATATATATATATATATATAAAGAGAGAGAGAGAGTTAAGGAGAGAGAGATTTGTGTGTGTTTGTTTTGCCAATGGGCATATACATACTAGTATATTTATTTGCATAGATATTTTTTTAATCATTTCATCCCAGGAAATGCGACAATGCCACTAGTACGAAAAGGAGTGAAAGAGAGTGAGAAGACTTTATTGAGAAGAAGTGAAACGAAAGGACAATAAAAGAACAAAATTTCAGAGATGGTGAATTAATTTTTTGAAGATTGTAGTTTACAGGGAAGCAAGAAGTCGGAAGGGGCTTCCATAAAACGAGAAGTGTGAGAAAAGAAACGATTATAATAAAACATACGGTTGTATCTACCTAGTTCAACTGTAAAACTTTGAGACCTAATTGCCAATCTAGTAGAACGCTTATATTGATGCAGTCGAGGCACAACGAAGGAAAGCTCACCAGAGCAATTGCCTTAAAAATATTTTTTTAGAAAAGATAGTGGGAAGGCACGCTACGGCGCTGGAAAATCAATTAATATCTCTCTATATGGACACAATAGATAGATTCATAATGAAGAGACACTGACAGGTATGAAAAGATTAAAATGAATAGACAGATAAACATATATATCTGTATGTAAATATGTGTGTGTGACTGCGTGTGACTGTGTGTGCATGTGTGTGGGCAGACAGACATATATAGAAATATATGTCTATGATTTGTAAGTGCTAACAGAAATGCATATAAACCGTCATCACAATAAATGGAAAGGTAATTGTCCTTAAGTTTTTATTAGCGTAACATTAATGCAATATTAGCGTCTAATGTCAGTCTCCTCTTTTCAGATATAAACTGTCAATAAAAATGGCTTCTCTTCCTCTCATTATGCTTCTTCTTCTTCTTCTTCTTCTTCTTCTTCTTCTTCTTCTTCTTCTTCTTCTTCTTCTTTTTCAGTATTTAACTCTGAATCAAAAAGATAGGCCATTTGTCTGGCATTGAACTATCCCGACTGAGATCAACTGAAATATCCTTTCTCCTCCTATTAACCGCTATTTAGCGAACGAGATAGGGAAAATTCCATGGGGAACCATTTAAACCTGATTTGCACGCGTATTTCCAGTTACCCATAATGGTTTTGCGTCAAGTTTTTCCCATTCAATTTACCAGTGTCTTGCGTTATCTTATTCAACTGTTCACTTCCTCTAAATTACCTACTCACAATCGTAGACACAAACACGTATAAATTAACAAATACATACGTACATATATGTGTGTGTGTGTATGTGTGTACAAATATATTCCGAGATTTGCACACAACAGTTTCTCCATTTATATATTAAGTAAATGTAACAGTCTTGAAGATTTTCTGACTGTTTAGTGTTTCCCACGTTTGTTAATTGTCAGTGATTGTGTAATTGTATTCAAGTAAGCAATAGATTACGGTCAATTTATTCAATACCGTCTTTATATTTCAAAGACGATTTTAAAAGTCTTGTAAACAGATTGTTATAGACGACTTTTTAATTATTAATTACTTACTGTAAATAACGACATTTACGAAACTCCTTTTTACATCAAGAGCTCCTAAAAGATTTTCATAGAGGCACGGTGGAGTAATGGACAGCGGCTCGAGTTCGAATTTCAGTCGAATCCATTACATTCACTTACGTACTAATACCCTTGGGAAAGGACAGACTGGGTTCTATAGCCTTCTTATGGCAGATGGTCAAAAAGAAATGGTAACCTCGTCAGTCATCGAAAGATACATGATCGCCTGTATCACGCATGGCACATGAGTGACTGATGTTACGATGTACAAGTCTGTGTCGGTGGACATTTATATGAGTAAGCAAAGCGCAGTTTGTTTGTTTGTTTGTTTTTGGTGGGGGGGTTCATATCATATATTCTACCTATTGTTGTAGATATTTACTAAGTAATTTCACGTGCTGGAGAGCCACAGCACCCGGCAGGCAGTAGGCGAATAAATGGTCCATAAGTCTAAATTGCTTCCCATTGCTCAAGCCCGTCACCAGATTGTCTTGAGTCTGGGCGGACTTTAAGTTAAAGAGAGCGAGTAAAATTAGTTATTTTTTTACAGGAGTGGAATAATAGAATTATTTTATTGACGAGCTTATCTTGGTTTCATCTGCCACACAATTACAGATGTTGTATACTCTGCTAAAATAGTTTAAACACATAACAATTTGAAAAACCGGTGTTACACAATCTTCCAGGTTTATAATAACGTACATTCGTATAATTGCAATATTCGGAAAACCTTAGAAATTAATGTTTTTGGATTAAGAAGAAGCAACATATATATGGTTCTCCAGGCGCACCTCGAGATGGTGTAATGGTTAGCAAGCTTGTCTCGCTAGAACAATTATGACTGAGTAGTGAGTTCGATCCTCACTGGGTGGTCCATACTTGCGGCCTTGTGCCACATCTACGCCTGGAAAATCACTATATATGGTTCTCCAGTAAATCACTGAGAATACCATGGACTGAGCACTTGAGTAACGAGGTAGTTTTAAGGAAAATGAAAACAAAAACGAAAATATTTAAAATCAGAAAGAAACAGTTGAAATTTCTAGAACACATAATAAGGAAGAATTTGACATTCACATGACAGAGGGAAAGAGCGACTAGCCTACCTAAGTAAATGTGTAAATGGGTGGTAGAACAGGGTGTACAAAGGATGGTAAAAAGGCAAACTTTACTAAGAGCTATAAACGATAGGAAATTGCGGGGAGCCACGTACTGAAGGATATAACACATAGATAATAATGCTGATGATTAATATTTTGCTAATTTTGTCCTATTTCTGTTGCTTTATACGCAACTCTCAAATCATTCTTCTACCATCATTGACACTTTCATTACTGCATTGTTATAGCATTGTTGCCTGGCTGTGCTGGCCCATTTTGGGAAAAATAAGAACTTGCCATTTACTGGAAATAAAGAATTATAAAGATACTGGTGGTGATTTCTGCTGAGTTCCACCATTTTGGTTTCGATCAGATACTCTAGCAGGCGTGTGTATTTGAAAAGGAGTAACCAGTCATTATATATATATATATATATATATATATATATATATATATATATATATATATATATATATACGAAAGGGTAGAAAAACACGTTTTGGCCGGAGCTATTTCAACACATTTTTCAAACATTAGAATTTCTTTGAAAGAGCTTCTTGGTTGCGCTGAGATCTTTTCTGTACTCATTCGTTTGTATGTAGGTACACATGTATATGTAGGTACCTCTACTAATTCAGTATACGTAAGCTTTAAAATGAATTTTAAAAATAAAATAAACTTTCTTGAAGCTTTCATTTTAACTTTAATTGAAAGCTAAAGGATTTAAAATTTACTATTTCCAGTAAGCAAAATACTCTGCTGTGTATTTCAGACAGAAATTATATTGACCGGAATCGATTTTTTTTTTTTTTTTTTTTTTTCAGTAAAATCTTTAAAATCGGCTCTTTTGACACATTTTAAACAAAAGTTAATTCTCGGTTTTAAAATTCTTGCAAAAAAATACATATTTCTGAAAGGTTATTTGAGGTAAATTAGCATATTTTAAGTTAAATTAATCTGATTTGAAACAAATATTACTTACTTATAGCAAAAAATGTTGTATATAAGCATTTATTAACCACAGTGTATTGTTTTTTCTGACGTTATAATCGATTTATCGAGCGCCTAGCGTGTTGATAAGTTAAGTGTGGTGAAGCCGAATTACTAGCAGACAATACATTTTATGTGAGGGTTTTTTCCGTAAGGGGTAAAGGGACAACCTTTAAAACACCTGACCTTTTAATGATAATGTCTGGTATGAACATCCGCACTTACAAATTCTGCATGTACATACACTTACAAAAACAAATCGTAATTCTTTTTAAAAATATTCGAGGTCGTCAGATTGTAATAATCTTTGATTAGTAAATATAGTTTTATTTAATAACAATATTTACTAAGAGTTACACTACTGAAACTAAATTTTAAAAGATTTAAAAACTTTATAAATAATTCAATTTAAAATTGTAAAAGAATGAAAATTCATTTTTCATCGATTTTTTTTTTTTCTTTTGACAATATTGTCTTTAATATATGTTATTCATAAATTAAAAGATTCTCTAATTGAATAATGTCTTCATTTCAATTTTCAGGGTTCAGGGTTCAATTTTGAAAAAAAAAGATTCGGTGATTTAAATTCTTCAAAGAATTCTGTTTTTAACTAATATAGTCACTAAAAATTATCTCGTTGAATTTCTAAAGTTTTCATAAAATTAAGTGGGTGAAACACATGTAAAAGAAAAATAATTTTACAAAGACATTCTAATGAAAAAATTGCAAAAATAATTTCATTCATTTGTGAATAAGTCCTGAAAATTTCATTAAAATCCGACAATTATTTGAATTTTTCAAGAATTCCCAAATTAATGCCTATCACCGCAAAAAAGAGACTAAAATTTGCTATGCTAAAAGTACAACAGCTGACGCAAGAAAAACAAATTTTTTTTTTAATCAAATTCCGAATCTTCTAAAAAGGAGTAAAATAAATATTATTAAATCTTTAAAAAAATACCTTAATCCTTCCTTTTAATAATAACATAAAGATTTTGACGATAAAACTGTTTTCATTACATTTGGAGCATGTTTTCATAGGGGAATGCTGATATTTTATCGACCCCGTGAAGGTACCTATAATGTTATCGAAAGTATTTAAAAAGGTTTAGGATATATATGATCGACTTAAATTTTGCGCATATCAATAAGTATCATTCTTATTCTTACATATATATATATATATATATATATATATATATATATATATATATATATATCTTATGCAGTGTTACATTAGAACATGCACATATCCACTACAAAATTGTGCATTTTTGTTTCAACGTCAAAAAAGGGAAAACCTTTTTTTAGACGTCTCATCAGGCGGGGAATCACGGTGTTTACGGCTCTACTTTGTGTATTGAGCACTGTTTTTAAATTAATGTTTTGAACGCTGTAATCTTACTGTTCATTCTCCTACATTCTGATATATATATATATATATATATATATATATATATATATATATGTGTGTGTGTGTGTGTGTGTGTGTGTGTGTGTGTGTGTGTGTGTGTGTGTGTGTGTACGAATAGGTGTAATTACACGGGCTTGTATGGGGAGATGTTGATGTTTTGTCGTTTGAGCAATTTTTGGCATATATATCGGAAGAAAAACGTATAAACTGATCCTGATAGATAGATAGATAGATAGATAGATAGATAGATAGATAGATAGATAGATAGATAGATCGGCCTTACCAGGTTCCCACTCTTTCCCCGTCATTTTTACAAGAGTAGAAGTTTATCACTTGTTTCCTGTTTACGAATGGGTTTCCGGTTCCTTCTCTTAGTCTTCTCATTCCCTTTCGTCTTTGATAAAGTGACTGAGATAGATAGATAGATAGATAGATAGATAGATAGATAGATAGATAGATAGATAGATAGATAGATAGATACTGTTGCTCCCGGAATAGATAGATAGATAGATAGATAGATAGATAGATAGATAGATAGATAGATAGATAGATAGATAGATAGATAGAAGCCGAAAGCTTCGCATATACCCTGTCTCGCTCGTTAGGGTAAGATAAATATTATTATTATTATTATTATTATTATTATTATTATTATTATTATTATTATTATAGCATAACGTGGGTATGTGAACGTGTATGTGTATCCATGACTGTAATTTTCTTGTTAAAGTTCAAAGAAAACCCTCACAGGGAAATATATGAGTTTAGATTCCACTCCCTGTCAACTGAAATATATTGCATTCGTAATAAACGAGGTAAGTTTGCTGTGAATAAAATACCGCTGTAGACGAATTGTGTTCTGGAATAAAATAATTATTCAATCATTCTTTATCGTTTAAACATTAGAACATAGACTCATTTATAACCTGTATTTGACATAATAGATTTTAATTCCAATGCTGTACAAATTTATTATTTGTAAGTATATTTTATCATAATTAACAGTAAATGTATCTTACGTTACAAGTGTAAACACGCTGATAGCATATTTAATTATAATAATGTTCGATGTTAACCGCAAACACTGTTTAAATAAAAGAAAAGGGGATTATAACTACTACAGTATCTTGGATGATTCTGACATAATTTGTAATATAGATCTTCCAACCCAAAATAACATTTTCTTAAATATTGCATATTTATTATGATGTCTTTCTGTTTCATATTTCATATTACGCTATTTTTATCCCCTTATTTCTTTCTTTCTTTTTTTCTTTCACTTATTTTTCCATTTGTTCTTTCTTTCTTTCCTTTTCTTTTCTTTTTTCTTTTCTTTTTCTTTCATTCTTTTTTATTTTTGCTTTCTGTTATTGTATTTTATTCTTTCATATGCTTCTTTCGTTCTCTCTTTCTTTCATTTATTCATTCTTTTATTCTTTATTTTATTCATTCTTTCTGCATTTCTTTCTTCCTTCTGCTCATTCTTTCTTTCTTTCCTTTTCTTTCGTCCTTTTTTCTTTCGTCCTTTCTTTTTATTTCTCTTCTTTTCATTCATTCCTGCGTTTCTTCTTTCGTTTTTTCTTTCTTTTTATCTATTTTTGTGTCTTTCATTCTTTCTGACATTTACTCTCTCTTGTTTATTTTCTGTCATATAAGAATAAAGTGTCACTGCTGACACTTGGGTTTGAACACGGATCGCCAGAGAGCAAGAACAGTCGACCTCATCTTGAAATAATTAGATCACATGACGGGTAAAGGAAATATTAGGTTGATGCAAAAATAATGTCGTTTTCTCACATAGTAACATATGTGAGAAAACGACCTAATATATATATGGGAATTGGCGGCGTCTGACCGAGGATTGTTCGAAGGCGTTACTATTATTGTATTAGGTGGGTGCAAAAATAATAACGTAATAATGTCGTTTTTTGACGTATTTTTTAACGTCAAAAAACGACATTATTACGTCATTATTTTTGCACCAACCTAATATCTGTGATTTACAAGGTCTCTCCTAGAAACAGGCATTACAAATTCTTCCTTCTCTCTTTCTTTCAGTCATTCTTTCTTTGTTTCTTTTATTCTTTCGCTCATTTTTTTCTTTCTTTCCTCTTTGCTACCGTTTCTTCAATCAGCACTTCAATTTACTTTTACTGTACAAGTCATTCTGAAAAAGGCCCCGAAACAACATACGCTTTGTAACTGAACAAGTCTGGAGAACAGACTAGTTACATCTGGCATTTGATGCTTTACCTATAAATGGTGCATCTTGACGTCTTAAATAATAATACTGTTCATAATAGATGAATAAACACACGTACACACATACATACTCACAAACTCGCACATGCACACACATGCATATGCACATAAATGTTAATTTTTTAAATATATAATTATATATTTCTTATAAAGTATTTGTGTATAAATATAATAATTTATACAGGAAATAACTTATTAATATAGTCTTAGATTATATTTTTAATTTATCATTACAAATAGCATACACACGAAACAGAAAGAGCGAGACTCAAACATACACTGAAAAGCCATTTAGTCTTTAAAACGCTTTACCTATTAATATAAACAGACGCAAATACATTTGATATTCAAGTATTGGTAAACCTGGAAATCTCGCAAGCTATTCTTTAATGAATCCTACATAAATGGTGTCCACTACGAATACTTGTCACTTTACTGTGGTTAGGGCGTTTATCTTGTAGGATTAACCCACTTGTTTTGATAAAAAAAAAATCCCTAACGACCGCTAGGTGGCGTTGTCAAAAGCAGTATATAAGAAAAGGTCGCTAATGTCTCTATTCTTTTTCTACATTTTTCTTTAGTCTTAGGATAACTTAGAAATAAGTTGTATCTTGTTCTCCCCCTTGTTCTACACACACACACACACACTTTTCAGCCCCTGGTGAAGCTTGTGTCGCATTGAACACAAAATACGCAATTATACACAGCAAACAATGCCCTCAACTTACTTTACTACACACAAACATATTTAATAATTCTCCCAAACCAATAAAGATCTCTTCCTAATTTGAAATCTTCCACAATCTTTCATAGTAACTTTACGCTACATACGTACGAAAAAGGATATATCTACACACAAACGCACGCACACACACACACACACACACATCCATTCCTACTGTTTTTGCATTCTTTCTATTTAGTTTACTCTATTACAATTAATCTCACACAAAAATAGTAAAAGTCCCCTGAAGGGGAATCAAGACATGTTCTGTCTCTAAAGCATCCTGTGGCTATAAAGGGGAGAAAAAATAGTGAACTACTTTTGTGCCTTTTCATGTTTTTAACAACACTAGTGTGTCTCGTGGTCGTTAAGGGAATTTTTTAAACAGACAAGAGGGGTAATCCCACAATCGAACAAACCATTTTGAGTGAGAACATTGACCACTACATGGATATGGTTTTGTGATAAAATGTCTGGTACTTCTCAATTGTCTCTTTCGCTTCAAGCGAAAAACTCCTCTAGATCTTAAAAAAAACAATCGGTTATCAGATTTTATAGACTGGCGCTACATAGTCACAAACATAGAACGTGACCATATAACAAAAAATCCATCCCTTGAAGATTTCCAGCGCCAGCAAAAACCAAAATGGATAGCAAATGTAATTAGAATGGAAAATAATGGCATAATCGAGATGTTGATTTTCCACACTACTCCAAACAAAAGGCTAGGTAGGAAATTCCCATCAGTAATCGAAAGAGCGATAACAGTGAACTTGAGAATCTATTTTTCTGAAAAAAATATTTTAAGAGAAAGATTTTATAAATTTCAGCCGATAGTAATGCTAACTGTGCCGTTAATGAATGTCTAATGTTTCCTGAATGGAAACTGTTAATCTCATTATTATCATTACCATATGTAGGTGAAAAACAGAGACTCGGGTTGACTTATTTATAACTATGGGTAATTGAGTGATAAGACGGAAAAACCTCTAAGTAACGTTTTTCGTGGCGAGAAGGAAATTCTTCAGACAGATAACAGTTTTATTGACGGAACCAATCTTATACATAAAGGGAGGGAAAAACTGATGGAGAAATACAAGAAACGCTGTTTACAGTTTACATCGAAACGTTAAAGATACAGAGACGTTCAGCATTTAAATATAAATTTTTTGACGTCCGATATCTAGATTTTAAAATTTCATATATTAATAATTATTCGTTTTAATTTCTGGGCACAATCAAGAATGTAACAATTTAAAAGAAAAACAAAAAACTATTCTCACTATTTTAATTTAAAGAATTGAAGCGTGGCTCGCCACCCACAAACTTGTACTATGCTAACTGCTCGTTTTGCGCGCAAATTGACAATAAATCTTGCTTGTGGTGCGACACACTCTTTTCTGATGTCTTTCATTTTTGTTCTTCTTACTTTTGTCTGTCGTTCCTCCCACACAAAAACAAAGCATTAAACCTATAGCATAATGTGTTTTTGATCTTGACCGTAATCTATTTAAAATCACACGTCCATTTGAATTATTTCAACGTGTAAAATTCTGAACTAGTTAAGTCGCAATGAATAAGACTTTCCGGTATTGTCATGTATTTAATTCCTCTTTGTGTGCGGACATTTTGTTTTTGTTTCTTTTCTGTTTTATTCATTGCTGAAGAGAGACGAAAGGCCGAGGTATCAAAGCCAGACTCACAATGGAGCCTGAGAATATTCATAGCTCTTCTATGTGCTATTCAAATGCAATACATTACCAATGTTGAAAAGAAACAAAATACACAACTGTTATCATTACTGCTCTGTTCAGAAAACTCACACTGAAAATCACCTTTGATAAATTATAATATTATCTGGCGTGGTTTTTTCTTGCGAATAGAAAGATTTCTAAAGTTCGATGAATTGTCTATAATAATGAAACAGAACTAATAATAATTTATACAACAATCTAGAATGACAATGAGATCACTGGTAACATCACACCTTTATACATTCGTTTTAATCGAGGTTCATCAATATGACATATTAGATTGGACATAAAGGAAACAGAAAGAAAACAAGAAAGTTTTATGGAGCAACACCAACATTTATTCTTCAAAATAAAGTCCATCTTTCTCGACGATCTTCTGCCAACGATCAGCCAGCATCTGAATCTGTCCCATATACCCGTCCGCTGGCTTTGAATTAAAAAAAATACTGTAAACAATCTTCTTTCACTTCATCAAAAGTGTTGAATCGCTGATCACAGAGGAAGTGTGCCATTGAGCGGAATAGGCCATAGTCACTCGGATCAGCATCAGGACTGAATGGTGGATGTGGAAGAATCTCAGCACCATCCATCTGTTTGAACTTCTCCTTAGTCAATCTAGCAGTGTGTGGTCTCGCATTACCTTTCTGTAACAAAACCCGACCTCGATTGACCAAAGCAGGATACACTTTGTTTAGTTTATCGTACACGCGGTCTAGTTGCTGGCAATACAGTTGGGCGTTGATGGTGCGTCCGTGTGGAACAACCTCGAAATGCTGTACTCCTTGGAAATTCAAACAGACAGAGATCAAGATTTGTTGTTTTCTTTCCGCTTTCTAAGTGAGTCAGAACTTTCTGACAAACCTAGTAAAAAAAAAAAATTAATTTACTGCAGAAACAATAAATAACGATTTTTCTAAAGAAAATACGACGAGCGATATTTTAATTACATTAGAAAAATAGTATATTTTTAAGTTTAATTAATTTAAAATAAAGTCCATCATTCACGGCGATTTTTTGCCAGCGATCAGCCAGCATCCGAATCTGTCCCAGATAACAGTCGACTGGCTTTGAATAAAAAAAATATTGTAAACAATCTTCCTTCACTTCATCAAAAGTGTTGAATCGCTGATCGCAGAGGAAGTGTGCCATTGAGCGGAATAGGCCATAGTCACTCGGATCAGCATCAGGACTGAATGGTGGATGTGGAAGAATCTCAACACCATCCATCTGTTTGAACTTCTCCTTAGTCAATCTAGCAGTGTGTGGTCTCGCATTACCTTTCTGTAACAAAACCCGACCTCGATTGACCAAAGCAGGATACACTTTGTTTAGTTTATCGTACATGCGGTCTAGTTGCTGGCAATACAGGCGCGAATGTGTGGAACAACCTCGAAATGCTGTACTATTTGGAAATTACACAAGATCAAGATTTATTGTTTTCTATCCATTTCCTAAGTGAGTCAGGACTTTCTGGGCAACGTAGTATCACGGCCAATGCCAGTGCTTTCTTTCGTGTAGTTTTGTTTCTCAGAAATGCTCAATCCAATGGGGGTAGGGGATGATGGTGCACCCTCGAAAAACATGTAACTTCTCCTTCTCCCAGTATGACTTTTAGTTCTCCTATGCGAACTAGCTTATCTCGATTCCTGACTTCCCACCTCAGTCACGATGTTTCTGACTGAAATAGTTCTGCGGCCTTGATTTCTGGGTAGATGAAACGTGTGGATTCGGGGTATCGCTATTTCCATGAAAAATGTTCGGACGAGCTACACCCCTTAGTTCCACCAACGCTAATCCTCACTGGTAAGATCCTCCGCGCGGGGCCTGGCGCACTAAGGCGAACAACCCTCATTCTTTTCGTATTCCATGAGTAAGAAGTAAGTTCCATTCAAACGGCTTCTTCCAACGTACTGCTGCTTTTTTGAACCGATGCTTTCTGGATAACAACAAATCTTAACCTGTTCAAGTCGAGGGTTAACCGTTCCCTTTTCTATATATACTCACAAATAGTGACCCTTACTACTCATTCTTACCGTTTACGCCACAAAGTCCTTCAGAAAAACCCCCCTTTGGGACTTGTATAAGGTGAACATTAATAATAAAAAAAATAAAAAGCTAAGAATTAAAATGCAGATCTTTCAGTGGCTGTGAACATATTGTTCAACAACGAGGTATGTGTTATTATTCTGTACAATTACTTTAGTATTGTTTGAGAAATAAACGCATAATTAATAGACACACACATACGCATGCAGAGGTGCATAGATATGAACAAAGATAGATAGATAGATAGATAGATAGATAGATAGATAGATAGATAGATAGATAGATAGATAGATAGATAGATAGTGGTTCGATTGTCATTTGAGTTGGTGCAAACAAAAACTTGCAAAAACCCGGTGTACGTTTAACTAAACAAAGAAGTTCTCTAACTCATAGGTTATTACATTCATATATATATATATATATATATATATATATATATATATATAGTGAGAGAGAGAGGGACAGACAGACAGAGATTGTTTAAAATTTGTTACATTTAGATATAAGAGTGATCAATATTGAAGATATTTGTAGATATAGTCAAGAATAAGACCATGTGCTTCATTCTTATATCTACCTACATTCTCATACTGTCTGTCCGTCGCTCACTCACTCACTCACTCTCTCTCTCTCTCTATCTATCTATCTCTATCTTTATCTATCTATCTATATATATATATATATATATATATATATATATATATATATAGAGAGAGAGAGAGAGAGAGAGAAAGAGATAGATAGATAGATAGATAGATAGATAGATAGATAAAGATAAATAAGGAATCTAAATGTAATAATAATAAAAAACGAAAGAATATTATAGTAACAAATAGAAAATGTTCACATGTCTCTTCGTACTTACGTTTCACGGAGATTACATTTACTCATCAGGTGGCTTGATAGCAAAATCTACAATTTTTTTTATTTATAAAATTTATAGTATATATATGTGTGTGTGGAGGACATATTTCATTTGATATATATATATATATATATAGTCATCTACAGACAGACTGTTTCGTCGTATCACAGCTCATCAGTGTGGATAGACGCCCGGTTGCCTCTAGATAGATCGAAACCCGAATGAATTGGCATCAGTCGGGGGATTCTATACTAAGCCGTTGGCGCACGGCAGGGATGAAGTTGAATTTAAGCGTATTTATTTTTAAATAAACACACAGTGCCTGAGAGAACTCGATTCGATTTGCCGAAATGTCTTCCATTATTAGCCATAATAGTCACTGTTTACAAACCCACACTTCCATTGTACATGATTTTAAAATTTGTGACGATATTTTTGGAAATATTCACAGGATCTTATATTTTGTGAGGACGTAATAAACTATGTTTCTTAATAATATTCTGTATTATCTACTCGTTACTGCAAAATACTTTGTTTCTATTGATGTTACAACTGTTACTTGTATTTTTTGGTTGCTAAATAAATAATTCGGATAGCAACCAGTTCCTTTAGTCTAATGATTCTATCCCTGCCTTAATGCGTTGATACTAAACATAACAATCTTTGTCATCGCTACAGATATTTTGCCCCTGATTCCCACTACCACTTGGCAATGGAGAAGAGTCAATTTTGTATACTCTTTGCCATTATTTAAAAAAAAAAGAACGTTATCTTTAAATTTAAAGTCTTCCTGTATTGTCTCATATATAAATATTTTTCTGACATCAACAATTATAAGAGTAAGTATTTAACTTACTCTTATATGTTATATTGAAGAATTTTTTAGCACAGGTTAACCATCATTAATCCGATATTATTAGGACCTTTATGATACTGTAAAATCGATTTCACAAGATTAGAGATGGTTATGTTAAAATACACTTAATCCAACAGTCAACCACTTCACCCTATCTTCAAAATAACCTCTAAATCAGTCAGTCAGTTATGTGCCATGCATGATACACGAATGACGAGGCAGATTTTTTCTCGAAGTAGGTTGTCATTTCTTTCTGTAGCTCAGTTGCCATCCAAGGCTATAGAACTCGCCATAGCTGTGGGGGGGTAGAAGAGGATTCATACCTTTCCCAAAGGCATTAGCACGTAAGTGAATGCAATGGATTTCACTGGAATTCGAACTCGGCTCTCCGATTCCTCAATCCGAGCCGCTATCCATTACTCCACTGTATCGGTACATAATGATAAAGGCTATCTTTCGCCTTTTTTCTCACCCATAAAGGCTCCGATGACTATAACAATATAACGTTTCAAGGATAGCCACAAGATTGTATTCTGGGGATGTGTACAGCTTGAAAAAGGTTTAGCAATGATGGGTGAGAAAAAAAGCGAAAGATAGCGCAAAAATCATATATTTTGAAGTATTTGATTTAGAGAATTACAATTACTACGTTTTGACTATTATTAAATCTGCGTCATTAGAACATGTAGGGTAACGAATCATTTTTTTCCGGATTACTGATGTTTATATTAGAATACACTTAAGCACTTCATCCTATTTTTAAATCGGTAAATGTTTGTTAGTAAATGGAAAAGAAAGATTATATGAAGGCCAAGTGAAATGTTAATGAAACTCATGCAAAATAAAGGTTTCAAATAATTCTATTGACTTACATAAGCATGTTCATCACTGGCACTTCCAGAGTGAAACATTAAATGAAAATCAAGTGAAATTTTAATGAAACACGTGTAAGAAGCTGTCAAATATTTTTCAGAAGTTCTATTTTATCGGTTATGGACAATGTATGTTATTTCAGCTTCTAAACATGGGAAGCACTCCTTGTGTTCATTGTGGCCATGACATGGGCTAGACGTCAACATGTTATAATAAAAATGCATGAAAGATGAGAAGAAATACCTTACAAGTGTTTGAAAGTATTTAAACAGCTTTAACATAAGTTAGCGTTAGTAAACGATAGTGACATGTTGGGAAAAGAGGAAATAGCTCTCAGCAAAAGTAATACCGGATTTCTGATTGTACCGGTTGAATCAATGGCGGATTTGTAATGTCCAACCGGTATCTGTTCTCTAGGTTCTAGAACATCGTCTTTTCTATAACCCTAAGTTATCTTGTATAATCCTCAGTACCTCTTATCATATTAACTCTTTCTTTACATTTAGCGAGAAGCATAGGAACTGTACGCGTGATTATTTAATACTATCTATATTTAGGGAATTGCTATTTGTCCGTTAACAGTAATCGTTGTGAATTTATTTATCATATAAGCGCTCCTAATATATAAGATGATACTTCCAAAACAATATTATTACACTGGAAATTTTAAAAAATTGACCAACAAATATGACTGAATCGTGAGGAAGTTCGTTGAATACCCAGACAACTTGAATGTAGATCTGATAAGAATATGTTGACGACTTTATCTCACCGATCCATCTTCTGTATTAAGAGAGAATTTTTTAAAAGAAATCTTCCTTTGTTAAACTATGAAATATTTATACCTTGTGACAGCGAGGAAATATCAAAAAGCACAAGACGTCGAGTCCCAAATCAAGTAGCAAAATATGTAAGACAAATTGCCAGGCCACCTTTAAAAGACATCCATAAGAAAAATTGAATGATATGGGTAACACAATACATGACTATTTTTGTAAGTTTTTTTTGTTTTGTTTTTTTCATTTATGTATGTTGAGCTGCCATGGATGTGCGGGGGACAGGTGCTGGTTAGCTACTCACGGAAATAGCCCACACAGGTTAAGATATCAAAAAGGCGGGTGTGGTGTGATGTTTTAGTGTGGGATTATAGGTAGTGATGTGGTGGGACCATGACCAATTCTACATGATGTTCAGATGACAGCTCAGACATACATTGATTTTTGAGGGCACACGTAGAGCCATGTTTCAAGAAGAAGCCAAAACCTTTCAGAAAGATCAAGTTTTTTTTATACATGACAATGCTACGTCAAATTCTACGAAGAAAATTAATAATAAAAGGGTTTGAAAGCCCTCATTGAATACTTGTGGAGCATTCTGAAAAGCAGGATTTACATTGGTAACGGCAATTTACCAAACAAAGATAAACATTGGAATTCTACCCGAGATTCTGTTTCAAACGAAGAAAGAAAATAGCTCACAAAAATTTCTAGTTTCAGAACATAAAGCATATATTTCACATTAGTGTTATCTATATATTTGCCGTCATTACAATTAAATTAAAATCAATTTTTTCTTCAAAATATTATTGTAAATTTGGCGTACACTCTGTAATTTTATATCAATATAATGTGTTGGTTCCAATCTTCTATCGGAATGATTACAAAACACTTTCCCCGCCCCAATTTATAAACAGAAGCACACAAAAGCATGCTGGGATTCCTTTCTAGCTAATAAAATAAACCCGTTCTTGGTTTTATATGATTCAGTCCCTTTCTGTCTTGTCTTGAGGTTAGAACGCTATGTTCGCTTATTCGAATTTGCTTTTGTGTGTCAGCCCCAATTCTTATTCTGTGAACTTATGCGCGTTATTACTGTTAATTTGCCTTACGTATATTGTTTGCTTGCTTTATACTATTTTTTGTTCTTTTCTTGTTATTGCTTATTGCAAACTTCTGTCAATTCTATTTGTTGGCCAGTTCAGCCATTCGTTTACATTTAACCATGGTCATTCACTCTACATAATGTTTCCTGAAGTTTCAGTAACATGCCTAATAAAGTGAAGCTTGTAAAATCCTTTAAAATTCATGAAATTCTTGTCACATTGTGACACAGAATCTGCTATAATTTATACATATATCTGATCAAAAGTATCAGGACTGATGTTATAAAAATAAAACTACAAGACATATCAATTCGGTATTTAATCTCCTTCGTCCTCTTCTGTAGCCATACACGTTATCCGGCGTCGTTTCCATTGATGGAAGCATTACTGGAATTCCCTGTCTTCTGGTAACAAGTAGCTACCTCGTCGTATTCTCTTAGATTTTCATCTTCTTGAAATTTTGTTCCTTTCAAAAGGGATTTGAATTTTAGAAAAATGAAAAAAGTTGCAAGGGGCGAGACCTGGGGATTATTGTCCTTGGCCAAAAATTGCTGCACAAGCTATGGTCACTGATGGGACCTCTACCATGTGATGTGACGGCCTCACACTACACACTTTCCTTTCAAGCACTGCTATGTAAATAACGGAAGTGAGCGAGAACGTTATAATTTGATATGCATGCGCGAGAGATCCAAGGTCAGTCTGTGCCAAATGGCTACTCTCTGGGTACTTTAGCTCGGCTACCATGACAACAGTCCCCATACTTTTGATCTGACCTCGTATTATGTTAATTAGCCTACAGAATTAAGAGTGTAAATATTTCTATGAATCCTTTGATTAGTTTGCTAAAAATTAGAACAAATTACAAGTGGTTAATAATGCGAGACGCTGAGTATAATGAGCAATTGTTAATTGCGACTATCGATAGATATTTACATCAGTCATGAGGATTAGCGTCAATCGTTGAAATTGTTATCAAATCAAATCAGGAAAATGGCGGAAGTACCTTAGAAGCATCGAGAACAACAAGCAACAGATAAAAGAGAGAGAGAAAATGTGTGTGTGTGTGTGTGTGTGTGTGTGTGTGCGCGCGCGCGCGCGCGCGTGCGTGCGCCATTTCGGTTGCTGACTTAATAAATCAGCTGTTTCCAACTTTATCCAAAGGTCACGTGCTTTTTATTCCACGGCGTACTCCATTTATATCTCTTTACTGCAATCTTGACAATACGCAGCCAACAATACATTGGAGAAAATTATTATGCCTGCCCTTTTGATATTTGGCTGTGTTTATTTACATATTATTCATATGATTTAAAAAAAAAAAAAAGAAAAAAGATATCGAGCCAATTAAGACGACAGAACAGGAATCTAAAAAATACACAATTTCAGTCATCAATTTAAATGCAGGGTTGATATCGTTTAATATCCGATCTTATATGTTTCATGCTCAAATATATGAATTTTACATCGACCTATTAGAAAGCAAATATGTTGAAATTTAGTAAGATGTTTACGTAACTTTCTCATAAATATGCAGTGTCACAGATTCAATTCAAAATCGTTGGTAAATCAAACTGAGAAAAAGACATCAATACTATTCTGTTATTTCCGAACGACTTATTTTATGTACCGTATTTCATCAGGGCGCTGTCGATCATAGCTCTCCACTACTTCTTGTCCTTTGTAGCTCTTAATAATTTTTTTTTATTATTATTTCTCTTAAACTTTTTCTGTCATTCATTTACTCAAGCTCACTTGGTAGGTTATGTATTGTTTTCCTTTGTCCCTCTTGCCTTCAGTCTATCCTATGAGTATCATATTTCTCAAACCGTCTTTTCTCATCACACTTTCGTAACTATAGACAGATTTCTTTTTAATCATTTCACCCCGAACAAGGCAATAAAGTCACTAAGATGCAAAGGGTTAATAGATGTTAGCGAATATGAGAAAAAAAACTATGTAGCATTTTAAAACAGGATGATATATCTTTATAAAGATTTATAGTCTGTCTATTTGAAAAAGTTGGTGTTTTTTTCTATGTCCCTTCAGGACACTGGCGGTCATGGCTCTCCAGAATTTCCTGCCCTTTGTAGCTTTTAATAAATTTTGTCTATTTTGTTATTTCTCCCAAACCGTGTTCCGCCATCCATTTACTGAAGCTCACTACGGAGGTTATGCGTTGTTTGCCTCTTCCTCTTACCTGCACACTGTCCTGTGAGTATCAACTTTTCCAAGCCCTTTTTCCTCATTAAGTGTCCTAGAAATTTTAACCGTCTCTTCCTGATGTTATACTTAATTATTATGTGTTCCTTTTGTTTCCATTTTTACCAAAACTTCGCCGTTTCATCTACCCATGTTATTCTCAGCATCCTTCTGTAGAACCACATTTCTGTTACTTCAAATCTCTTCTTTATCCGAGAGGAGATTGTTCAACATTCACTGGTATTACATAACAGTTCAGTATTTTTTCTTTGTTTCTAACGAAAATTTAAACTTTCTTAATACTTTGCTTAGCTTTTGGAAGGCCTTGTATTATTTGCAAATGTATTTAGAAATACGAAAATAACTTTTTAAAAAAGTTTAAATGATTTATTAATAGATCCATTTACCTGCTACTTATCAGGTTGAGTCATAAGTAGTTTCCGTTTCAGGGAACCAATTGTAATGACTAATATATTGTTTTAGTTACTAATCATATGTGGCAGTTAAGAATAAACTTGGAGTACACTAACATATGTTAGTTTTTGCTCGCCAGTGGCAGCGTACACAGTGGATCAAAGAAAAAAAGTCTTAAACACTACAAATGGAGAGGTTGAATGTGAGTTTACATAACGTTATGAGATTTCAAGCAAGACAAGAAGGCAATGGAGACATCTAGAAAAATGTGTCGTTATGGTTAAGGGTTCGTCACTGACCGGCAAGTAGGAAAATGCCTTGTAAAGTTTCGTTCTGGAGAAACGTCGTTGGAAAATGAATCCAGGGCGTCCATCGAGTCTTTGATGATGAAGCACTAAAGTGGATTAATTGACTGATTTTTTTACGGCTTTTAAACAACACAAGATCTGCAAATAAACAGTCTCTACTTTGTTGAGAAAAACGACAGAACCAGAACCGAGAAGAAGTATTAGGTTCAGTCACAGGTAATTTCCGTTTTTGTGATCTAATTGTAATGACGATTGTATCGCCTTAATTACTAATCATACGTTGAGAAAAACAACAGAACCAGTGCCGAGAAAAAGATATATTAGGTTGAGTCACAAGTAATTTCCGTTTTTGTGAACCAATTGTAATGACGAATGTACCGTCCTAATTATTAATCGTACGTGGCAGTTAACAATAAATTTGGAGTACACTGACATAACCTCATGAATAGAGGAACTGAAAGTGCATTTATGTCACATAATGTTATGAAAGTTGAAGCAAAGGAAAAACGCTATGGGAACATATAGAAAATATACCGTGTTTACAGTCAAGGAGTCAGAAGTCACCGGCAAGTAAGAAATTTGTTTACAAAGATTTCTTCTGGAGAAATGTCGTTGGAAGATAAACCCAAACCAAGACGTTTATCTGACTTTTTTGATGAAACTCTAAAGTTGTTAGTGAATTAATTGACATTTGCTGCTAGAAAATATTTTTAAACTGTAAGAATTTTTGAAGATATTAATGATTTACTGATATATTTGCTTCTTTTTTTTTTTTTGTTACACATAGCTGTATGGAGACGAGGTGGATTCATGCCTTTTCTCAAGACTACTTGCGCGTAAGTGAATATAACGACCCCAACTGGAATTGGAACTCGGCTCTAGGAGTTCAAATTCTGTGCCATTATCCATTACACCACCCGCACATCCCAGCTTACAGCATCTGATATTCCCAAGCAGTTACCCATCTATGTACTGACTAAGCTCGACGTTGCTTAACTTCGCTGATTGTATGGGAACCGATGTTTCCATGTGATATGACCGTAAGTGGGAATCTGTTCACGGTAAATTACTCGGGAACTAGCAAAGGTGTTAAACACAATCTACTGTATGCCGACATTTAGGAAAGATAGAGAAAGTCATCAACCTGGGTGTCTGGGTCCCACAACGCTCTTAGCAAAATGAACAAACCGGATCATTTATCCATAACAACAAGTCTCTTTCACAACAGGAAAAGAACTCGTTCCTTAAAAATATCATAACGGGTGACAGAAAATGAGTTACATGTGACAATGTTCAGTGCAAAAGTCAGTGGATTAACAAAAATAAATTTGTACAACCCACCCCATGGGGGAAAGGTAATATTGGACATGTTCTTAAAACGCAATGAAAAACTAAATGCACATTTATACGTCCAGCAGCTGCAACGTGTCCATAAAAGTTTGCTCGAAAAGTGCCGTGCTCGTCAACAGGAAAAATGCTGTTCTCCATGATGATGCAATGCCGCATACAGAAAAACATAACACAGGAAAAAAATCTGGAATTTAGTTAATCTGTTCTAATCCACACACCATATTCACCTGAGCTTTCATCAACCGATTATTATCCCTTTTGATACCAAAATAATACATTGGAAACATTATCTAATGAAAATCAGATTCAAGTGTTCATCGAATTTTTTTCACATCAAAACCTGCAGGATTCAGGGTTCGAAATTGCGTCCAACTTTTTAGGAGAAACCACCGTTTCATGTAAGGTTCCTTGAAAGAGTAAATAGAACCTTGCTGTGGCCGAGAGTTCTAAAGCATGTCGAATCAAACGGTTGTTTCTCCTACAAAGGAGGATGCTGGTTCGGACTATACCGAAGAGCACATTTTCTTCTTCATCTTTTCGCGAGTGCGCTGGTCAATAGATAAAATGCAGTGTTTAATTTCTTTTTTAAAGTGACTATTTCATCATCCGCTAAAGATAATGTTCGAAGTAATAAAAATTTCTTATTAAAAATTAATGCATAATTTTTTTTTATTTGTTATATATATATATATATATATATATATATATATATATATATATATATATATATATATATAAATGGTGGTACTCGTTTGAAAAAATCTCGGATAGCTCTACTTGTAGTAGAACAAATCGGTACCCGAGGAAAAATAGGGAATAAAAAAAGAAAGAACCAAGAACATTAAACCAAGGCGAAAACAATCGTCCAATGTTCAAGTTCCAAGTCCAAAGAAAAAAAAACCTAAAACGAGTAAAAAGACAACTACGTAATGTGCTCAATACACTAAGTAGTGCAAAACATAAGATAATCCGAAGGAGCCAGGCAAACCTACCTAGGTTTCACCTAAACGGATCTTCAGAGTAAAGCCAGCGTTACCCTGAAGATCCGTTTAGGTGAAACCTAGGTAGGTTTGCCTGGCTCCTTAGGATTATCTTATACATACATACATATATATATATATATATATATATATATATATATGATGATCTTATTGATACCGCTTCGTATTGGCTTCAGTGTACAATTTTATATTTACATACGTGCTATCTCTGATATTGAGCACTTTCGCCCATAAATATAGCAAACCTATGTATATATATATATATATATATATATATATATATATAGATAGATAGATAGAGAGATAGATAGATAGATGCTAACTATTGTTACTATTAAACTGTCTTTAAAGGTAAAGATACAGAACGAATCTGTTAAAAGCCCTTTTATATCAATTTCTATCACTAGAAAACCAGCTTCTTTTTTTTTATTTGTTCGTTTTAAGATAAGAAAATGCGAGATTTCATATCTAAAATTGTATGCAATGAGACTCAATGCTAACACGGCTGCGTGCGTTAACAGTTGAATAAGATGTTTGGCTAATGAAAACTGAAGAAAAGTAACAACCAAATCAAAAAGTGCTCGGTGACGTTAAAAACGGCATTTATTTCTGGCGGGAAAGATGTGGGTTGTGTGGCACGCGTATCGATCTGCCCGACCTCGAGGGAACTGAGGATTCAATTAAAAAATAATCAATTGGAAGTCTCGAACGTCTTGAAAGCCCACGGCCGGAAAGTCTCTTATCAGCGGAGACTTGTGAGCGACTCTCCACATCGTCATCTTGTAGGAGCAATTCATAAAATATGTTAATCGCTAGCCGCTGTCGATTCTACTCCCTCTAGAAGAATCATCTTCATTTCAGGCAACGAAGATCGAGGCCAGATAAGGGCATGCAAGAAAAAGTCGCCATTAAATGCAATTGGAAAAGAGGTGCTATCTGAACTTGTCCGGATTTGAGAGGGAGACGGCGGGTTGTCGATGTGGCCATCAGCACCTTGAGAAGACAAGAAGTGTTTTCACCAAAAAGGGGGGAAAATAATCAATCTTCGAAGAGGTAAACTGGTGTTGATGCTTGGCGTATTGTGTAGAGGGAAATGATACGGAAAGAGTGAGAAGAAAAGTAGAAACAGATAGCGAGAAGAAGGAG